>JALMGA010000017.1:4505000-5105000 GCA_023333525.1 Aspidoscelis tigris stejnegeri
GAGTTGGCTTTTCTACCCTGCTTTTCTCACTCATTTAAGTTGCCTCAAAGCAGCCGGCAAACCTTCTGTTCTTCTCCCTGAAGGCGTCACGTGACCCCGGAAGGGTCCCCAATAATGGTGCATGAGACAGGATTGTTCCAGGAAAGAATCAACAATATTTATTACATTTTTACCTGCAGGGACGCACACACAAAGGTGCTGCGTGCGTGCTCCTCATTTCAGCCAACAGTCTTTTATACAAAATTACAGATAGGTGTGTCTCTCCATCATCAGATAAAAGCACTCAAATTAATATGGTTCTCAATGCCCAGTAGCTGGGTGGAGACAGAGAGGGACAGGCTGTAACTTCTGCACCTGCCCCAGTTTTCTATACATGAAAACATAAGTTTCAAGAGATAAGGAACTTCTAACATAAGCAAAAGTAGAGCAAGAGAGAGATAGTTGAAAACAACTTTTATTCCTTCTTATTAGTTTTGCTTATGATCAGTACATTGCAAGCATTTATATTATAATTCTTGCTCAAAGAAAAATACATTTTCTGTCCTGGTAGTCTTGCTCCTAATTTGGATAGCCTCTCTTCTGTCACTCTGCTAGCCTTGAGTTTCTTGAAGCTAAAGTACCAAATATTTTACACCTCACTAATAATTAGTGCCTAGTCTTTGTCTGTGTTTAAAGATAAGGCACTTAAGAGGCGTTTTAGCCGTCTTGTAAGCGTATCCTACAAGACAGCGAAAGGGAATTGCAAATAACTTTTTAGCTGTTAGATTATTCCCAATGAATGGTAGAGAGTACCATTAGATTTATATTTTTACTCTGATATTAAAGTTCTAACTTAACGCAAGCACTGTAATACAGAAGCGAATTGGATTAATTAATCTTATTTCATCTAATTCTCATAACCACACCCTGTTGCTGACTAGTTTTGTAAGTGTAAATTCTCTTCTTTGCTTCCTTTGCCTGCCATCTGGGTTCAAAAGATAAGATAAAGAACACAGGCAGGCAGGCATTAACTTGGATGGAAGAGTTCAGCTTTAGCCTAGAAATGTCAAACATTCATTCAAGCTGAAGTTTTAAATTTAATAATAAATGCAATTAATTTATTCACCCTTACATCCCCACAACAGAACACCCTGTGAGGTAGGTGGGGCTGTGAGTGCTCAGAAGAGAGCTGTGACTAGCCCAAGATCCCCCAGCTGGTTTCATGGGGGAGGGTGGAATCGAACGCGGTATTCCCTGCTTCCTAACCACTAGACCAAACTGGCTCACAGGGCTATGGTGGGGCTACAGCAGATACGTGTGGCAATCTCACCATAGTGAGCGTCATAATGGAGCTATTCTCCTGCCTCCCCAGCGATCTGGATGAGGCCTAGCTTTCATTATATTTTCAATGGCACCCTTTTGGGCATGCACATTTTCCATAATATATCTGGCTGGGTTGCTAGTTTTATCAGCTTTGGGATAATGAGAGTAAGATTAAAAGTTATTTTTCTGCCTAGGTTCGCTCTTATGAGACAACTTAATTTCCGGTGCTAGGTTGTCCTATTCTGCCACCTCGTGGTAATGTGGCAAACGTAAAGGAATTTAAATAAAACCAGCAATGTGTGTTTTGGTTTATGCGTTTTCTCTACACGCCATTTCACTGCGGATGCGGAAGCCTGTTTCTCCTCTTGGCAAAGTTATTAATCCAGTCTCTGCAAGCGTGGAGACATTTTCTTTCTGCATCATCTGAGAAGGTGGATTTTCCGAGTTAGCTAATGCTGAAAGGAAACAGATGGTCACTGATGGGTTCTCCAACTCTGAAAGTGGAGTGAAGCTGGATTAAAACCTTGATATAGATGGAGCCCTAAGAGTTCTATAAAAAGGCCTGAAGGGCAGATTTGCATTTCCCACTGAGATATGGAAGCGCACTGGGTGATCTTGGCATAACTTCTCCCACGACATGGTTTTGGTCCTAAAGCAGTGACAGAGGATAATGTTCACAGTGCTCTGAATGAGTTACATTACAATAATAAAAGAAAAACCATATTCAGTGAGTAACCTCAGTGTAAGCACACAAAGCTGCCTTCCAAGTGTGGTCACTGATTGGACACTCTGATGTGTCCTTTCGATCGGAAGGTAGTCCAAAGTTGGATTAGACATTAGGTGTAGATGGGGGACCTGCATGCTACTGGGGTAGATGTGGGTCAGGCTAAAACTATCACAGTGCAAGGTACCAATCTCTGATGAGGAAACACAGTTGTCTCAGGTTGAACCATTTCCTAGGGAATACGGATATGGTCCCATGGTTAGAATGTTGGACTGTTATCTGATAGTCTCCCAGTTCAATTCTGCATTCCTCCATGAAGCCAGCTGAGTGACCTTGGGTGAGTCACAGCTCCCTTTCTGAGCTCTCTCTGCCTCACCTACCTTGCAGGGTGACTGCTGTGGGGAGAAGAAGAGAGAAGGCTTGTCAGCTGCTTTGAGCCCCTGAAAGGGTGAGAACAGTGGGGTATAAAAGCCAACTCCTCTTCTCCTCCTTCTTCATCATGGCTGCATCCTGTTAGTAACCAGAGTTCGGCCTAACCCCATGGACTGAAATATCATGTCCCTGTAGTGGAGGAAACTGAGGCAGTGGCTTTTTCTATGCTGTCCAGATGTTAAGTGTGGAAAAATCCCTTCCCTTCCCCTTTCCATTTTTATTTTTAAACTCACTTTATTGAACTTGGACTCTGCAATCGTACAAACAGAACACCTTTATTTAAAGGTCTTTTATTTGTGCCTTTAAGAGCACCTGGGAGTCCCACCAGAAGCAACTACTGCACCTTGCTTTGAGAAGTCCATGAAAAATAAAACTAGAAATGTGGATCTGTCTGCAGCTTCTGGAGTCTGGAGTTGGAATATGCAGCTTTCTGTTTGCAGGGAAACAGGGCTGCTTCTTCCAAGCTTTCAGCTCCTCACACCTGCTGCTTTGAGGCTCTGCGGGGAGAGAGCTTTGCTTGTTGTTGCCAAAGGTGCTTTGCACACTCTTTGATCTGTCCGAACTCTGTTGCCACAGTCATTTCCTCCTCATATTTTCCCACTTTCCCCTGTGGCTTTAATGGCCTCTTATGTTCTGGAAACTGACATTGCAAGCCACTTTTTTTTCTGTTCTGAATTCCACGGTAGTGGAGCAAGGAGGCTCACTAGGGCAGGGTGTTTGCAGGCCAGTGCTTGGTTCCCGGTGAACATAAGAACTCAAGAACATAAGAGAAGCCCTGCTGGATCAGGCCACAGCCCATCTAGTCCAGTGTCCCGTTGCACACAGTGGCTCAACAAATGCTCATGGGCATCTCAAGCAGAGACAAGGACAGACCTCCTCCTGCTCTCAAATCCCAGCAAACGGCCTTAGACGGATCCTGCTTGTCCCCCCAGCCTGAAAGATGTTCTTAGGCATCCATTCTAGTAGCCACTGATACATCTGTCATCCATAAATTTGTCTAACCCTCCCTTAAAGCCATCGAAGCTGGTAGCTGTTTCCACCTCTTCCAGCAGCATATTCCATAAAGGGAGGTGCAAGGGAGTTGATCCCTATGTTTCATGGAAAAAGGTTTTATACTGCCCTCATCCAGAAGAAAAGAGGCTAATTTGTGCAGAATTGTTATTTCCTAAATGACTTGGAGATATGCAGAAGTACAACAATTAGAATTTTAAATAGAGATACAGCTCCTAATAGTGGGAAATAACTATACTCAGGTGACAGATAGGTCTGCTTAATCTACTACTAATGATAATTGCTGTTGATTACCAACAACTTGGATCTGACTTCACGGCCTCGATCACACCTATATAAGGCTGGACAACCTATTAATGATTCAGACTGAGGTCGTACCAGCTTTGTTCACACCTAGATTGTTATAAGTTGTCCTCAAACTGTCCTCGCTCTGGGCTGCATTGCTCACACCTTTCTCCTCGGTCAACCTGAGCCACCTCTGTGGAACTCTTGGTTCTCCACCCCTTCTGCTGTGTCAAATCTATTTTCCTTCTTATCGGATGCCGTTGTGTCACTCAAGGGAGGTGAGGGTGTGTGTTTGTGGTTCTTTTTTAAGCCTGCTCCCCCACCTCCATGCCCCCTTCCTTCTTTATGTGCTTTTCTTCTCCATGCAATTAATTTTTGAAATAATAAATTTGCAGAAAAACGCTAGATAGAGGAATCATACACATAAACTGAGGAGAGAAGGGGAGCTGCCTCATGAACTACACGCGTGCACACTGGCTGAAAGGAAAGACTGGACCCACCCAGCACAGCACAGTTCAGCCTCCTTTAGCCCATCCGTCCATTCACACTGAGGAAGCGAAGACGGCCTGGCATGCCAGAATGGGCTGATTCCTCTGGAAAAGAGGCCTCTGGTTAAAACAATTGGATGGTGGTGGGCCAGCTTGGAAAATGAATTGAATAAAAATAATGTAACGCAACCTGAGGACGACCAGAGGTCATCTCAAGCTAAAGGTGTGACCAGGGCCTATATTCCCTCCATCTAGATGGGCCTTTCTTTTATGTTGCTATTAAAGGTACAGGAAACTCTTAAAGGTACACAGACCTTTCCATCCCACTGTCTTATAGCAAACTTTACAGGGGAGAAGGTGAGTGCGCTGCCTGCCTGCCTGCCTGCCTGCTGTTAATTGTTTATTGCATGCATTCTGCTTTTTCAGTCTTGCAAGCTGTTTCGGAAAGCAGTTGGTATGCAAATCAAGACATGCAAACAAAGCCTTATCTTGTTTTCTGGATGAACCTGCTGACATGACTTTTCAGTTAATTAAAGATGTGTTTTATTTGACTGAAACTCCATAGATCCTTTTAAAAAAATCTTTGTAATTAGAGCATCTTTTGTTTGTATAAAAGTGTACTAGGGATGTGCATGGATATTTTTGTTCATATTCGATTCATATTGAATCAAGAAAATTAGCATTCGTTTGAAAAGATCCCCTTGGAATGTAGTGGGATTCCCATACGAATCCCATAGAAAGCTGTATGAATGTACCAAAACATTCAATTCAAATTCGAATGTCAATCTCTGAATGTGCCAACATTCAAATTTCAATATGAATGTCTGAATTTGGCCAAATTCATACGAATTTCAAATGTTACAAGTATTTATACACATCCAGTTCTGAATTACATTGATGTTATTAATAGCAGTTCTGTGATATTTCTGATTGCATTGCATTGATATGCCACTCCTTACCCTGAGACCACAGAGAGATTTACATGGCAAACTACAGCAGCTACCACACTTAAAATCAGGAATGTGCAAGAATGGTTTTTTTGCATTCGAATTTGAGTTGAATCAAATGTCAAAACATTCAATTTGATTTGAATGTTTTAGAATCCAAATGCAACAAAAAGCAATTCGAATCCAGTACATTCAAATCTATTTGTTCAAATGTTAGATGCGAATTTGAATATACGAATGTCGACAACATCCATATGTGTTATACATATCTGTACGCATTTCGTGTGCATCCCGTTTTATCCTGTATACATCCCATTTTCGTTCCGTATTATAAGCGCAAATGCGCACAGATACATATGTGTAGAGATATGTATGTAATACATGCGTATGTGTACATTTGAATGATTCGAACAAATGTTTTAGAACATTTGAAATTTGTTTGAATGTTTAAATTTGAATGTGAAGACATTCTATTCGAATTTGAGTGTCCACATGCGATGGAATTCGATCTAATTTTGAATGTTTAGAACATTTACGTGCATTCCTACTTAAAACACGTTCACTCTACATCAGTGGTTCTCAACCTTCTTTATGCCGCAACCTTTTAATATAGTTCCTCATGTTGTGGTGACCCCCAACCTAACCCTAAACCCCAACCATAAAGTTATTTTCGTTGCTACTTCCTAACGACCCCTGTGAAAGGGTAGATCCACCCTCAAAGGGGGGGGGTCGTGACCCACAGGTTGAGAACCACTGATCTACATCAAGCCAGGCAGGGCACTACTGGAGATGATGGGGGATTTTCCTAACTCGCTCCGATGACTTTTCTTATAGATATATGGCTATATTTAAGAAGTATGAATAAAGTGCTCTTACTGTGCTGTTATGGTGAGGTTGTCTCATGTATTGTATGCAGCCCAACCAGAGCCATGCTTTTTCACCCTAAAAAGTGATTTGACCTTTCTCCATCATTCTGAAGGTTTCCAACGAATAGCTGATGGTGTGTCTCCAGGTTCTCATCAATCACTGTAGTAGCTGATGTCTGGAGAGGGGGCCATTTCTGAAATGCCTGGCACTTGGTCTTTGCTTCTTTAAATTTTGAAATGTAAAGCAAATCCAGTATGTCTTATTAAGAAACCAGACTCAAAATGTCCTAACTCTGATCACACCCCAAACCTGACCATCCTTCCTCAATTTGTCCTCAGTTTGGGTCATTATGCTCACACCTTTCTGTTCCTGTCCTGAGACTCTTATTAGGCTCCACCCTTCTCCACTGTCACAATACTCCGTGGGCTCTGATAGGATAAAAGTTCTGTCACTCAACAGCATGTCATTACACACTGGGTGAAAGGAAAAGCAAGTTCATGCAGTATCTACCTACCATAGTACAGTTCATCTCCCTTTGGTCCCCTTCTCTGATCACACCCCAAAAATGAAAATGGATTAACACTCTAACAGTTTGAGACCTGTAAAAATCAGGACTCAGGGAAGTATGACTGGAGGGAGGAAAATCCATAAATAAAATGGATTGGACTAAAAAGGTGTGAGTGGTTGGGGTCAGAAGATGGACTGAAGAAGGATTAAAGTGAAGGTGTGACCACAGCCCAGGTGGAAAAGCATGGCTTGTTTAAAGTTACCTGCTTCTGCAAGAGGAAGTAATTTCAAATAACTGACATCTTGCTTGAAAAGCAGCAAGGGAGACCTTTGGGGAAGCCACAGCTGCAGTCAGCAAAAGGTGTGAGGCAGCCTTTGGTGTTCAGATATGTGCTGTTTGGAACTGTGGCTTCTCAGATTGTCTGTGACCACCTACTCAAGGTGAACTGTTGGTTGCCAGTTTGGGCTAGTGGTTAGGGAACCGGACTCTTATCTGGGAATACTGGGTTCGATTCTGCCCTCCCCAATGAAGCCAGCTGGGTGTCCTTGGGCTAGTCACAGCTCTCTCCTGAGCTCTCACAGCCCCACCCACCTCACAGGTGTCTGTTGTGGGGAGAAGAATAGAAAGCTTTGTCAGCTGTTTTGAGTCCCCTTAAATGGGTGAGAAAAGTGGGGTAGAAAAGCCAAATTTTCTTCTTCCTCCATTAACCCAGCTGTGTGACCTTGGGCTAGTCACAGCTCTCTTCTGAGTTCTTGCAGCCCCACCCACCTCACATGTGTCTGTTGTGAGGGGAAGAATAGAAAGCTTTGTCAGCTGTTTTGAGTTCCCTTAAATGGGTGAGAAAAGCAGGGTAGAAAAGGCAATTCTTCTTCTTGCTTGAAGCGCCTTTCTTTTGAGGAAAAATAAGTTTAAATTGGCAATGCTTTTTGCCACCCCCATTCCCACACTGGAAGGGGTGATAGACACAGACACACCTTCTGCTCTGAAGAGCTTAACAGACAAGCTTGAAATGGACAACAGAGATTAAAGACAAAAGGTAATTTATAAAAGTATTTAAAGTGACAACTCTTATTTAACATGTATTCTCAAAACAAAGCAACGGAGGAGTGGTTTTCATCTCAGTGGAGGTGCTTTCGTGTCATTTTCTCTTCATGTATGGCCGGCTGGAGAGATGTTTGGATTTCATGAGGTTCAGAGATTGGAGCAAGGGTGAGGCTTTTATCTTCCTGGTGTTGGATTAAGACCTGTAAAAGAAAAAAAAAAAGCCAGAGGGAGATACAGACAGGGGGAGACGATGGATAAAATATCTTAACAGGGATGTGCTCAAATGGTTTTTTTTGCATTTGATTTGTATCGAATTGAGTGTTAGAAAATTCATATTCATTCAAAAAGATCCCCTTCAAGTGTGGTAGGATTCTATTCAATACAAATGTATTCGTACAAATTTGTACGAATATCCGATATGTATACATACGTATCCGATACATATCCAATACTTATCCTCTCTGAAAGTGTCAAATACACCCTGAATCCACTCTTGAACCATGGTCAAATTCACTCTGGATCTGTTGCAGGTGTGACTGGCGCAGTCACTTTCCCACCTCCCCATTTCATTTTGCCTCTTTATAAATCTATGGTAAGGCAATATTTGGAATATTGTGTACAATTCTGGTCACCACACCTCAAAAAGTGTATTCCATTAGCACTAAGTACCCATTAAGTACCCATTAGGGGCCCATTAGGCTCAGAGCAGGAAGACTTCATTTTCACTGCAGACCCCATTACAGCCACATTTGTTTCCACCTGTTCTAGGGAAATCTGGATTAAATGGGTCCTTCAGGACCTATAATCCGGATTTCCTGTAGAACCCAAAGCTTTGAAGCTGGTGCCTAATCTCCAAAGATGGCTCCGAAGAAAACTCCAGTCAAGCTCCGAAGGATCTCCGGAGTGATTTGCCGCAATCTTTGAAGATTCTCCAGAGCGGCTCTGAAGTTTGCCCCCTCGCGCATCTCCCCCCCCCCAAAAAAACCATGGGGTGATGGACGGGCCCAATGTGGGTAGAGTTGGAATTACCACATGGGTACTCCGACGTTTCTACTATGAGCATGCTTAGCACCCATTGTTATTGGGTGTTATACCGCCCATGGAGACACATTGGGTACCTTCTTAGATCCGGATCTACTAAATCCAGATTAGTCGAAGGACTCATTTCTTAGATCTTGATCTTCTTAAATCTGGATTAAGGAAGGCAAGTGGAAAAAAACCCTTTGAATGTGCCAACATTTGATTCAAATTTGAATGTCCAAATTCATATGAATTTCAAATGTTACAAATATCCATAACATTCAAAATTCAGCCGAATTCAGACATTTGAACTCAAATCAAATGTTACGATATGTGTATGCTAACATTAGAATGAATATGAATGTTTCCAGACATTTGTATGAATAGTTTGGACATTCATTAGGCTGGGGAAATACATCAGATACCATATCTATTGGATCAGAAATGTATCTGTTCATAGCTGATACGTTTCTATTCATAGCCAATACGTATTGAATACATCGAACCCAATACATATGAATAGATTCATATCAAATAGAATTTCAACACATTTGAATGCATTCTATTCGTATGAATACGGATTTTTGAACATTCAATTCATTTTGAATCGAATGCCCCCAAAGCATTTGTGCACATCTCTACTGTGTGTATGTTTGGCTGTTGTATCTGCATGAAAATTCTGCCTCTTGCTTGCTGCCTTTTGTATTACTCCCCTAGGCCAAGATCAGAGGCTGTTTCCAATCCAGCAGCGGATTTAAATTTTAAAGGAATTCAGACCCAAGCATCAGAAATCTGATCTCTTCCAAGTGAATTGAAATGAGAGCCAGTTTTGCATACAGACTGATTTCACGTCTGCGTTTTTGCATCTGGTTTTCAGGATTCATGTCTGTCTTTCTTCCTTAAAATCCTGGGAACCAGAACTGGCAGGGTTGTCTGACTAGTCTAAGCCACAATTTGCTCACACTCCGCTTTAAATCAATCATGGATATCAGCTTGCTTTTCCATGGAAAACCCAAGTTGGAGCTGAAAAGTTAGAAACACATTTTTATTGAGGTTCTTTTTGTAAAAAAGAAAACAAACTTTTAAAGAGCGGTGATATGTGTATGTAATTTTAGGGGGAAAACACTACTCCTTTCTTTTTCTTCCCTCTTTCCGTTCCTTTGTCAAAATCAACAAGCATTGCAATGCACTTCTGGGAAGACTCCTATTTATCCTGGATATTCATCAAGTGTGGTTAAAATATGGAAAGATTTGTTCTGGTGAGTCCCAGGAAGCAAAACACAGAGGATTACTAGGAGCTGGTTGAGGAAAAGATCAAAGCGGCATTTGTGGTCATAATTAGGGCTGTGCAGGAATGCAATTTTTCACATTCAGTTCAATCCGAATTGAATATTCAAATGTCTGAATTTGTACAAATAGAGAAAAAATGAATGTATTAAAATTTGAACGGATTCGAATACATTTGTATCTATTCGTATGAATACTCAGTTTGTATCTGATAATATGAATGTTAGCATTCATATGTATCTGTAAGCATCCATACGCATCCTGTTTTTATCCCATATGCGTCCCGTTTTTGTCCTGTACATATCTGTACAAATGCGCATGGATACGAATTAGATGTATACGGATATGTATGTAATCCGTACGTATCTACATGCGTAAGAATGTCTGAATAATTCATACAAATGATTCAAAACATCTGAATTTGTTCAAGTGTTAAAAAACAAATGTATAGACATTAGATTTGAATTCGAATGTCCAAATTCAAATGGATTCAATTGAATTTTGAATGTTTCAAATATTCTTGCACATCCCTAGTCTTAATTGAAATAAGCAAAAGTGGATCTCAGATCACCATAAGCAGCAGAATTCACTAAACAGAGCTGAAGAAGAAGAGTTGGCTTTCCTACCCTGCTTTTCTCACCCATTTAAGGGGACTCAAAGCGGCTGACATAGCTTTTCTATTCTTCTCCCCACAACAGACACCCTATGAGGTGGGTGGGGCTGTGAGAGCTCAGAAGAGCTATGACAAGCCCAAGGTCACCCAGCTGGTTTCATGAGGGAGTGCAGAAACAAACCTGGTATTCCCAGAGAATAGTCCGACTCCATAACCACTAGACCAGTTGGATCTGGATTTAAGGAATGGGTCCTTCAGCTAATCTGGATCTAGTAGATCCAAATTAAGGGAGGTACCTGATGAGTCCCTATGGGCAGTGAAGCACCCATTAGCAATGGGTTCTAGCCTGCCTACATTGGAAAGGTCAGAGCACCCATGTGGCAAGTCCAGATCGACCCATGTAGGGCTTGCCCCTCACCCCAGGTTTTTTGAGGGACAGGGAGTGCAATCTCCATAGGCACTCTGGAGATTCTTTGAAGATTCTCTGGAGTAGCTCCAGAGAACCTCTGGAGCTTTGTCATAAGTTCTGGAGATTCTCTGGCGCGATCTGTCGCAAACTTTGAGGATTCTCCAGAGCCTTTGACAAAGGTTTGTAGGATTGGCATTGCTCTCATGTGGGGTCCTCTTTGGAGCCTGTGCTATCCTTCGGAGCCGGCTTCGGAGCCATCTTCAGAGATTGTGCACAGGCTTCAGGGTTTGGGGGCACCCCCCCCACACACAGAGCCCTCTCTTAGACCCATGGCCTGATAGTGGTGGAAACATGCTCATTAAAATCCGGATTTGATGAGGTCTACAGGAAATATGGATTATAGGCCCTGAAGGACCCATTCAATCCAGATTTCCCTAGAACTGGTGGAAACAAATGTGGCTCTAAGGGGGTCTGCAGTGGAAATGGGGTGTCCCTGCTCTGAGCCTAATGGGTCTTTAACGGGTCCCTAATAAGTACTTAATGGGTACTTAGTGTTAGTGGAACAACAACCCCCCACCCCAGGATTCAGTTCCTAGAGTCAGAAGTCACCAAATTATCATCCTCTAGAGTTGAACTACTTTTCCCAACATTGACTGGGATGATTGGGAATGCTGGGACGTGCATTTTAGCAACATTGCTGAAGTTGCATGATTTTTTTAGACCATGTAACACCCAGGACCCTCAGAGGTCCCTGAAGTTTCAAAAAGTCTGTAACTTACTGGGAGATTTTGCAGTTTGTAGTGGCAACGTAGCGGCCAGTGTAGTGAACGTTGCATCTCACCACGTTATTGGTGAAGTCTGACTCCATCACAATGTACTTTGGATTCACCTGAACCTAAGACACCAAAGGAGAAAATAAAAGGCTCTGAGAGAGTGAAAGTGTGAAGCTTCTGTTGCCCGTGATAAAAAATAAAAATTCCTATGACCCACTAGGGTCAGAGAGCAGGAAAATGCTTTGTTAGCCATAAATGCATGCCAATTTCTACATTCTCTCAAAGAACTTACATAAAATTCATCCCCTGTAAAACACAACATTGCTCTTATGAGGTTAGTAAGGTAGGGTTTCATTTACTTAATGTCACCTTGGAAATGTTCAGTAATGTGATTTGGGCTTTTAGATGCTGTTGACTGATTTTGATCTGCAGGGTTTTCCTTCTACTACTACTACTGGCTCATGTGAAGATTAGATCTCATAGAATCATAGAATGGTAGAGTTGGAGGGGACCTCCTGGGTCATCGAGTCCAACCCCCTGCTCAAGGCAGGATCTCCTAAACCATCTCAGACAGATGGCCGTCCAGTCTCTGCTTGAAGACCTCCATCGAAGGGGAACCAACCACCTCCCGTGGCAGCCTGTTCCACTGGTTGATCACTCTTACTGTTAGAAATTTTTTCCTAACATCTAAACTAAATCTTTTCCCCTGCAGTTTCACCCCATTGTTTCTAGTCCTTCCTTGAGAGAGTGAGAACAGGGCTGATCCCTCTGCCCTGTGACAACCCTTGAGGTATTTGTAGACAGCTATCATGTCTCCTCTCAGTCTTCTTTTTGATAGACTAAACATTCCTAGTTCCTTAAGCCGTTCCTCATAGGACATGGTTTGCAGACCGTTCACCATCTTGGTAGCTCTCCTTTGAACCTGCTCCAGCTTGTCAGTGTCTCTTTTAAACTGGGGTGACCAGAACTGGACACAGTACTCCAGATGAGGTCTGACCAAGGTAGAGTAGAGGGGGATAATAACTTCACGTGATCTGGACTCTATGCTTCTCCTAATACATCCCAGGATTGCGTTTGCCTTTTTTGCAGCTGCCTCGCACTGTTGACTCATGTTCAGTTGATGATCTACCAGGACACCCAAGTCTTTTTCACATGTGCTGCTGCTCAGCCGAATTCCTCCCATTGTATATGTGCTTTTTTCATTTTTCTTGCCCAGGTGCAGAACCTTGCATTTTTCTTTGTTAAATACCATTTTATTAGTTGCAGCCCATTGTTCGAGTTTCTCTAAATCTTTTTGAATCCTCTCTCTCTCTTCTCTGGTGTTTGCAATCCCCCCTAGCTTTGTGTCATCAGCAAATTTGATCAGTTTCCCTTCAACTCCCTCATCCAGATCGTTTATAAAAACATTAAACATAACTGGGCCCAGGACAGAACCTTGTGGTACTCCACTTGACACTTCCCTCCATTTGGATGTGCAGCCATTTAAAGCCACTCTTTGAGTACGATTACTAAGCCAGTTTTGAATCCACTTTATAGTTGCCTTGTCAAACCCATATTTGATCAATTTTTCAATGAGGATCGCATGAGATACTTTGTCAAATGCTTTGCTGAAATCAAGAAATACTATGTCTACTGCATTTCCTTGATCAACCCATTCAGTGATTTTGTCATAAAATGAAATCAAGTTGGTCTGATACGACTTGTTTGATACAAACCCATGTTGACTACTGTTAATTATTGAATTCCTATCCAAATGCTGACATATGTGTTGTTTAATAATTTGTTCGAGAATCTTTCCTGGTATTGAAGTCAGGCTAACAGGCCTGTAGTTCCCTGGGTCTACCTTCTTCCCTTTTTTGAAGATAGGAACAACGTTTGCCCTTCTCCAATCGTCTGGGACTTCTCCTGTTCTCCATGACTTCTCAAAGACTACAGCAAGTGGTTCAGCAATTACCTCTGCTAATTCCTTCAGTACCCTAGGATGTAATCCATCTGGACCTGGGGACTTAAATTCGTTTAAGTTAGCTAAGCGTTCCCTTACTCTCTCAGTGTTGATTTTGTGTCTTGATTCTTCAGTACAGTGAAGGACTGTTGCATGCACATTATCCCTCTTGGAAAAAAACAGATGCAAAATAGGAGTTCAGAATCTCTGCCTTCTCAAGATCACTTTCGATCACTTCTCCATTCTCTCCCTGCAGACTTCCCAAAACCTCTTTGACTTTTCTTTTGCTGTTGACATATCCCCAAAACCCTTTTTTATTGTTTTTGTATAGCCTTTTGTATAGCCTTTGACTTGCATTGAATGATTGATTCTCCCTTTCATGGCACCTTTAGCTATTGTTGATAGGAATCATACACGGTTCCCCATAGATGACAGCTTCTTGCACAGCATGATTTTGCACCAGGTAGTGGTTTGCACTTACAAAACTACATGGTGCCTCCAGATGTTGAGAGTAAATTATGTGATCTTTAGATTTAGATCCTGGAATTGCCTCTCAGTGCCCCTACCAGATGGAAGGAGGCAATCCTGGCATTGTCATTTCTTTGTTGGATTGTTCCTCTTGAAGAATACCTGTATGTAGGAAGCATCTACCACACTTTCCTCTTATTTTTCACACACACCCTGCATATGGGTATTTTGCAAGAAAAGTGATCCTACAAAGAAAAGGCAAATGCTATTCTGGAAAACCCAAAGCCCCATTGCTGGGTTTTCTATAATAGCTCTTTAGCAGGTTTTTGCTCAACTGTTCTGGGTCTACACTGTGATTTCCATGAATATGTGTGGCGATCTCAATAAAGTCCGAAGAACACTGTGGGTCTTTACCCACATTTGGGAAATTTACCCACATCTGGGAAATAAAGGGATGACTACATAAGGGTTTTGGAGGTATGTCCCTTTGGGTATGAAACATTTCACATTTTACATGACAGCTACAAAAAGTGACAAATTTGCACAAATGCATCTGCCATTGTGGAGGAAATGCCCTGTTCTCACCATTCCTGCCCTGTGCATTGGAGATCACATCCGCTGAGATGTTTTGGAAGTAAATGGTGTTAAAGCCGAAGCGATGAGGGGGACAAATGGCCTTCACTGCCCCATGAGACTCTTTTATATAAGTATTCCACCCCCCTTGCCCGATTGCCAAGGTAGGCAGGATAATGGCTTGATTTTCTCTCTTTTACATGGCAAATATTCCATCTCCATTTCCTGATTGCCAATGGCTTGATTTCCTGCTTGCTGGGTGTTCTCGCGGTTCCCCGGGAGAGCAGAGGTGCACTGCTCAACCGCTCTACTGCCACCAAACTTCATAGCGGCTTTGTTCAGACAGCTGGGTTTGTAAAAATTATTATTGCCATTCAGTCCTGGCTTCTCTGTGCTGCTAAGGGGGGTATGGCATTTGCAGCGGGTGGCACAGGGGTGAGGTGCCGTCAATCTGGCTTCCAATGAGGAGAGAGGAGGCGGAGAGGAGATGGTACTGCTCCCCCATGCCATGGTTTGACACGGTTTGCATGGGGACGGCTGTATCTGGACCCAGCCTGTGTCCAACCCTCAGTCCCACACCTGGTCACATGCATGCCCCATCTGAGCCAAACGGCTTGCATGTGGATGTTGCCTGAGTACCACAGAGACATTAATCAGATATGCAAAACATTATTAGAAAGCAAAAGCTCAAAGAAAAAAAAATTAACTTAGGGTGCCTCCAGACGTCCTTAATACTTTGAAGCCCCTGGACAGCCACTTCCTGCCACCCCAGTGGGACAAGGGAAAGCTGAGTGCTGAGGATGGAGTGTTTGAGGAGCGGTGTCCCATTATCCAGACAGGCTGACTGATACTCCACCAAATCATTGCAGCATGTGCGGGAAAACACAAAGTAAAAAGCTTTTTCTGCTGCTGCGGATGTTCGATTATCATGCAACCAGTTGTGTGACCGGTGGTTGAGCAGTGGCTGCGAAGCTTTAAGGGTGTCTGGAGGCCCATTAGTCCTTGGCAGCCGGCTGTTTAGTTCAAGGTTATCAAGAGATCTAGTACCAGAACCATCTTACTTTTAAGATGTAAGTCCCAGGAGGCACATCTGTGATATCAATCCACTGGCAATCGATGTCAGCGTTGTATGTGTCGTAACATCCTGGGCTCAAACCCTAGAAAGAAAGAGGAACATGCCATATTCAGACATAACAAAGGGAGCAACTAAAAAGTGACTCAGAAAGACAGTGTGTGGCCCTTGTGTTCCCAAACCTTCCCTAATCCTCCTATTCTAGCTCAGAATGTTCAAGAGAAGTTGCCCCAGAGATCGATCGATCGATCGATCGATCGATCGATCCATCGATCCATCGATCCATCCATCGATCCATCCATCCATCCATCCATCCATCCATCCATCCATCCATCCATCCATCCATCCAATTATTCTCCCTTTTCTTTCTTCTTCTTGTGTTTGATCACACCCACTGTTTTGTTTTTTAGCACTAAACTGGACTAAGGTTACAATTTGATAGTTTTTTAAAAAACCAGCAAGTGGGAGGGGAACCTATCATGATAGAAAGTATTATTACCTTCCACTGAATCGTTAGCGCATTTCCTCGTCACATAACTTGAAGTAAATGTGAACTGTCCTGCTACATATGTTTGCATTGTATTTAATGCCGCTAGCACTCCTAGACAAGGGTGTGCATGAATGCAATATTTGGGATTCAATTCGAATCAAATACTCAGACTCGATTTGAATCTCTTAAATTTGAATTTAACTGAATTCAATTTGAATTAAGCAAATTTGAATCTATTTGTTTGAATTTTTCATTCAAATTTGCACTTATGAATGTCAACAACATTCATAGATGCCCGTACACATCTTCCCCGGGTCCGTACACATCTGTATGCATCTGTACACATCTGTATGCATCCCATAGTTATCCTGCATGCAACCTGTTTTCATCATATACAGATCTGTACAGATGAGGGAAAGATGCGGATTTTTAAGCACGCATCGTGTACGAATGTGTACACATACGAATGTCCGAATAATCTGAATGAATAGATCTGAAATTCAAAATTCGAATCAAAACTTTGAATTCAAAATTAAGGACATCCTATCTGAATCTGAATGTTGAAATTCAGTTGATTTGGTCGAATTTGGAATGCATCCGAATATTCGTGCATATCTCTATTCTCAGATTGTCCTGGTATGGAAATCGGTTGCCGTCTCCAAGGCTGCAGTGAGGGTAGTCATAGAAGATAGAATTTGGGAAGCAATGGAGGAGAGACCTATGGCATGTGTCTTGGTGCATTCTACCTGGTTGCTTCATGATGTCTCCTTGCCGCAACTCTTGTTGGAGTTCAGTGTGTCTCAGTGACTTACCAGGTGGCACAAAGAAGTGACAAATCTTTGAAAAATGCTTGGATTCCCCCCATACATATGCTGCCAGACATGCAAAAGGTTCCTGTGGCGCTATGTTGCAATCAACTTCTGGGAGGCCAGCTACTTTTTATTTCCTTTCCCCCCATCAGAAGGCTAAACCGCATCCTCTTTCCCCACGTCTCACCTGTGTGTGTGACGTACAAGCATAGCGCTTCAGGTTCCCAAAATCGCAGGTGGTATCTTCCAGGCAGAAGCTGGCCTTGTGGCCTTCTGCCACTTTTTTGCCCGTTGCAGCGTCAAGCAGGTCGTAGTGGCTGAATTCATCCATGCTGTGGTAATGTCTGTGGAAAAAAGGGAGATACACCTGTGGATGCTAGGATTTAAAGGAACGCCTTCTCCCATACTGAACTGCCCGTGCCTTAAGATCTAGCGGTGAGGCCCTCCTGGCCGTCCCACCACCTTCAGTACTGAGGCTGGTGGGCATCCAGGAGAGAGCCTTTTCGGTGATGGCCCCCAGACTATGGAATAGTCTCTCCCTCGAGGCACGTCATGCCCCTTACTTACATGTATTTAGGAAAGCAGTGAAAATACACCTCTTCACCCTGGTCTTTGGCTGAGATGATGATATTTCCCCTCCCAGTACAGATACCATCATTTTAAACATGTTGTGTATTGTTTTTAGATTTGTTGAATTTTAAAGGGTTTTAAATGTATATTCTGTTTTTGATCTCTTGTTTTAATGGCTGTTACCCATCCAGAGACCTTTGGGTACAGGGCAGCATAGAAATATAAATAATAAATAAATTTGGTACACCACCACCATTTCATCAACTTGAGCATTTATCCAGTCCCAGGGTCTCTACGGAGGAGCTCACAAGTGTACAAGTGATGGCCAAGGCTTTCTCTGGTGCTATACACATTAAGAATCAAGGGTATTTTCAGATCTGAATAAAAAACCAGGTAGTTGCTCATGGTCAATCATATCCTTAGATGTGCACTGTGCTGAGATTTCTTCAATATTGGGTAGAATATGATGAAAGAGAAGTCTTGGAGATTGCAATTAACTTAGATGTCTATGCAAGGCAAGATAAACCAAGACAAGATAAGGACTGATTTTGCACTTAGGCCTCTGGAATGCAATTTGGATAGCCCTGGTAGAGCTGTCCTAACTGCATACCAGAGGCCTAAGTGCGAATTCAGCTCAGATAAACTATGCTAGGACTGCATTTATGCACCCAATAAAAAGGCACCTCAAAGGGGGGCACAGGTGTTTCATAATCATATGTCACTGCATCCATCCTTCTTCTAATGCATATTATAAAGGCCACAAAATGTACTTTTAAAGCATGTGCAGAGTGGGTTGAGAACAGTAACTGCTACACGCTAGCACTTCCAAAGACACTTATAATTTGCATGAATGCAATTTGCTTTTTCAAGCACCTCTTCGGATGAAGGATTCAGAGATAATCACTTAAATATAACTTTTCAGGAAATAAGAGCATAAGAATATAAGAGGAGCCCTGCTGGATCAGGCCACAGCCCATCTAGTCCAGCATCCTGCCCTCACAGTGGCCCACCAATTGCCCATGGGCATCTCAAGCAGAGACAAGGGCAAACCTTTTCCTGCTCTCAAATCCCAGCTAATGGCCTTAAAAACATCCTGCTTCCCCCCCCCCCAGCCTGAAAGATGTACTTAGGCATCCATTCTAGTAGCTATCTGTCCTCCATAAATTTGTCTAACCCTTCCTTAAAGCCATCTAGGCTGGTAGCTGTTACCACCCATTCTGGCAGCAAATTCCATAAACCAATGACCTTCTGGGTGAAGAAATTCTTCCCCTTGGTCTGATCTGACACTCCTACCCATCAGCTTCATAGCTCCCTGGTATTGACATTGTGGTTGATTGTACATTACTGTTCCAGCATAGCCTTCTAGAGTTTGCCAATGTCTACATTGTGTTTAGGTCTTGCTTCTTGTGCAGCTCCAACTTCTGCTTGCTAGGGTGGCTTGATTGAAGTGAGGGCAGGACAGAGTGGAATGTCATCATGTATATGTCAGGCTCCATCCCTCATGCAACTATTCAAGGTTCGGGATCATGTCCTTCATTTGATTTGTGTGCCCCAAATAGCTACTCATGATGGATGCCCTAGAATTGTTTCTTTTACTCACTGGTGGCAACTGTGCCACTCCCAGGTGTGGCGAGCTCTATTGGGAAGAAAATCGGCTGTGCCTTGATTCTTCACACGCTGAGGGAAACGCAGCAGGACACGCACATCATAGTCTGTTGCTTCAGGAGTATAAGCAGTGCTGGAAGAAAGTCCAAAACAGGTCAAACAGAATACAAGGTGGTTTTCTGGAGAAGGCCACCCCTGTGTAAAATAGGTTGTCAACCTTCCTGGGCTGTCTGGGAGCCTCCACTCCTGGAATGCATTCTCTCTCAGGGGAGCCAAGAATTGTTCCTTGCCCGTCAGACATGCCAGAGCTTTTCCAGCAAAATATTGCTTACCTGCTTAGTGAAATGCATATGATGTTTCTTTGCTGGAGACTTCTGGGAAGTTGCCGCACGCATCTCCTCCCTTTTTTTCTTTTCATGAACTTGCCTGGCTTCTGGAAGTTCCAAATGAGGTGATCTCATATGCACTTTGCCAGACATGCAGGTAAGCAAAGCTACTCTGGGGAAGCCAGTGTTGCTGCTGGATTGTCTGAGTTAGCAACCCCTGGCATTTCTGCATGTTGTGATTGGCACTGTGTTGGGAAGGCAATGTGGATGACGGAAGCCGCTAACTAGAGGCAGACCATCAGATGGTGCACATTGTGAGAGGTACCCTAACACCCAGTCCAATAGGGACTAATACCCTTAACTCCAGGGGTGGTCCTGCTGGTGGTATCACCAATCAGTGCAAAATCTGAGAAGTGCAAAATGAGATTTGCATTTGAAAATGTCAATTGAATAGCTCATGTCTGTGAATATTCACTATAAAATGAAGATGCGATTGTTCACATAGCCCCCCCAAATCAATCAAATTGAACTCATCTCCCACTTGCTAACATAGATCATTTAATTAAACATTTGTGTTTCACTGTGTTTTTTCCCGTGAAAATGTTTTTTAATGGAGAAAATTGCACTTTTATTTTCAAAATAATGTGGAATCAAACTTGGACAAACTTTTTTCGACAATCCCTCCATTCCTTGGCAAAGCTTAAGAATCTCCCCCACAATTCTGATATCCACCCCTCTCCCTGGGTTCCCATTTTGGTGTTGCTCAAGTTGGTTTTCTATTAGCACTGACCAACACACTGAAACCGTATTTTGCTAATTTTGCTCAACGCCAAAAGAACATAAGAGGAGCCCTGCAGGATCAGGCCACAGCCCATCTGGTCCAGCATCCTGCCCCCTCACAGTGGCCCACCAATTGCCCATGGGCATGTTGAGCAGAGACAAGGGCAAACCTCCCGCTCCCAAATCCCAGCAAATGGCCATAGAGGCGTCCTGCTTGTCCCCCCACCCCCAGCCTGAAAGATGTACTTAGCATCCATTTTAGTAGCCATTGATTAGGGATCTGCACAAATGGGTTCATAACAATTGGAATGTTGGAAAATTTGTATTCATTCGACTAGATCCCCTTTAAATGTCGTAGGATTCTATTTGATACAAATGTATTCGTACAAAATTGTACAAATATCTGATACAAACGTATATGTATCCTGGATATATATCCTGGGTATGTATCCTATACCAATGCATACATATTGGACACATATCCTATATGAATGCATATGTATCAATACATATTCGATATGTATCCCACTTAAACGAATGTATGAACGATTTGTATGAATGTTCCAAAACATTCATATCCATATGAATGTTACTGTATGAATGTCATAACATTCGATTTGTGTAAGAATGACTGAATTGATCAGAATTCATCTGAATAACGAATGTTACAAATATTTGTGCACATCTCCACTATTGATACATCTGTTGTCCATAAATTTGTCTAACCCTACCTTAAAGCCATCTAGGCTGGTTGCTGTCCCCACCTCTTCTGGCAGCAAATTCCATAGACCGATGACCCTCTGGGTGAAGAAATACTTCTCCCTGTCTGATCCGACTCTCCTACCCATCAGCTTCATAGAATGCCACTTAGTTCTGGTGTTGTGTGATAGAGAAAAGGAATTTTCTCTGTCCCCCTTTTCTATACCATGCATGTTGAATAAATGTTCCATCCTTATTCCTTGGATAGTTGACTCGGAAACCAGGTTTTCCAATGCACACAAAGCACAACCATTATACGGAACGTAGGGGCTATGAAGCCAAAATTGAGTTCTGTGAGGGGGATTGTGGGAATTTGTTCAGTACAATGTACAATGTAATCTGAATGAGAGAGAGAAGTTAGCTGGATGTGCACAGATAAGCATGAGGGTTTGGAACACAACAGGTAAGAATGAAGAAAAGATTTAGCCTTGAAACTGAAAGAACTCTTGTTTCTAGCCTGTGCTGTTACCAGCTTGTTTGGAGGCTCAGCTGTATCCAGTTAGTAATGTGATGCTTTCTTTGCATTCCTGAATGCAATTGGTTAATCAAGAAACTGAATATATACGCCTAAACCACACCCGTCATAATCTGCTCATCTTGCATCCTTTATATAAGCCTGTTTTGAGAATCATACGTCTTGTTTTCAGAGCCATTTACTACATTCTGAACTGCCCTAGTAAAATAAAACTGCAATTCTGCCTCAATTTTTTGGGGTCCAGTTTGATTGACCCCAGCAGGAATTATTGTGCTCTGTATGCATTTGCTTCTTGTGTCTGTATTTAAAATAGTTTAGATCTGCTCATTTTTTAAAAAAAACAACATTCTTTGGGGGGGCAGGAAATCAGTGACATAGGAATGGACAGAAGATGGTGAAGAGCCACAAAGCTACTGCCAAGCATTTCTCCATTAACCACAAAAGCTGGAGAGTTGCCTTTGAATTAAACAAACCCTCTTCTTCTGGACTTGGCTCAGGCCACGTCAGGCGTGACTTCCTGCATATGGACGGCATTTCAATATAAAGGGCAAAATGCACCAGTTTGACTTGGGTGGCATCCAATCTGCTTTTAGGCGGAGCCAAATGACTGTATGGAATCCAGGTTAAGGATATAATATATACAACGTTTGCTGAAGTACGTGTGTGTTGCTTGCAGGCCATGAGTGCATTTGCTTCTTACTTTAACAAGACCATCTGGTCACAGCCAGATTATCATGATAAACTGCCAGGTTAAAATGGATAGATGAGGACAGATCTATAAGCCAAGGTAGCTAACCTATCAGCGAAAAAGAAGCAGTGTCCAACTTTTATATTCGAACCGGAATTGTTTCTGTTGGGAAGTGTAGACAATACTTTGGATAATATAAATTCTTTGATTTTATATATGGTGACAGCAGCTAGATTACTGTATGCACAAAAACGGAAGGAGGAAGACATACCTTCAGGGCAAGAATGGCTAATTAAGTTGATGGACTTGGCTGAAATGGACATTTGAGACTAGAGAAGGTTTGCCTTTGTCTCTGAGATGCCCATAGGCAATCAGTGGACCGCAGTGTGCAACAGAATGCTGGACTCGATGGGCTGTGGCCTGATCCAGCAGGTCTTCTCTTATGTTCTTAAATAAGTGACGTTGAGAAGAGAAGCCGGAAAAATGGAGGAAGTCATATAGAGTATTAGAGCAATAATGTGCTATGAGAAAATGTAAGAAGTTTATGTTTTAAAAATAAATAAATAAAAGAAGTGGTGTCCAACTATACCCAGTAGTTCAGAGGTACACTCCACTCTTCCTTTCTCCTTCATCTGCACTCAGTTCCTGTGATGAACCAGTGTTGACTAATGCTCACACATGATTTGATTGTGGGGCCAGTCCTCTTCAGGGTGTTGCCATTTGGCTGTGGCGCCCTGCACAATGGCTTGTGCATCCACACTGCTGTGTTAGGAGGGCAGCAGGCCTGCCAATGCTGTTGCATGGCAGCCCTG
Source organism: Aspidoscelis tigris stejnegeri (assembly GCA_023333525.1). Lineage (NCBI taxonomy): Eukaryota > Metazoa > Chordata > Lepidosauria > Squamata > Teiidae > Aspidoscelis > Aspidoscelis tigris. The sequence continues at coordinate 4,528,080 of JALMGA010000017.1, forward strand.
TTGACCTCCTCGTCCAGCAGAGGTGTGAATGCTCCCCGGCTGGACATAACAGGTAAGTGATTGGGGAAGAAGAAGAGTTGGCTTTTCTACCCTGCTTTTCTCACCCATTTCTATTCTTCCCACAACAAAACACCCTGTGAGGTAGGTGGGGCTGTGAGAGCTCAGAAGAGAGTTGCAACTAGCCTGAGGTCGCCCAGCTGGCTTCATGGGGGAGGGCGGAATTGAACCCAGTATTCCCAGATCAGAGTTTGGCTCCTTAACCACTAGACCAAACTGGCTGGATTGGGGAGTGCATGAGAAGAAGGAGGAAGAAGGAAGGGGGAGGGGGAGGGGGAGGGGGAGGAAGAAGGAAGAAGGCTTTTCTATCCAGCTTTTCTCGCCCATTTAAGGGGACTCAAAGCAGCTGATGAAGCTTTCTGGTCTTCTCCCCACAACAGACACTCTGTGAGGTAGGTGGGGCTGCGAGAGCTCAGAAGGGAGATGTGACTAGCCCAAGGTCACCCAACTGGCTTCATGGGGGAGCCGGTATTCCCAGATAAGAGTCCAGCTCTCTAACCACTAGACCAAACTTCCTCGACCTTCTGGGAAGGCAGGGGGCACTTGGAGGCTGTAGCAGCCTCCTCCAAGTGCAGATGCCTTTCTCAGAAGTCCCTTAGTCATGTACTAGGGCTGTAGTGTGAATAGGCATCAGGATAAGCTGCTACACAAATAATGCAATATGTTCAGTACAGTCTCCTTGCACATGGCTTTACAGCATTATAGTAGCTCTCCTAACATTAACTTAACCAGGCTCTGGATCCTACTTCTTGCCTTGATTTCTGCCCTACCAGCTATAAAAGCAGAAGGCACTCTGGAAACTGGTTCCTATCAAAGAAAAATGGAAAAGAAGGAAAACCCAGCAGGTACAACCCAAGATTAGGGAGAGGAAGACGGAGAAAGAAAGGGTTACCTTGCAAGACATTTCTCTTCAGCAGCACAACGGAGGGAGTAGAGGTGAGCCCTCTGGACATAAGTAGAAGCCTGGACATAGTTAGGATCAGGCACAAGGTCAGGAAGACCTGTGGAGAAAAGCATCCATTAGAACACTCAGTGCATCTGGAGCAAAGTCAGTCATTCCATTTCGTTATGGAGGGGAAATTCAGTGCCTGTGCAATTGTAAGCAGAGTTTTAAGGATCAAATCCTACTGGGTTTTCAGCTGATGGGTTTCTGAATGCCTTCAAAAGAGTTGGTGTCATAGGAATGTTCCCATTTTGCCTGCATGGATGCAAACAGGTGCAACATATGAACAGTGCAAGCTCTGCGGAAATCTTTGACACTGGTGTTCCTAATCCAAATGTGGTGTGCTCTATGATACATTCTGAGCTTCCTGAGAGTGCTATCTCCCATTACCTTGCTGAAAAGGCAAAGGGAAAGTGAAGATTATTTCCATTATCCACATTAAGGCCATGGTTGCAACCTTACTTTAATTCTTCAGCTCACATTCCAACCCATTTGGGTTCATCTTTAAATGCCAAGCCATTTCCCCCCTGCATTTCCCTCCCAATATTAGGGTTTTCCTTCATTCATTCTACCCTGCTCCTGCTGCTGTCCAGAAAATGATACCTTTGCAAGCCTCTGCTCTAAGACTTGCCCCTGCTCCTTACCTCTGTCTCTTCACCCCTTTCCTTTGCCTCCTCACCCCCCTTGCTTTGATTCCCTTTGCTTTGTTGTCAGATCTGCCTCCTTGCCCTCTCTTGCTGTGGTTCCCTTTGCTCTGTCCTTTCCTCAGAACTGCCTCATAGTCCTCCCCTTGCTGTGATTCCCTTTGCTCTGTCCTCCGATCTGCCCCCCGTCACCCCTTCCTGTGATTCCCTTTGCTCTGTCATTGGATCTGCCTCCTTGCTGTGATTCCCTTTGACAGCAGCAGGAAGGTATGACCAAGCCTCTGGTCTGTCCTCTGCTCCAAGTCTTGACCCTCCACCTCCCTTCTTTTTTACCTCTGCCTCTTCACCCCTTTCCTCTGCCTCCTCACCTTGCTGCAATTCCCTGTGTCCTGTCCTCAGATCTGCCTCCTTGCCCCCCTTGCTGTGATTCCCTTTGCTCTGTCCTCCAGTTCGCCTCCCCTGCCCACCCCTTGCTGTGATTCCCTTTGACACCAGCAGGAAGGTATGACCAAGTCATTCCAGGGTGAAAATGGCTTGGATTTGGCTGCCTTCCTGACACTGATTAAAATGCTAAGTGTAACTGAGGCCTAACTTTCTTCTTACTATTCTATATTGCTGGGGGGATTTTTGGGTGGGGCTGGAAGAGACTGAGGCAACGTTCACACATAGCAAAAAAGAAAAAGAAATGCTCAAAAAGGTCTTAGACACAATGGCTCATGGGCCTTGTGTTCTCTTCCTATTTCTAATCCACCTTTTCTAGCCAAGAATGTTCAAGTACTGAAGAAGGACAACAGTCTCACTGATGAAATATCTCTGAGCTACCTCAGAGGTGCTTTTCTTTTTACTTGATTTAATAGTCTCCGTAGATGCTGGAGTTGAATGGTTTTGCCCCCCCCCCCAGTTTTCAATGTGTTTTAGGCCGTGGTCAGACAGCTTTCTTAGTGTGGCAGGAACACATACACATGATCCAAAGGTTAGCTATTCATGTTTTACTGTCACCTGCACCCCATGACTTTCAGAGCACCCAGCAGTGCCCCCCTGCTGTGGATGCTCAAATTGGCCATCTGCCCAAAGTGGCACACGTCCGTCTTTGGGACCATAGAAGAAGAAGAGTTGGCTTTTATACTCCACTTTTCTCACCTATTTAAGGGGACTCAAAGCGGCCGACAAAACTTTCTATTCTTCTCCCCACAACTGAACACCCTGTGAGGTAGATGGGGCTGTGGGAGCCCAGAAGTGAGCTGTGACTACCCCAAGGTCACCCAGCCAGCTTCGTGGAGGAATGTGGAATCGACCCCTGTATTTCCAGATAGGAGTCCAGCTCCCTAATCACTAGGCCAAACGAGCTCATTAGGTTACACTGTGCAGCCATAGAATGGCATGTGGCACATTTTAGAGCTGTCAGGTTTCAGGAAAGACCTGTCCCTTCAGACCTGAGACTCCCACCTGCTCCAGTGGCTGTGTGATCATGGCCTTATTTTGCTCTCCTTGCAGTGTGTTGGCCAGGTTCTGGTGGTTTTGCTTCCTCAGTTCATTAAACTGACTTGGGAGAAAGAGATGCTGAGAACATCCACTCCCAAAACTCTTTCTTTGACACTGTGCTTCCTGTGAAAAATTTAGAGCATGCCGGCATGGCCAGGGATCCTGGTTGTACTGCAAATAGGTCGTGCAAAACTTACAGTCACCCTGCCCCCCTTCACCATTACACCACTGGTCCCTGAATTGTTTTCCAAGAGTGAAGGAGAACAATGCCTTCTTGTTTCAGGGGCTGCTTTCCCTGGAGGAATTGCATCACCGCGTTGGCTCTCGTTTCCTGCTTCTATGTTTCGTCATTCCTGCTGATGTAATTCTCTTGGGATCCCCACATCGAAGAAAGTCATAGGGGGTTGATGTAGGGTGGGCAGGTGGCCGGGGGGGGGGGGGAGGAGGATGAGTTGTTTCTTTAACTAGGTTATTTTCTTTAAAAATAAATAACTTAATAAGCAACTTTGGAAAGCCAGTCACCATGGATTCAGTAGGATGGCTTAAGTGATTTAATCCATGCACTGGGGGTGGGTGAGAAGGGTCAGTGAGGGGACGGTTTGCCATCATTTGTTTTTCAAACATCTCCACTGCTTAGAATAACTTATTGGAAACATAAGGCAAAGAAAAAGCTTTCCTTCCAAGGGACACAGCATGTCAGTAAAATGTACTGCTTTGCTAGGGGTAGCTTGCTGGTTTGGCCATGGAACTATGCCTTTGTTATCAAAGGGTGTTTTTCCACTGTCACTAGAAGTACCCATTCAGTACCCATTAATGGGTACTGAATGGGTACTTCTAGTGACAGTGGAAAAACACCCAAAGGGCAGTAATAGGGCTGTGCAGGGATATTTCTAAATTTGTTATTCATACAAATTTGGACGAATTTGGACATTCGTACACAAATCAAACATTACGATATTTGTATACCAACATTGGTATGAATATGAATGTTTCTGGACATTCGTACAAATAGTTCAGACACTTGCAAGATTAGGGGTGTGGAAAAATGGAGCGCCAGTCACATCCACAATGGATCCAGATTCAATTTGTCATGGATTGACAGTGGGTTAAAAGTGGATTCAGGTCAGATTTGATGTCTTCAGAGAATAGAAATGTTACGGATACGTATCGGATACATATTCAGTCGTATTAGATACCTATTGGATATGTATCAGATACGTATTCATTTGTATTGGATACGTATCAGATACGTATTCATTCATATTGGATACATATTGGATACTTGTTCTTTTGTATTGGATACATATCAGATACGTATTCATTCGTATTGGATACATGTTCATTTGTATTGGATACGTATTGGATATGTATCAGATACATATTCATTCGTATTGGATACGTACTCATTCATATTGGATATGTATCAGATACATGTTCTTTTGTATTGGATAATTGTTCTTTTGTATTCATTCATATTGGATACATATCAGATACATGTTCTTTTGCATTGGATATGTATCAGATATGTATTCAATTGTACTGGATACGTATCGGATATGTATTCATTCATACTGGATATGTATCGGATTGGATACGTATCATTCATATTGGATACGTGTTCATTCATATTGGATACATATTGAATGTCCATACGAATATGTATGGATAGATTCATATCGAATAGAATTTTACTACATTTGAATGTGATCTATTTGTATGAATACGGATTTTCAAACATTCTATTTGTTACGAATCTAATGTCAAAAATGCATTCATGTACACCCCTAGTCAGTAATGAAAAAGTGTAGCCTCCAACATTACACATGGAAACAGGAATGTCATTCTAATAACCTACATCTCTTCCTGTAGACTTTTGGGCAAACTGCAGGATAATAAATACTAGGGATGTGCATGAATATTTGTAACATTCAAAATTTGTACAAATTTGGCTGAATTCGGACATTCAAGACATTCGTATTTGAATTGAATGTTGGCACATTTGACATTATTAGAATTGAATGTTTCAATACATTTGTATGAAGCTGCGTATGGGATTCATTTGGGATTCATATGGGACTGAACATTCACATCGAATTAGAATCCCACTACATTCGGTGGGGATCTATTTGAATGAATATAAATTTTCTTGCATCTGATTCAATACAAACTGAATGCTAATGCTAATGCTAATGCTAATAATAATTGTGCACACCCCTAACTATGATCTCTTATTATGCTTGTCCACCCACCCATGAAATGTATGCATTGCTAAAGGCAGTAGTGGGCAGGATGGGCGGATGCTACTGGGTTTATTTTGCAACTCTGGGTTTCATTAGCAGAAAAATTTCTTCCCTTTCACAGCTTTAGTTGTTTAGTTAGTTATTTAGTGTTACCATATATATAAAAGGACAGGTTTCCTGCTCCTTTAATAGTTGCATAGAAGCGGGAATTTGAGCACATGTTGCTTGCATGGCAAACTGCCCTAGTGGAAATTCTCTTTTCCATGCAGCTGTTAAGTTGCATTCAGACCTAAGTTTTCATCTAGCTTCAGGCCACTTTCAGAATGAGAAAATGCAATAGCAAAGAGACAAATTAATTTCTTTCAGCATTATCTGAGAAGATCCACCTTTGAGTTAGATAATGCAGAAAGAAAATGACTGTTCACTTTGCTGATGTGTTCTTCCATTCTGAAAGTCGACTGAAGCTGAATTAAAACTTACTTGTGAACACAGCCATAAAGGAATGGGAACTCTGTCATCTTTTTTATATGGTAAACTTCTTCAGGCCTGACTGCTCACACCTTTTTGTTTCTATCTGTTTTATTGGTGCACTTTCTACACTCCATTTGGACTTTCCTGAATGGAAAGCCCACCAGTAAAATAGAAATGAAAAGGTTGGAGCATTTTCAGACATGAAGATGACTGAAGAAAGGGTTTTCAAAACTTGCTACCATTGTGGTTGTTCATATGCCCATACAGCTGGAGATGACAGGTTAGTCAGAGGCATTGTTTTGTGCTGCAGCATGCAGGAAGGGTTGCTGTCATGCCAGGAAGGCCCTGGTCATATCTTTAGTTTAGGATGACTTCAGGTCATCCTCAGGTTGCATTATTCAAATTATTTTTATTCAGTTGGTTTTCCAAGCTGGCCTACCTCTGTTATATCATTCTAACTGGAGTCCTCTTTTCCAGAGGACTTAGTGGGGAGCAGGCTAAAGGAGGCTGAACCATGCTCTGGTGGGTGGGGTCCAGTCTTTCCTTTCAGCCAATGTGCATGTGCAGAGTTCATGAGGCACCTCCCCTTCTCTCCTCAGTTTATGTGTATGATTCCTCTATCTAGGGTTTTTTCGCATATTTATTATTTTTAAAAAATTAATCATATGGAGAAGAAAAGCACATTAAAAAGGGAGGAGTGTGTGGAGTAAGGATGTGCTCGAATATTCGAAAACTTGAATATTCAATTTGAATCCGATGAATTTCAACATTCGAACTCGAATTGGATTTTTGAAAATCCGAATTTGACATTCGAACTCGAATATGGATTTTTGAAAATCTGATACGGATTTTTGAATGATTCAAATGTGTAGATTTGTTTCTGTTGTATACGAATCTGCCCAAAAATTATCCGTATCTTGCGCTTAAAATATGGGATTAAAATGGGATGTGCATGGGATAATATGTGATGCATACAAATTTTTCCGGCATGCCCACAGATACGAATGTTGTTGATATTCGTATCTTTGAATACGAATCTAACATTCGAATGTACAGATTCAAATGTTACAGATTCAAATCAGATTTTAAGACATTCGAATCTTAAATATCTGTATCGAATCGGATTTTATGACATTGGAAACCACTTGGATTCGAATGTCAAAGATACATTCATGCACATCCCTAGTAGGGGAGCAGGCTTAAAAAGGACCGCAAAAATACACCCTCACCTCCCTTGAGTGACATAATGACATCCAATAAGAAACGAGACAGATTTGGCACAGCAAAAAGGTTGGAGAGCCAAGAGTTCCATAGAGGAGGCTCAGGTTCATCGCAGAGAATATTATTTATTTATATTTATATTTATATTTATATTTATATTTATATTTATATTTATATTTATATTTATATTTATATTTATATTTATATTTATATTTATATTTATATTTATATTTATATTTATATCCTGCCCCATACCCAAGGGTCTTTGGGCGGCTCACACCATTTAAAAACAAACATATCAAGAGAGGATGGACTGAGGGCAACCTAGGTGTGACCAGCACTGGTCCGGCGTCAGCTTGAATGAATGAATAGGCCATCCTATCTCATATAGGTGTGACCAGGGCCCTCGTGCATGGGAAGCACCCACTTTTCTACCAGACTGCCATGAATCCTTCATATGAAAGGTTCCAGTGTAAGATCAGTCTGTGCAAACCATGTGTAAATTGCATGTGACATGTGCTTTACATTGCATGCATTTTATACAATGTTGTGCCATTGTAAAAACACTTTGCCCTGAAGATCAGCTCCAGGCTGAAGTCTTGGAATTCTACTTGTCTTAAACTGTGCTTAGCAGGTGTAAACTTGACAATAATAGAATCAGAAGGAACTGTTTTAACTGCAGCTGACAAGGGGAGGGAACGGTGCCAGCAGCTTTTAAAGGACCTAACGTGTGTGATCATTAATTAGCAGGGCTACTCCATGGAGGTGTGGGGATCATGAGAGATTGCGACTGGGCTGAATACCTTTGAAATCTTTGAAGAGAAACTAATGAGGCATCTTGCGTCAAAGCCTCATTTGCAACTCTTTAAGACATCAAAGGAAAGCAGTGAACCGCTGTTTAAAACCAGCAGCTGGTGACACATGTTACACTATCTATGTTATTCTTGTGTTACTAACTTATGAAAGGTAATCATAACATCTGAAGGGATGTCAGCTTTGAGGCATGGTCTGTTAATGTAGACCATCTTGGAAGGTTTTTTTTTTTTTTGTAAACCTATTAATGTACCATAATCCTTGGGCCCCACCACCTGGGAGAGAGCCATTTCTGTAATGGCCCCCAGACTATGGAATAGCCTCCCCCTAGAGATGCGTCATGCCCCTTCCCTATACATATTTAGGAAGGCAGTGAAGACGCACCTCTTTGCCCTGGACTTTGGCTGAGCTGCTTCTCCCGTACAATCCTCCCCGCGCTCTCCGCTCCTCTGGGAGGAATTTACTGCAGCCTGTAAAATCCAGGCTTGCGGCGACCTCCCAGAGGGCGTTCTCTGTTGTCACCCCTAAACTCTGGAACGACCTGCCAGATGAGATCCGTCAGTTGACATCACTAGACAGCTTTAAAAAAGCTGTCAAGATGGCTCTCTTCCGGCAGGCCTTTCCAGACTAATTTTCTCAGATTAACCATCCCGGCTCGGGCTCCCTGACCCCCTCATTCCCCTTGTGGCCCCATCATAAGTATTGGTTGAGGAGCTCTGGAGCAACACTCGGGCTGTTAGTCCGTTTAATTATGTTTTATATTTTTGATACTGTATTTTAATTTGTCATATTGTTTAATTATTTTTTAAGGGGGGGAGGGACTATAATGTTTTATTCTTATATGATGTTTTTATTACATTTATTGTTGTTAACCGCCCGGATTGGTTCGCCACAGGGCGGTATACAAATAAATATTATTATTATTATCATTTTAAACATATTGTATACTGTTTTATATTTGTTGAATGTTTTTTAATGTATATTTTATTTTAATCTGCTGTTACCCGCCCAGAGACCTTCGGGTATGGGGCGGGATAGAAATATAAATCATCATCATCATCATCATCCTTGGAACTTCCAGCCTAATCTTTTTTCTCCTGATTCATGTTGGAATTAATGAGAGACGTGTTTGATTTGAGGGATGTGTTTGATTCTGTGTTTTGACATGTTTGATTTTTTAAAAAAAATTGTTTAATTCAGCAGGAACTTTCTTATGTTCTGCAGAAGTGGGAAGGAGGTATTTATCAAGGTTGGGCCTTGCTTTTTGAAACAGCACATGTCCCCCACCCTGCTTTTGGAGGGGGAGATAATTTAATTTATGACCCCGAGGATGACCACTTTTATTCCCCAGAAGGAGAGAGAGAAGGAAGGGAGGCAGGGAGGCAAGAAGGAAGCAAGGAAGACCACCTTCCAGACTAGCCAATGCCCTTGAAATGAATGGCTGCACTGGAATTGAGGATTGCAGTCCTCGGTCTTAGCAATGTGAATGCAAGTTTAGAGCTGATAGCTCCTAGAAAAGACAGTCTATAAATGCTTTTTTTACTTGCCTTATGCCTTGGAGACAGCATCCTGGCATAGAGTCAAAATGGATTGAGTGCCTCTTTTGGGAACATTTGGCTTCCAGTCTGTCTGTCTGTCTGTCTGTCTGTCTGTCTGTCTGTCTGTCTGTCTATCTATCTATCTATCTATCTATCTATCTATCTATCTATCTATCTATCTATCTATCTATCTATCTATCTGTCTGTCTGTCTGTCTGTCTGTCTGTCTGTCTGTCTGTCTGTCTGTCTGTCTGTCTGTCTGTCTGTCTGTCTGTCTGTCTGTCTAATCATCGTCTATACGTCCTTCTGTTCGTCTATACATCTGTCTATCCTTCCATCTAGGGATGTGCAATAATGTTCTAAACATTCAAAATTCAATCGAATTTGATCAAATGTGGATTTGAATAGAATGTCTACACATTCGAATGAATTTTGTTCGATTGATTTGAAACATTTGAATGTACAGATATGTATGTATAACATATGTATCTGTACAAATCTCATATGTATCTGTATGCATTTGCGCTGATAGTATGGGACAAAAATGGGATGCATACGGGATAGAACGGGATGTGTACGAAATGCGTACAGATATGTATAACACATACAAATGTTGTTGACATTCATATCTTCAGATCTGAATCTAACATTCAGATTTGAATCTGACATTCAAACGAATAGATTTGAATAGATTCGAATTGGATTTTGTTGCATTCGGATTCTAAACATTTGAATCAAAACTGAATGTTTGGATATTTGATTCGAATTAGAATGCAAAAAAACCCATTCATCTACATCCATCCCATCCTACCTTCTTTCTGAATTTCCAAAAGCCTGGAAGGTATGTCCATGCTGCACTGAATTCCAGGCTCTGTAGTGCATGACCCAGACTGGCAGAATACACAATCCTGGAAATGAATTCTGTACAAACCAAGAATACATTTAACTCTTTGTGCCAGGAGGCTTGGAGCCATTTCAGGAGTGTTCCATTTACTGGGAAAAAGAAGACTTGTTTCAGAATGTGTTCAAGCGAGTGCCAGAGAAAGGTTGAATAATGTGTTTTAATTGGATGCTTCATTTAATAGCATAGCGGAGAGCCAAATGCCTTTGCCTTCTTAAGCGTTTGGCAGCATCACAGAGGTTCCTTTTCTTAAATTCTGGTATGACCATAAGCAGAAGGTGTATGTGAATTGCTATAGAAGTCAGTGGAGGTGGAAGAAACCCACCAACCACAGTGCATGATGGTTTATTTGAAACTGATTTTATGTCAACAAGTTTTGTTTTGATCCAAGCATGCTGTTAAAAAGCCTTCTGCTATGCAGGGATCTTCCTCCTTCCATCTAATAACTGTGCTAAAAGCCAAAGCATGATATAGACTAAAAGTCTTTCTGTTCACTGCTTGTCCAATAGGGGGCCTAGGTGGGCTGCCTGCTGCGCGCTCCCAGCATGCCCCCCTCATTCGGAGGTCGGACGGCGCCGAGGTAGGTCCTCCGTCGCGTGCGCGCGCGCGCGTCCTCCCAGGGCGAAGATGGGCCCGATCGGGCTCGGAGGGTGGTTGGGGGTGGCGGCTTCGGGGACTGGGTGGGGTGGGGGACTGATCTGCGGGGTGCCCGCGCCTAGATCCAGGCGCTCGCGCCCCGCAGATGGGCGAGATCGGGGCGCGGGGCGAAGCCTTTGGAGATCGGACCCAGGGGCTCTGATCTCCAAAGGGGTCCTGCCCCATAGGGACCTTGCCCCGGGCCCTCCGATGGGCACCCGGGTGCCCGGGCATGTTCGTGCCAGCTCCACAGGGCCCGATCCGGCCCCGTGGAGCCGGCACGAAGCGGGGCGAGTGGCTTGACAGCGCTGCCTGCCCCTTGGGTGCTCTCACCCAATGGCAGGCAGCGCTGCCGGCCTTATCCCCGCCCCTGGCTGGCCTTTGCCGACTAAGACAGTTCCGGATGCTTTTAGCATTCGCACACAGGTGCGCCGGAACGCGTTTACACACGTTCCGGCGCTCCTGTGTGTGAATGGTCAAAGCATCCGGAACTGTCTTAAGCTTCCCGCTCTCCCCGCGTTCCAAATGGAACGCGTGCAGTGCGAAAATGCCTATGGATGGGCCTGCATTCAGCTGAAACATTTTGACACTGAAATGTTTTTGCACATCCCTAATTCAGATTTACCTCAAAGCCTTTCTGAAGCCCTTTATACAAGTCTCCATATGGCTCAAGTGATAGGTAGGGATGTACACAAATATTTGTAGGCATTCGAAATCTGATCAAATGTGCCGAATTTTGCCATTTAAACTCAAATTGAATGTCTAAAAATTCAAATGTAAATGTTCAAATCGAATTTTGAATTTCAGATCTATTTGTTTGAATTATGCAGACATTCGTATGTGTACAGGCTTGTACATAATGTGTACTTGAAGATCCACATCTTCCCACATCCATACGCATTTGTATAGATCCATACGGGACAAAAACGGGTTGCATATGGGATAACTACAGAATGCATACGGACCTGTTCAGATGTGTACGGATGTGGGGAAGATGCGTACGTGCACATACAAATGTTGTCAACTTTCATATGTGGAGATTCGAATCAAAAATTTGAATGAACAGATTTGAATCTTGTTAAATTTGAATTTAATCTTGTTAAATTTGAATTTATAAGATTAGAATCAAATTGGATTTTTGGGTATTCAATTAGATTCAAATAGAATGTCAAAAAACATTTGTGCACATCTCTAGTGATAGGTGAAACTGGGGGTGTTTTTCCACTGTCACTAGAAGTACCCATTAAATGCCATTTCATATCCATTAATGGGTACTTAATGGATACTTTTAGTGACAGTGGAAAAACACCCTGAGATTCACATGAAAGAGACTTTTCTGAAGCTTTTTTTTTATTTAAGTGGAGCTGTTTTACCCCCTCCCTCTCACTAAGGACTCTAAGAATTATGTTATAAAACTGTGGATGAACATAGAATGAACTCCAGTTTTTGATACGACAACCTCCAAGTCTAATTTCCATCTGAAGTTGAGTGCCTGTTTTATGTTTTGATTTGTGATTTGTTTGATGGGTTTTGAAATATGAAACTTTGGCTATGGGTAGTTGATAAACAGTATTAAATGCATAAAGATAGATTAAATACAAGTGTTGGAGGTTTCAGGTCTGGCTGTATACCAGCCTGGCTGTTTACATCTTAAGCTGAATTCTTTGGAACAGTTGAATTATTCCCAGATGGCTGACTGCTGAGAAAAAGTTTGCATCATCTTTAACTGGGATAAGTTAAAGTAAGAAGGAAGAGAATAACAATATTAGTATAACAAAGGGAAGAAGTTTGGTGTTTTTTTTTAAAGAAAGGCAGAGGTTATAACCTCAAGTAGAGGTTATAAAGCTGTATCATGACTTCCTTTTCTAGCTAGAACTTTTGGAGATGTGCCAGAAGCAGATGAGGCCAACAACATCAGATGAGCTCTTTGTTCCCTGTTCCTTGTGTGGAATGTGGTCAGGAGTCCAAGGCAGTGTAATCAAGAACACATACCGAACTTAGCATCCTCATGGGCCACTGGGATTTCCCACAATTCCAAGTCCTGGTGTTTGTCACCATAGCAATATATAGTCAGTAGGCCAAGACAGGGTTTCAGAAAAGGGAAGAGAGCCAAGTGTTATCCATGTGATGCTTAACACAAGTTCTAAGTCTGGGGAAAAAAATCTGTGATGTTAAAACTTGGAAAGGCTTATCTCACTAGTTGGGTTGTTACTGGTCTGGGGAACTGAAGGACTTGACCAGAAGTATGCTGGGGTTTTTTCTATGCCACCTCCCTTCCTTCTTTTCTTCAAGGACACAGGACAGTGAAGCTTTTTTAGGTCAAATTCATACATAGCTCAACAAAAACAACCCACCCCAAAATAGCTGAACAACACTTCGGGATGATAGTACATGTTCTCATCCCATCTCCAATCCACTGTATCTAGGCTAGAATGTTCATATTGGGGTGGGTGGGTAGAGATTGGGGTGTAGACCATCCCCAAGTTGTCTATATGGCTGCCTCCAAACTGTACATAATTATTTCACTATATTCCATTATTTTGTAATTACTCATTTTTGTAATCATTCTATATTTTCCTGCAAAGTGAGGTAACTATGGTATGGCATTGAGAATTTCTTTCCATGTGATCTTTACCCTTCTCTATTGGCTATATGGAGAACCAATAACATCCACAGATTTCCACAATTTCAAAGTTCACATTTAATTTTCGTCATGCTCTTGAAGGGTCTCACGATCCAGACTGAATAGTGTTATCACAGTGGTTCTCAACCTGTGGGTTGTGACCCCTTTGGGCGTCGATCTACTCTTTCACAGGGGTCATTATGAAGTAGCAACAAAAATAATTTCATGGTTGTGGGTTAGGGTTAGGTTGGGGGTCACCACAACATGAGGAACTGTATTAAAGGGTCACGGCATTAGGAAGGTTGAGAACCACTGTGTTACCAGAATAACAGAATCTTTCACTATGATGCTTATTTCCCCCCACAGTGGTTTATTTCGTTATATTGCTTCAAAATCTTTGAATGTCTATGGGCCTTTTTCCACTAGGAAGGAAGGATGGATGGATGGATGGGTGGGTGGGTGGGTGGGTGGGTGGTAGAAAGGATAGCAAGGAAACACCAATCTATGAATACTACTGATAGAAAGGCCTGTTTGTGTTTCATATTTGAAGATCTAAGATATCAAATCATGGGAAGAAAACAGATTCTGTGTGCATTCTAGAAGTGCTATTTTTTGTTTTAAAAAAGAAACATATTGGTTTCAACTATTAGAATTACTGATGGCTTTGATTCTTGCAGGCTGTGAAAAGAAATCTTACTTTACCTATGATGTTAAGCTGTTAATGCTAAGGATACAGATAAAAAGCAAGATGCTACAATACACAACAGCTTTTGGACATATTGAGGATACAATTATGCCTCAGGGTCATGAAGGATCTAAACTGGGGTCTCAAACTGCGGCCCTCCAGATGTTTCAGAAGTACAACTCCAAGCATTCCACTCCCAGCGTTGGAACTGGCATGGGATTCTGGGAGTGGAATTCTGGTACCTGCATTTCAGCAATATCTGGTGAGCCAAAGTTCCACACCTTGATCTAAACTATGTGTAGGGTCTATGAAACTACCCTTACTGCTTAGCTAGCTTTATATGGGATATGAACTTGCCTAGAAATGCCAATGTTCATGAGAAATGCAAGTGAGGGATCCTGTTGGAAGACAGTTCCTCCCTTGCTCCTCCTCTTAGAAATCCAAGTCCATGAAGAGCGGCATCACACATTTTTTCTCCTCCCACCTCCTCCCCCACCATGTCAATGGAGGTCCATGACTCACCTCGGCCACCCTGATTAGGTCTGTAGATGCTGCCCACGTTGACCCGGCCCTGGTTAACACCTTGGCTGTCTGGAATCAGCTGGGGAGGCTCAGAATTTCTGATGGGAAGGTAAGGTTCAGGTCTAGGGACCCCCTGGGGGTCTAAGGGCCGGAAAGGTGGATGAGGTTCCACGTTGCGGGAAGGAATGTAAGTTTCTGCTGGCACGTCCCCGTATGAAGGATATTGTCCTGCCCATGGCTCATTTCCATACCTGGGACCAGCATTCACTGGAGCTCCTGAGTTGATATGCAGGTTATCAGCAAGGGAAGACCCTTGACCTACAGACTGCTGGTTCTGGGTAGATGCATAAGGATCCTGGACATTTTGGTCATAGGTGGTTCCAGTATCATGATAGAGGCTATGCGAGTACCTTCTGTCTAAGCCATCAGAGGGTTGCAACTGCTGCTGCACGGGCACATAGGACCTCTCCTGGGCGGGGTAGTATCCCTGAGCCCTGTGTGGACTCTGGTCTTCTGCATATTCCTCATATCGCACCCTGGGCTGGAAAGGATAGACAACTCCCGCACTGGCCGCTGCAGCAGCCACAGCGCCCCCTCCAGCTCCGGTGGTCCGATAGTAAGTGTAGCTCTCATCATAGGTGCGGGGTATTTGGGGGTCGTAAGTCTCATATTGGTTGGCAAACGGAGGCTGTGGGAAAGACGCCTGCTGGTAGGTCTGTCCTAAAGAGGAGTGTGAGAAGGAGGAAGATGCGGAGCCGACTTGACGTTGCCGAGCGGTGGGTGTCCAGACACGCTGGGAGTTGGAGCTACTGTCTCCTGTGGGTCCATCCCTCCAGTTGTCCGGGACCTGTCCAAAGCCGAATGGATGCCGTGTCTGTCCCCGGACAGTATCAGATCCTGCCCTAACTGGCAAGCTGGGAGCCTGTCGGCGCATGTTGCCTGCGATACGCCTGCTTTGATCTGTAGCCGCATCAGCGAGCATGACCCTGGTGCTGCTATCTGCCCTCACATGGCTGGCAGGGATATACTCCGAGCCAGAGTTCAGGAGACTGTAAAGCCGTCCGTTGTTTTCCCACTGGATCATCTGCCTCCAGCGTCCACTGTCCGCATTGTTCCCTTGGGGATGCTGCCCACGGGCCAGCAAGAAGACAGCGAAACCCATCAAAGCCCAAAGGTCCCAGAAGCCGTGACAGGTCATGGCGACGTGGAGATCAAAGCGGCCAACTCAGTGGATGGTTTTTAGGGGAGGCAGAATTGCAGGAAAACAGCCCAGAGGTTTTGCAGCGACAGCTTGCGTTCCCCCTTTCTCCTTTCCCAGGTGAATCAATCTCAACTCTGTCCATTCCTGGCTTGTCTTAAGCTGCTCCGAGGGTCTCCCCCAAGCTTCATGTTGAGCTCATGAAGGAGAAAGAGAGGGAATGAAAGGAAGAAAGGGGGGGGAAAAGAATAAGCAAGTTTCTTTTGGACCTCCAAAAAAGATCTAGACAGTTCTTTCTTTAGGTATGGTGCCACGGCTGCCCTCCGCCGCTGTTTCTGATCCTGGTTTTTTTTTCACATTGCTGCAAAGGAAGTTGGTTTCTCCCACTTGTTCGTTCCTCGGTTGGCTGGATGACTTTGCTCCAGATCTCAATGAATAAGCAACAGGCTGTGAAAAAATGCTAGGAAGCTTCAGCAAGCATTGCCAGGGTCTGCTACGCAGGGTCCTAAAAACCATCTAGTTTTACTATGTCAACTTTTCAGCAAATTTCCTCTCCCTCCCTCCTTCCTTCCTTCCCTCCCTCCTTCCTTTCCTCTTTCTCAATGATGTCTTGGAGCAAAATCTTCACCCGGGGATAACATTTAAACACCTTTGAGACTACTGGGTGCAGAGACTGGTCCTTGCCTAAGGTTTCTCATTTGGAGGTCCAACCTTAAAGAAAGACAGAAAAGAAACACTCATCTTCTTTGACTGCATCTTTTCTGGTTAAGTAATGAAAGAAAGAAGGCACTTGATACAGTTAAAGCATAAGAAAGGCAGGTAATTAAAATGGAGTATTTCCCCCTCCCATCCTGAGCACACAGGAATTCTTAATTTATATTTCACTTGGCATCCTGCCAGCTCAAAGCTTTTTCTTTTCTCCGGGTGGTGGTACAGAGAGGGGTAGGATTAATGCGCCCTTCTGATTCTCACCCAGCTTTTCTGTCAGTTTGGCCCAGGCTCAGATGTTTGGGGGAAAGGAGGGAGGGAAATTGGAGCTGGGAATAAAATTTATGAGTCCACGCCTGGATTCCTGCCGAGTGCACCTAAAACATATCTCCTGTAGCCTTCTAAAAATAATAGCACATGGGTGTGTGTGTTGGAGTTGGGAAGGATAGAAGGGCTGAAAAAAACTATGTTCTACTTAATTGGAATTAATGTTGCGTGCACATTTACCTCTTCAGATCCTCGGTATGTGTGGTGTGGTGTGATTGAGAACATTTTCTTGAATTTCTTCAAGGGATGGAAGAATTCTCTTGAAGTCTATCAGAGGATGGGGATCACTGTTAATTGCAATAATTTTCTTCTAAAATCAACTCTCCATTTTATTTTATTTTTTGAAAAAATTACATTTCCTGCTTTTATATAAGTGGCAGCAGCAGAAACTACGCCGACAGCACGGTCGACATTTTGCATCTGCTGAGAGGCCTTCAACCCAGTGCCATTCCAAGACATTTAAGGAACTAAAATCAGGGTTATTAGAGGAACATGGAAAGCGTTCAGAGCATACAGAAGAAATTACATCCTGTTGCTTGTGTTTGCTGGAGAGAAAGAGAAAGAGAGAGAGAGAAGTATCTAAACTATTTGCTGTGGAAAGCCTCTCCTGAGAAATTTTAGCTTGGCCTTCGATTTGGAATAACATGCCAAAGTGGTCTGCTTAGATGTGCTACCCACATTTATTTACAGGCTTGGTATGTCTGGACAATTTAGTCAAGATGCCAGGCAGAGCTCCTCTTGGAATGTCAGAAAATGTTCCACACAGAAAACCACCTTTTTCACAGAACTACCTGACATATTGGTTTTGTGAGGCAGGTGAGGTGGGTAAAGCAAAGGGGGTGAAGTCTCATTGTTACTCAAACTTTGCTGTGGCCAACAGACTGGGGCATAGTTTGAACAGATTATCCATCCACCCACCCACCCACCCACCCACCCACCCACTGTCATCTATCTATGGTTCTTTGGATAAGGATGCATTCATTCAAAAAAGCCTCAGACTCCAGAAATGAAACACAGAATCAATTCAGTTCCTCCCCATCTGCAAGGCTTTTGGTCTGCTGTATTACAAGGGCTTGCGGAATCAGATAACCTTTAAAATGGCCACAGCAAGAATTATAAACTATATAGTTCTGGGTCATT
This sequence comes from Aspidoscelis tigris stejnegeri, assembly GCA_023333525.1. Classification (NCBI taxonomy): domain Eukaryota; kingdom Metazoa; phylum Chordata; class Lepidosauria; order Squamata; family Teiidae; genus Aspidoscelis; species Aspidoscelis tigris. Next base: position 4,546,229 of record JALMGA010000017.1, read on the forward strand.
GGTTGTCACAATTGGTGATGTACAAATGGAGACAACTGTTGCTCCATTTTTGGCTGTTGGATTATTGATTGCCAGAATGCGAAAGTCAATGTTAAAGTTGGTGGGGGAGGGGGGAGGAGAGAGAGAATAGCATATGGAGATGGGGTGGGGAAAATGGGCTGGTAATTTGATGTGGAAATAATTTGTAGATGAAGTGAAGTGAACAAGGGTGAAAACCACACCCGTATTTCAAGACATCCTTCTCTTCACATTGTTCCCTTGGGGATGCTGTCCATGGGCCAGCTTCTTTGGAGTCCACTTTTACACAGGATTCAGTCCATCTTGGAGGGCCAGTCCATTTTCGCTTGTCATGTGGATGCAGAGAACCAGCCTAGAGAGGTTGAACCATGCTGGGGTGGGTGGATCCAGCTTCCCTCCTGCCCAATGCTTGGATATGGATGGCATACAGTGCCTGACAAAAGTTCTGTCGCCTATCCATGTTGCTGAAACCAAAGCTTATAACCTGACTTAAAATTCATCCATTGGTTTTAGAAATGACTCATATGAAAGCTGAAACCCTCCCAAATGAGGTTTTTTAAAAGAAAATACATTTGCTTCACTGCTGAAATATTGATCATTTAATGAACACAGAAAGGTCAGATTTTGGCTAGACAAAAGTTTTGTCGCTTTGTCATATAATGCACCTAATCCTAGTTTACAGCCTCACCTGTGCTCACTAATTGATCAGATAATTAGTGGGTGTGTATAAAAAGAACTCCAGCACTCCAGACCTTCACTTGAACTGCAACATGACCTCTGACAACATGCCAAAAATCCACCCTGCGACCAAAGCCTTGATTATCAGGAGACTGAAGACCAGATCCTCTGCAGAGGTGGCTGGCACCTTTAATGTGTCTCAGTGTCAAGTACAAAGAATTACAAAAAGATTTGAAGAGACTGGAGATGTTTTTGACAAGCCCAGGTCTGGCAGACCCCGCAAGACGACTGCTCAGGAGGAACGTTTGTTGGTTCGAAAATCAAAAGCCAGCCCTTCTTCCACTGCAGCAGAGCTCCAACAGGCCTGGTCACCTCAAGTCCCTGTGTCAACTAGAACAGTTTGTAGGATTCTGTCTCGAAATGGCCTCCATGGTCGAATCAGTGCCCAGAAGCCAGCACTAAACAAAAGGCAATTAAAAAACCGTGTGGTATTTGCCAAAGCCCACAGCCTACTAAATGCATGGATGCTGGAAAAGTGGCAGAAGGTGGATTTCTCAGATGAATCTTCAGTTGAATTACACCACAGCTGCCGCAAATACTGCAGGAGACCTACTGGAGCCCGTATGGATCCAAGATATACCCAGAAAACAGTTAAGTTTGGTGGTGGAAAGATCATGCTCTGGGGTTACATTCAGTATAGGGGTGTGCGAAACATTTGCAAGGTGGAAGGCAATATCAATAGCTTAAAATATCAAGACGTATTAGCTACCTCTTACATTCCCAATCATAAAAGGGGTCAAATTTTGCAGCAGGATGGCGCTCCATCTCATACATACATCCCTACATCAAAGTTTCTCAAGGCAAAGAAGATCAAGGTGCTCCAGGACTGGCCAGCCCAGTCACCAGATATGAACATCATTGAGCATGTTTGGGGTAGGATGAAAGAGGAACACAAAACCAAAGAATCTTGATGAACTCTGGGAGGCATGTAAAACTGCATTCTTTACTGTTCCTGATGACTTCATCAATAAATTGTATGAATCATTGCCAAAACACATGAATGCAGTCCTTCAGGCTCATGGAAGTCACACAAAATATTAAATATGGCTCTAATAGCACCACAACTTCATTCACCAATGTTATGAAACATATCTTTGTATTTGAAGTGAATTATTTGTTTGATTTTCACATTACTTTTTGTGGGCGACAAAACTTTTGTCTAGCCAAAATCTGACCTTTTTGTGTTCATTAAATGATCAATATTTCAGCAGTGAAGCAAATTTATTTTCTTTTTAAAAACCTCATTTGGGAGGGTTTCAGCTTTCATATGAGTCATTTTTAAAACCGATGGATGAATTTTAAGTCAGGTTATAGGCTTTGGTTTCAACAACATGGATAAGTGACAGAACTTTTGTCAGCCACTTTATAGGTGGTTTTTCTGCACACCTCTACCTTCATTGCATCCCTCTGCACTTCTCCTGAACTCCCAGGAGGTTCATCTTAGCGAAGGAGGAGAGGCTTGATAGAAAGGTGTGATCATGGCGGTAGTTTCTTGCTTCCCAAGCAATTTGCAGTTGGAAGTTGCAAGTCCCACAGTAGTTTTCGACCACTTTTTCTGGTTTATGGTCCCATCAGTTCTTCACCACTGGCAGATGGTAGTTCTGGCATACGTTCCAGTGTATCGTTTGTGCCACTACATTGTGCCCCTGTTTATAGTCCATCTGTGCAGCTCAGAATGTGGTCGACTGTTTCATCAGCTTCTTCACAGAATCTGAGGTTTGGGTCTTCAGCTGATTTCTCAATTCTGGATTTGATGGCATTGGTTCTGATGGCTTGTTGTTGTGCAGCAAAAATTAGTCCCTCTGTTTCCTTCTTCAGTGTTCCATTGGTCAGCCACAACCAGGTCTTTTCCTTATCCTATTATTGTTATTGTTTATTATTATTATATACAGAAACATAACAATCTAACATGACACTAAACATGTCAGCTTTGATACTTCATAACGCATCGGGATCTTCCCAAGGTCTTAAGATGATGTTATGTACTGGGAGATAATGTGAGCAGAACCCAGCAGAGTGGCCTTTTGCAACTGAAAGATGGTCACCTTGTCAATGTTAAGCTGTTTTAAGTGGCATCCAAGATTTTTTGGAATGGCACCCAGTGTGCCCATCACCACTGGGACCACCACTGCTGGTTTGTGTCATCATTATGGTTTTCTTCTTCTTCTTCTTCTTCTTCTTCTTCTTCTTCTTCTTCTTCTTCTTCTTCTTCTTCTTCTTCTTCTTCTTCTTCTTCTTCTTCTTCTTCTTCTTCTTTGGCGTGAAGGAAAATGCTTTCCTCTTTCCTCCTGAAGAACTTGTGAGGCCAAGCTGTGGGAGTGAGAACTTGCTCCGATCTTTCACCCTGAACTTCAGCCTCGCTTACAGAGCTCATCATTCTATCTCAACATGGGGAGCCGGACTGCTGAAAGAAGACATTACCAGAGGATTTTGTATCTTTAAACCCTGACCATGGCTTAATTTATTTTTCTCTCGCTGCTTCCAATTCTCAGAAGGCCCAAGGAACACTGCCAGCTCCAGGAAAGAGAAGAGGGAGACGCTTGTGGGCCAAATTAAGTACATTTGCGACAGACACCGATTTCCTTGTGACTTGGAGAACACTGACTGGGAATCGGGTCTTGCAGCTAAACAATGGTTCCAATTTTAGGAACCTGGAGCACTTTCTATCTCTGTATGCTATTTTCCTGTTTATTTTCTTGCTCTCTTGTTCTCATTCTCCCCCTCCTTCGCCCACTTTCCCCCCTCAGGGACTGGAAATACCAGAGTTGATGTCATGAGCAGGCGGCAGCCTTTGCTAGAAACAAAATCTTGGATAAAATTACAGGCTCCAGCCAGTCCCTTTCTCTTTGCCATCCATATCCCCCTCTCCCTCCTGACCCACCCCTCCTTGCCTACAAGATGAGCCAAATGGCGTTGTTTCTCAAGGCATTTTAATTCATGTTTGCATTAGTCTTTGCAAGTGATGGTCCTCAGAGGCATAGTTTGAGGGTTAGCAAGAGAGTGCAGGGCACAGGGTGTGTGTGTGAGAGAGACCTGAAATATTCTGACCTTAAAAAAACAAAGAAAATATTAAATCTATCTTTCCTGGGTGGCTGCTTTGAAAGGCAGTACTTGTGAGACATTGGCAATGTAACATTTTCTTTTGCCTAGGGGCCCTCTTCATATTTGAAGCTGGTTCTTGGAGAAGAGCTAACAGAGTTTAATGGCTGAAGTACTGGGGAAAAAAAGCACAGGACTCCATTAGTTCAAGTCCCTGCTCAGCCATGACAGCCCGTACATTTGTGTTGGGACAAGCACTACCTCTTGGCTTAATGTATCTCCCAGGATTATTAATATCAGGATAAAATGTAAGGGAGAATAGTGACCCCTCCATTTAGTTGTTTCTTCAGAAAGGCAGAATATAAATGCAATAAGAGAGAGGCAAAAGCCCTGGTCACACTTATAGTTTAAGATGACCTGAGGTCATCCTCAGGTCGCGTTACTCAAATTATTTTTATTCAATTCGTTGTCCAAGCCGGCCTACCCCTGTTATATTGTTCTAACCGGAGTCCTTCTTCACTTCCTCTGTGTGAGTGAGGGGATGGGCTAAAGGAGGCTGAACTGTGCTGTGGTGGGTGGGTGGATGGAATTGAATAGATATGAATGTATTCGAATCTGTTCGGATTTGGATACATTTGATTTTTCTCTATTCATACAAATTCAGACATTCAAATATTCTATTCAAATCGAATTGAATCCAAAAATTGCATTTGTGCACACCCCTACTGAATACTAAGACATACCAGCAAATGTTGAATATACATAGGATGTAGCATCATTTGTGAAAATACCTGACCAAGGGTGGCCAGAAGAGCAGAAAAAATACCCCCAGGCTGCGGGTCCTTGGGAAAAACCTGTAGCCCTGGCTATTCCTCTTAAATCTTCTTTCTATACATCTCTACTAACAAACGTTCTTTCCTGAGCCTGTCACAGCCCTCAGGCAGAGAATCCCTTGATAAGCATTTCAGTAAGATTCTGCCACTCATCCAACTGGAACAGTCAGTGGGTGCCATACTATACTTTATTGCTGGCAGCAAGACATTTTTGAGTTTGTCCTGACCTGCACTGTGTTTATTTTGGCAGCCAATCCTGTCTTCACAGGGCATTGGGGTTTTGCTGGTGAACAGCTGTGCCACAGCTGTCTGCAGCTTTTAAGTATGTGAAGATAGGCCATGTTTCTGCAACTTTGGTTGTGAAATTGCTGTCACAGAGTTCTTAGAACAATTTAGGGGTGTGCACGGATATTTGTTAACGTTCACAATTTGTACAAATTTGAATGTTTGCATTCCAACTGAATATTGGCCATGCTTGAAGACTGACATTTGAAAGCAAAGTGAGTGCTGTTGTCTATGTGGTCGAAGCTTCGTTATGTTCCCGGATGTGAGGACCTGCTGCTGGTCAGGTAGCAGCGCTGCTTCATTGTGAGCCAGTTTGGTCTACTGGTTAGGGAGCCAGACTCTTATCTGGGGATACCAGGTTCAATTCCGCCCTCCCCCATGAAGCCAGCTGGGTGACCGTGGGCTAGTCACAGCTCTCTTCTGAGGTCTCACAGCCCCACCTACCTCACAGGGTGTCTGTTGTGGGGAGAAGAACAGAAAAGCTTTGTCAGCTGCTTTGAATCGCCTTAAATGGGTGAGAAAAGTGGGGTAGAAAAGCCAACTTTTCTCCTCCTCCTCCTCCTCCATTTAAATCTGTATACTCCAACCTTATCTCAGCATTCAGATCTGTACGTTTGAATCTTATCTGGAAGTGCTGACTCCCCATCGCATGATGTGAATCCTGGAGGTTGGATGCTTTCACCAGCAGACCACCAGTCACTTCTGCAGTGGATCCAGATCCAGCTGGGGGCTGTTGGCAAAAGCAGCCAGCTGCCAGAGAACATTCCAATCATGCTGTCGGGTTGCACTGCTTCCAGACTAGTTCAAATGCTCATATTTAGATGCTGAGATAAGATCTGAATGTACAGTTTCAAATGCTGAGGCGGTGATGGCACCCGACAACACGATTTGAATTCTGGTGGCTTTGCATCCACGGCAAACATTTAACAGGGCATAGGGGCACACGCAGGCCCAGGATCATGAAAGGGAAGAAAACCCCAGTCAGATCAATTATAAATTGTTCCACCAATGAAGGCTTGCTATTTTTTTAAAGCAGTCGTTTAGTTTGAAGCAATCATGTTATTTCACTTGTCTCTTGGGTGCTAAAATGACAGTGCTGGTCCCAGCAAGCAGACTGGTGGAAGCAATAGCTCCAGCTCCTTCTGTTCTCCCTTCCTCTTTTCCTTGTGCTTTTTCTTATGAGGCTGGAATGACAACATTGCAAGGTAATACTGCTGGCTCCTTGACTTCCCTCCCTGACTTCCCTTCCCTTCTGTTTGGTTCAGTTCCCCCTATTTGGTTCATTGGGTCAACTCCATCCACCTTTCCCCGTCCCTGTCTCTGTTCACAATAGACACAAACTATGTGCGAATCTCACCACATTTGAAGAAGGAGAAGAAGAAGAAGAAGAAGAAGAAGAAGAAGAAGAAGAAGGAGAGTTGGCTTTTCTACCCCAGTTTTCTTACCCATTTAAGGGGTAAAGCATTTTATTGATTCGTCCATATGACCATATAAAAAACAGAAATATAATACAATGCATAAAAACTAAAAATCTGATAAAATCTGCATGGATCTTCATTGCCCTCTGGGTAAAAAGTGCAACTTTTGTAACGGACTGCCTGTCAGAGCCCCTGAGCAAAATGTGGAGTTTCCCAGTATTATCCTTTAGCTGAGGGTCTATATAGTAGCTCCTTATTTTCTTGTATAGCCGACAATTCAGAAAAAGATGTACTAGTTCCTCAACAGTGTTTTCACAGCATACACAGTTTTTCCTGTAGTAGGGTAACCCCTGATAGCGGCCAAGTTTGGACATAATGTCCAGTTGATCAAATCTTGCTCTGGTAAATATCCTAAGAAGATGGAATGGCACCCGGAATTTGTGATAATCCTCTATGTTGACCTGGCATTTGTGTGTGGCTAAATAAGGCGTAGCTGTGGCCTGAGCTATGGCAGCAATGTCCCTTTGTGCTGCAATGTCCCCATTTAAGGGGCCTCAAAGTGGCTGACAAAGTATCCTGTTTTTCTGTGAGGTCGATGGGGCTGTGAGAGCTCAGAAGAGAGCTGTGACTAGCCCAAGGTCACCCAGCTGGCTTCATGGAGGAGGGTGGAATCAAACCAGATAAGAGCGTGGAATCAAACCCGGTGTTCCCAGATAAGAGTCCAGCCCCTTAACCACTAGACCAAACTGGCTCTAATGGTTACATTGAAGTGGTTACAATTGCTCAAATGTGAGTTTCCTTCACATCCACTTTGTTCCAAAGCAAACACACACAAAAAATTGTACACATCTCTAAAGATTATACACATTAAAGGCCAGTTGTCCTTGTCTATTTTCACTCTCCCTTCACCATAAGATAGGACTGACGGTTGCTCTTGTTGCCATATTATTATTATTTATTGTTTACATTTCTATCCTGCCCCATACCCAAAGGTCTCTGGGCGGATAACGATTGTTAAAATAACAGATTAAAAACAGTACATTAAAAGCACTTTAAAAATTCAACAAATCTAAAACAATACACTCCATGTTTAAAATGATAGTGTCTGTACTGTGTGTGTGTGTGTGTGTAAATAATCACCTCAACTAAAGGCCGGGGCAAAGAGGTGCATCTTTACCACCTTCCTAAATATATATAAGGAGGGGGCATGATGCACCTTAAAGGGGAGGCCATTTCATAGTCTGGGGGCCATCACTGAAAAGGCTCTCTCCCAGGTGCCCATCAGCCTCACTTCTGAAGGATACGTATGGGATACGTATTCATTCGTATCTGATACGTATTTGTTCATATCAGACATTTGTACAAATTTGTACAAATACACTCATGTTGAACGGAATTTTAACACATTCCAAATCGTCTATTCATACAAATATGAATGTTCAAGCATGAATGTCAAAAAGCACATTCATGCACATCTCTAGAAAGGAGAAAGCTGGAAGTGTTTTTCCGTCCTGAACAATGCACAGATCTGAAAGAAGGAAGCTCCTGAGCTTTCTGGTGGGCAGTTTAAAAATATTTCCCTCTCACCTCCATCAGACCACAGGACACTAAAAGTCACAGGTATGTTTTTGATGTAGCAGCACTGATTTTTGAACAGCCAACATGAAAGTGCAAACATTCTTTCCCTGTGTGTTTCTTTTTGTCTTAGAGTTCATCTCCATGGTATGTCCTCAAAATTCCAAAAGGATGCTGTAAAATCAGCTGGGGCCAAGAAATCACCTAACTTGCAACATGTAGCCAAAGGAATTCCTCAGATTTTGCAAGTTTAATGCTTATGAGTTTCTAACATTTAGAACTGAAGTGTTGGATCTATCTCATGAGCTAGTTTTGTCTAGTAGTTAGGGAGCTGGACTCTTATCTGGGAATACCAGGTTCAATTCTGCCCTCCCCTACGGAGCCAGCTGGGTGACCCTGGGCTAGTCACAGCTCTCTGCTGAGCTCTCACAGCCCCACCCACCTTACAGGGTGTTCTGTTGTGGGGAGAAGAATAGAAAAGCTTTGTCAGCCGCTTTGAGTTCCCTCAAATGGGTGAGAAAAGTGGGGTAGAAAAGCCAACTCTTCTTCTTCTTCTTTCCGTAACACAGTGCTAACATGAGTTGACTTGTCATTCGTGCATTTGTGAATCAGTAGTAGTAACAGTTGCTTTTGGGGAGGCTACAGTCACAGTCACAGCTTTCTTTAGATCAAAATTGAGGCTGGAGGGAAGAAACAGTTACATCTTTTATAGAAGAGGAAATTACAAGCACCTCCAGGCAGAAGTACTTTCAGAAATTGTCTTCTCATGTCGAAATTCATCTGCTGAAATTCCAGAGCAATTAGAAAAGGTGCAGGAGCAATCTGCCCTCCTTTCTACCTGACCATCCTAGATAGCAGTCATGGAAGAACAGAGAGGCTTTTCCTGCAAATTCTGAGCTAGATCTGAATTAACCAAGCCAAGCTTGCTTAGTTCTAGTCCAAATTATCTTGCTGACAATCCTGTCCTACTCCCCTCCTTAAGGTTTTGTGTTTCCCTCTGATCCTGGGACCTCTGCTAATCACAGCTAGCAGTTGTGTTCCCATGACAACCTATCCTAGGCTGGAAAGGAGATGGAGCTATAAATATGAACTTGCTGAGGATTTTTGGACCCGTTTCAGGTCATTTTAGCCTCTGATTCATACTTCAAGCATGCAAACACATCAGGAGTTGCATTAAGTGCTAGGGAAGAATGTTCTTTTGCCAGATTCTGTTTGTGGAATCCCTGTGCAGATCTGCCTTCAGTCCTCTGAGAGCATGCAACTTGAGGAGTAAGACCTTTCTTATGTCCTTACAGACAAAAGTCACTGGCATATACGTCAGGGATTTTAGCCAGACTGAGCTATTTTTCCTGTTTCCTCCTTGGCAAGAAAAGCTCCATTTGATGGGGAAGTTGAAGAAAGAAATGGGACTGCATCAGGTACACTATTTGCTGATCCAAGGAAGGAAGGTGGAGACAATATGTCACTCCTTAGGAAAACATCTGACTCAGTCTCTCTAAAGCAGATCCTGAAGAGTGAAGACAGACTGTTGACCTAATATTCCTGGCAAGAAAAGGTTCATTCCAGAGACTGAATAAGGCAGTTCTTAGAAAAAAGACATTTGCCTCGAAGGAGATCAGAGACCATGATGTAGCTTAGGGAGAGGCCATACCCCAAAGCATTCTGGGTAAAAGTCATCTGGGGAATAGTAGAAGGAAGAAGAGCCCAGCTGTGGCCAACCACCAAAGTGAACAACCATTGTGAAGCCTCCGGGTGGGTGCAAAATGTGCTGACCAGGTTATTGGTTGGTTAACTTCATTGTCAATGCATCACACCTGTGTTTAAGCACCTGTATTGGTTGACAGTGAGCTATTGGGCCATATTTAAGGTTTTATTTTTGACATACAAGGTTCCTAACAATTTGGGACCAGATTACTTTGTAGATCTTCAGGGGAGTTCCTGCTGTGAGTATCACAGATCATTGAATGCCATACTAACTGCAGTAGGACATTCTCTGAGGACACTCTAGAATGGTTTTCTTTTTGATATTCATAGGGTTCCTACACTTCTGGTTTTTAGACACTGATTGAAGACTTATCTTTTTACCCAGTAAATGTTTTCTCCATCCTTGGTTTTAATCATGTCTAGCCTATCCCTGCAAACACCAGATGGAAATCCAAAGATATTTTAAGCTGCGTATGATGGACATTAGTGCATAAAATGATATTGTTACTTGCTAGACTTTCTAACTTAAAATCACTAAAAGGGCTAGCACAAATCAAATGTATTTTCCAACTTGAAAAAATACTTAGTTTATAAAATGCCCCAGCAGTTAAGGCAACAATTTACTTATGCATGTTTTGAACTTATTGAATCCATGGTGAAGTATGATGAAAAACTGTGTGTTTGAGGTGCAGCAATGGTTGAAGATCTTTTTCATATCTTGTTTATCTGTCCCTTCAGTTCTTTAATAAGAACGACTTGTTTGGGCCCTCTTTTACAAAATGTGTCCCACTGGAATGTAGAATATAAAGTGACTTACCTTCTTCAGGAAGAAAATGTCCAGGTGGCATATTGGGTAGCTTTGGTGTTTTTTTTTTGTTAAGGCTGCCTGGTTTAGGAAATTATGCATTGAGTTGAATGGGGTGGCTTGTAAGGGTAATGAGGACAAATGATGTTATTTTTATTTTATTTTTGCATTTATCCTTGTATGTTTTATTTGCTTTTATCTTTTGTAAACTTGATACAGTCATATGACTAATCAAGAAAGTTCATTCCATCCGTCCGTCCGTCCATTCATACTGTCTTTATTATGAATTCAGTTGTTTTTATTCTCCATGTTTTGTAAACTGCTTTGAGATTATATTTTAATGGGAAGCAATATATAAGGGTAATGAATGAATGAATGAATGAATGAGTGAATGAATGAATGAATGAATGAATGAATGAATGAATGAATGAATGAATGTGTCATGCCTCCTGTCATCAACACTGCTTCCTCTGAGTCTGAACGGGTAGTCACAATGCCCAGCCAAGCTCAGGCAGGCTATCCGGCCAGGCAAGATGAGGAATGCTTGACACACACAGCTAGTGAGGACGCGAAGACTGTACTTCCAAGTAACAGCAGCTCATGCTCGGGGCACGTTGGGTGATGCTCTTCGCCGACTAGTCTGAGGCGTGAGTGTGAGCAGTTGTGCAAATCAGCTAGAATCCATGCCTGTCACCTGTGGCAAAGGAGGCATGACTCTGACCTGCCTATTTAAGGCAGAACATTCTGATAAGCTTCACTGCAGACAAACACTCATAAAGTTGCAACTCTGGTATTCTGTGACCTTGCTTCTTGATTTGCTACTGAACACTCTGATCTTTGACCCTGGAACTCTCTTGACTACACGTTTAACCCTAAAGCCCTCAAGGTATTTTGATTTGGACTTTTGCTGTTACTGGCTACTGTTGCTGACCGTGGTTGCTACTCTTCTGTGCAAGCGTGTGTGTTTGCTCTTCGCACCCCATCAGCTGGAAACATGACTGACTGATTGACTGACTGACTGACTGACTGAATGTCTCACCCAACCTTTTACACTGTCAACTCAGCGGTGTGATATCTTGGATCATTTTGGGGGGCACAGGGTGCATCCAGACTTGATTATTTATTATTTGGATATTCTGGAATAAAGCATGGTTTTATCTTTTTCATTCTTGCAAAAGGATTTTTATTATAGTTTGACAACGTCAGGTTTGATACTTCCTTGTAGCCTAAAAGGTAGCTTGTACAGAGCCAAGATAAATCATTAGTATGCTCCAGGGCAAGTTTGAAGATGGCATTCTCTCTCTGAAACCCTCTGGTTTAAAATGGCATATTCATGTAAATAAATAGATACTGTGGCATCCTAGAACATAAGAACATACGAGGAGCCCTGCTGGTTCAGGCCACAGCCCATCTAGTTCATCATCCTGTCTCACACTGTGGTCCACCAATTGCTCCTGGGCATCTCAAGCAGAAGGCAAAGGCAAAACCTTCAGCTGCTCTTGAATCCCTGCTAATGGCCTTGAGAGGCATCCTGCCTGTCTCTCCAGCCTGGAAGATGTACCTGGGCATGCATTCAAGGCCTTGCTTGCCTTGCCCCTATCCGAGGCTTCTGTTTTTAAGCCAAACCTCTTGGATAAATCTTCTGGACTCATTCTGAGCACAGCCCTGCCCTCAATGAATGAAGCTTCTAGCACCGGTGAGGAGGCTTGAAGAGTCTACACTAGATGGTGCCATGAGCCAGCCAAAACACCTCTAGATGAAACTCAGAGGCTGCATGTGATGACAGCAGACCTCTTTCTTGAAAATCACAGAGCCAATGATTAGCAAAAATAATGCCCAATTTATTTTAATAGAAATTGCCCAGGGGATCTTCCCTCTTGGTCATGTCCTTTCTGTGAAAATTATACCCAGAACAAAGTGCCCTGGAAGCATCTTTTTTTCTTTTTAAAAATCTACCTTCTCTGGAGCAGGAGGAAACTCTAAATTGCACAACCTGGTTAAAGAAAAATATCCCAGCGTAATAATAACCCAGCGTAATAATACCTTTTGCTCAGTATTCCGACACTACAAAATCAAGGCCCAGTGTTGGAGGAGTTTAACCTTTCTCAGGAGTGATTGTCTGCAGATGAACTTGTGTGTGTGTGTTTTGAATTTGCAAGGTGGAGAAAAAGAGGAAGAAGAAAAGGGGAGGGAAGAAAATTACATGCCACTGCTAAGTGATGAATTCTCTTCACCAGCTCCATTGCAATTAGCAACTGTGCCAGGAGTTTGATCTTTGTGCTCAGTAGTTTTTTTTAGATAGCTGGCAAAGTTACAATCCATTGGGGACAGAACAATACACTTAGAACTAGCATGGAAAATGACCTGTTATTGAATACTGCTTCAACATTTTGAAATGTCGAAGTGGTGTATAAAAATGTTTTAAATAAATAAAGTCAGCCTTGATATACATCAGGGGTCTGTTCTGCAAATATGGTGCATAAATGCAAAACACATAAATTGAACATTTGAATTAAGTGTGAATCTTGGCCTGTGTCTTTGCACTTGGCTTCCCATCCGCTGGACGGGAAAAGCATGTGATAGACTAATGTGAGCTAGGGTGCATCCCCATTATAAGCTTAATCCAGTTTCCTTAAAGCGAAATAATAGAACCGGATGCAAACGCGAATTTGCCTGTTCCCATTACTTTCAGCTTCATCGCGTTCCATCTGGATTCTGAGGATCCTACCTGGCGTACGTGACTCAAGGGGGGACTCAAGTGGCTACTTTTTAAAAGCCGCTTTTGGGGGCTGCCCTGCCCTCTTCTCCTGGTGTGAACGCACCACCCATAAGAGACCGCTTCACGGAGCCTAGCTGGGTGGCTGCCGCTTGCCTGGATGGATGAAAAACGGCATGGGCAGCCAGCAATTCTTTCCTCTCCTCTCCCCATTGTCCAGGGCATACAGCAGCAGCAGCAGCAGCAGCAACTCAAGTCCCCTTCACAGCCACAGCCTTTAAAACAGAACCAGCTGCTTTCCTTTCCTTTCCCTTTCTAAAGGTCAGAACTTTCAGAATTGCACAAATTTGCAACATTGTTATAAGATGTGAAGTGGTTGGATTGCTACAGTGTAGCTTTAAGGAGTGGATTTTTATAGTGGCTGTTTTGAGGGGTGGATTTTTTCAATGAATCACTATCTTTGGAAGCAAGCTATTGGGGGAGGGAAACCCTAAACACGGATACTCATCCCTTAACACCCTAGAGTCCCCACAGTAAAAAATGTAAAATGTTTCAAGCGCACGAACCGGAGTGAGACCTGTTGAAATGAGGATTAACATTTACAACGCTTTGGGGCGATTTAACACACGGAAAGCATGTTAAGCCAAACTGACGTGGGGTCTGCCAGGACTGAAAACAGTTTGAAATCGAAATAAGGTTGTAATGGGAATGCGGCCCTAGTGTTTGCACTTAGGAATGCTAGTACATGTTACATTAAGCCCTGCGCATCTGGAGACTTACCTGTGTCCGGACGTGTATCCAGTTGCCAGCAGGGTTTTACCATCTTCGGTCTGGTGTGATGGTGCATGCACTGTCACCATGGCAATGATATTCCATACATGCACAATGACCCCTTGCACCAGAAATGGTGCAAATTGTCGTGGAGCTGGAGGGAAATTGTAAGGAATGGGATGGGAATGGCTAGGTTGGAATGTGTGTGATGCTAGCTGATGATAGGGTTACATCTGGTAAGGTAGGAGACATTTCTGGGTTGTGACACCTCCTGCAAGCACAGGTGCACTTGCCTAGATGTTACTCTGTTGTGAACTATGAGACCAAGTGTGAATTTGTCTCAGGAGTTAGGGCAGCGGTAATTTTGCTACTATTATGAATTGTCATGTAAATATCTGATATGCAGGATGTATTTTCATTGTTACAAACTGAACATAATTAAAGCACAGTATTCACATCAACTACAGCTGAATATAGACATGTCATTTTACCTCCAATACTTCTGCTTTCTACACAGTAGCTGCTCTCTGCTGTATTTGAATGGGGGTGTATGTGATGGGGTTGGTGCAATGATGTCATCACACCAGGTACGCATATGTGGGCGTATCTGCATGTGGGTGGACCCACCTGGAGATGGATAGAGCAACGGTGTCTTGGTTCCGATGTGTTGGTTGTAGATGTCCCCTGTGAAAGAGTTGATCGACCCCCAAAGGGGTCGCAACCCACAGGTTGAGAACCACTGGTCTATGGTAACTGCCATGGTCATCATGATGAGATCTGGAACTCCCCAGATCTCTCAATGGTCCCAGACTGAATATGCCTCTTGGGACAATCTTGTTCTTGTTGTGTCCTCATTATTTTTATGGTGAGATGGAGGGTGGGATGAGACACAGAAATTATTTTTGGTTCAGTTATGATGTGTTTTCATCTCTGAAAAATTAATCTTCTGCTTAGCCGATGGATCTAAGAAAGTCTTCCCCCATAGGAAATAACAACAAAATTAATTCCTGGAATCTAAGTGTAAGCGGATATGAGGCAGGAAGCTATACAATGTGCTCGTTACACTTAATAGCTTTCCCCTATACAGCATCTTTTATTTTAAAAAAGCAATTAAACTGGGTAATGAATTGAAACAAGAATGGCATGAGTTGTGTCACTTGACTACCAAGATAAAAGATTACTAAAAATCACAGGCGAGGTTAGCACAATATGTGAGTCAATAGGGCAAAGCCAGGAGAAAAATCACAGTATATTGTTTTGTTTTTAAATTTCCTATAGGTCTTTTCTGTTTTGTAACAGTCCATTTATTTGAAAAGTTTGACTTTGAACCAAACATCTTACCTGTTTGAAAACAGAATTAGAACAGAACACAGGGGTGTTCTAACAAAGTCTGTTTGATTGTGGTTCAAAAAATCAAACTGAATTCTCCTGGCGTGTGGGGCTTAGTGTGACATGTACTAGTATTCCCAATCGTGTGCAAATGCTAGTACACGCTGTGCAAATGCTGTCACGCTCTTTTCCTGTCCCAGTGGACAGGCAACCAAATGAGAAAGCAGCCCTGGTTTGGTTAGATTCAAACGAAACACGTGACAAAGTCTGGACCCAACGCTATAACACAGAAGTTGTAGATTTTGTGCTGTGCTTTGCAATCTACATTGTAATATTTTCTGCTACTTTTTGCTACTATCTTGCATTTCCTTGGGTGATAAATAGGCAAATCAGAAATGAAATAGAAGACCTGCATCCACTAGGGATGCTCACGAATAAGAGGCTTTTTTTTGCATTTGATCTGTATTGAATCGAATGTAGGAAATTCATATTCATTCAAATAGATTCCCTTCAAATGTGGTAGGATTCTATTAGATATGAATGTATTTGTATGAATATCTGATAGGAACACACTCATATCCGTATGGATCCGATACATATCTGATACATATCCTGTAACATATCCACTCTGAATAGGGGTGTGAATGGTTTTTTTGTTTGTATTTGATTCATATCAAATCAAATGCAAGGAAATTTATATTTGTTCAAATAGATCCCCTTTGAATGTGGTAGGATCCGGAATCGATACAAATGTTCAGTCCATACAAATGCATATGAATAGCATACAGATTCTATATATGAATGCATATGAACAGCATACAGATCCCATACAAATGCATAAAAATAGCATGCAAATTCCATATACGAATCCCATATGAAGCTTCATACGAATGTATCAAAACATTCCATTCGAATTTGAATGCCAGTCTTTGAATGTCCCAACATTTGATTCGAATGTGAAAGTCTGAATTTATTTATTTATTTATTTACATTTCTATCCCTCCCCATACCCGAAGGTCTCTGGGCAGGTAACAATAGATTAAAATAGATTAAAACAAGATACAAATTAAGAACAGATACAGATTAAAATGAAATACAGATAAAACAAGATGCACATTTAAAAACACCTTGAAATTCAACAAATTTAAAACCCTGCGCTCCGTAGTTAGGAATATTCATGCGCATCCCTAGCTCTGAAAGCATCAAATTCACACTGAATCTGCTCTCAGTCCATGTCAGATGCACTCTGGATCTGTTGCAGACGTGACTGGTGCAGCCACTTTCCCAGCTCCCCATTTCACAGATGTTCTGAAGCATTCGTATGAACGTGCCAAAAAATTCGTATGAATATGAATGTCAATGTACAAATGTCATAACATTCAATTCGTATACAAATTCATCTGAATTTGTATGAATATCGAACATTGCACATCCTGAATATCTTGCACATCGCTAGCATCCACAAAGGCCTTCCTTGGCATCAGTGCAAAATCTTGAACCCACTGAAACAAAATGTGATCAGCTCTAGATCTTCTGCTGTCCATGCACAAAGTGTTGACCAGGGAACTGAATTTGGATTAATCTGGATTAATTAAAACCCAGAAGTACCCCAAACTCTGTATCCCAGGGGGGGAGCGAGATCTTTTGATAAGGCTTTAAAAATGAAAAATAGCAGAAATTGGACATATTGGACATATTGGAGACACCTAGAACAATGAAAATAATTTATTTTGAGAGAAAATGGGAAAAAATATTTGTTAGGGTACAGAAAAGAAAACTGGAAATGGGGGTAGAACTATTCCATTGCACATAGCTCATATGATGTACAAATCAGACAAAAAGAACACAAATGTGTGTAAAAGTTAACAATTATCTTGCTAGCATTTCATATTATGTAGCAAAACTGAAAAAAATGCACTAAAAATGCAGCAAAACTCTTAAAAATGACTCAAAAAGAAAACAGATTCAAAATAAAACTTATTTAGCTTGAAACTAAGAAAACCAGCAAAAAGAAATAAAAAGAAATTAAAAAAACCCTAATCTATGGAAGAGAATCCTAACTCCACATAAGAATTAAAAAAAATGGAGATATCCATAAAATATCAGAATATCTTCTTCAGAAGTATTCTTCCAAAACTGAAAAGAAACAAAAATACCTCTTTAATAGGTATGCTTCTAATTCAGGAGCAAAACTGATTAAAGCTCTTTAAAACTAGTAAAACTGCAAAAAGAATTCAAAAGGTTAAGACTCAGAACCCTTAAAAAGAGCCTAAAGTTCTTTAAAACAATTTAAAAGTAATGCAGAAGAACTGCATTGTATCTTTGCAAGCCCAAACTAAACTGAAAAGAAAAAAAAACCCAAAAGCAGAATTAAAATGGTTTAAAATTCAGCTTCTCTCTGTTAGTAAAAGGTAGCAGCTAGGAAAAACTTTTCCCCTGCAGAGCCATTCTTAAGGAAAAGAAATGGGGGGGGGGAGAAAGAAAGGATAAACACTTAGCATCTTTACCAACCCATGAGAAAAAGAGAAAAAGAGCAAGATCCTAAGAGAGAGAAACTAAACTTCTCCAGCGCTTATAAAAGATATCCCTGGAGGTTGTCCAAAGGAAGTTACTTCAGATTGGCCAAACACTCAAATAGGAAATTATTCAAGAAATGCAAGTATTTCTGGAAAAAAGAAAACCCAAAGCAATGGAGTCAAAAGCACATGGTCTTTGTCTTTTCCACTGAAAAACAGGATGCAGAAGGTATTCTGCTAGGCAGATAACCATCCCATTAACAGAACTATGTTACTTAGGCAAACTGGAAAGCCAGCTTGTAAGAAGTAGCATTCACACAGACAAACAGATTCTCAGCCAATGCTTGGAAATCCTAGTATCTTGATCATATAAACATAAACTCCTTTTAAACTTTTAGATGTCCAAAAGACCCATCAAAGTTTGAAATTAAAAATAATGGAGAAACATATATTTTTCAAACTCAGAAATTCCACGTTTTAGTGGTCAGCTCCGAGCGTAAACCCATTGTTTCTGGCATGTTCTTATCAAGAGAGCCAGAGATAGCATCCTTTTGAGGACACAGATGCAAAACTTCAGGTTTCCTGTTGCCAAGGCTAGGAGTAAACCTTTTGTCTTTATCTCTTATCACAAACAGCAGATGAGGTCAACTCTTCTTCCTGGCCTTTTGTCAGCATTTCCCAAAGCCATTAGTTTTCCAGAATGACACTTAAGCCTTTCATTAAATCATAGATTCATTATTTCTCCATAAATCCATATATTATATCATGCCATCATATCATGGTATCAAAAGCATAGATAGATTCATGCAGGACCGATGTTTCAAGGGCTACTAGAATAGATGCCTACCAAGATGCCTCTCTGGGCCATGTGCAGGGAGTTGAGAGTGGATGAAAACTTTGCCTTTGTCTTCTGTTTGAGATGCTCATAAGCAATTGGTGGACCACTGTGTGTGACAGGATGCTGGACTAGATGGGGGATGTGACTTGATTCAGCAGGGCTCCTCTGAATTCATGGAGGACAGGTGTATCGTTGGCTACTAGGATGGGTGCCTACATATCACCTCCACCTCACAAGGCCATTTGCAGGGAGTTGAGACCAAGGTGAAGGTCTTGCCTTTGTCTTCTGCTTGAGATACCCAGAAGTAATCAGTGTAAGACAGGAGGCTGAATTTAGATGGGCTGTTGCCCAATCCTGTAGGGCTCTTCTTGGGGTTTTCCCACTTACCTCCCTTAGTCCGGATCTAAGATGATCCGGATTTAAGGAATAGGTCCTTCAACTAACCCGGATTAAGGGAAGTACTCAATGCGTCCCCACAGGTGGCGCAACACCCAATAGCAATGGGTGCTAGCTTGCCCACAGTGGAAACGCTGGAGCACCCATGGGGCAAACCCGGATCTACCCATTTGGTGGAAACATGCTCATTATAATCCATATTTTATGCCTGAAGACCCCATTGTAAACTTCTTCAATGGGGTCTACAGGAAATTTGGATTATAGGTCCTGAAGGACCCATGTAATCTAGATTTCCCTAGAACTGGTGGAAACAAATTGGCTCTAATGGGGTCTGCAGAGGAAATGGGGTCTTCCTGCTCTGAGCCTAATTGGTCCTTAATGGGTCCCTAATGGGTATTTAATGGGTACTTAGTGCTCGTGCCCCCCCCCTTTATGTTATGTACCTCCTCACTCTGGCTTCTATACAAAAATTTGGCATGCTTCTGTAGTTCTTTGACCAGATTCTCTAATTTCCCTTCTCAGCTATGGACAGAGACGGGGAATTAAATAACTTCTATGTTTCCTTCATACCCACTGGAGTGATTTGGTGATTGCTCTTTCTGCTTTCTTAAAATTCTTCATAGCATCAACAGCCTCAGAAGACTGTAGATCCATAGCATAATTTTACATAGGATTTATCAGATGCACCTAAAGTGACTCCTTAATCACTGTGTTTACAAGAATGTATGTTACTTTCATCAGAACAGAGATGATTATGGTTCACCTTCTAACAAATGCAACCTAAGCAGGCAGATGGCCAGGAGGAAAGACATTTACCTCCTGCGTATCTTCAGATTGTAAATTAAATTGCATTTTCTTACAGTGCTCAGGAGAGCAGGCTGCTTTGCAAATCTTAACCACCATCAGTATACATGGGAGAACTTTGTACTCCAGCTGAGTGAAAGGGTAAACATTGTTCCTGCAGGCAGTTCAAAAACATGATTATGTACTACAATGTTACAATTTAGGGCATCATCAAGAGAAAAAGAAAAAAGAAATCCTTGCAGAGATCAAGCCAACTTTGTGTGTTTGGATACAAGGACTAAAAATGAGTGAGATTCAAAATGGCACCCCCTGCTATAAAGGTGCTTCAGTGCTCTTTATCCTGCCTTCCTGAAACTGGACTCTTTGGGGTCTCTGGGACAGATCAAAGGCACAAGATGAGCAGCTGTGTGTGACATAAGAACCTTCCGGTCAACTCAGGGTCTCGCTACTTTTCACATATGATTATAGTACACACCCTTGTTTAGTATGGATTCACATTACTGTGGATGAGTATTTTTTCCCAAACGTTTCAACAATCTGAATGTAAGTATTTTGCATATAAACACACACATTGCTTGCACACGGATCCTATATATCAGCGGTCCCCAACCACCCGTCTGTGACCAGTGCCAGGTTGTAGGAATTTTTTTGCTGGTCCGCGCTGCCGCTGCCCTGCCCCCACCCTGGAAAAGGAAGCTGGTCCCTGACACAAAAAAGGTTCTGGACTCCTAGCTGTATATGCAGCAAAATACATTTTAAATATAGGCAAAATGTGTATATTTGGTCTGCTTCAAATTTTATCCAAGTGTGTTATTAGAGATGTGCATAAATGGTTTTTTTTTACATTTGATTTGGGGAAGGGCATCCATCCATTCACCCACCCACCTGTCCATCCATCCATCCATCCATCCAAATGAATGAATGAATGAATGTGCACTTTACCTCCCAGGTGTGTTCTCAAGACCCCTGTTCAGAAGACCCTTATGCTACAACTGTTCTCCCATGAAGACATAGGTATAGCTCAGACTTTTCCAATCTAGCATTCTCCAGCTGGGGTCAAGGTTTCAAATCTTATCAGACCCAGCCAGGGCTGAGGGAAACTTATGCAAGCAACACAGAGAAAAACACAGATTCTTCCATTTTGCCAATGTGTGGAGGTTACAGAACTGTGGGAGGAGTTATTGATTGGTTGATGCTGGAATACAAGACAGGCACTAGATAGGGACATGCCTCCATTTCCCCCTGCATGACTAGCAGGGATAGAATTTGGAAATAAAGTAATAGGCGTGGATAAACATTCAGCAGCAATTCCAGCAAGCCTTTGTTGGTGTTCTGTGGAGTTCTGAGTATCTTGAGCTGCTGGTGATGAGCACACATGGGCCAGCAGGGCTGTGGAATTGATTGAGCTAACTCTTGTCTGTGGTGAGTCAGTTCCATGGATGGAGGCTGTGCTGGTCGAGGGCCCTTTAACATTTTCTAGCCCTCTGGAAAAGAAAACATAAACACAGAGAATAAGAGACAGGCCAAAAAGTTAAGGACATCTTATTAGTTCGTAGTTTCTGCTTGTCTCCAGTCTTAATCCAAAATGTCTGCATTATCATCATATACTTATTTGTATTCTGCAATGAGGTCAGGGTGGGATATCCCTCAGAAACAGGGCAGGAAACAGAAAATATGCATATGAACATTAACATTAGAAATCGGTTGAGACTGCCACAGAATTGAATTCCACACCCCTAAACTAACATCGACTTCATTTTTCTCCCACTGGAATTCTGTTTTAATTCTCTTTAATTATTTGGCTGTTTTTAACTTTGCTTTTGGATATGTATTGTGAATACATAGACTTCAAGAGGGAGTATTATTATTCAAGCAGCTGCCCAGAAAATAAGAGGGTTTTACATTTGATCTTTAACATATCCCCCAAAAGAAAGGCCACATTTGTACGTTTTCAAAAAAAGCAAGCAAGCAAACAAATTGCACAGCTGACTCCTCTCACTTGCATTTAGCTTATTCTTCAAAGCACTTAAGAAGTGGATTCATGGTCCGAGAGGTCCAGAAGCCTCCCTTCTGTATGATGGTGCAATATAAGGGAGGCCATACCTCCTGCTAGTATGCTTGGTCCACATTAGATGGAGTGTTGACTAGATTAGGTGTCCCAAAATGGTCAGCTAGTACAGGATACCCAAATAACAGGAAGCCCTGCCCAAGGAGGAGGATCTACAGTCTCCAAGGGTCTCACCTAGGTCTGGACTCATGTCTTCTATGCAGAGCCTGGTGTGACTGTGTATGTTCCAGCACCAGCACCACAATAACAGCGACATACCATGCATGTGCAGTAGCATTCCCCATCATCTGAGGTGCCAGCATACTTGAGCAGCACCTCAGTTGACCTCCAGCACCAGCAGAGTTGTGAATGGTCCCTCCTCTGGCCGGAACAGGTAAAGTTGTGAATGCATATAGTGGACGGTTTCATGCACCAGTGCTAGTAGCCACTGGGATGTCTTCTGGGATGGCAGGAGAAGTTTCTGATGTGGAAACGCTTCTTGCATGCACAGATGGCACTTCTCAGAAGCTACTACAGTGTCTGCTAGCAGGCCAAGTGGTCCATGGACAGCTCCAGCTGATTCAGTCCCACTGTAATATCCCACCAACAGTGTTTAAAAAGGTCCTCAGTCTCTTTCCCATTGATTTTATGCTCACAGCAGGCATGCGGAGGCTGTGACTGTAGCATGCAGCATTCATGTTCTCATCCCCCCTCTAACCTACCTTTTCTGGCCTAGAGGGGTGAGAGGAAGACGGGTGTGTGAATGATCCCACCCACAGACCATCTCTAAACTAGGGATCTGCACGAATATTTGTAGGCATTTGAAATTCGATTGAATGTGCAGAATTTCAACATTTGAACTCGAATAGAATGTCCCGAAATTTGAATGTAAACATTCGAATTGAATTTTGAATTTTAGACCTATTTGTCTGAATTTTCCAGACATTCACATGTGTATGGGTTCGTGCGTGATACGTACTTGAACTGCATCTTTCCCACATCCATACTCATTTGAACGGATCCGTATAGGACAAAAATGGGTTGACAATGGGATAACTACGGATGCATATGGACATGTACGGATGTGTACAGATGTGGGGAAGATGCATACGTGCATGTACAAATGTTGTCAACATTCGTATGTGCAAATTTGAATAAAAAATTTGAATGAATAGATTCAAATTTTGTTAACTTCAAATCGAATCTTGTTAAATTCAAATGTAAAAGATTCAAATCAAATAGGATTTTCTGGTATTCAATTCGATTCAAATAGAACGTAAAAAAAAAATTCATGCACATCTCTGCTCTAAACCACCTGTGTGTGAACACAACCTGAAAGACAATGATGGACCCAAGGGGTAACCCAGTGAGAATCAGAACTGGGGTGTTATTTAAGTCCTTTTCTACCAAGTCTTCACCACCACACTGGCTGCCTACAGATGTTTTTACTATCCATGTTTTCTCCATTCACTTTTCTCCTTTTCTGGAGGATGGACGTTTGCCATGCCCTCAAATTTGCCCATACACCGTGCCCTATCTAGGTTCTGCCAAAATGCTGTTGCTCCAGTGATAGGGATTATCCTCCCCCACTTTGAAATGGACTTAAGGGTGCCTCCAGACAGGGTGAGAGCAGTGGAATCCTACCAGCACTGAGCTGAAGTTTCTAGGTAATCTGTGTGGTCCCAATGCAATTATTCCAGCTCTCTGAAAACCTGTTGCAATGCTAATTTGGGACATCAAAGTGCTGCCCCAGGTTTCATGGAATAGTTCTACTCATTGGCAAGTCTGACAAAGCTTATGTAGCATTAGATTGCTGGGAATGTCTATAAGGTCGTCAAGTCTAGAATAACAAAAAGTGAAAGAGAAAGAAAGAAAGAAGAATAGGATGAATGCATAGGAAATTTTCAGAAGTTTCCGGTAAGAAAAAGCTGCACAGATCTTGCCAGTCATACCAGTAAATGAGTCTATGCCAGCCCGAGTCCTGAGTGAGTTCAGTGATTTTCTAGCCTTTAGAACTCATTCTGGCACTGTAACCTATGGGTGCGGACAAGTGCCTTAGCACACCCATCTAGGTACGTTCTGTGTTGAGGCCTCTAGATCCAATACTCTTAGCCCTTGTGGGACTACCTCAGGGAGAAACCAGAGTTAGGCTTAGGCCCTGTTCACTACCTGTGGCTGCTCTATGAGGGCCAGTGGCCTGTTTCCCTTGGTTCTTTCCACAAGTCTTTCACTTGGTCCCAAGTCCTGAGTGAGTTCAGTGATTTTCTAGCCTTTAGAACTCATTCTGGCACTGTAACCTATGGGTGCGGACAAGTGCCTTAGCACACCCATCTAGGTACGTTCTGTGTTGAGGCCTCTAGATCCAATACTCTTAGCCCTTGTGGGACTACCTCAGGGAGAAACCAGAGTTAGGCTTAGGCCCTGTTCACTACCTGTGGCTGCTCTATGAGGGCCAGTGGCCTGTTTCCCTTGGTTCTTTCCACAAGTCTTTCACTTGGTCCCAGCCAGGGACTGTGGTGCATTTTTCTTCCAAGAAAGGGCAGTGGAAGTAGCTGTCTCAACTGCCACACCAAGCCCCACAACAGGTAGCGCCGTCTGATCAGATTTCCTTGACAGGTGGTCCAGGCCATTGTCTCTCTCTGTTCTTTCCCTTTCTTTCCCTTCTCTGTTTTTTATTGCCTCAGCCTCTGCCTTCCTATGTCCTCAGATAGGTGACACATGATGCTCTCTGAAAGAAAGAAATGTCAGTAGTGAGCCAAAGATCTAGAATGTTCAACAGTCTGACTGAACTGCTCTGTCACGGTAGAAAGATTAGGCTGGGCTAGGCTTACCGCATCAAAATTCCCTTCTGGATTTAAAAGGCAAAATGAACCAGAATAAAAAGTAAAATGATCTGGTTTATTAAAAAGGCAAAAAATGAGCAAATACATAAAACAGCCAAAGGATACAGTTTCAAAAGATTCAAGCAAATAAAAAGGTTTCTCCACATAAAGACCCAGTTCACCCCTTGACTCCCATAGAATCAAGGCTCAGCATCAGTATAACATGACTATGGCCGCGTCCCCCGGCAAGCCATATGGAGTGGGATCAGAACACATGGGACTGGGAGCAGGTCTGAGATTGCTCCCAGCCAGTCCCCTTGCCATTCCCGACAATGCGGGCTATGTGAGGGTTGGGTGTGGATGGAGGTGTCCCCATGCAAACCACGCCAAACCCTGGCACGGTGGAGCAGCACCCCCTCTTCTCTGCCCCCTCTCTCCTCATTGGAAGCCGAATTGATGTCAGCCCACCCCTGTGCCACATCCCCCCCTCCCTTAGTGGCACTGGGTTGGGAGGCACGGATAAAAAGTTAATAAGAACATAAGAGAAGGCCTGCTGGATCAGGCCACAGCCCATCTAGTCCAGCATCCCATCGCACACAGTGGCCCACCAATTGCCCATGGGCATCTCAAGCAGAGACAAGGACAAACCTTTGCCTGCTCTCGAATCTCAGCAAATGGCCTTAGAGCGGGCCACTTCCCCCTGCAGCCTGAAAGAGGTACTTAGGCATCCATTCTAGTAGCCATTGATACATCTGTCATCCACAAATTTGTCTAAACCTTCCTTGAAGCCGTCTAGGCTGGTAGCTGTCACCACCTCTTCCAGCAGCAAATTCCATAAACCGATGACCCTCTGGGTGAAGAAATACTTCCCCTTGTCGGATCCGACTCTCCTACCCATCAGCTTCATAGACGCCCCCTGGTTCTAGTGCTGTGTGATAGAGAAAAGAAATGTTCTCTATCCACTTTTTCTATGCCATGCATAATTTGATGAATGTCAAGTGCAGTCATCTAAAATGAACTACCACCAACTTAGTTCTGTGTGCTGTGCCTTTATTTACGAAATGCAAAATAAGAGTATCTTAAAAGTTGAGAACACAGTTATCTTTCTACAGTCTCCTGCCCAGCAATTTGGGATCATATGCAGGATGAAGGTTATCATTATTATTTTTTTAAAAAAGAAAATAGCAAAAAATAGCAAACATAAGCCGTACAGATATCCAACACCTGGATCTCTTTAAAAGTTATAAGGAACAAGTCCCTGGAGACATTTCCCAGGTGTGTGCCATGAGGTAAACATCTGATCAAACAGTGATCAAACGGTCTTTCCTCTTTACTGACAACTTCTGATAAATTAAAATAATTGCTAATGGCTTGCATTCCTTTACATCAGAAGTGATTCAATTACTTTGCAGATTAACAGCTAACGTGCTTAGTGGCAATTTACAGGAGCTAGCCAGGCAAGTAATTGGAGATCAGGTTATCAAATTACGAGACATTTTAGAAGAGTAAAAAGCATATTCTCAACATAACAGCAATAACAATTCGTTTCTTTTTCTTTAAACAGCAAATATTAATCCTGGCGGTGTTACTAACAGTGCTTGGATGGCAGAATAAATAGAAACTCTTTTAAAACTGTTTTGACTAGAGGAAGAAGACAGGGAAAAAGGCTGCAGATGAATGCATATTCTGGGTACTATTAAAAGAAAAAAAATCCCCTCCATCTCCGGATATGCAACAACACATAGGGATGTGTCTGAATTTTTTTGGCATTTGATTCAAAGAGGGAGTTCCCATTATAAGCTTAATTCGGTTTCCCTAAACTGAAATAATAGAACTGGATGCAAACGCGAATTTGCCTGATCCCATTACTTTTAACTTAATTGCGTTCAATCTGGATTCTGAGGATTGTATGTGGCGTACATGACTCAAGAGGGGACTCAAGTGGCTACTTTTTAAAAGCTGCTTTTCAGGGCTGCCCTGCCCTCTTCCTCCTGGCGTGAACGCGACACCCATAATGGACCCCTTTGTGGAGCCTGGCTGGGTGGCTGGGTCACTGCTGCTTGCCTGGATGGAGGAAAAACGGCAGCGGGCAGCCAGCGATTCTTTCCCCTCCCCTCCTCTCCCAGGGCACACAGCAGCAGCAGCAACTCAAGCTCCCTTCGCCCGCTCACCCCCACAGCCATAGCCTTAAAAACCGAACCTGCAGCTGCTTTCCTTTCCTTTCCCTTTTTTAAAGGTCAGAACTTTCAAAATTCCAGAGAATTGCAACATTGCTATCAGGTGTGAAGTGGTTGGATTGCTACAGTGTAGTGGCTGCTTTAAGAGGTGGATGTTTACAGTAAAATCACTATCTTTGGAAGCAAGCTATTGGGGGAGGGAAACCCTAAACATGCATTCTCATCCCTTAACACCCTAGGGTCCCCACAGTAAAAAATGTAAAATGTTTCAAGCACACATACTGGAGTGAGATCTGTTGAAACGAGGATTAAAATTTACAATGCTTTGGGGCGATTTACATGCGGAAAGCGTGTTAAGCTAACCTGACGTGGGAACTGTGAGGATTGAAACCGTTTTGAAACTGGAATAAGCTTATAATGGGAACACGGCCAAAGTGAATCAAATGTTTGAAAATCTGTATTTGTGTAAATAGATTGCATTCGAATGTGGAAATATTCTATTCGATACGAATCTATTTGTATGTATTCATACAAACATTCGATACATATCTGATATGAACAGCTATGCATCTGTTACGAACAGTTATGTATCTGATACAATAGAATAGAATAAAATTTTCATTTGATCAGCCATATAGCCATTTCATCATACAATACAATTAAAAACAGATAGGATAAGAACAGAGGGCAAAGGTAAATGACCGACCTTCTATTTACAAACAAGAGTCCTGTTTTCCGGTTTCTTCTTTCAGGAAGTGTGCTCTTTTTTTTGATAGCTTTTAAGATGAAAAGACTGACTCCGAATATGGTAGATCTTTCTTGACTTTGCAAAAGATGTGACAAAAGATCATTTCTGTTGGGGGACTGAGTCTTAGAAAATATTGGATGTAAAAATCTAGATTGGAGATCGTTATATGCTGAACATTCAGTTAGAAAATGTTCAATGCCCTCGACAGCTTCATCACCCCAAACGCAGAGTCTCTCGCTTCTTGGAATGTTATAATAATGGCCAGTTTGAACCATGAGACCAAGTTGTTCGAACAAACAGCTACATCTCTGATACAACAGTTATGTATCTAATACAAATGCAAAAAAGTCATTTTTGCAAATCCCTAGCCATAGTCACAACCCATCTTGTCCAGCATCCTGGCTCACACAGTAGCCCACCAATTGCTCAATGTCGCGATGCCCAGCGATCCTGTAAGTGCCTGCCCTCTCTGAGGAGTAGCTTGGCCCTGTTAGGATGCTGAGTTCGTGCAATGGCCGAGTGAATGCTACAGTGTGGACACAAAACACTGGTAGCAAGCATTTCAACAGTAAACTAAAACAAGTTTATTATTATACACAAGCAATACTAGAAGGAAAATAAGGTTCAGGTATTTGTTGGTTTAACTCAGGTTTAACTCAGTAAGTCTCTTAAGGCTAGGAGCTACCCCTTTCTCTAAAGGAAAATAGTTCCCCTTTTAAAAGACAAACCTCTCCACATTCCTCCCCCTCTGGCTTGCTCTGCCACAGCTCAAGCCAAGCCAGTGTACCAGAATGTGGCTCCAGGTGATCACAAGGCCCAGTCCATCCTTGCTTGTCCGATCATCCAGCCTGGTCAGTTGCTATTGAAGTCTTCCTTCAAGATCTTCCAGCCAAAAGACCACGGTCAGCTACTGCTTCCAGCTCCCTCAGGATTCAGCTCTCTTCTCCTTTCAGCTCTTGTACCAGCATGAAGACCCAGTCTGCTGTCTTCTGTGTTCATTTATACCCATATCCCTGACCCTGATTGGCTGTAACCTCCTGGGGAAAACTGCTGCCATAAAATGCTGCTGGAAACTCCTGATTGGTGGGAACTCCTGCTCTAGCCCCTCCAGCACTCAGATCCCCGGACAGCTTTTCCCTCCAAAAGGCAGCTGCAACCAATTATTGCAGCAGGGCCCGCACAGGATTTCCCGCCCTTTTTGCAGCCTCTGCCCAGGTCTTGCAACAAGCTGTTTGCATCTAGGCTAGCTATTGCAGCTAACTAGAAGCCTGCAAAGCCAGAAAGCAAAACAGTTTGCAGCCTGTACCCAGAAACTGTCACACTCAAGCAGCAGCAGCAGCAGCAGAAGAGTTGGCTTTTCTACCCCACTTTTCTCACCCATTCAAGGGGACTCAAAGTGACTGACAAAGCTTTCTATTCTTCTCCCCACAACAGAACACCCTGTGAGAGAGCTATGACTAGTCCAAGGTCACCCACCTGGCTTTGTGGAGGAGGGCGGAATCAAACTCAGTTATCCCAGATAAGAGTCCGGCTCCTTAACCACTAGACCAAACTGGCTCACAGAAGGCAAAGGCAGAAACTTCACCGGCTCTTGAATCCTTTCAAAGGGCCTTTAATAGAATCCTACCTGTCCCTCCAGTCTGTACGTGGTAACTAGGCCTTCATTCTAGAGAAAAACCTAAGAGGAGCCCTGCTGCATCTGGCCATGGCTCATCTAGTCCAAGCATCCTGTCTCGCACCCCATTTGCTTCTGGCTCTTGATTCCCTGCAAATGACCTCTAGAGATATCCTGGCTCTCTCTCCAGCTGGAGGCCAACACTGATGTATCCATTCTAGTACCAGTTGATAGATTTCTTCCTTGAGTCATCTTTTAAGCTGATTCTTCTCGCCTGTTTTCATTCTGCTCTGCCTTGCTCTCCTTTTGCTCTGAAAAAGCCCCCTATTTTTTTTTCCAGTCATGAAGAGTATTCAGAAGAACCGGTAGTCAAGATTGAAAAGGAGGGGGGAAAGTTTAAGAAAGCAGTTTCCGTGCAACCTTTTAATTCCTGAGACATGCATCCGTAGAACAATTTCATGGAGAATTACACAGAGAAAGAATGCCTTTGTTTTCAACATCAACAGTACTGCTCGTCTGATTTTTGTATCCCCTACTCTTCCCTCTTTGAATTTCCAAAATTCACCACAAAAAAGAAAACCGTAATGATACCATGGAAAATAATACAGTGGTACCTCGACATACAAGTGCCCTGACATACAAGTGTTTTGAGATACAAGCCGCCGAGCGAGTGATATTTTGCTTTGAGATGAGAGCAAGATTTGAGATACGAGTATGTAAATACAGTACAGTACATAACAAAAACAACTGAGGTGGTGTTTTGGGAGCTGAAATGGATTAATGGGAAAATTGCTTTGAGATACGAGCGATTTGACATAAGAGCAAGGTTACGGAACGAATTAAACTCGTATGTCAAGGTACCACTGTATATCAGGAGCATGGCTGGAGTATGGAGTGTGGGTCTTTTTTTGAAGCATATGTAAAATGGAAAGGCTGAGAGATCAAAAGCAATAGTATATTACCTTCAAGCAAACTACACCTGACTTTATTCAGGAAGAACATCATTCAAAGAAAATATTCCTTGGCAAAGGCAATACCGTATTGAACAGGCTATATTTAACAATAACAAAAAGGAGAAAAAAATGGTTTTGTTTTGTTTTAGATTGAGTCCAGGTAGCAAGGCAAAAAAATGAAACAAAAGTGACAATTTGGAAACATTTCTCTTTACAAAGTTGGTAAAATGACATGTCGGTTCCTGTCACTTCCTCCAAAGGCTAATCACAAGATTCAGCTGGCTTCTGCTTCACAAAGGAGTAGGCTGGATGTGCAAATGGTGGATGTGGGTAAGGGGGCACAGGCAGGGGATATGGGGGGGGGACACACCTCTGCTGCCATTTGCACACTCTTCTAACACCAAAGTAGGCCTTCCAGAACTGTGCACAGACATTCTCACCTGGAAATTGCTGCAATTTCCAGGTGAGGAGGTGACCGTGCAACTCTGGAAGGCCTACTCTGGCATTGGGCAAGCGTGTAAATGGGGGATAAGGATGCAGAGGATATGGCTGTAGTTGTAATGGGGGCTAAGGAAGTGGGGACGGGTGGGGGTGGGGGGATACCTCCACGACCATTGGCACGCTCATCCAAGCCCAAAGTAGGCCTTCTGGAGCTCACCTGGAAATCGTGGCAATGGTGGTAGTAGCAGTGGCAGCAGCAGGTGGGGGGGTGAGGGGAACAGGAAGGGAGTTGTGGGGGTTCCCCACATTCAGGGGGGGGGAGATTTGATAGAAGCCAAATATTCCCCCGATCAGTTTGCCTCAAATCAAATAGGGGCAATTGGCTTTGTGTAAGGATGTGCACGAATATTCGTAACATTCATTATTTGTACAAATTTGGCCGAATTCGGACATTCATAAATGAACTGGACGTTTCAACATTCGTAAATTAACATTCATGCGAATACGAATGTTTCCAGACATCTGTACGAATAGTTCGGAAATTTGTGAAACTGGGGAGGTGGGAAAGAGGCTGCGCCAGTCACATCTGCAACGGATCCAGAGTGCATTCAACATGGATCAAGAGCAGGTTAAAAGCAGGTTCAGGGTGGATTTGACGCTTTTAGAGTGGATATGTTATGGGATACATATCTGATACATATTCGCTCATGGGTGTTTTTCCATTGAGCTCCTTTAATCCGGATCTAATAGGTACTTCTCTTAATCTGGATCTAGTAGATCCAGATTAAGGGAAGTACCCAAAGTGTTTCCATGGGTGGTCTAGCACCCATTAGCAATGGGTGCTAGCCTGCCTGCTGTGGAAACGCCAGAGCACCCATGTGCAAATCTGGATCTACCCACGAGGGGTCCGCCTGTCTCTGGAGCTAACTTTGAAGATTCTCCGGAGAGCCATGCTCTCGCAAAGGGTTCTCTTCAGAGCGTTTGTTAATCTCCTAAGACAACTTCGGAGGGACTTCAGAGCTGGCTTCAGAGGGACTTCGAAGTTTTGAGTTTGCCTCCCCCCCATGGGTGCCCTCCTGAGCCTCCTCTAGACCCCATTGCCCAATTGTAGTGGAAACAGGCTCCCTATAATCTGGATTTGATGCCTGAAGACCCCATTGTAGACTCCTTTAATGGGGTCTACACAAAATCCAAATTATAGGTCCTCAATGACCCATATGATCTGGATTTCCCTAGTTGTGGTGGAAACAAATGTGTCTCTAATGGGGTCTGTAGTGGAAATGGGGTCATATGGCTCTGAGCCTAATGGGTCCTTAATGGGTGCTTCAATGGGTACTGAGTGCTAGTGGAAAATTTGTACGAATACATTCGTATCGGATAGAATCCTGCCACCTTTGAAGGGGACGCTTTCAAACGAATATGGATTTTCTACCATTCGATTTGTTATGAACTGAATTCCGAAAAAACCCATTTGTGCCTGTCTCTTTGGCCAATGTTCACCTGGCCTGAAACTGTGTCAGTCCATATAACCATGCCCGCATATTATCAAGCCCTATTTTTGATCTGCTGTGGATGAAAACACAGCATAGAAGGGTCCGAGGGAGCCTTCACCCCTGCCCTATGACCCTAGCTGGTAACTGCAAACTGATAACTGAGTTGATGAAAAGTATGAAGGGAAGCCATGCTGTGACGCAGGGGAAGGTGGACGTTAAGCCTGCCTGCACTGGCTAAGTGCAATTCCATTAGCTGTTCCTATGGAAAGGATAATCAGGAAATATGACTTTTAGACGTTCTTTGCAAGAAAATCATTATCGGAAGGCATGACTTTCGTATTGCACAACCATTCCTTCCTGCTATGACAGCTAGAAAATGCTTTTAGTAGGCCAATGCATTTTCAGTTTCATTTGTGTGTCAGCCTAAATGGGACACACTTTATTACCTTTATCTCTGTATCTTTCTCTCTCTCTCTCTATATATATATATATGCTCTGCAGTTTCAGCGTAAACATGACTCACACCCTTTGAGTACCGTAGTTTTGGATTCTGTTCCAAGTTTTAGAAACCCCAAATATCACCCCCTCTACACCTGCAACTTCATTTAATCTATCCTATGTCTCAGTGCCATGATTTCCAGCCACCTTTGCCGCATGTCCGTCTTGTCTTTGAATTCTCTTCTGCCTTTCACTAATTATTTGTTATTTGTTATTTATATTTATATCCCACCTTATATCCATAGGTCACAGGGTGGGTTACAAGTCTAGAACAACAGGTTAAAACAGTAATATCCATAAAAACATTTAAAAAACAAACAAGCAGACAACAACCAAAAAATGGTCGCATTAGCCAAAGAAGTAATGTTTTCACACAGAACCTTTTTGGTTTGGTTTTTGGTTCACATTAGCCAAAGGCCAGGGCAAAGAGGTGTGTCTTTACTGCCTTCCTAAATGTATACAGAGAAGGTATGTGATGCACCGCAAGGGGGAGACTATTCCATAACCTGGGGGCCATTACCGAAAAGGCCCTTTCCCGGGTGCCCACCCACCTCACTATTGAGGGTGGTGGGACAACCAGGAGAGCCTCCCCTCCAGATCTCACGGCACGGTCAAGTCGGTATGGGAGAAGGCATTCCTTTAGAGAAGGCATTCCTTTTCACTATTGTATCTGACAGCCTATGAACCATGAGATGCAAAATTGTTCCCGACTCTGTTCATAGGTTTGTTGATTGATTGTCTTATTAACCCACCCTTAAGGCTTAAAAATGCCATCAGTCTGGCTTACAAAAGGTAAACAATATTAATGTTAGCACAAGTCAAGTATACATAAGCTTCTGAGGCTTTATAGTCTGATAGAGATGAGCAGTTTGGGAAATAGGGCAGGAAAGAAGGAGGAAGTCCTTTGTAGGATATGATATTCTTTCTCTCATTCAATCCATCATGGTGAAGGTAGAACTCCACAGCCCACTGTTTCTTCAATGCTCCCCCCCCCCCCAGTCAAGATGATTCACACAGCTTCTCTGGCAACCACTGCAGGAGAAGGGACTACATTTGGTACTGTGATGGTTGAACTCATAGACCTATCATCTCTTCTCCATGTCTCTTAGCCAAAATTGCATCCATAGAACCAGTTTGTTTTTGTGGTTAGAGTGCTGGACTCTTTTCTAGTAGTCTCCTGGTTCAATTCCACACTCCTCCACAAAGCCAGCTGCATTACATTGGGCTAGTCACAGCTTTTTTCGTGAGCTCTCATGGCTCCACCTTACCTCACAAGGTGCCTGTTGTGGGGAGAACAGATTTGTCAGCTGCTTCAAGTCCCTTAAGGGTGAGAAGAGCGAGATATAAAAACTAACATGTCTTCCACTTCTCCTGATGTATAGCTTTTAAAAGAGACTCATTGAATCAGGTTGAGACTGCTGTGAAGATAATGGTGGCTCTGCAGTGCTGAACAACATGTCTCTCTTTCTGGGCCTGTTTGCATTTACCTGATTGGTATAATATATTAAGGTGCCTTCTGGAACTGCTGAAGTATCTCACGGCTCAGAAAACGGGGAGCCTATAACAACATTAATTTTGCCTTGAGAAAGAGATATTGCTTTTGCTTCCGGTCTCAACAAGCATTTCATCTGTTCTCCAGGGCCCTCTGTTGGTAGTATAGCAAAGCAAATTTAATGCATTACATGGAGAATGGTGTAGGACAGTATACATTCTCTATGGCTGGATGTTGACCTTTAATACCTGCCCTGCTCCAAAAAACGATGGTGGTCTTAAAAAAACCTATCAGCTGAGGAAAGTAGTCTTCTCGTGGCTGTACTTGATGAGTTAATGTTGGGTTTAATTTCATGTCTCAGTAGGGCATCTCCATTTTGCTAGCAAAAAGTGGTATGAATATTCTTAAGAAACATGTATTCTATTTTTTTTTAAAATGCAAAAGCTTTTCTCTTTTCGTGAGCAGGGACCTGATATGCCAGTATTAGACACTTGTACTTCCAAGTGCTTCTCCTATCAAGTATTTCACAGTATTTCACAGTTTTCGTTCTGGTTGTACCCAAGGGTGGGACGACCCTAGGAAAGAAAGGAAGATAGGTCTCTCATAACTTCCAAACTAAGACCAAAATATACACAAAGTGGAGTAATATATAAATACTAAGCTCAGCAGTGAGCCAAATTCTTCTGAAGCTCTGTCACCCAACTTACCATCTAACCCACCTGGTTGAAGACTTACCACCACAAGGAATATTGGCTATCAGTGAGTGTCCCTCACCTTTCCACTGGACCATAAAATCAGAGACCCTTACTGGACTGTTAGGCCAAGTTCACACTCAGCAGTTTAATCTGGTTGTAATCAGTGTGTGTGTGTGTTAAATCAGCAGTGATTTTAGGGGGAATCCCTACAGTAAGCTTATTTTGCTTTCCCTAAACCGAAATAATAGAACCAGATGCAAATGCTAATTTGCCTGTTCCCATTACTTTTAACTTAATCGCATTTGATCCGGATTCTGAGGATCGTATGTGGCGTACGTGACTCAAGTAGCTACTCTTTAAAAGCCGCTTTGCAGGGCTGCCCTGCCCTCTTCCTCCTGGCATGGACATGCCACCCATAACAGACCCGTTCACGGAGCCTAGCTGGGTGTCTGGGTGGCTGCTGCTTGCCTGGATGGAGGAAAAACAGGCACTGGCAGCCAGCGATCCTTTCCCCTCCTCTCCCCATTTCCCAGGGCACACAGCAGCAGCAGCAGCAGCAACTCAAACCCCCTTCACAGCCACAGCCTTTAAAACAGAACCTTCAGGGCTTTCCTTTCCTTTCCCTTTTTTAAAGGTCAGAACTTTCAAAGAGCTAGAATTGCGCAAAACTGCAACATTGTTATTAAGGTGTGAAGAGGCTAGATCGCTACAGTGTAGCTTTAAGGACTGGATTTTTATAGTGGCTGTTTTGAGGGTGGATTTTTTTCAATGAAATCACTATCTTTGGAAGCAAGGTATTGGGGGAGGGAAACCCTAAACATGGATTCTCATCCCTTAACACGGTACGGTCCCCAAAGTAAAAAATGTAAAATGTTTCAAGCACACGATCCGGAGTGAGACCTGTTGAAATCAGGATTGAGATTCACCACACTTTGGGGTGGTTTAACATGGGGAAAGTGTGTTAAGCCAAACTAACGTGCGAACTCTAAGGACTGAAAACATTTTGAATACGAGATAAGAGACGTTTTCGCACGGGGCTGAACGGTACGCGTGGGAGACAGCTGCGGACACGGCATACGCATTGCCCGAGCGGGGCTTGCGCTCCGACGTGTCCGCAGCTGTCTTTCTCGCGTTCGAAATGTAGAGCACTTTAAAGTGCTCTACATGCATTCGAACGCGGACGAGCCGCCCGCAGGCGTTCGGGAGGAGAAGCATTCGCGCCTGCTTCTCCCTCCCTAACAGCTGCGGGCTTGCCTCCGACGCCGGCGCGGCTTCGACAATCAGCTGTTTGACAATCAGCTGATTGCCGATCTGCCTCCGCGGCTGTCTCCGCGCCCCTGGCCGGCCTTTGCCGGCTAAGACAGCTCACGATGCTTTGAGCATTCGCACACAGACGCGCCGGGAGCTGTCTTAATCTTCCCGTCCTACTCCATTTGGAACGGGAGTAATGCGAAAACGTCTAAGGTTGCCTGAGTGTTCCCATTGTTGCCTTATAATATGGACTCAAAAAGGACTTCCCTGTCCCAACTCTTCATTGTCCCATGCTAGGCACAGAAAAAAACCTCTTCGCCTCAGCAGAACTCCCACCCCATGCACATGAAAGAGGGAGGCACGGGAGAATTGAGAGAGAGAGAGAGACGCACGGAGGGAAAACACTTTCTCTGTGATTGTCCAGAATCACTGACTGACTGACTGACTGACTGGACTGACTGACTGACTGACTGACTGACTGACTGACTGACTGACTGACTCACTCACTCACTCACTCACTCACTCACTCACTCACTCACTCACTCACTCACTCACTCACTCACGTGTGCACACAGGCACACGCAGGCACATGCCTGTACACACACACATACAAAAGCAAAGAGGAAATGATTATTTTAAGACAACCCTGGACTTCAGCAGCTGCCGGATTAAACTACAACCGGATTAAAGTGCTGAGTGTGAACTAGGCCTAACGGTCCAGTATGGGTCTCTGATTTTATGGTCCAGTGGAAAGATGAGGGACACTCACAGCAGCAAGCCCACTGACTTACATGCAGAGGTACACCCTCAGCTTTATCAGAAGAGGAAAAAGATGCCTTGCCAGCCAGCATCAGACTGAGTACTCCTTTTGTGTGTGTGAAGGTGTCAGTTAGATTCAAAATATGTTACCTCCTCTTTGCTTTTGTGTGTGTGTGAGAGAGATATTGAGAGAGAGAGAGAAGGACAATTGGCAGAGAAAGTGATTTCCCTCTGTGCTGTCCTCTCTCTTGTGTGTGTGTGTGACGGAGGGGAGGACACAGAAGATCTGCTGAGGCGAGAGCTTGGCAAATCGCCTCAAGCTTCACAAGACCCTGCCAAGAAATCCCTACAGGTCTCCCTGCCTTTACTTTTGACAATGGAAGTTTTTCACATATGGTGGAGAGCAGAGCACAAAGGGCAGGAGTCAGAGAATGTCAACCCTTATAATTGGATAAGAGGAAAGGGGAAACACCCCTAAAAGTTCATTTCATCTCCAAAACTCCACTTTGTTCCCACTGAGGAAAAATAAAGTGATCTGATCCTCAGGAGTGAGAGCTGATTTAATCCACATACAGATAATCTCCTTTTTGGGAGCTTTACTCCTTAAAAGTTACGGATTCTTTCAAAACAGTGGGAACTTTGAAAAATCAAAACGGTTTCAAAGCTCACTTTATATTGAATGGGAATACACCCTTAGACTATCCTTTTAACCTCATATATGTTATTCTCTTTTAAATTGTTACATTATTATTTATAATGTATTTTTAGTACTGCCTTGTATGTATGACAATTATTTGTAAATTATCAATGACACAACACTCAGATTCTCCTTTGGATTATACCTGATTTCAGTTTGAATCTGGCATTTTAGGACTTTCAACTCTGGGTTACTCTACAGATAATCTCAGTATTTACAACCTGTCTGGAGGGGGGTAATGAGAGGAGTGCTGTTTGGAGCTATGATGGTGGAAGGAGCTCCTCGCCCCAGAAAAAATATCTTGTATTAGAGAAGGATTACTGATTATACTTTTGCAATAATTCCTTTACCCTGAACACTCATGAAAACGTATTACTTGAGGGCCTTTGTCAGAACGCAGGATGCTTCTAAGGCCATTTGCTGGGATTCAAGAGCAGGAGAAGGTTTGTCCTTGTCTCTGCTTGAGATGCCCGTGAGCATTTGGTGGGCCACCATGTGTGACAGGATGCTGGACTAGATGGGCTGTGGCCTGATGCAGCAGGGCTCCTCTTATGTTCTTATGAACGGCATCTGAAAGTTTCCTACCAAGCCAGCCCTCCTCCTCCCCTGTTCCTTGAATATGAAATTTATTTCAAATTCTTCCTGAGACTAATGGGATTTTGCTTGGCCTCCAAGCGATATTTACAAGGAAGAGACAGGAAGCCGTGTGATGACCAAGATGCAGCAATATGTAGCTCTCTGCCTCGGCTTTTGCTAGCTGTTTCTCTTGGCTCGTGCAAATTTAATAAAGATGTCACCCTCAATGCAAACTGTTCTGCTTGAGAACCATCCCTTCCCTTATCTCCACTGAACTTCCTGCCTCAGGTTTTTGGCCTACTTGCTGTTTTAATGTTCTCACAACCCTGCAGAGCTATTAGGCGGTGAGTGAAAGAAATACATCCTGTTCAGCTAGCAAGTCTGATCAGGGGCCAAAAAGCTTTTCCTCCAGAAGAGGGCTTTTAGAACTGAAGCATAAAACATGTGGCACACTGAACCAAAGTGGCTTGAGATAACTGATGATTACTTCATTTATTTAGGTGCTCTTGGGTTTAAAAGGAGAAGTTGGCAAAGTGATTTTATGCATTTTTAAAGCAGCAGCAATGGGACTAAGCTGGGAGAGCACAACTTCTGTCTGCCATGAAACCCACCCCATCAGCAGTCACATGTAGAGATGTGAACAAATGGTTTTTGTTTTTGTTTTGCTTTCGATTAGTATAAAATCGAAAAGTACCAAAAAAAATATCCATGCACATCTCTAGTAGCCAATATTTAATTCAAATGTGAACATTTGGAGCTTTGCAATTTCTTTGCATTGCAAAGGTGGTGGTGAACATCCTTAGCTGGGGAACGAACTTGTGACCGTCCTCTGCTTCCCAGGCAGTGTGCTCTACAACCCAGCAACAGCCATAACTCTTTGATCCTTTCACAAACTATCCCTGACCTTTGTACATACAATCATAATACATGCTGCGTTGCTCTGCAAAGACTAGAGCAGTGGTCCTCAACCCTTTTTGCATCAGGGACTGGCTTCAGGCAAGACCATTTTTCCATGGCCCAGCAGGGTGGGGTCGGGGTGTGGTGTGGTCAGGACTTTGGTCCTATGGGGCAGGGTTATGGAGGGGGTTGGAGTTTATGTGTGATATATGTCACGGCTCCTAGCAGAGAACATTATGCAGGGCATGACGGGGTGGGGCAGCGGGCTGCATCCACCCCACATAGTGTGCTCTGAGCCACTGCAAAGCAGAGCACATTGTCAGTGTTTAGTGCTGGTCTGTGGTGGTGGTGGTGACCGGCAAAAAGCCCCCAATGGTCCTGGTCTGTGGACCGGTGGTTGGGGACCCCTGGACTAGAGAACAGAAACCGTGTTGTGACTTGCAAAAGTTCCAGAAGAATTAATTAGCCTAATCTGATCTCACATGTAATCCTTCCCTGTCAACAGGATACAATCCTTTTCAACAGGCTGCAGTTATCCTTCAGTGCTCGCCATGCTTAATACTCACGAGCTTCACTTAAGATTAGGGAGGGTTTTGTTGGGAGTAGCAATATCTAATAGGCAGTGCAGTCTGGAAGACACGAAAAGCACTTGGAACACAGCAGTCAATTGATTTCCTTAGACCAAGTGACTGAGGAGAAGGGTAACTGTAGATCTGCATGATTAAAGTAGATGAGGATTATTTTGTTTAATATTGTTTACCTGCACTGAACACCCAGCTTCTTTCATTTCTTGCTTTCTTGTAGGATGAACTCAAGTTAAGCTCCTTTACTTTCAGCTGGGATAAAGCTGGATTGTTGCCTAACTATTGAAGCAAAGTCCTCATTGGGGTGGCTGGTATGCAACATGGGCCACTCTCATGAGGGGAATGGGGAAAGAGAAGTGGCTGAGGTTCTGGTGGACCTCTATAGCCACCAGGGCCTTTCTGTGATTGGAGTACCTACTAATTATCTGGCCAGAATCCCAACTGGTGACTGGAAGTGGCCCCAGAAATTGGGCCATGTACAGTGTATGTGTCTTAGGTGAAAGACCTTTGAGTCGCTAGCAGGGCAATGCAGTGTTTGCATGTTGTCCTCATCTGGACTCCACTGGAAGGGGCAACCTTGGAGGAAGAAATCCAGCCTAGAGGATGTGCCCGGGCATTAGGGATGTTCACAACTGGCATTCAATTAGAATGTTAGAAAACTCATGTACATTCGAATAGATCCCCTTCAAATGTTGTACGATTCTATTCATATGAATGTATTCATACAAATTTGTATAAATATCCAATACGAATGCATACGTATCCTGGATACATATCCTGTACCAACGCATACGTATTGGAAATGTATTTTATGCCAATGTATATGTATCGGATATGTATTCTATATGAACGCATACAAATTGATACGTATCTGATATATATCCCCAGTTTAACAAATGTATGAACCATTTGTATGAATGTTAATGTATGAATGTCATAACATTTGATTCATGTATGAATGTCTGAATTTGTATAACTTTGTATGAATAATGAATGTTATGAATATTTGTGCACATTCCTACTAGGCATCCATTCTAGTAGCCATTGTCATCTATGAATTTGTCTAATCCTTTCTTAAAGCCATCTAGGCTGGCTGCTGTTACCACCTCTTCTGGCAGCAGATTTCATAGACCAATGACCCCCTGGTGGAAAAAACACTTCTCCTTGTCTGATCTGATTCTCCTGCCCATCACCTTCATAGAGTGCCCCCTGGTTCTAGTGTTTTGTGATAGAGAAAAGTGGCCTAGCTGATCAAAATGGATTTATATACATTAATCAGTGCAGACTTAAGTTCTCCATTACCGTGTGTGCTTGCCTCCTTTGCTGATGAAGATTGTATGAATACTAGTTTGAACTAAGCTGGTAAAGGTAAAGATGTCCTTAAACTGGCTGACCTTTGACCACTGCTTTTCTCCACGGAGAGGCTAGGGGGTAGATGCAAAGCTACTGCCACTCTCTGAGACAAAGCAAATGGATAATAGTGAAAGATTTCAGTTTGTCTTGAACTAAGCTGGCCCAACCAGGCAGCTTTTCTGCAGAAATGCATAGCCTGGGGGCAGAAGATCTGCTAATTTGTGACAAAGAGCACCCTCAAGAACTAAGCCTGCTATTTGAGATTTCCTGGTGTTTCCCCAATCTGTGTCAGCTGCCTTGATGTTACATGGGAAATTGCCGGGCTGCCCTTTTTCCTTGCCAGGCATGTTTGTCCAAACTTTGGGGGTAATAAAAAAGAATGCTACAGATTCATCAAGAGTTAGGGAACTGTCGGTGGAAAGAGACATGCCTTGCGTGATGGGGAGAAATCTATACCTTGGTCTAATGAGCACACCAAGCAGCAGAACAAAGCGATTTAGATACTGTCACATTTTATCTCTTTTGCTCCTCGGCTTTATCAGGTTAATGCAGCAGAGAAACACAGCAGAAAAGCAATAGCAAAAAGAGGGAATGGAAGCAGGCTGGGCAGATTCCGAGTGGGAATGAAGTTCAATTACTGGGAGAGCAGGTTAAAGTTAATGGAGATTCCAGCATAGTGCAATTATTCTGATTGCAATGCTTTCTATAGTTTGTTTTTGTTTTAATGTGGTATATAGAACATGACTTCCTTGGTTTAATGCAATCCCCCCAAGATGTTCAGCACTGAGGTTTGGTCTGGGGTAAAGATGTGCAAGAATACTCAAAATATTCGTTATTCTATTGAATTCGTCTGAATTTCAACATTCAAATTCAAATTGAATGTCCAGACATTTTTTTTAATATTAGAACAAATACAAATAATGCAATTAGAACAAATACAAACAAATGCAAATAATTTGGACAGTTGTATGTGTACAACGAATAGATACAAATGCGTTTGAATCGGTTCAAATTTTAATACAATCATTTTTTTCTCTATTCGTATGGATTTGGACATTCAAATAATTTATTCAAATTGAATCAAATGTCAAAAATTGCATTTGGGCACACCCCTAGTCTAGTGGTTAGGGAGCCGGATTCTTATCTGGCAATACCAGGTTCGGGAGGACGCAATGGAATGATACATAGAGCTTCTGTTTTCATTCAGCAGGTGTATTTTAGCTGCATGCTCGACTCTGTTACTAACTTATCAGACTCCTAGTCATAAACACTATTTCCCAAATGTGCAATTTTCTTTCCTTTAGACTGCAGTGCTCAAGTGTTTATGAGCTGCAACTTGGCATGGTGGGAACTGTAGTTTCAGGGAGCTGCAGGCGTACATTTGTATTATGGTGTTCCTTGGGAATATTTTAGGTCTTAAACCATATTTGTCTTCAAGTCCCCACCCCTTGAATTTCCAAAGCATTGCATGGCTTGGCTGTAATTCATCTACACTTGAGATTTTGCAGCAAGGCCTTTCTCATGCGACTGCCCTCCTTTTTCTGTTTCAGGGTTTTCTGTCTGTCAGATTCCTTTGGGTGTGGTATGATTTTTTTATTATTATTTTACTGCAGCATATCCACAAAATTCACACTGGAGGAATCCATTATGCGCCAGTCTACAAAATAGCTGTGTTTTACAAGTCCCAAGGTTGCCATGTTCTACGAATTGGTACATATTGCTAACAATGCATTCCTCCTCAATGGGCTATTTTCTGCAGACAGGTTGGTCACCCTCCCTCTCTTTCAAGAACCCTGTTTCGATAACCAAGGTTAACTTTAAGGGTCTTCCTGTGCCCCCCCCTTTCCCCCCCTGAGCTATTGGAGCTTTATCAAATCTATATGTGTATTTCAGATTATTCCTTTATTGCATTCTATTCAATAAGTGAAAGGCAAAAGCAGCCAAAGGATGGCGGCATGTGCCAACAAGATAACAAAAATCTAAGTGTGGTCAAACTGTTGTTAAAAAAACCCAGGTTGAATTGAACCAAACCAAGGGTAGTTTGGTTCAAGCTGAACCACTAAGTGTCAGTCCTTGCGCGTCTTTATTGATTTATTGATACTATCCATATTACCATTATCTTACATCAGTTGTCTGGATTTCATCTCTGTAGGGGTGTGCACAAATGCAATTTTTGACATTCAATTCAAATAGAATATTCACATGTCTGAATTCATAGGAATAGAGAAAAAATGAATGTATTAAAATTCGAACCGATTTGAATACATTCACATCTATCCATAGGAATATTCAATATTTGATGATACAAGTGTCGACAACGTTTGTATTAGGGATGTGCAAGAATATTAGAAATATTCATTATTTGATTGAATTCAGCCGAATTCGGACAGTCAAATTCGAATCAAGTGTCCAAACATTCATTTTTTAATTCAAATGAATACGGATATTTTGAATCATTTGTACAAACCATTGTATCCGTATGAATAAGGTGCGTATGATACATATGTAATGCATAAGTATCCGTACACATACAAATGTGTGAATTATTCGAATGAATGATTCAAAATATGCGTACTTGCTTGAATATTAACAAATGTCTGGATATTCGATTTGAATTCAAATGTTCAAATTCAGCCAAATTCAATCGAATAACAAATATTTTGAATATTCTTGCACTTCCCTACATCTCTGCATTACTGTCAGTTCTCCTACATTGCTGCATTGCTGTCAGTTGCCCTACTTGGCTGTCTCCTGGCTGAGCGAGTTTGGTCTGGGAATACCGGGTTCGATTCCACCCTCCCCCATGAAGCCAGCTGGGTGACCTTGGGCTAGTCACAGCTCTCTTCTGAGCTCTCACAGCCCCACCTAACTCACAGGGTGTTCTGTTGTGCGGAGAAGAATAGAAAAGCTTTGTCAACTGCTTTGAGTCCCCTTAAATGGGTGAGAAAAGCAGGGTAGAAAAGCCTACTCTTCTTCTTCTACAGTACAGCTGGAGCACTGGTAACATGCATTGCCTCTGCACCAGCTTATGTAATATCCTCCAACTTTCTCCAGGGCCAGCTGTTATGGAGGAGTGATCTCAAAAGAGTAGCTCTTCGCCTAAGCTTAAAGTGGGTACCTCTCTCTTATTGAAAGCAGCTTCCATTGGATAGGTTGTCCAGACCAAGTTCAATTGAAAGACAAAGAACCGTAAGAAAAGACCACGGGAAGGAACTGGAAGATCTCCATTCAAAGAAAACAACAGCTGTGGCACACTATGGATTGGAAATGCTTGGTGATGGAGAATCAGAGCTAACCTTCTTTTGATCTTCCTTAAGAGTATTTCATCCACACAGGATCAACCTGTGATTCAGGGAGATAAAAGGGAAGCTTCCAATTAGAGCCTCTCCTTTCTCCTACTAGTCTGGCAGGAGGGCCCTCTGTGCCAGTGAGAGTCAAAGACTATTTACCCCATAGTTTTCAATGTACAGGAAGGTTTATCTCACTCAAGGTTAACCCAGCCAGGGGGTTACAAACAGGGGCAAAACTAGGATGAGATGGAAACTTCCCCCAGCTCTAGGGATGTGCGTGATTATTGGTAACATTCGTTATTCATATGAATTTGTCCAAATCCAGACATTTGTACACAAATTGAATATTACATTTATACATCAACATTTGTACGCATATGAATGTTTTGGACATTTGTACGAATGTTTCTGGACATTCGTATGAATATTTCAGACATTCATTAAACTGGGGGAGGTGGGAAAGCAGCTGCGCCACACGTCTGCCACAGATCCAGATTGCATTCGACTTAGACTGAGAGTGGATTAAAAGTGGATTCAGGTCGGATTTGACGCTTTCAGAGCACAGATCTGTTATGGGATATGTATTGGATATGTATTTGTTTATATTGGATACGTATTCGTTCGTATTGGATACATATTCATTTGTATCAAA
Organism: Aspidoscelis tigris stejnegeri; assembly: GCA_023333525.1. Classification (NCBI taxonomy): domain Eukaryota; kingdom Metazoa; phylum Chordata; class Lepidosauria; order Squamata; family Teiidae; genus Aspidoscelis; species Aspidoscelis tigris. The sequence goes on from JALMGA010000017.1 coordinate 4,591,054, forward strand.
TAGAATCCTACCACATTTGAAGGAGATCTATTTGAATAAATACGGATTTTCTAACATTTGATTTGCTATGAATCAAATGTCAAAAAGAAAGCCAAACAACATTCATGCACATCCCTATCCAACTCTGCAGAATAAAAACCAAACCATGGGCAACAAATGCTTACTAGGTCCATGGCAAAATGCAAAGAAAAGAAAAAAGGCAGGGTTCCAGAAGTTGTACTATTTCTCTTATCATTCGCTGTATTTTACCGGACTAATTGGCATTTATTGAAGTAGCAGTCCATCAACATCTCAAGAGCCATGAGTTTGGGCAACCCTCACCTAAAGTGTCACAAAGTAGGGTTGGATGAAAAATATTTGTCAGCTTTGAATTTGCATTTGAATTCAAAACTTCAACAATTTGTGTGTGAATAGAAAGGGGCCTACATTCATAAGCCCCCCTTCACATGCGAAGCAAATGTATCCAGCCTCCATTGAAGCTTCTATGAAGCTTCAACATGGCTAGAGCTGTCCACCCCCACACTTCAGATCCCCCATGGCCACAGGCCCTCTTACCTTGAAATCTGACTGCTATCATATCCTCCTCAGAGGCTCAACTCCCAGAGGTTCCTCATTCGGGAACTGGAGAGAATGGTGTGAGATTTCCAGCAATTTGTGGATGGGGGCAACCTCTCCAGCTGTGTACACCTCTGGGAAACCTAATTGAGCCTCTGAGGAGAGTGTGATGGCCTGCAGTGAGATGTTTGTGTGCGAAGGCAAAGCCCCTACATTCATGGGGGGGGGGGACTTCTCATGGAGCTGAATATTCCCCCCTTTGATTGGAATCTAATAGAAGGGGGGAAACATGCTCCATGCACTTTCCTATCACAAAGATTTTTCAATTAGCATGATTTATATAAAACAGTTTCCTTTTTGATCCTTTGTTTGCTCTGTTAAAACATTCCTTCTTTGGATAGACGTGTAATGCTCACCTGGGACTGTAGGACGTCCGCTTTGCACTGGAGGTCCTAATTTATTCCCTGGCAACTCCAAGTAGGGATGTGTATGAATGTTCTAAACATTTGAAATTTGATCAAAATTGATCGTATGACACATATGAATGTTGTCAATATCCATATCTTCAATTATGAATATTGTTGACATCTGTATCTTCAAATACGAATATTGTCAACATTCGTATCTTCAAATACAAATATTGTCAACATCCGTATCTTCAATTACGAATATTGTCGACATCCGTATCTTCAAATATGAATATTGTCAACATCCGTATCTTCGAATACGAATATTGCCGACATCCATATCTTCAAATACAAATATTGTTGACATCCTTATCTTCAAATACAAATATTGTCGACATCTGTATCTTCAATTACGAATACTGTTGACATCCATATCTTCAAATACGTTTGTCGTATTGCTGGTTTAATTCAGATTTGAATCTAACATTTGAAAAAATAGATTTGAATATATTTGATTCAAATCAGATTTTGTTGCATTTGGATTCTAAACATTCAAATCAAATCAAATGTTTTGATGTTTGATTCAAATCGAATTTGAATGAAAAAAAACCTTCATGCACGTCTCTGTCTCCAGGTATGATTGGGAGAGACACCTTGTCTAGAACCTTGGATAGCAGCTGCCAATCACAGCAGGCAATATAGAGTTAGATATAACACAAATCAGATTAGATACAGTATCCCATAGCTCCGTGAATTCCTCCTCCATTGCTCATGTATACCCAATTATTAGAAAATGGCTGCAGTCAGAAGGAGGGAGACCAATAAACTTCTATTAATTATTGAATTTAATTTCACTCCCAGGATGGGAGCATGGGAGACCTGGAGTGTGTGATGCTTTTGTAGCATTACCAGTACCAATATCCTCATACTATGTTGCCTAAATTTCCTCGCAATCCATTTCGTTTGCCATTTTGGAAGCTAATTAATCTCTGTTCTGCACTGGTGCTCATAAAATATTCAACACCATCGCATGTTAAGCATTCGACTATAAATAAGTTATTTCCTAGACTCAGTGTGGAGCCCACATCTGTGAAGTAGTTCATAACACGCACACAAACAAACAAATACTTAATCTACTTTTCATAGACATTTGCAGAAAACAGAATGACATATCAAGGTGCCTGGAAGTACACCACAAAGGAACCATCTGTATTTGGCTGTAGTCACAAGCACATATGGCTTAGGACCAGTATATCTGAGAGACCGCCTCCTGCCTCATGAGTCCCTCCGACCGATTAGGACCCATAGACTGGGGCTCCTGAAAGTTCCAACATTGAAACAGTGCAGAAGAGCAGCCCCGAGGGGGAGAGCCTTCTCGGTGGCAGCCCCCACCTGGTGGAATGAGCTCCCGCACGCTATAAGAAATGCCCCCACCCTCCTGGAGTTTAGAAAGCTTGTTAAGACCTCCCTGTTTCGGGAATGGGTTTGAAAGTGGGTGTTTGATGTTACTGTTTTGCTTTTAACTGTTATTGTTTTAACCTGTCTGATATTTTGACCTGTTGTAAGCCGCTCTGAGTCTTCGGAGAGGAGCGGCATATAAATTGAACAAATAAATAAATAAATAAATATAAAGTAACAACCCCCAAAGGTTTTTTATTTGTGCAATTTTGCTCTTTCTTTTTGCATCTAGTTGTTGTTGTTGTTGTTTTTAAAAGAATTGATGGCTCTGTTTTCCTGGCATAGGTTGCAAAAAGAGCTAATCAGTCCTGGATCAAAGAAAGTTGACTGTCCTCTTGTGGAAATGTTCATCAAGCAGAAACTCACATACTTTAGGCATGTGATGCAAGTGAGATTATGAGAAGCCAAAGGAGGATGAAAGCAGAGAAGATGGAAAACCGACATCATGGAGGCAACTGGAATCTAGATACAGGTCAAAATGGTGACCCTTTGTCCATTGAAGCAAGGCCCTTTCTGCACAGTTATTTAATCTGGATAAAGAGCCCATGTAACACACATTCTGGGCCTCCATATCTATACGTTAATGAAAATCAAGGACACCCCCCCCCACTGGACCAGCTCTGTCTGCATTAGACAGATTAAGGGAGGATTTAGAGCAGTGGTTCTCAACCTTCCTAATGCTGTGACCCTTTAATACAGTTCCTCGTGTTGTGGTGGCCCCCAAAGTAACCCTAACCCCAACCATAAAATTATTTTTGTTGCTACTTCATAACAACCCCTGTGAAAGAGGAGATCAGCCCCCAAAAGGGGTCGCGATCCACAGGTTGAGAGCCACTGATCTAGAGGAACAAGGGCCCTGATCTGGAACTCAGGAGGCATGGCACACAGATGTGCATTTCCCATGTTCAGGATTACCGGCGGGGTTGCTTTTCAATGGCATGTCCTAGAACACCACCAAAAAGCACCCTCCCACACAGCCCCAGCTGAGGACAGCACTGTGAGTTAATCCTATGAAGGACAGCAGCTGACTGGAGGTCAGACAGAGTGCTTGACGGCTGAACAGCAATTGGATCCTAGATTTTGCCAACAGGAACCCAGGGATGGCTGTCCTGCTTTTTGCCTTCTTCCTAACATTCTTACCAGAACTGAAATCTGTTTTCTCTTCTCTGTCTATGGGTGCATCCCCATGGGCTGCCATTACTTCTGAGTGGATTCGGGGCAGCCTTAATGCAAATTGTAGTTCGCATTAAGAAGTCCCCATGGTAATGGAGGACAGAGCGGGTTCAAGCTGAACTCTCCTGTCCCCATGAAAACCACAGGAAACCCCTGCTTCCGGAAGCCGTGGTTTTCTCCACCCCCTCCCCCCGGGTGCAAGCATGCCCCCCTTGCCTCATCGCGAGATCAGGCAGGCACGCCTGGGTAAGGGCTTGCTTTAGCAAATGAGCACCTGACAGCTTCCCTGCACTCAGCTGATCAGCTGTCAGACGGAGGTATAGGTGCATGAGCAGAGCTCCGGTACAATAATTAAAACACAGCCGCGGCTTCAGTCGTGCTCCCAGAGACTTCAAAAGAGATCATAAGGTAAGCCAGAAATAGCCAGTTGCCAAAGTCTCACTGGGTGGGTACCAGGGAGGTTTGGACACTCTTTGCCCCAAGTCCCACCTCATCTCTAAGAGCCATTTAAAGACTGACAAGTCTTTGCACTGCAACCTCAGTGACTCTCCAGACGTTACTAAGATAAAGAGTAAGATGCCCTCTAGGCAAACTCAGGTGTGTGTCTTTGTGTACGTGCGTGCAGATTTCCTTTCAATAATGCAGAAATAGTTTGCCATTGCTTTCTCCCAAGAAGATGCCAGAGCTCAGACCAGCCTTTCTACATGCAGAGGAGGCATATTTGTTCCTGAGCTTTTCTGACTTCCGTGCATGAAGGAGATGTTATTAAATCTTTCCTGGCAATTGGTTCAGCTATCGATCCTTGCTTTGGGAAATTCCAGCAGCTTAATGTCACTCAATGACACCGCCTATCAATATCATGCAAAGATTTCATATATTCCGAGCTTGTTGGTTTTTGTATGCATTTGCACATTTGTTATCAGCAGTAACGCCCCGACTGGCCATACTTGCTTAGATTCATGTAAACCAAGCTGCAGGTTTAGAAAACAGTTTTCTTGCAGTGAAGTTTCATTAACTGACCACTAGATGGCAAACTTGGGTCAAAGTTAAGCCCACCCCCCTCTATTAGGAGTGATGGAGGAATCCCCTCAAAGGGGGTGGGTATTAAATGAGGGGGAGGTGCACTAGTGCCCAAAGTTAGCAGAAATGCCCAGAATGCCCAGAGACACAAAGCGAGATCCCTTTTGAATGTAGTGGGATTCAAATTTGATAGGAATGTTCAATCCCATATGTTTTTTTTCCCCCACTAGCACTAAGTACCCATTAAGTTCAGAGCAGGAAGACCCCATTTCCACTGCAGATCCCATTACAGCCACATTTGTTTCCACCGGTTCTAGGGAAATCTGGATCACATGGGTCCTTCAGGACCTACAATCTGGATTTCCTGTAGACCCCATTAAAGGGGTCTACAATTGGGTCTTCAGGCATAAAATCTGGATTATACAGAGCGCGTTTTCACCATGATCGGGCCATAGAATCTAGGGGGGGGCACACCTATGGGGTGTGTGCCCCGAAACCCAAAGCTCCGAAGCCTGTGCACAATCTCCAAAGCTGGCTCCAAAGAATAGCACAGGCTTTGAAAAGGACCCCCCTCGAGAGCAATGCCATTCCAACAGACCTTTGTCAAAGGCTCCAGAGGGTCTTCTGAGTTTGCAGCAAATCTTTGGAGTTTATGGCAAAGCCCCAGAGATTCTCCGGAGAATTTTCAAAGAATCGCTGGAGCGTCTATGGACATTGCACCCCCTGCCTCCCCCTAAACCTGGGGTGAAAGGTGCATCCCACAGGGGTAGATCTGGATTCACCACAATGGATCTCCTGCATTTCCACTGCGGGCAAGCTAGCACCCATTGCTATTGGGTGCTGCACTGCCTGTGGGGACACATCTACTAGATCTGGATTAGTTGAAGGATCCAGTCCTTAAATCCGGATCATCTTAGATCCGGATTAAGGGAAGTAAGTGGAACCCGCACCCCCATGAATGCATATGAATCCCATATGAATCCTGTACATATCCCATACAAATCCCATACGGATCCCATACAAAGCTTCGTACGGATGTATCAAAACATTCAATTCAAATTTGATTGTCAGTCTTTGAATGTGCCAACATTTGATTCAAATATGAATGTCCCAATTTGGCCCCATTCGTATGAATTTTGAATGATACAAATATTTGTGCACACCCCTATCTGAATGTCAGTGTTGTCGATAGATTACTTTCTTGTAATGTGCCCCATCATCGTTCTGAGTCTTCCACTCCCCCCTTTTTCCTTTACCTCCAACAGAAATGGGAGAGAAGAATTAGCAAGGCAAAGAAGATAATTACATGCTTTAGATCTGCATGCAATGACTTTCCACAGAACAGCTTTATTTATAGGGAGCTGGCTATAATTTTTACAAATCAAGCCTCCAAACTTGGTTGAGTTGTTCCAAACTCTTCCCAACTTAGCCTAGAATTTCAGGATTAAATGACAGCATGCTGATCATAGGGAAAAATAGATTTATGGTAAATGCATGAACTTCAAAGCTCCTCTACACTGGATGGAACACGAAGATCCCATCCAGATGGGGTGAAAAGAGCACCATTATGGCACTACTAGGGTAGGGTTGCCTCACGTAGACAAGCCCACCATAGTCCTGCTTTTTCCCTTTAAAAAGTGCAAAATACTATTGCTGGAAATCCAGTGCTGGTCATGGGTTTTTCCAGCAATAATGCTTTCCGGGCCAGCCATTGAACTTCTGGACAGAGCCACCATCTTAGGTCCAGTGTGCATACGTGGAGGCTGGAACAACAAACCATGCATCTGTGGTGCTGGTGACATACACATCCCGAAATTTGATGGTGGCCGAATTGCCTGGCCTGTGCGTGGCTCAAAATAGGCAAAGACAGCAATGGCCACAGGATTGTCTAGACAGGAAGCAATAATGGTGGTGGTGGTGAGATACTCCCCATTATTGCTTCCTACTGCAATATCTGGCTGTCACCTGGGAGCAGTCCAAACCTAGTTAACCAAGATTAGTTACCAGATAGAACTATGGGAAGGCAAAGCAATGCTAGGGGAGGGCGTACAGACATAAGAACATAAGATGAGCCCTTCTGGATCAGGCCACAGCCCATCTAGTCCAGCACCCTGTCGCACACAGTGGCCCACCGATGCCCCATGGGCATCTCAAGCAGAGATGAGGGCAAACCTCCTCCTTCTCTCGAATCCCAGCAAATGGCCATAGAGGCATCCTGATAGAAGAAGAAGAGTTGGCTTTTCTACCCTGCTTTTCTCACCCATTTAAGGGGCCTCAAAAGTGACTGACAAAGCTTTCTATTCTTCTCCCCACAACAGAAACCCTGTGAGGTGAGTGGGGCTGTGAAAGCTCAGAAGAGAGCTGTGACTAGCCCAAGGTCACCCAGCTGACTTTGTGGAGGAGGGTGGAATCAAATCCAGTATTTCCAGATAAGAGTCTGGCTCCTTAACCACTAGACCAAACTATACTTTGCCAGTTGTGAAGGTAAATGGGAGCATTCTGGGAAAGCCAGCTTCGTTGTTAGATTTCCTGGGATAGACGGGCAGTCTGTTTTCTGGAGCTGTGTTCACCCGAAATTTTAATCCACCTTCAGGCTGTTTTCAGAGTGAGAGAACACATCAACATCAGCATCAATGCTGTTTTCTTTCAGCATTATCTAACTCAGAAAACTCATCTCTGGGTTAGATAAAATGGAAAGAAAATGACTAAGTCACTTTGTTGAGGAGGGGGGCAGAGGGGATGTGTGGCCGTCCCAGTGGAGTACTAGTAGGACATTGCAATTTTGCTTTTATCTGAAAGGAACATCAGCGCCCTCCTAAATACACCACCTTTTGAGTTCTCTGCCATAGGGATGTGCACCAATGTTCCAAATGTTCAAAATTCGATTGAATTCGATCGAATGTGGACATTCAAATTTGAATAGAATGTCCACACATTTGAATTTAAACATTCGAATGGATTTTGAATGTTCTAAAACATTCATTCAAATGATTCAAAACATTCGAATGTACAGATACATATGTATTACATACGTAGATCATATGTATCTGTAAGCATTTGCGCTGATAGCACGGGATGAAAATGGGATGCATACAGGATACAACCGGATGCGTATGAAATGCATGCAGTTATGTATAACACATGCGAATGTTGTCGACATTTGTATCTTCAGATTCAAATCGAACATTCGAACGAATAGGTTCAAATGTGTTCTATTCAAATCGGATTTTGTTGCATTTGGATTCTAAACATTTGAATCGAATTGAATGTTGGATATTCGATCCAACTCAAACTCAAATGCAAAAATAATAATAAAAAAATGCATATCCCTACTCCACCAGTCCCATGCACTGGATTTTTATTGAGCAGCTCCTGCTCTGTAGTGCCAAACATGGTAATAGTAATAAATAATGGGGAAATTAACAAAATATAAAGTGCAGCAAAACTCTAGAGAAGAAGAAGAAGAATTGGCTTTTCAACCCCGCTTTTCGCACCCATTTAAGGGGACTCAAAGCCGCTGACAAACCTTCTGTTTTTCTGCCCCCAACAGAACACCCTGTGAGGTTGGTGAGGCTGTGAGAGCTCAGAGGAGTGATGTGACTAGCCCAAGGTCACCCAGCAGGCTTCATTGGGGGGGGGGGTAGGGTGGAATCGACCCTGGCATTCCCAGATAAGAGTCTGGCTCCCTAACCACTGGACCAAACTGGCTCACAGAGAAAGATGTGTAACCTTGTGTCAATCTTGTGTCATAAACTTCTTCCAAAGGTTTTCAGCTCTTCAAGAGCACTCCTGTCCTGATGGTTGCTCACACTTGTTTCTGAAAAAACTTGGTTCCTTGTTCCCCCGGGGTTTTCCTCCAGATGTGCTGCTACTGCCAAAAGGCTATTCAGACAAAATGTGCATATCGCCACCTGAGCTTTTCATTTCTTTTCACAAATGCACAATCCATGCATGAAGGAGGAACAAAGGCACACACAAGGATTCCTTTTTATGACTTTTATGCTGTGTGTGTGGGAACTAACGGGGAAAAGGAGGGGAAGAAGAGTTGGCTTTTACACCCTGCTTTTCTCACCCATTAAAGGGACTCAAAGTGGCTGACAAACCTTCTGTTCTTCTCCCCACAGCAGACACCCTGCGAGGAGTGTGGAATCAAACCAGGAGACTGTTAGGTATGCTACCCACAAGACCAATCTTGTCCTCGATTGAAGCTTGGTTCCATGACACAATGATGCTATTTTCCTGGCAAAGATAACAGGTGTCGTTTTCTGTTTCCTCAACCGAAGAAATTCCGGGGATCGAACTTGGCGCCTTCTGCTTTCCAACCATGCATGCCATGACCAAGCTAAGACCGCTGTGCTGAGCTAGCTGAACTGTGAACTTCAGCCAAACCAGGCTGCTTTCCCCATCTGTTTCCCACAGTCTTTATGAATGCGTGAACAACTCGCTTTCTGCAGCAGTGACTTTTTAATTCCAGACCCACATTCTGTACAGCTCTCTCGACAATCGGCCAGGGCCAAGGCGCTTTCCCAGCTTCTCCTGTGGAGACCTGAGCGAGAAATCCTGTTCATATCTCCCAGCTTGTTCCTTGGCACCAGAAGCATGCTCCTTGCTCCTGGTAGAAATATTGGCTTCCCTGTCAACCTCTGCTTCCCGGAGACTCTGCATCCACAAACACTGCCACTTAACCGTATGCTCTGAGACCCTCCGAGCCCTCTCTATTCCTCCCCAGCCTCCACCTCTGCTACATCATTGACTTCCCTCTTAGTGTCATCCAATGGGATCGTTTCATCCTCTGCCTTTGTTTTCGCAACCTTAAGCACCATAGATGGAGGGAGGGCAGGTGAGCGGGGAGGCTGGACCCCTCCAGACCCAATAGAGCAGCTATCAAACGCTGGTTGTTTATGCCGATTCTCCTGCCACCTTCTCCACACACTCCGGTGCCAGTTTCTAAAACTCTTTCTGACATTCTTTGTCTCTTTTAATCACTGGGGGGAGGGGGAGATGACAAAAGTTTCCCATTTGACTTGGAAATCGGATCTGCACCTTCGCCCATATTGCTGCTGCACCAGTTTGCAGGCAGAAAAGGGGGGAAGGAGGAAAATAAAAAAGGAGAGAAGTCGATTAGCCAGTCTGTGTTTGATATGTATTGGTTGGGTCCAGACTTGCATTGTTGTGGCTTCTCATTATGCGATTGCCACTGCGCACATACCTTAATGCTGATCTAAGAACATTCGCTACGCAGTAGAAACAAAATTTGGATTTCCCCACCAGTCCAGGCAGAATGGGGAGAAGAGCAGAACGAGAGCAGGAGGGCAGCTCAAATGTTATTGGCTGCCTCACACCCGCATTACCGCTGGGGCCAACTCAGCTCTTGCAGCTTCCGATGGGAAGCTTTGGAGCTGCATGGTCATCACTGCATAGTAGGTAAGCTGTGATTTTACCTTTAACTGTGGATTTATCCCACAAGCCTGGAGGCAACCATTGGCTAAGTGATTATTTGCATGGATAAAGGTGCTGATCTTCATGCAAGATTCTATCCAGATTTTTTTTAAAATTTAAAATAAAATCGCATAATTAATTAATTATCTCCATAAGCCAGATTGTTGTCAACAACAACAACAACAACAATAAATTACTGTGGGACTTCTGACTTCAAACTGATTGAACACTGGAACATAACGTAGTGGCACAAATGATACACTGGAACTAATGTCAGAACTACCATCTGCCAGTGGCAAAGTACTGGTGGGACCATGAACCATCTGGAAGCAGTGGGCACCTCTGTTGGGTAGGTGGAGGCACAGCCTTGATTGTGGATGTTGAGTGATTTTCAGATAGGGACAATGCCCGAGGATTTTGTTAAATTAAATTTAAATTAAAGTAGGTAGCATCTATCATGTCCTACCACCCAACCCACTATAAGTTTCTGAGGGTAGGGATGTGGCCTACCCGGATTTGATTCGAATCCATTGAATGTTGACATTCAAACTCGAATTAGATTTTCAAAAATCCGAATTTGAACATTCGAACTCAAATTGGATTTTCAAAAATCCGATATGGATTTTTGAATGATTCAATTGTGTAGATTTGTATCTGTTGTATACGAATCTGCACGAAAATTATACGTATCTTGCACTTAAATACAGGATTAAAACAGGGTGCATACAGATTTTTATGGAATGCGCACAAATACGTATAACAGATATGAATGTTGTCGACATTCCTATCTTTAAATATGAATCTAACATTTGAATGTACAGATTCGAATGTTATGGGTTCGAATTGGATTTTATGGCATTCGGACCTTAAATATCCAAATCGAATAGGATTTTATGACATTCAAATCTACTCGGATTCAAACGTCAAAAATACATTCATGCGCATCCTTACTCCAGAGCTCCCTTGAATTGGTCATGAGTCCAATTTCAAAGGACCGTTTTCCACATTCTTGTGTTCTTAACATCTGAGAAATTTCAGTCCACATTAACAGGCAGAATTTTAGGGAAAGCACAATCTTAGTCCTTTTTGAGAAAGAAGGTGTTGCCTTGCTGTGCATCTAGGAAAAAAACAGCAAAGTGAGAATACAAGTATAGGAAGATGTTGAGGCTGAATCTGGGTGATGCAATATTGAGAGTGTGACATGGGGCATCTATCGGAGCAAAGAAGACTGCAGGCATTCATTTTCCTGAGAGCTTTCCTGAAGAGTTACGGTATCTGCAGCCTTGATGAATGTTGCTTTTCTTTTGATCCACGTACAGAATATATAATGTACAGAATGCAGGATACAGGGTGGAAGGTATATAAATACAGAGTGAGTTCAATGAATAATTTTGTTTGTTCTGCTCTTATCTAATTCAATAGCTTCTGGGTGAGCAATGGCTTTTTGTAGCGGAGCATGCAAGCGGCATTTGGGTAATTGGCTGACTGTTTCTTTGCCTTGCAATGCCTAGTGCGACTTCTGAATACCAGTCCTCCCCCTGGGTGAGGCTTTTTGCTTCTTAATGCCTAAAATCAGGAGGTGATCTAACCTTGCCTTATCTTTCTTTCCATGTGTGCATATCAAATGGTCTTGGATCTCAATCTGCTAGTTTTCAAGACATGAACTTTTACCTGTACCTAGGAAAACGAGATGGTGTTAGAACCTTTGGGTGATGGAACCTTCGAAGGAAAACCCCTTCTTGTCTCCAGTTGTTTTCAGCTATTCTGCTTTCCTGCAAGGCTTGACACTTACGACAAGCTTTGAGGATTAAGAATGGGTTGCCAGGAATTCTGAGTACAGCTCCACATAGCAGTCGGCTTCTCAGAGAAGAACCTTCTAGAATGATTCAACCCAAGTTGTTCTGGGCATGGACGAACATGGGCCAATTTCCTGTTTCAGGTTCTGGCATTCATTTATTTCTGGTCTTCTCTCCTGGTTTTTCCTCTGGTTCTTTTTTTATTCTTTGAACCCAACTCTAAGCTTACTTCTCACTCTTGCCTCCTGATAATTTCTCTACTACATCCCCAAGAGTTCAGCATTCCGGATTGTTCTCTGACCTTTGGTGCTTTGCAGTCCCATTTCTTGGTTTGAGTGCTGGCCCCTATGGTTTGTTGTCTTCCTTCCTGTTTCTTCTTATTATCCCAACTGATACTGGGTTCTGACTCCTCCTGTCTCATTCCAGAACTTTTTTATAACATATTTTGTGTCCTTCAGAGGCTAATGGATTCTAGTTGCTAGCAACCCTGCTGACATGAATATAGTATAGATGTGAACATTTGGTTTGAATTCGATCAGTTCTAATTGAGTGGTTCAGTTTGAATCAGTTTAATTTCAACTGAACCAGCCCCTGTTTGAAAGGGGCTGGTTCAATCTGAAGTGACCCAGAATTGCTTGGATGAGCAGATTGAGTTCAACCATGGCTTGACCTTTAAATAGGGCTTTTTTTTTCAGTAAGCTTCCTATGGGTCATTTTAATTTAACCTTGAACTGTTCAAGTCCCTTGTCTACAGTGAATCAAATTGATCTTCTGCGCATCTCTAAACAATAGGACAGAAGTAATGGGAGTTACAATTCAGCCATATCTGGAGGATAGCAGATTTTTTAAAAATCCTTGGCTATAGAACAGGATTTCCTGGCTTTTCAGATGTTTTGAGACTGAAGTTTCCATCAGTCCCACCTTGTTCTGGTGGATGTTAGGAAATGTGGTGGTGGACCACCAAAAACAGCTTGAAGGTTGCTGGACGCAGTTGGCTGTAGCAATCTCTAGCAGCTCCCCCTGGGCATCCTCACCTCCCTCATTGCTGACAGCCAGAGCCCACCATCACCCTGGGCCCAGGAGACTCTACTGCTGCTCAGGAATGGGCACTGCACCTCCACCTAGCCCCTTCCTCCTCCTCCTCCTCCACCTCCTCCTCCTCCCATTGTGGCTGACTCTGGACCCTCCTCCTAATGGCAGGATGATCTGGAAGAGGTGATGAGGTGCCTGCGCGGGTCCATCCGGAGGGCACCGCTGCCACCTTGGCAAGGAGAGCTCCCTTGCTGTTGCTTAGCTGCTGGTCCCTCTTTCCTCCAATGGCAGCAGGGACTTAGCTTCCAGCCAAGGCTCTCCATGAAGCTGCCTTTGGACATTCTGGAGGCTGTGGCCATGTGGGATCAATGAAGTGCTCCAGCCATGTGGGATCTAGAGCACCACCTTCCTTCTGGCTGCCCAGTGCATGAAGGTGATGGGATCCCCAGCTACAACAGCCTCAGCCCATCCAATCACCTCTCCAGTTTACAACCTATGTCATTTCCTCCATGTCCCTTTTTAGTAGGGTATTTAAAAGGCTGGAAGAATAAACTTGAGGTCTTTTCCACCTGATTCTATCTCCAGCCTCTTCATTTGTTCCCTTGCCCCATTTTCTATCTAATCGGGTCAGCCATTAACCCATGGCTTGACCCCCAGGACCTGGGCCGGTCAGGATCTTGGATAATACCTATCGCAACACCTGGCAGATTGCAGCAGCCCTCCAGCTGTTGCCTCAATCGGAGCAGCCTCTCTGCTCCTCCCCTCTGCTTCACCCAGGGGATATTTCTTCACCCAGAGGGTTATCGGCTTATGGAATGTGCTGCTGGAAGAGGTGGTGACAGCTACCAGTCTAGATGGCTTTAAGGTAGGGTTAGACAAATTTATGGATGACAGATGTATCAATGGCTACTAGAATGAATGCCTAGGTGCATCTTTCAGGCTGGGGGGGGGGAACTGGGGTGCTTCTAAGGCCATTTGCTGGGATTTGAGAGCAGGCAACGGTTCGTCCTGGTCTCTGCTTGAGATGCCCATGAGCATTTGGTGGGCCACTGTGTGCGATGGGACGCTGGACTAGATGGGCTGTGGCCTGATCCAGCAGGGCTTCTCTTATGTTCTTATGTTCCCAGAGCCCACAGATTTTGGTCATGTAAGCTGGACATGTGACATATGGTTCTAGATTTTTAGGGGGAAAATTATTTAAGCTGTTGTGTGCATTATTTTTATATAAGGTAGAAATATCTTTTGTTAGGGCTTCAACTACAACAATATATACATTAGTGTGCAATATATACAGTTTTAGGCAGGTGGGGAAAAAATGCTTCAGAGTAAGTCTGGGAAGTGATACTATGACCCACACAGTTCCCTGAACTCAACATCATTGAATCTGCCGGAGATTACATGAAAACCTACATCTGCCGAAGATCTTTGGTGACTCCTCCAAGATGTTTGGAACAACCTCCCCGTGGAGGTCCTTCAAAAACTGTGTGGAAGAGGACGTAGAAGGACTGATGGCATTTTGAAGGTAAAGGGTGGTCACACCAAATAGTAATTGGATATTGATTTCTCTTTGGTCATTCACTTTGCATTTTGCATACTGATAAACAACAAACTCTCAACACTTCTATTTTTGGAAGCCTTCTGACTTGGCATCATTTTCTCCGCACCCGCATAAACCTTTGTATAGTACTGTATATTTCAAAATGACAGGCACTGGGTTGTGCCATTAAATACTGAAGCCCCACGCAAAGTGTCATTTTCCAGGTCAAAATCAACAGCTGTGGTGAACTAAAAGCCAGCCTACTTTGAGGGATATGGAAGCTCAGATAGGCTTGTCGGAAGAAACCTTTTCAAACTTAATTATCTGTAACTGGACAGTACATTCCAAATTAATTTGGAATGAATTCTGGATTGTCTCTGGAAGGGCTCACATGGCAGGGGGAGGTGGTTTTTATTTATTTATTTATTTATTTGCTTTTCAAAAGAGTTACTTTATCCCCCGATAATCCATTCCCCTGCTATTATGGACAGAATTAATGTTTGCTTATCATTTCCTTCATTTGTAATTCTGTGACTGCTGCTTAACCCCACAGTGAACATGTAATCTTCCTGTTCAGGCAATCCAAGCCACTGGTCCAGATTAAAGAAGCACACCCTTAGCCCTTGTCACCTTTCCCTAGTTATATGCCCATCTGCTACACGGAACATTCATCCTAAGAGCAACGTCTGCAACCCTTGGATGGTGACGGTACCAAGGGTCATATTCATTCTTCTGTCCAACAGAGAATGACATTAGCTAAAGATCCCTGAGCAGCTCTGAAAGAATTGCACCAGCCTCGATAGCTGTTTAAGACACGGAGTGGAGAGATGCCGAGAGAGGCCAGATGGAAGTGGAAGAGTCAAGGGGTGGGCACGAATGCAATTTTTGGGATTCAGTTCGATTCAAATCGAATAATCGGAAACTCAACTTGATTCGAATGTGTAAAGTTTGAATTTAACCAAATTTGATTTGAATTCAGCAAGTTCGAATCTATCCGTTTGAATTTTTCACTCGAATTTGCACTTACGAACGTCGACAACATTTTTAGATGCCTTCCCCAGGTCCATCTGAACATTTTACCACTGTGATATTTTCCATCTTCAAGCAACAAGAAAGCCTTAGAAATAAAATCCCATACCAGGGCCTGCTGATATAGGAGGAGGGATCCTTTCACTATGGGAATCGTCAGGAATTGCAGGGCTTAGGGAGCTGCTATCAGTCTGTGGAGACGGCACTTATCTAGACTGCCCAGCGGTTGATTTGGTATAAGATTATTCCCTGTGCTCCCCATTTTATCAGCTAGACATGCCATCTCGTCCTTTCAAAGTGATGCTTGTCTTGACAGGCAGCCCATGTTGTAGTTACTCTGCATGCTCTCTCCAAAAATATTGCTGGCTTTGCTCCGCTGAGCCTGATTGACCGAGAGAAGCTCATTAAAAGACCTGACAAAATAGAAGCTTTGGTCAGCTGTCCACCTGGCTGTCAGAAATAAGTCTGATTTACTGTTTGTTTGTTGGCTGGAAAACTAGAGGTTCAATAATGGGATGAATCAATAGAAGAGGCTCAGAGGGTCACATTTAGGGCCTGCTGGAATTATCCAAATATTTATCCCAATGATAGTCAACATGGCAAGCTACGGATGTTTCAATTTCAACCAACCAAAGCCAGTATGGCCAGGCACTGGGGATGATGATGAGGACTCTTTTGGCTACTAGAGATGTGCCAAACTGGTTCTAGTCAAACTCAGTTTGTAGCAAACAGGGGGTGGTCAGAATGCTTGGTTTGGAACCAAGCATCCCCTATGTTGGAACTAACGCTTTTGATGTTGAATCGAACTCTAGCATCTTCGATAGGTTGGTGGGCTTCCATGTGCCACAGTGAGAGAGGACTGCTGAGCTTGGTTGCTTAGGTAGGCAGTGTGGGGTACCTCTTATGTCTTTACGGAGGAGAATGGCTTCTTTGGAGGAAGTACCTCTGGGCCTGATCCTGTGGGGTACCTCTTATGTCTTTACGGAGGAGAATGGCTTCTTTGGAGGAAGTACCTCTGGGCCTGATCCTGTGGGGTACCTCTTATGTCTTTATGGAGGAGAATGGCATCTTTGGAGGAAGTACCTGTGGGCCTGATCCTGTGGGGTACCTCATGTAAGAGGGACCCCACAGGATGTCTTATTTGGAGGAATGGCGGAATATAAAGGTCATAAACAAGTAAGCAGACCTTGGGGCTATGCTTACTCCTCTGTCTAGACTAAGGGTGTGCACAAATGCAATTTTCGACATTCAATTTGATTCTATTCGAATATTCGAATGTCTGAATATGTACGAATAGAGAAAAAATGAATGTATTCAAATGTGAACTGATTTGAATACATTTGTATCTATTCATAGGAATATTCAATTTGTATTTGATTATACAAATGTCAACGACATTCATATGTGTCTGTATGGATCCATACTCCTCCCGTTTTCATCCCGTACATATCCATACAAATGCATAATGATACAAATAAGATGCGTGCAGACACGTGTGCAATGCATACATATCCATACACATACGAATGTCTGAATCATTCATGTGGATGATTTGAAACATTCAGATTCATTTGAATGTTAAAAAACGAATGTATAGACATCCAATTTGAATCCGAATGTTCGAATTCGAATGAATTCAATCGAATTTTGAATGTTTTGAATATTCTTACACATCCCTAATCTAGGGTGTTTTTCCACTGTCACTAGAAGTACCCATTAAGTACCCATTAATGGGTACAAAAATGCCAATATGTACCCATTAATGGGTACTTAATGGGTACTTTTAATGACAGTGGAAAAACACCCCTAGACTACTTCTGGCAGTTGTCCTCCTGTGATTAAAATTGGGGCATAGTAAGATGGAGGAGAAGTTCTGTGCTACTATGAGGAAAGGATAGGAAAGCAACTGGCAAACATGTTTATACGGTGGCTAGAAGAAACTGGCTTCACCCCGGTGTTCCCCTTTGGCGCTAGCATTAATAGAGCTTCTCTCAACTAGTTCCTGGACTGCAAAAGGCTGCATTGGCTCACACTCCTATTTTTGTGTTTTGAGAATGAAGGGGCTTGGTTGTTATAGCAACAGGCATTCTTTTGAAAAAAGAAGAGGAGGAGGAGAAGGAAGAAAAGGAGGTGGCAGGAAATAGAAGGCAAAAGCTTGTATTATCAGCTGTGCGGATACAGAAATGGGCTGCATCCAGACTTACAAATATTGCACATCCTAATGCATAGTCGGGGCATGGGTGTCATATTTAATGCCCAATACATCATAGTGGCAGCGCATTATGCCACCGCTACTGCGGATTTACCTACTGTGGAATGATGAACATGTGCCCCATGCCACGTGACACGTGCCTCACCAAGCGTGCCACGGAAGTATCGCAGCTTTCTCTGAGAAAGCTACCGGTGGCTGCTGGAGTCCAGAACGCACAACGTGGCTTTGGCAGCCGCTAAGCTGCGCGCTTTTCTATAACAGTGGATTTATTCAGCTAATCTGGATACAGCCATGACTCCCACATTTGTACCCAATAGCAATTTGCTTGGTTAGGAACAAATGTGCTTAAGATAAGACGGGGAGGATGAGGACCAGAAAGAAATCTAATAGGGCTACCTTACATATCACTTAGCTTTCCATTTCCACCCCCAGGTAATTACTCAGATTAGTATCTCTTCTTCTACGGCTCTCCTACTTTGTGCATCCCTTTTCTCCCTCCTGTTCTATCGTTGGTATAAAATGAGAAATTCTGCTCTGCCAGCGAATAAAGGTATCTTAACCCGAAGTGTGCCGGTTGTCTTTAGGTGTGTCCGGCTTGGGGGATACTGCGTATTCTGGTGCAAACTCACTGCGTGGGCGTCACAGTGCGGGGCATTATGCCGCCGCTACTGTGGATTTGCCTGGTGCAGAACGATCAACATTCGCTCCGCAGTATCAGGTAATTTTGGAGTTTCCCACCACCCTGACAGGACAATGAGAAACAGCCAACAAGAGCTGAGCTGCTCCCATTGGCTGCCCAGTCCCACGTGACATGCATCTCACCGCATGCACCACGGAAGTCTTGCCACTGCCAAGGTGGAAGCTGTGGACCTCTGTTGTGTGACAATGCATTGTGACTTTGCAGGCAGGTAAGGTGTGGATTTTTATTTAACGGCGCATTTTCATCCGCTAGTCTGGAAGGGACCTTTGTGCTAAATTGCTTCTAGATTTCTTGGGAAGATCTCTCATGGCTGTTGCCTGTTTTCCTCTGGTGGCTCCCATTTAAACTTCGATCCATTCCCTAAGTCCATGAGTTCTCTTTGTTCCTTTGCTCTGTTTCATCATATCTTGTGCACTGTATAGATAATTAGCTGGTTGCGATTCACTATGGCTGCCCTGGAAAACGCGACGTAGGATCTGTACATCTCATAGCACCTGCCAGCAGTCATTGTATAAATGGGGTGCAACATCTTCACCTTGTTATGCTTTCGGAACAGCATATAAGACCATATTGTGACCAGCTGTGAATGGAAGGCCTATTCAGGACTGGTGTCAGGCATTTTTGAAATAACAGATGCAGTCCTTCAATGGATGAGTGGCCTCCATACTGTAATATAAGGTCCCTTCTTATTTTAACTTGCTATTTTAATTGTTATTTATTTAAGAAATTTATATCAAGCCCTTCACCAAAAGGTCCCAGGGCAGGTTACAATAAAAAAGAATAATACATATAAAATATTAAATATTAACACATAATTAAAAATGTAACCCTCTCTCCCACCCTCCCTTCCTAACAGGACAGCACTCTGATGAAGCTATTTAAACATCAAAAGCCTGGGTGAAAAGAGCGAGGCTGTTCCAGAGTTTGGGAGCCACCACAGAAAAGGCTCTCCTGCATGTCCCTATACCTTGCACCTCTGAAAGAGAAGGAACTACAAGAAGGTTCTTTCCTTGAGATCTCAGTGCACAGGTATATCTATATGGGAGAAGGTGCTTCTCCAGATACCCAGAATGTAAACTTTTTTGCCTTTATATAAATGCTTTATAATATGTATGAATTTTAAGATAAGCCAGATCTTCAGGTAATCAAATACTTATTCAGCTATATTTGGATATTCTAGACATGCTTTAATCTGGAATATTTTCCTGGAGAAGTGCATGAATGTTTTGTTTTTTTGTTTCTTTTTTTTATATTCTATTTGAATTGGATTGAATACTTGAAAATCCAAGATTCAAATAACAAAATCCATTGTTATTTGAATAATAACAAGATTCGAATTTACCAAATTCAAATCTATTTGTTCTGATTTTTTATTTGAATGTTGTCAACATTTGTATGTGCACGTACGCAACTTCCTGATGTCTGTACACATCCATACGCATCCGTACATGTTCGTATGCATCCCATAGTTATCCCGTACGCAACCTGTTTTGATCCTGTACAGATCCATACAAATGCATATGGAAGCGGGAAAGATGTGGATCTTCAAGTACGCATCGTGTACGAACCAATACACATACAAATGTCTGGATAATTTGAAAAAAAAAGATCAAAAATTTGTTTACATTTGAATTTTGGGACATTCAATTCAAGTTCAAATGTTGAAATTTGGTACATTCAATCAGATATTGAATACCTACAAATATTTGTGCACACTCCTAGCATATCCAAGCTTTATTGCAGAATATCCACATATAGTGGAATAAGTAAATGGGTGAAGCTTACTTATCTTTTCATAAGTATATTTTCTCTACTTTTAAACATAATCCTTCTCCTTTTTGGACATTTGAAAATTGTGTTAATTGATCTTAAATTTCCCTGCATTCTTTGCGCTGTACAGTATGAATATTACATTGGAGGGAATATCTTTATCAGTCCACATTTCCAATTCATCTCAACTCATGCACACAGTACTGGAGTGGCCTGGCTGGGTGGAACCTGGCCAATAAAGGAACGATGGTTATTAGAATTAGTGTTTCACTGACATTAGGAAAAGCAATATCTTCCTAACAGATGGCAGATACTAAAATCTAAATTTTTAAAGTTCCATAGAATTCCAGTGGGTTTTCTCAAACAAATTACCCTTTGTGAAAGTTGAATTTATCTCCCTCCCTTCCTATTTCTCAAAGACTAGGAAGCATTTTCTTTTCTGGGAGCAAAACCAATTCCACTTTGCTTGTGTGTATAGGCAAAAACTTTTAAATGCCCTTAAGTGTTGAGCGTGGGGGCCTCTGGTAGGAAGAAGGCACCTGTGTGATAAACAACACTTTGTCAAAGAGTCCATTTGTCACTAGCAGGTTATGTGTTAACCCCATCACAAAGGGAAGAGACATGTCAGTGATGGATTTAGAGATCAACTCTTCACCCCATTTCTGTCATGTGGCGGGAAAGGCACGTACTGAATAAGTGACTGATGAAAAGGAATTATGCAGTGGTGGAATAATCTATATTAGCACCACTTCCCATACGCCCTAAGACCTGACAGTGGGAAATTAGAGAAGAAGAGAACACTTTAAATGGTTTCAGTCTAGCACAGATCTTTTAAGCAGAGAATGCTTGGACCTCAATTTTCAGTTGTGTATAACATAAGCCCTTCTCAGCATCTACAGCACCTTGTTTCATGGACGTGCACACGTGTTCTAAACATTCGAAATTCGAATTCGATCAAATGTGGACATTTGAATTCAAACAGAATGTCTACTCAATTGAATTTAAACATTCGAACAAATCCCGAATGTTCCAAAACATTAGTTTGAATGATTCGAAACATTTGAATGTGCAGATACGTATGGATTACATAGATATCTGTACAAATCTCATAGGTATTTGTACACATTTGCACTGACAGTACGGGATGAAAATGGGATGCATGCAGGATAAAACAGGATGCGTATGACATGCGTACAGATACGTATAACACATATGAATGTTGTCAACATTCGTACCTTCAGATTTGAATCTAACATTTGAACAAATAGATTCTAATTGGATTTTATTGCATTTGGATTCTAAGCATTCGAATCAAATGTTTTGACGTTCGATTCGACTCAAATTTGAATGCAAAACAACAACAACATTTGTACACATCCCTGCCTTGTTTTACATTTCCACCCTGGGAATAGGAGAAATGAAGGGCTTTTCTGCACTTACCTGCTATAGATCCAGATCAGTGCATCCATAATAACTGGAACCACTGATCCTGCACATGCCTCCCCACAGCTGTGAAGCTCATGTGCAAAGCTCAGTTTGTGTTTGAAACTTCAAACAGGTCACATTCATAGATAACCACACTGAACCAAACATGCGGTGGCTCACATATCCAGAAATTTGACCAAATTGAACCAGCCTCCTGCTTGAGAACACAAATGATTCAGTTGAAAAAAATTGTGTTCGGTGTGTTTTTGCTCTTGAAATTGTCTTTTTTTTCCCCCCAATGGAAAAAAGGGTACTTTGTTTTCAAATAAGTTCAGAATCAAGTGTGAACAACCTTTTGGTGTTAGGTTCAATGGTGAACCAAACACATGATTTCTGTCTGTGTGTATCCCTAATCCATAATAACCTTCTCATTTGTAGAAGTTTTTGGGCTGTTATGCCGTGTTCCAGGTTTCTTCTTCTGAGAACCTAAGCTTTTGGATACAGCTGTGATATCCATCTTCAGAGGTCTTTCTGACCTGGCGAATACTGCCCTTTGGCCTGCTATTCCTACTGTAACCAACTCACATGAAACTGCAGAAATGAAAGAAAATCCATTAAAAAAAATCCAGCTGGCTTCAATTCTTTTCATCCAGTACTGTTCACATGCAAATCACATGCAAATTAGAAGTCTTTCAATTCAAAGGTTGAAAATCAGACATCCTTTGAATTTCGCACTCATTCCTAGCAATGCTTTTCATTCAGTTAAATAAGTGCCACATTTATCTACATGCTAGTCAACATGGGGTGTTTTTCCACCACGCTCCTTTAATCCAGATCTAGTAGGTCCAGATTAAGGGAAGCACCCAATGTGTTTCCACAGGAGGTGTAGCACCCATGTGCAATGGGTGCTAACCCCCCTGCCGTGGAAACACCTTTGCACCCATTTGGAAATCCAGATCTACCCATGAGGGGTCTGCTTGTCACCCCAGGAGTTTGGGGGTAACAGGGAGTGCAATCTCCGAAGTGGCTTCGAAGTCTGTGCAAAACAGCTCCATTGAAGTCTGTGCTGATCTTCAGAGTGAACTCCGAAGTCACTTCGGAGTCACTTCAAAGTTCATTCTGAAGATCAGCACAGACTTCAAAGATGCTCCGGAGCTATTTTGCACAGACTTCGAAATGACTTTGAAGCTTAGGTTTTGGGGCTCCCCCCTCATGGATGCCCCCTCCCCCTAGCCTCCTCTAGACCCCATTGCCACACAAGCATGGAAACAGGCTCCCTTTAATCCAGATTTTCTGCCTGAAGACCCCATCATAGACCCCATTAATGGGGTCTACAGAAAATCCAGATTAAAGGCCAGAAAGTACCCATTTGATTTGGATTTCCCCAGCGGTTGTCGAAACAATCGGGTCCCAAATGGGTGCCGTGGTGGAAATGGGATCATCTGGCTCACACCCAAATGGGTCCTTAATGGGTGCCAAAATGGGTACTTTCTGACAGTGGAAAAACACCCATGGAGAAATGGAGTGATCTCCATATATATGTGAACCAAACCTTATAAGAGCTTCCCGAGATCCAAATAAGGCTTGGGTGTCAATGGTTAAACTGCTGCATTGATTTCTACCCAACTGGATTCACAGGGTACAATCACGGGGGCAGAGAAGGTATAATGGGACCCTGACAAAGCAAGTGATTCCAAAAACATTCATAGAGTATGACCCTCAGCAGCAACAGCAACAAACAAGCTCAGCAGCCAATCAAATGTTCCCCCAAAGGCTTCCATTTGCTTATTAAGCCTAATGCAAAAATCTGGGCTAGTTATGACTAGGGATGTGCAGGCATATTCACAACATTAGATATTCGAACGAATTCAGACATTCATATACAAATAAAATGTTGCAACATTTGTACATTGACATTCGTATTCGTATGAATGTTTTAGAACATTCATGAAGCAAGAAGATAGGAGAGCGGCTGCCCCAGTCACATCTGCAATGGATCCAGAGTGCATTTGGCATGGTTTGAGAGTGGATTCAAAGTGGATTCAGGCTGGATTTGATGCATTTAGAGCAGATGTGTTACCGGATACGTATTGGATATGTATCGGATACATATTGGATATTCATATGAATTTGTATGAATACATTCATATCGAGTAGATTCCTGCCACATTTGAAGGGGATCTATTCAAACAAATATGAATTTTCTTACATTTGATTCGATGCGAACCAAATGCAAAAAAAACCCATTCGTGCATGTCTCTAGTTATGACTCTCATTACAATGCTTTCATTTTCCTGTGTGATTCAACTATACAAACAGCACCGAAGATGTGAAGGAAGATAGAATTCCTTCCTTCCTTCCTTCCTTCCTTCCTTCCTTCCTTCCTTCCTTCCTTCCTTCCTTCCTTCCTTCCTTCCTTCCTTCTTTGTAGAAAGAAAAACAGATTGACCTGTCCTATGTCCAGACAAAATGTTCAAGTACCCATGGCAGTCTTCTGCTGCTCGCCTCCCTCCCTGGCTCATTCTCCAGCTGTTCCCTGCTTCAGAAAATCCACTACCTTCATTTCCAATTCTGATTTAAATGCAATGAATATTTTAATATCAAACTGTTATTTCACAAGGGAAGTTGAAGCTTGCTTCTCTCCTGAACACTTTCTTTGCTTCTTCACAATTTGCTGCACCTTCTGGTTTATTCCCCCCACCACCACCTTCTTTCTTTTTTTCCCCTTTAGAATGAGCCAGATTTTCAAGTCAGAATGGAGAAATAATGGGGGGGGGGGAGACGACAGGGTCCCTGAATGAAGCAAATCATCTGCCACTTGAAGCTTTGGATCTGAATTAGTCAGGGAAGGTGGGTTGTATGTAAGGGTGGGCATGAATGCAATTTTCAGGATTGCTAGTGCACACCACACTGAACTCTCATGTGCCCAGACATTCACCTGCGTCCGGTCACAAATCGGGGCACTGCCGTGTGCTGTCACCTTTGCCAGCCAGCTTGTGTAGTATGTCAGCTGACTCCCAGCACTTGGAAGAGTGTGTATGGTCCCGCATCTGGCCAGCAAAGGTGAGCTTTGGGCCAGCTTTGGGATGTTCCTGGTGCACGATTTCATGCACCAGCGCTAGTAGATGTTGGGGTATCGTCTGGGAAGGCAGGGGACATTTCTGGGTTGAAAACACCTCCCACAAGTGCAGATGCTCGTTACCATGTGTACTAAGATAGCATCCAGATTAGCAGAATAAAATCCACTGTTAGAGAAAAAAAATGCAGTTTATCTGCTGCGCAAGCCATGACACACCATCCAGACTTTAGCAGCTTCCCCGCAGCTTTCTCAGAGAAAGTTGCAATACTTCAGTGGCGCCTGCAGTGAGGTGCATGTCATGTGAGATGGGGTAGCCAATGGGCGCCCCATCTCATTGGCTGGTTCTTGCCATCCTGTCTGGTCTGGTGGGAACATTTGAATTTACCTGATACTGCGGAGCGAGTGCTCATCGTTCCACGGTAGGTAAATCTGAAGTAGCAGCGGCCTAATGCGACAATGCTACGCAGTATCGGGTGCCAGGTGTGATGTCCATGCCCTGA
The DNA here is from genome assembly GCA_023333525.1 of Aspidoscelis tigris stejnegeri. Taxonomy (NCBI): domain Eukaryota; kingdom Metazoa; phylum Chordata; class Lepidosauria; order Squamata; family Teiidae; genus Aspidoscelis; species Aspidoscelis tigris. The sequence goes on from JALMGA010000017.1 coordinate 4,616,186, forward strand.
CTGTTCATCGGAATGCACGGTATCTATAAGTCTTGACACACCCTGAGAGGACAAATGCAAATTGGCCTCTGATCTTTCACTCTTTCTACACCTCTCTGTTCTTGTAATGATATTCTCGAAACCTGAATCACATGTCTATTTCTCAGTGCTTACACTGACGATCTTGCACCAATCTCTTCTATCCTGGGGGTGGGACATACGTATAGGATTTATTTCTCGTTTCTTATTTTTAGCCCCTTTTTAGTTTTATAGTACGCAGAATTTTGTTGACAGGCTAAATAAAGCTGCAGTACCGAGGCTGTCTCAGCTCACACTGCCTTGGCAAATACAGCAGCCTTTCACAGCCTCGTCTGCATCTATCTGGAGGAAATGGAGCGATGCTGGTATAACTGGTGGGAATTTCTGCCATGTGAGGAACCCTGTGGGTGCCTTTTTGCAGTAGGGATGGCATGAGCTCCCACCTGTCATCTTTTCCAAAGAGCAGATCTGCAAGCTGTGATAAGTGCTGCGAAGGAGCAGAAGAAAACCACCAAGGAGGACAGAAAGAGTATCTGGTCTCAAAAACGACAGCGTTGTTTCATTAAACGATAAACAGAACCAAAAACACAAGTTGAAAAGTGGAGGGACAGTTTTGAACTGAACTTGACACGACTACATGACATGAGAGCTGCCTCTCAACAAATATTGGTGAAAAATTGGAAATATACTGATTAATCACAAGAGATTGGCAAAACGAGTTACAGGAAATTATAATAAATGTATTTATCACTCTTAAACTGAATAGATTGCAAAATAGTCATGCTAACGAGCATTTTAATCAAATATAGGAACCGCGTATAGAAAGATTTTTGGCACAAATGAATACAAATATTTGGGAAAGGATTTTTTTATTAAAATGGTTGTAGTTCTAGATTGTAGTTTAAAATTAATGTAATAGAAAAGGTTATTGCAAGAGGGAAGAGCAAAGGTATGTATTGGCACTTCTAGTATTTTCTTTGTTTTTATTGTGTGTGTGTATTTATTTATTTATAAATTTAGATTAAAAATGAAATGGAGGGAGTTTCACAAAAATACATGAGTGGAATGGTCAACCAATATGTATCAACACAATAATTTTTTTTTAACAAATGATTTTTATTAATGCAGTATAATATTAGTACATAGAACTTATCTAAAAAACATCAGTTAGTCCATTTATACTTTAATTACTGGTTATTAATGACTTCCAAACTTCTTCCGAATTATTGATTGTTAACTTTCTGCTCCTCTTAATTTATTCTTTGACCATCCCATATTCTTTATCTCTGCTTATTTTTCTAAACTTGCCAGTGCCAATTCTTCCTCTAAAGTCTGTAGATAGGCAATAAAGGGTTGCTAGTTCCTAACAAAAACTGACTTTGTTTTACCTCTTAATAAATTTGTCAATTTGTCCACCTCCACGAAATCCATCAATTTTATAATCTATTCCTCCAATAATGGACTTTTTTTTTTTTTGCATTTTTCACTGCTGTGCATATATCAGTTTAGCTGCAGTAGCCATACATTGCAGTATAACATATTTTTCTAATTCTTTGCCTATCAATCCCAATAAGAAAATTTACGGTTTAAAATGTATCTGTATCTTTAACATATTTTGCATTTCAGTATGTATCTATAGCCAAGGGGCGTTTACTTTGGTCATGTCCATCACATACGATAAGAACATAAGAAAACATAAGAGGAGTCCTGTTGGATTGGACCACAGCCCATATAGTCCTTCTCACACAGAGGCCTACCAATGGCTTCTGGGCATCTCAAGCAGAAGACAAAGGCAAAACCTTCACCTAGGACAATTTTGCACTTCCCTTCCCATCCGTTGGATGGGAAAGCAATGTAATTATCCAGTATTAACTAGTACTAGAAGAAGAAGAGTTGGCTTTTCTATCCCACTTTTCTCACCCATTTAAAGGGAGTCAAAGTGGTTGAGAAAGCTTTCTGTTCTTCTCCCCACAACAGAACACCCTGTGAGGTAGGTGGGGCTGTGAGAGCTCAGAATAGAGCTGTGACTAACCCAAGGACACCCAGCTGGCTTCATGGGGGAGGTCAGAATCAAACCCGGTATTCCCAGATAAGATTCCGGTTCCCTAACCACTAGACCAAGCTGGCTCATCAGGTAACAGCATCCCTTACCTTTCATTATTGGTCACTCACTTGTGAACAATCCTGGTCACTCACTTGTGAACAAATCTTCAGGGCGCCACCATTTTGGTTGCAGCACCTGCCACAACAGTGCATGCATCAGTGCCATCGCCAGGACAATGCTGACGCTCTGTGCACATGTGGTCATGTCTGTGGTCATCTCAGGTGTCAGCGGGCTTCAGATACGTACGTATCAGTTTTTGTTGCATTCGGATTTTAAACATTCGAATCAACCCAAATGTTTTGACATTCGAATCAACTCGAATCTGAATGCAAAAAAACCATCTGTGCACACCCCTACCCCAGATGTCTTTGGGAGGCATGGAGACACCACCATACAGAGTGTTCCACACAATCACTGTGGAGCAAAGTGTAGCATATGCTTGTGTGTGTGTGTGTGTCCACGCACCTATGCACATGCGTGTTCATGCACACAGATGCAGCCACATGTACCTCCTTTTCCATTGCTCTGCTTCCCCAGCTTCAGTTGCCTGTGTATATCAACTGCTGGTTAGAATTTCTGGAAGCCTTTGCTGCCTTATTCTCCACAATGCAAGCACGGAAGCAGCCTCTGCTTTTTTATATCGCTGCCCACACTTTAACTGCGTTTGCGACGTGTTCTGCTGTTTAATTGCTGCCAATGGTCTTGATTTACTCTGGTGGCATCTGGACTAAAGGCCTTGATGGAACGCGCCTCATTAACCATTCTACAAAGCACTTTGTGTCTTATCAGTTGGTAATGAAGCCGCTCCGGCTCAGGCAGATTTGCAGCATTTATAGGGATATGAATGGATGAGATTTTACAGGAAGGTTGAGGAGGGAAATGAACAAAACAGAAACTCCATTTTTCTTTTCTTTAAGTTAACACTGGCAAGTCCAAGGACCCGGCTGCACTCCGGTTTTAATCCTTGGATTCACCTCTAGAGAAAACACAAAAGCAAAGTGACAAGTCATTTTCCATGCACGTTTTTGAACCTAAAGGTGGATTTCCGAAAAGTGGATGACATCCAGCCAGGAAAAAAAAAATGCATTGCTCCTAAAATGGGTTAAAGATTTTGGAGTGTTGCTCAGATGTGTTTTTGGGAGGCCGAGCCTTGCGTGACTGACAAAAAGCAATGGTCAGTCCCTGGGGGGGATAAGATGAACTAAGCTATTTGGAAGAAGTTGAGGGGGAATATACAAGTGTGCTGGGAAAGCATGGGGGCAATGGGAGGTTAGCTTGAGACAGCTGAAAAGTAGGAACGTGAGCATTTCAGATATAGAACAAGTTTTTTTCTTGGCTTTAAGAAAATTAGGTGTAGCTGGACCTAAGGCCCTTTCGGCATTTTATTCTAAAATAGATGGCTGCTGTCTGCATGCTCGTGAAGACTTTGGCAGGCCCTCTCAGAATGGTCTAATTCCTCTCAAAGTAGGCTAGCAATATGGAACAGGCTGAGAACTCACTTAGGGTGCATTCCCATACAAGTTTAAATCCAAATTGAATCCATTTTTGGGATCGGAAGTTCCCATTAATTTTATTCCCAGACTTTATGGGGACTAACAACTGTTTTTGGTCCCCTTTTGGAGACCAGCCCACTTTTTTTTTCCATCTTTGGGAATGCTACTGGACTATTTGGGGCAGAGATCTATCCTTCTGGCTAATGCCTTCCAGATGTGGGTGGGATTTCACAGCTGTGAAGGTCTCCTGTCTCCCCTTGCTAATGCCTGCTTTGAACACACTGCAATTAGGAGAGATATGGTCACAGGAAAACTTAAAAAACATCAGCCTCAAGAGATACGTTTGTAGCAAGGATGGCATAGCAGGGGAAAACTAAGCCATGAGGCTCCATTTTACAAAGGGGAGGGAAACTGAAAGCTTCTCTCACCCCCACCCCATGTGAGCTATCTTTTTGAAAGGGAATTGCTTTGCGCTGTTTTTTTGCTCTCCTGTTTAAGCACAAAACTGTTGTCTTCCTGGCAACGTGAATGGAGGGAGAGAGCTTCCAATCTGAAAGGGATGTTTGCTTTGTCATTGTCCTCTGTTCTTTAGCTCAGCTGATTCTGCAGGGCAGGCTTAACAAGGATTGGAAAAGGGGCAGAGATTAAACAGTCCTGTTTTCTGGGCTGGGGATTTGGGCAGTGAGTGGAAATGGCAGTATTCAGATTCAGCCCATGTTATCTTCAAGCAAATGGGGACAGCCAGATTGCGCACCTAGTCCTGAATCCAGATTTAAAAAGTCCAACCTGGATTTAAAAAATCAAGTAGGGATGTGGCCTTAATCTGAACCCAAAATAGTCTTAATTTCATCCAGAAAAATAATGGTTGGGGCTGTTGAAATAAAAGGTGGCCTCTAAACCGAGTAAATCCCATGTCTGACTAAGCACTAATTTCTTTTCTTCCCTTCTACCTTCCTTTCCTTTTCCAAAGCACTGTTTAGATGGAATAATCTCATTTTTAAAAACTCAGTGGGAACAAAAACGTAATAAATACAAACAAATTCATTTTTGAATAATCTTTCATTCACCTGAAGAATAAAGCTGCAGTGGGTGGGAATGAAGTCATGAAGCTTGGTGCAATATTTCTCTCCATCTCTCTCATCTGCTCCAGCCCTCATTTCAGGTGCTCAGACAGCAGATAGAGGCATCCATTCAAAATGCAGCCTGTCCAAGCAGTCAGCACATTTTCATTCATTTTGGAATAAATTCTGACAATCATAAAGGCAGCCAGCAAATCAGAAAGAAATTAGCCCAGTTATGGGAAATCCAATTAGTGGAGTGTCTGCTCATTTCCAATAGCTTAGATGTGTATTCTTCAACAGTGGAAACTAACAGAAACACCTCATCTTGCAGAATGGTTTTAGGGGGAAATGGAATGTAGTGTTATTTCTAAATGTGATCTGCTATGGAAAAGGTCAACAGAACTCACAAAATGATCAGAGGGGGAAATCTCTGTATTATGAGCTCCCAGAGTGAGATACATCAAAACTGTATTTAACCTAATGTTTTCTTTGCTTTAATTGAGGCTGATCTGCACTGGGAAATCATCAGACTGTTTGACTACTGTATAGCTTATTACTTATTGCAGGCTTCCTTTCTTTGTCTTTCCACATGCCATCATGTAGCTTGATCTCTATGACTACTGCTTCATTATTTCTTTGGATAGTGTTCCACCATGGCAATACAATGTTCTGCTAGCGTTTGAGAAAGATCTCAGATCTGAGATGGAGAGTTGAATCAGACAAGGGGAAGTATTTCTTCACCCAAAGGCTCATCGGTTTATGGAATTTGCTGTCGGAAAAGGTGGTAACAGCTACCAGCCTAGATGGCTTTAAGGAAGGGTTAGATAGATTTATGGATGGGTATTTTTGGCATTCGGTTGGTAGAAAATTTGTATTCATTCGAATAGATTCCCTTCGAATGTGGTAGGATTCTATTCAATACAAATGTATTTGTACAAATCCATACGAATATCTGATACAAATGCATATGGATCCTGCATACGGATCCTACACAAATGCGTACGTGTCATATATGTATCCTATACCAGTGCATACATATAGGATACATATCAGATACGTATCCCCAGTTTAATGAATGCACAAACTATTTGTAAGAATGCTCCAAAACATTTGTATTCATATGAATGTTAATGTACAAATGTCGTAACATTCAATTTGTGTACAAATGTCCAAATTTGTCTGAATTCGTATGAGTAACGAATGTTACGAATATTTTTGCACATCCCTAATCCTGACCCTCAGTTTTTTTCTACTTATATTTGACTGTGTTGGTCCAAAGCTGACTTTTTTCTATTTCTTCTGTTGCTCATGGAAACATTCAATTTGTGAAAGAACCATAAAGGGCCCCCAGTTCACTCAGATTATTCATATATTCTGTGGTGAAGATTAGCCAGTTTTATTAAGCGTCTTCCTCCATCAAGATTCAGAGATCTTTACAACCATATGTGCAGTCCGAACAGTAGTAATGTCAAAGAAATTTCTCCAAGGCTTCGGTGAGTTACAGAACTGAGATCATTTATTTGGTACCATATAGAGACATTGTGTGCAATGCGAAGAGAAACTAAGTTTTAATCTGATACAAAATGTAGTACGTTTAAATAGTATATGATAATTTCACAATAGTAGTTACCAGCTAAAACCACAAACTTGCTATGTTTTCCATCGAGACTAGAGGCCTTTTCACACTGTAGCTAGCCAATCAGAGCGGCTGGCGCATGCAGATGCACAGTGCCGCCAGCCCAGCTCACCACAGGCACGAAGTAAGCACCCAGCAAGGATGAAGTAAGCAACTCGCACATGTGCATGCATCCCCATGTAGGCCTGGGCCCAGGGGTGTGTGCCCGGGGGGGGGGGGCAGCGTTCCTGCAGGCCCTAGGGGACCCGATCCTGTCCCCTAGAACCCACAGGAAACTCGGGGAAGGTATGCAACTGGTCTTCCCAATTGGGGCAGCCAGAGGCGAGGTCCGGAGATGTCAGGGAGGGAGTGTGTGAATGCGCTGCCCCTGACCAGCTGTGGTATGGCCGGGGACGGGCACAAACACCCTGGGCTGGGTGTAGAGCATGATTTCATGCTCTACACCCAGAATGTGTGTGGGTGCCCTGTGACGAGCTGGGGCGGTTCCAAACGGATGCTCCATCACAAAGGATGCTCCATCCCAGGGCGTCCTACACGTGTTCCATTTGATTGGGTAGACTGGAATTTCACAATAAATTCTGGACACCAGCAAATCAGAATATTACAAATTTCCTGTAACTCCAAGTAAGTATATTAAGCTTTATATTAATATTAGCAAGTTAAAATGGCTGCACTCTGGTTCTCTGGAATACATTATTCTTGGAAGTCGGCATGCAGGGGCAGAACAGAAAATGTCAGGAGTACTTTTCAAGAATCATTCTGTAAGAAATGCCTTATTTAAAACTTGGTCGATGTACAAAACAAACTCTATAGAAAGCTTCCACTCTGGGTATCACCCAATGAAGGTCTGTTAAAGGAATTTGGGGATGGTGGACATTGGTATAAATATGAGGATTTATTATATAAAAAAGATAATAATGAATTTGATATTAAATCAAGGGAACAATTGATCCAAGAGGGAAAAATATACAATGGTTTACGTATGCACAAATAGTTGATATATTTAGAGAAGATAAGCAAAATTTTAATTTTCAGGAAGAAATTGAAGATTGGGAGACAAAACTGAACAAGGCAGAAAGGGGCACTATTGGGTATGTTTATAGAGTACTTTTGCAGATTGATATGGAACATGAACAGGTTAAAGAATGTATGATTACATGGGCTAGAAATTTTGGGTATAATATACAAATGGAACAATGGGAAAAATTGTGGACAAAAAATATGAAATTTACAAATTGTACATTATTAAAAGAAAACATTTATAAAATGATGTATAGATGGTATTTAACACCACACAAATTAGGAAAAGTCTACCAAAATATATCAGCCAAATGTTGGAAATGTAAGAAAGAAGAAGGAACGTTCTACCATATGTGGTGGACATGTAAAAAAGCAAAGAAATACTGGGCTCAAATCTATAAGAGTATGAGATCAATATTAAAGAAACATTTTTTATTTAAACCAGAATTGTTTTTGTTGGGTATAATAGATAACTCTTTGGATGATATTAATGTATCTAGACCCATTTCAATCTGGCTTCAGACCCGGTCATGGCACGGAAACTGCCTTGGTCGCCCTGGTTGATGACCTTCTCCGGGAGAGAGACAGGGGGAACGCTACCCTGTTGGTTCTCCTGGACCTCTCAGCGGCTTTTGATACCATTGACCATGGTATCCTTCTGGAGAGACTACGGAGCTTAGGAGTGAGAGGCAATGCATGGCACTGGTTCTCCTCCTATCTCCAGTATAGATCCCAGATAGTGGCTGTGGGAGATACTGTTTCGACTCCCTGGGAACTCACCTGTGGGGTTTCTCAAGGATCAATCTTATCTCCCATGCTATTTAACATCTATATGAAGCCGTTGGGAGAGGTTATCAGGAGATTTGGAGTAAGGTGTCATCAGTATGCAGATGATACCCAGCTCTATCTCTCTGTACCATCTGAATCAGGAGAGGTGGTTGAAGTGCTTGACAGGTGTCTGGAGGCAGTAATGGGCTGGATGAGGGTGAATAAATTGAAACTGAATCCAGACAAGACAGAGGTGCTGTGTGTTACAGGGTCTCGGGTCCGGGTAGTTGGGAGATACCCTGTCCTTGATGGGGTTGCAATGCCCTGGAAGGGACAGGTCCGTAACCTGGGCATACTCCTGGACTCCACGCTAACACTTGAAGCTCAGATGGAGGCTGTGGCCAGGAGCGCCTACTCCCAACTACGGCTAGTCCGGCAACTGAAGCCTCTTCTGGATAGAGACGACTTAGCCACAGTTATCCATGCTCTGGTAACCTCTAGATTGGACTATTGCAACGCGCTCTACATGGGGCTACCCTTGAAGACGGTTCGGAAGTTGCAGCTAGTGCAAAATGCAGCCGCTAGAATGCTGACCGGAACACCTAGCCGGATGCACATCACGCCGGTCTTAAAAGAATTGCACTGGCTGCCAATTCGCTACTGAGCCCAATTCAAGGTTTTGACTCTGACTTATAAGGCCCTAAATGACTTGGGCCCCAAATATCTAAAGGAACGCCTTCTCCCATATCAACCTGCCCGTGCCTTAAGATCAAGTGGTGAGGCCCTCCTGGTTGTCCCACCACCTTCAGTAGTGAGGTTGGTGGGCACCCGGGAGAGAGCCTTTTCTGTGATGGCACCCAGACTATGGAATAGCCTCCCCCTCGAGGTGCGTCATGCCCCTTCCTTATATATATTTAGGAGGGCGGTGAAGACGCACCTCTTTGCCCTGGCCTTTGGGTGAGCTGCTTATGTCCCCCCACCCTCACCCAGTACAGACACTGTCATTTTAAACATATTGTATATTGTTTTACACGTGTGTGAATTTTAATGTCTTTTAATGTATATTCTGTTTTAATATGTTGTTACCCGCCCAGAGACCTTTGGGTATGGGGCGGGATAGAAATGTAAATAAATAAATAAATAAATAAATAAATAAATAAATAAATAAATAAATAAATAAATGGTGACGGCAGCAAGACTACTATATGCACAAAAGTGGAAGGAGAAGGAGATTCCTACGGAATATGAATGGTTAATTAAACTGGTTGATCTGGCAGAAATGGATAAATTGACGAATTTGTTAAATGATAGACCAATTGATAAATTTGTAGAAGATTGGCACCCTTTTATTAACTATCTACACGAACTACAAGTGTCGACAGAAGGCTTTGACTAAAAATGAAGAAGGCAGTCTGAAAATGACAAGAACGACAAAAGAAGCAAAGGAACAAGCAATACTAAGAAGGGAAGTCGGAGAAACGGGGGAAGTCATACAGAATAATAAAGCAATACACACTAAGAGAAGATACAAGAAATTGTATGATAGATATTGTTTAACTTTTTTTATGTCATATTGCTTTTAAAATCAATAAAAAAGAAAAAAAAGAAAATATCAGGGGTACTGCAAGCAGGCCATGTACTTCTAGGAACTTGGCAGCACCTTCCACTGGTGCCCCTTGCTGCTGACCACTTCTGAGTATAAATAACAAATTTGTAAGAACAAAGCGAAACAAGAGATCTGAACATACTTTCAAGTCGCTGTAGTTCAAAGGACCAGCACAAAGGTCCCATGTTCTGTCCTTGGCATCTCCTTACAATCATTCAGCTTTCTCTTCCCACATTCAAGTTCTTCTCTGCCTTGCAGCCTGATCTGTATGCAGTTGCCTGGGCCCAGCCAAGCTCTTCCTGCCTAAGGCTGCCTCCAGGCTGCAAAAGACATGTGGGATGTAAACAAGATACTGCAACCGCTTTTGCTCCTTGTCCCCACCCAGATAAGAGGCATTCTCAGCCTTACTTCTACATTTGGGCCGTAGTCACGCCTTGCTAAATTAGTCCTTGATGATAAGTCATAGGGATGTGCATGAAACCAATTTTCCCCACTGGAATAAATGCAAATCAAATGGGGGAGTACTGCTTGCAAATGTGACCCCCCCCCCCGGCTTCTTGCAAGGACGTCCAATGAATGTTCATGTGCAAAGGGAATACCCCACTGCACACCACCCCACTCCACCATGGCTGTTTCTAGAGCCAGCAAGAAATGCCCACAGCTGCAACTTTGAGGGCAAGGATCATTTTATTTCCTGGCATTGGATCTGGACCAAATGGAGTAGCTATTGGGAAGATGGATGCAAGCAAGATCTGTTGCCATCCCTCCCCTCCCATGGAGTGTTTAGACAGGAGCTTTTTGGTGTCATGCTTTCCAGAGGTGCACAGTAGGGATGTACAAGGATATTCAAAACACTAGAACCAGGGGGCATCTATGAAGCTGATGGGTAGGAGAGTCGGATCCGACAAGAGGAAGTATTTCTTCACCCAGAGGGTCATTGGTTTAAGGAATTTGCTGCCAGAAGAGGTGGTGGCAGCTACCAGTCTAGATGGCTTTAAGGTAGGGTTAGACAAATCTATGGATGACAGATGTATCAATTGTACTAGAATGAATGCCTAGGTTCATCTTTCAGGCTGGGGGGGGGAGGCGGAAGCAGGACACTTCTAAGGCCATTTGCTGGGATTCAAGAGCAGGAAAAGGTTTGTCCTTGTCTCTGCTTGAGATACCCATGAGCATTTGGTGGGCCACTGTGTGAGATGGGACGCTGGACTAGATGGGCTGTGGCCTGATCCAGCAGGGCTCTTCTTATGTTATTTGAAATTTTTGAAAAATTTGAAAAATTTCAAATTTTTAACATTCAAACGAATTTTGAATCTTTCAAATCATTCGTGTGAATTATTCAGATATTCATATGTGTATGGATACGTACGCATTACATACATATCCGTACGCATCTTATTCGTATTCGTGCGCATTCATAAGGATACATATGGAACGAAAACGGGATGCATATGGGATAAAAACAGGATGCATACTAATGCATACAGGTGCATACAGGTACGTACAGATGCATACGAATGTTGTCAACATTTATATCTTCAAATACAAATAGAATATTCGTATGAATAGATATGAATGTATTCAAATCAATTCAAATTTGAATACATTCATTTTTCCCTATTGCATTCAAATTGAATCTGAAAATTGCATTTGTGCACACCCCTAGTGCACAAATGGAAGTTTCTAGTAATTTCTATATTGATTTGGATATAGCTCACTTAAGACACATTGGCTGGATTTTTGCCAACAGCTGCACATGATTCTACCGTGGTTTGACACACCAGCCAAGGGAAAGAAAGTGAACTGCAGCAACTTGGAGCCAGAGAGCTGTCAACTATGTAATGAGATAATGTTTTTTTTTAGGGTAAGCCCATCAGAAAAGGGATCTTCTTGGTTGCTTCCAAACAATTAATGAGCATTTGAGAAATGTGAGAACAGAGAGAGCCATAGGGGATGCCAGAAGGAAGCCAAGATCTAGAGGTAGCCATCAGTTTCCATGACAGACCTGCAGAGGGTCGCAGGTGGAATTGCTTCATATGCCCTTTTCTTGCAAATCTATTTTTAGTTGTCAAGGCAGGGGTGCTTTGGAGCTTTGATTTTATACTTCTTTTTATCCTTCTTACTCTGTGTGTGTGGGGGGGGGTGTATGTGAGGAGAGAAGAAGGGTGTAAAAAGGGAGGCAAACCCCCCCACCGCCCCCTGAGATCTTAAAGATTTTCACTCATTAAAATCTCTCACCTGGTTGCCAAACAGCTGGAGACACAGATTCTAATTACAATTATGAAGTTACCAAACACCTGGAGCATTCAAAGGCACTGTGGTTCAAGGATACACCATTTTTCCAGACAATATTTTAATGAAGGTCTGTGCTGGAGGAAGGAGAGAGAGAACTCAACCATTTCTCTCCACCCATTCACCTGTAAACAGATGTCCTCGCCATTCCTAATCAGTCAAGGTGGTATTAGAAGAAGAAAAAAGTGCAATATGAATTAAAAGAAGAATCATGAAAAATAAAAAAAAAGTTTTCTGGGGTCCTGTTACTGCCACACTGGGTTTGCTTTCTCTAGCCCTGGATTCCCCACCTAACTGGTGCCACATGGGTGCTGCCCCTCTGCAGTGACATTGACATGGCCCGGTTGAATGCATTTAATCTCTGCACGAATATTCGTAGGCATTTCAAATCCGATCGAATGTGCTGAATTTTGACATTCGAACTCGAATAGAAAGTCCCAAAATTTGAATGTAAACATGCAAATCAAATATTGGATTTTGGATCTATTTGTTTGAATTATCCAGACATTTGTATGTGTATGGGTTCATACAAGATGTGTACTTGAATATCCACAACTTTCCCACATCTGTATAGCATTTGCCTTCCAAGGACCCTTGTGTTCTGGGTGGAGAAGGAAAGCCAAAGGTTTACACTTTACACTTGCTCCTCCACCGCCATCAACCTAAAATAGATTAAGGATGTGCACGGATGTTTGGAAATTCAAAAATCCGATTCGAATCCGTTGAATTTCAACATTCGAATTCAAACTGGATTTTCAAAAATCCAAATTTACACATTTGAACAGATTTCAAACTTTCATACGGATTTTTGAATGATTTGAATGAATAGATACGCAAATATTTTTGTTTTGTTTTGTTTTTGTTTTTGTTTTTTTAAAATTTATTATTCCTATCTTTTTTTTAAATTTTTTTATTAGTTTTTTATTACAATTGCTTTAAACCCCCCTCTCCCCTCCCCCTGGGTAATACATAATTCCACATTTTTAATATAATACATTGAAAAAGCTACACAATTCATAATACTACATTGAGAAAATTAAACGTAACTTCATTTTTTCACTTTCACTCCTAAGCTTATTATCTAAATATATTTTAACTATCATCCATTTTTGTTTACATATTCTAACCCTATCCAAATTACTTATATTATTCATACGACTATTCGATATTTCTACTGCTATCACATTAATTATATAATTATACCATTTATTAATAGACCATTTCGTTCTATCCTTCCATCCACTCACTAAGACTATTTGAGCACATGTTAACAATTGTTCTACTATTTCCTTCCATTGGATAGTCGGAATATTGTTTAACTCCAAATGTAATACTCCCATTCTCCCTGTTATTGTACATTGTATATTCAGCATATCACTGATTTCTTTCTCGATCTTCTTCCAAAATTCAGATACTATAGGACATTCCCAAATCATATGAAAGAAAATACCTCTTTGGTTACAACCATGCCAGCAATTGCTACCTGTATTTGTAAAGAAGTGTGATAGTTGTGCTGGGGTTCTATACCATTTATGCAATATTTTCCTTCTTACTTCTTTAAGGTTATTATACTTCACCATTTTTATACATTTTATTTCATTTTTAATTTCCTCTCTTTCAATCCTTATATCTGTACTCCATATATTATATAACTCTTCCACCACCATCTTTTACTGAACTTAATTGACTATATAGTCCTCCTGCTATTTTACTTTCCCCTTTGATGCATTTTCTTATCATTTTTTCAAATGCTGTATCTTCCTCTTTAATTTTTTCTCTTATCTCTAGTCTATTTATATATGTTCTAATTGCTAACGCTTCTAACATCTTCCATTGGATTCCCTTGAATTAACATAAAAGTCCTCTATTGTCTTGAATCCTCTTTCTCTCATTATACCCAATATTATCCTCAAATTTCCATCCCCATTTTTATTTATTTTCCATATAGTTGCCAATTTATTTATATTATTTGTTATTAGTTGTTTTTTCCTTTTTTTCCACACCATCATTGTGCCCTTTAATGGTTCTTTCATAGTTTGTTCCTCCCTCCTATTCCAATCCTTAAAAATAATTTCTTCTTCCTTCATTCTATTAATCTCTTTTTCTATTTCCCCCATTTCTTTTTTGAATATTGCAACTCTAATAATCTCTGTAGTTGGAATGCATCATGATAATTCTGTAAACTGGGTATTCCCCATCCTCCTTCATCCTCTCTTGCTATTAACCATTTATTTTTTAGTCTGGGTTGCTTTTCCCCTGCTATCCATTTATTTATTCTTCTATCCCAACTCTGTAAAGACCTCCTATCTACTACTGGTGACAATGTTTGAAACAAATACATTATTTTTGGTATTATTAACATCTTTAGTACTCTGATCTTGTCTATTTTATTTAAGTACTTCCCTTCCCATTTTTTAAATTGCTTCTCTATTGATTTCCAGATACCTTTATAATTACCATTTACTATCTTATTGGGGTTTTTATAGATCCATACTCCTAGATATTTCATCTTCTTTATTCCCAGTTTCAACCCTGCTATCCTCTTCAATTCCAGTTGCTCCCCTGGCGGTGTATTTAAACATATTATTTCTGATTTTTTAATATTCACAGATAACCCGGATTGTAATTTAAATTTATGTAATATTGATGTAACTTCTCTGACCATCTCTAATGGGTGGCTTGAAATTAATAATGCATCATCAGCAAATAGATTTAATTTAATTTGCTCATTACCTACCTGGTAACCAGTCCACCTTTGGGTATCCCTTATATCATTCGCTAGAACCTCTGTTGCTAATGTGAATAGCATTGGGGAGAGTGGACAGCCTTGTTTGGTACCATTTGCAATATTTATATAGTCTGATTTTCCATCATTTACTCTAACTCTTGCTTTACATCTAGTATATAGTTCCTTCAACGTTTTACAAAAATTTCCCCCCATGTTTAACTCTCTACATAATTTCAGCAAGTATTTATGATTTACTTTATCAAAAGCTTTAAATACATCTAACTTCAAAATTCCTATCTTGTTTTTATTTTGGTGTGCATGATTCAAAACTGCAATAACATTTTTAATTGGGTCACCTATTTTCCTCCCCTTTATAAAGCCATATTGATCCCCTTCAATTATTTTTGGTAATATACCTTCCAATCTATTTGCCAAGATTTTTACAAAAATCTTATAATCTTGATTACATAAACTAATTGGGCGGTATGATCCTGGTTGAAGTAGATCCTTCCCTGTCTTCGGTAATGTAATAATTTCTGATTCTTTCCATGATTCTGGGACCCTTTGTTCTATATATACCTCATTAAATAGATTAGTTAGATGTGGAATCAAATCTTCTTGAAATGCCTTATAAAAATCTGCTGTAAACCCGTCTGGTCCCGGAGATTTTCCTGTTTTCAGACCCTTAATCACTGTTGCTACCTCCGCCTGAGTAATTCTGGCATTTAATTCTATTCTATCCTCATCCTGTATCTTGTTTTTAATATTTAACTGGGTATCTTCTACTTCTTCCTCCTTATACAAATCTGAGTAAAAAGATTTCATTATATCCCTTAATTTTCCTTGGTCTTCACATTCCACCCCATTTTGATCCTTTAACTTTCTGATCCATGATTTCTCTTTTTTCTTCTTTAAGTAATTCGTTAATCTCCTCATAGATTTTATATTCCAGCTCTGATATTCACTTTTCACATACATATACTTCCTTACTAATTTACTTTCATCCAATATTTCTAACTGCCTCCTCTTTTCCTGTAACTCTTCCCAAATTTGCCTATTCCTTGTTCTTTTATGTCTATCCTGTAATAATTTTGTTTTCTAAGATATTATTTCTTTCTCTCTCCCTTTGTCTTCTAATATAAACTTCTATGCTTATACATTTGCCTCGTATCACAGCCTTACAAGCTTCCCATACTATATCTCTTGACACCATTCCTGTATCATTTATCATATAATATCTATTTATTTCCTCCTTAAGTTTATTCCTTTCCTGGTCCTTCATATGGACCATGGGATTATATCTCCAATTTCTCTCTTTAATTTCCATCGAACACTTTAACTTTAGCTTTAAAGGTGCATGATCCGACAGCCATATAGGTAGTGTTTTTCCATCTTTTACCTGTAATTTATTCGTCTTTTTTCCCAGAATGTAATCTATCCTTGAGTATGTATTATGTCTTCCTGAAAAGTAAGTATATCTACTTGCAGCTGATTCTATGTCCATTAGATCCTGTAATCCGAATTCCTCTATATTTAACTTTCTATTTCCTCTACATCTTTGTGATGTTAATTCCATGTTATAATCTCCTGCTATCAAAACTTCTCCCTCAGCATATTCATTTACCTTTCTTAATACTTTCTTAATGTATTGTTTTTGATTGATGTTTGGGCCACATATTGAGACTAATGTTATTTTCATATTTTCCAATAGCCCTTTCACCATTACCCATCTTCCCTCTTTATCTCTTTTAATATTTAATAACTGAAAATTCAAACTACTCCTTATCAATATAGCCACCCCTCTGGCATTGTTGGTTCCCCTGGATTCATAAATATTACTCCAATTGGCATTATTTAACAAACATAATCCATTCTGTCTCTTGTGAGTTTCTTGAAGAAAAATTACCTCTGCTCTATGATTCTGAGCTAAATGTACAAGTCTTGCCCTTTTCACCGGAGTGTTTAATCCATTTACATTAATTGATATACATATAATTTCCCTCATCTATTTTTCCATTTCCCATTTATAGCCTTTTCACATTTCCCCCCCTTTTTTATTACCCTCTTCCCACTCCCCTCAGGTCCAGTCCCCCCCCAATCCAATGATTGGAGAGGAGGAAGAAAGCTTGGCCCCATAGGCCTCCTCTCCCTCCTTCCCAGACCTTCCCTTGGATCTGCGTTGTCCTACTTTATTCCCCTTCTTCCAATTAGTATCAAAATATTTCTCCCTGTTTCTCACCCATTTTCTCACCCATTTTCCCCACGTATTCAATTAAACCCCATTGTCCTTTATTTACTTGTTTCTTCTTCTTCTTCTTTGAATTATTAGGTCTCTGACAATCTCACTCCCTCTTCATTCTGGTGTCCCTTAAGATCGCTTCAATTTTCTGAATCTCTTCCAGACCAATCTCCTCAAGACCTTGTTCTAGTGATTCCATCAATGAACATTCTCCAAATGAGGGCTGTAATGCAGATGCCGCTGTTGTACTTTTCTTTTCTTTTTTTTGTATACGATATTTGCGTATCTACAAAAGTACAATAGATACGCAAAAATCGTATACAAATATACATATTTGTGCATATAACACAGGATTAAAACGGGATGCATATGGAACGAATACGGAACACATATGGGATATACGCAGATTCAAAATCGGATCCGAATTGGATTTTTGAAAATCCAAATCGGATTTGAATCCAAAAAAACCCACATTCCTTCAAATCCCTAAAATAGATTATCCGGTGATCTTTTGACATTCATGGTTTTAAGAATAATGAATTTTCCATATTTTCAATGAAAGACAGCAATACATCCATTTTTGCACAGCTGGACTAGTTGGTGGCCACTTCCTGTGTTTTTGTTTTACGTTTTGCCTTTTAAAACAAATGACCACATCCAAGTTTTCCAACATTCGTGAGTTTCTGTACCTGTGTCATTTTGATAGGAATGGATGCCTTACCAAAGGTGCATGCTATATACAAAGAGACAAAATAGGGATTTCTGACACAGTAACTTATCAGAGATGGAAAGGGAAAGACGGAATTTGGACTTGATAAATTGGAAAGCAGGAATATGCAAAGCAACCACTGAGAGCCTTTTGTCCTTCCTTTGGAGATACATCTGAAAGTTTATCTGGCTTGGGGCATTTCTATTTCTGCCTCTTTCTGATGCTCAACTTTTCTTATCTTCTCAAAGTGTGTCAGGCTCTATTAGCAGATCCTCTTCTGACTCCCACCCAGGGAACCTTCATTGCAAAAACAAATAGTCCAGCATCAGCGAAATGTCTGGAATAATAAAAGCCAATTGCCAGAAAACGGAAGATGTAGCTCTGCATTAATATCCACTGGACACCTTCATAGCTTATTAGAGGCTCTGAATATGATATCGGCAGTTTTTCTGCTCCGCCTGCCAACCTAGAAGAGGCATGAATGATTCCCTCTTGCCAAGTCTTTCTAAAAACACACGCGCTGTGATTTTCAAGTTTCCCATATCCTTGTGGCAGCTGACAAAACGCCCAAAGATGGACAATAATTGAAGTGTCTTTTGGTGTTTTTCAGATGATACATACCACTTTACTTTAATATAATAGTTCTTGAAACTATTGTCTTGGACAGCCATTGAAAAAGACAATAGCGGATCATCTGCTAAAGCTTTCTTGGGCACTATTCATCTTCTAGCAGCTGCAGAAGAGAGAATGACTTTTGTAGCGCCCTCATTGTGAAAGCATCTCTCCTCCAAAGTCAGATGGGCTCAGGTTGTGTTCAGACAGATCTGAACATATATTTAATGCACAGCAGCGTTCGATTGGCCAGACAGGTTTAAGGATCCTCTGATGTAGCTACACATTACAGCCTGTTATTCTGCATTTCAAAAAAGTAGCAGTTTAAGGGACTTTTGATGTGGCGTATTCCACTACTTCACATTTTTCCTCTTGTTTGGGCAAAGGGTGTGAGAAATTGTGAGTATCCACCCAAAAACATGCTGAGCACACGGATGGAAAAAATCCTCACTGATACAATCAGAATGAGAGGTGAAAGTCACCTCATTTCTTCTGTGAGATAGGGCAGGGTTTTGCATTGTATGTTCAAGATGAATCTGCTTTAAGAAAGGATTGAGGAAATTCATGGAGGTCAGGTGTAGTGATGGCTACGAGAATGGATGCCCAGGAACCACCTCTAGATTGAAGAGACAGGCAGGTTGCATCTAAGGGTGTTTCCATACAGGCGATTAAGACCCCATTAAGCACCCGATAAGGACACGTGGCACACATCTGCAAGGTACCTTCCACACAGCAGGATAGATTAGGGCCCCTTCAAGGACACCAATTCCGCACAGCCACACGCAAGATCCGTCTCTAATGGGGTCTAGAGGCTGCCAAATACAGTTTTTGGGAAGACCTGAAAAATTAGGTCTTCAAACTGTTCCCAAAAATTCCAGATCAAAGGACGACGCTTCTGCACAGGAGAGGGATGCATGTGGGCGGGACTGGAAGTCACCATGTTGAGTGCAGCCGGGCAGCCATGGGATTTCAGGCACACCACTGATTGGTGGGCAGTCTGTCCCTAACACATCCGTGAACAGTGGAAACGAGCGGTGATTGACGGCTGAGTGCTCCAATTATGCGGCACCTTGGGTGGCAAGGCTTCAGAGATGCCTGATTCTTCTGGATATCGGTGCTCCGGCGTCTGCACAGCAAACATATAATGCGTTCCTCACTATCTGTGCTTCCCACACAAGTGCAGATGCGTCAAGCCTCATTTGGATCCATCCCTATTTCAGACGGATCTTCCCGGGGACGGATTTCAGAAATCCAGATTTCCTTAATCCGGATTTCAAATGGTAAGTGTGGAAACACCCTTAAGGTCATTTTCAGGGAGTCAAGAGCAAATGATGGTTTTGTCTTTGTCTCCTGTAGGGATGTGCGCAAATATTCATAGCATTCAAAATTCAGCTGCATTTGATTGAATTTGGACATTCAAACTCGAACTGAATGCTAACATTCAAATGAATGTGGATGTTTCCAGACATTCATATGAATAGCTGGGACATTTGTTAAAAAGGGGAAATGTATCAGATACATATTTATTTGAATCAGATGCGTATCTATTTGTATCAGATACATATCGATTCGTATCCGATACATATCGAATGTTTGTACGGATACATATGAATAGTTTCATATCAAACAGAATTTTACCACATTCAAATGCCATCTATTCATATGAATATGGATATTTGAACATTCATTTTGAATCGAATACTCAAAAAACATTCATGCACACCTCCACTCTCCTGCTTGAGAATGCCCTGAAACAATAGAAGGGCCTTTTTCCCCCCAGATGTCCTCAAAATTTTATCTTATTTTATTTACTGTTACATTTTTTAAAAAAATCATTAAAATACAGTGTATAATACACAGTTCTGATCTTGTTTTTAAGTGTCTGCAACAGAATGCCAGGCCGGGTCTAACCTTTGGGGATCAATACCCTTTCAGCTTGGTTTTGGTTCCTATCAGTTTGCAAGAGCATGATCAGAGTTCAAAGATGATGGGAGTTTTGGTCTCAGACTTCGGGAGTCCTCTCTTCCCACTCCTTTTACTTTTTTTAAAAAAATGTAAAACCTTGGTTTGTGTAGAAAAAACACTGAAGCATAACTGAAGTCTCAAACTCATGAGAAGACATGGCTTGAGGCCACCAAGAAGGAAAAGTATTTGCATTTAATACAGCATCTCCCTTGAGGCCTCCTCTTCCAGCACATGTTGAAACATTTCTCCAGAACTCAGAGGAAGCAGTGTTTTCTTTTAGAACAAACCCAGAGCAAAGTGAAGCATTTCACCAATTAAAATTTTATACCAGTGTTTATGTTCCATGTGGAATTCCATGCTTGCTGAGTTACAGAAGACGAACAGTTTCACTCATAGCCAGTGGCATAGCCAACAGCTGTTTGTTCATATTTGTTCATAGAGAAGGCCTTTAGTCTATGACACTGGACTTACGATGTGGGATTCTGGGCGCCTTCCTATATACAGTGAAAATGTATTTTGATCAAGAAGATCCCCCCCTTCTTTACCGATTCCTCCACTCTTTCGAAGACTGACCCATAGAAAGAACACCATGGCACACCCTTCTATTCTACTCTAAAAAAACTGACCAAGCTGATAGTTGTCCTCTCTTCAGTTAAGGGTGGTAGCATAGAAATTTTATTTCACCTCTTTTCTGAATCGACTATTCTTTTTTTAAAAAAACAGCATTTAACTTTAAAAACACACACATTGATTCTAAATACATAGCAAACATCAATAAACATTTTCACAGAATCAGAGATTTATCTGTGGACAACACGATGATTCTATAGACCCACCTTTAGGTGGATCTACCTTTGGGCTTTTCTGCACTGTCCTTGTTGTAGGTCTGAGCCAAAGTGAGATGCCCTGGTCCAGAACATGGCAAAGAATGGTCTGGAAGAGGGCCACCTGCTTTTCGTCACCTTCCCTCTGCACATCGCCAAAACTCACTTGAGCTTTGGAGCCAGATCCTGGGGGTTCTAACTGGTACAATGAATATAACTTTGACTTACGAGGCCCTAAATGACTTGGGCCCCAAATATCTAAAGGGACGCCTTCTCCCATACCGACCTGCCCGTGCCTTAAGATCTGGAGGGGAGGCCCTCCTGGTTGTTCCACAGCCTTCAGAAGTGAGGCTGGTGGGCACCTGGGAGAGGGCCTTCTCAGTAATGGCCCCCAGGCTATGTAACAGTCTCCCCCTTGAGGTGCATCCGGCTCCTTCTCTGATTAGGTTCAGGAAGGCGGTGAAGACGCACCTCTTTGCTGAATCCTTTGGCTAAACACTGGTTATGTTTGCCCCACACTGCAAAAACTACTATTTTAACTGATATTGTGCTGTTTCTAAATGTGTTGGTTTTAAATTGTAATATTCTTTCTTTTGATATGCTGGATTTTAAAAGTTACCCGCCCTGAGACCTTCAGATATAGGGTGGGATAGAACTAACTAACTAACTAACTAACTAACTAACTAACTAAATAAATAAATAAATAAATAAATAAATAAATAAATAAATAAATAAATAAATAAATAAATAAATAAATAAATAAATAAATGTTGTGCTACAGTGGGATGGGTGGGAGAGATTGGGAATTGAGCTTGGGAATGGGGGTGGGCATACGATTTTAGTTTCATTATGTTTTGATGCTTTTAGTAAATGTAACACACCTTGGGACCATACAGTGCAGGTCTGGGATACGCATCAGGCCTGGTATTCCATTTCATGCACTTACCAGTTAGCATTCCAATCTGCTAACTGGCCAGGCCCGTCCACCAACAGATGTTTGTGCACAACCAACCCACCATCCCACGTGTCCAGACACTTACCTGAGTGCAGTTGCTTGGTCTGGATGCTGCCACCTTGGCTCCCAATGCCAGTGTCACTGCGCATCTGTGTGCACTGTCACAGGGAGGACGGTGATGCACTGCTAAAGCGCAGTGATGCCAGCATGTCATGGGACACACCAGTGCACTTGCACAGTGCATCATGTGCCCCTCCGTGCACCACAGGGACATGAATGGGGGGGCACTGGACGCAGCTAGACATTGCTGGATGGAGTAAGTGCACATGTGGAGCACAAAATAGTGCTCCACACGTAGTTTGCATGCAGTGTGCTCCTGCATGGAAGGTTTCTGAATTTGAAATGGCCCCTTCCAGTGCAGATGCCCTATCTGGGAGTGTACTACACACAAACCAAAGGCCCAAGTGTAGAAAGGCCCCAGCTGTGGACAACTAAAAAGCATAGGCTCCTGGAAAGAAGAAGAAGAGTTGGCTTTTGTACTGTGCTTTTCTCATCCATTTAAGGGGACTCAAAGCAGATGACAAATCTTTTCTATTCTCCCCACAACAGAACACCCTGTGAGGTAGGTGGGACTGTGAGAGCTCAGAAGAGAGCTGTGACTAGCCCAAGGTCGCCCAGTTGGCTTCATGGGGGAGGGTGGAATCAAACCCAGTGTTCCCAGGTAAGAGCTTGGTTCCCTAACCATTAGATCAAACTGGCTCACTGGAAAGATGACTCTGCACCTCTACCAGGTGCTGTGCGGCAAGGGATTATGGGCTGCATAACTGCACATACACAGCCATTTGCAGCATCTGGGTCAACACAGCAACATCTGGCTGTGCACTGGGTGCTGGTTCAGATGTTGCCTTTGCAGTCTGGACTGGCCATTCACAATGCAAGCATTGCTGGCAAGGTATGGGGCTGTTCCAACGCCTGTAGCGCAAATGTCCCTCGCTGCACTTCAACTTGACTAGCTTTGGTATGGCATTGTTACTCCCAATGGTTTCAAAGCATGGCATCTTCAAACTACTTTTGGAACATCAGAAAAGAGCTAACATGTACGCATCTTTCCTATGCATGCTTAATTCAGTTATGCAGACTAGAAGAAGGGATTTCAGACCCCCCCCACACACACACTATTCATGTCAATCAGAACGAAAACAAGCCAGCTCAGCCCATTTTGGTCACCAGAAGCCCCTCAGTGATCCCTATCGAATCTAGCTCTGTGGCTGTCTTTTTTATTTTTGCGCCACCACCTCCCTCCCTTCCATCTTCATCCCTGTCATAATTGATGAGTGTCAAATTGAGGTTCCACCACGTCTGTTAAGGTTACTTCCAACATGCTACAGTTCGGCAGGCAGCCTCGCTCCACTTCGTTTGCAATTTTCTTCCATTGCGTTTTTGCTTATTTTAATTTCGAGAAGCCAAGCACCCACGCAAAGTGTTGCCTGTGCTTCCAACTTGAGAAGAGATTGCTGGCTGGGCAGAGAGAAAGTGCTGCCTGAACTTAAGGCCAATAGAAGTATTTACTTTGCAATAATCTCTTTGTAATTCTCTTTTTCTCTTGAGCAAATGCCCGCCTCCTGCAGCTGGTTAGCACTTTGGGCAATTTATCAGCCATGGAATAAAAGGGCAGGTTCTGTCCTGGATTAGTGACTGGCTTAAGGACAGGAAGTAGAGAGTAGTAATAAACGGCCAATTCTCAGGGTGGAAAGAGGTGAAAAATGGGGTCCTCCAAGATTCAGTATTGGGACCATTGCTTTTTAATTTATTCACCAATGATCTAGAAGAAGGGGTACATAGTAAAATAGCCAAGTTTGCTGATCATACTAAATTATTTAGGGTAGTAAAAATTGAAAGAGATTGTGAAGAGCTCCAGAGGGATCTCTTGGCATTGGCTGACTGGGCAACCAAGTGCAAATGTGCTTTGATCTTAATAAGTGCAAAGTAATGCACATTGGGGCCAAGAATCCTAATTATGTCTGTAAGCTGATGAGGGCTGAGCTTTCTGCAACACACCAGGAAAGAGAGCTTGAGGTTCTAGTGGACAGTTCAATGAAGGTGTCAGCCCAGTGCACAGCAGCAGCAAAAAAAGGAAATTCAAATGCTGGGAATAATTAGGAAGGGAATAGAAAACACAAGTCAGCAACTGTCATTTTTCCTCTTGATAAATCTATGGTGAGGCCACGTTTGAAATACTGTGTACAATTCTGCTTGCCACACCTCAAAAAGGATACTTTGGAACTGGAAAAGGTGCTGAAAAAGGTAACCAGAATTATTAAGGGGCTGCAACAATCTCCCTTATGAAATCAGACTGCAATGTCTAGGCCTCTTTGGTCTGGAGAGACCGTGTTTAAGAGGGGATCTGATAGAATTATATAAAATCATGCATGGTATAGAAAAGGTGGATAGAGAAAATTTCTTTATCACACAACACTAGAACCAGGGGGCATATATGAAGCTGATCAGATGAGGAGAGTCAGATCAGATGAGGGGAAGTTTTCTTCACCCAGAGGGTCATCGGTCTATGGAATTTGCTGCCAGGTGATAACAGCAACTAGCCCAGATGCCTTTAATGAAGGGTTAGACAAATTTATGGAAGGCAGACGGCTACTAGAATGGATACCTAAGTACATCTTTCAGGCTGTGGGAACAAGCAGGATGCCTCTAAGGCCATTTGCTGGGATTCAAGAGCAGGAGGTTTGCCCATGGGTAATTGGTGGGGCACAGTGTGAGACAGGATGCTGGACTAGATGTGTTGTGGCCCAATCCAGCAGGCCTCCTCTTAGGTTCTTATGTTTCAGGTGAAATTAGTAAAAACAAACAAACAAATCCCATCTTTCAACAAGGGAGACCTTTAAAGAGGGAAGAACCTGTTTCGTATCAGAAATCAGGCTGTTATAGAAGTACTGGTCATAAAACCAAGTGGTCATAAAGACAGCTTTCCACCACAATCATCTTAGGCCCTTTCTGCACTTAGTTGTGATCCAGAAGAGAACCCTTGATAGATTCTCCACAGTAATGCAGATCAGTGAAGTCTTGCCCACCACTGGTATGCATCTTCCACACTAGATCGAGCATAATTTTGATCAGGAGGCCATAAGAGACATGTAGGTTGGCCTCAACGTGGAGGCCCACCAGTGGACCTTGTTCCTAATTCTTTGCAGTGATTGGAACCTGACCCTAAAACACGCACAGGCTTTTGGGCAGAAGCAGGGACTGGTCTGAACTAGTGGCCCTGGGGACCTCCAGACATTGCTTTAAAAATGTGCAGTTTACCTATAGTCCAAGGTCAATTGCTTCTGGAGGGAAAACAGTCTCCCCCATCTGTTCACCTGCTCAGCCCCTCCTGTGTGCTTAGCTCTGATAGGTACACATGTTCTCAGATGAAGGTGTGTTCTTGTGAGTTCATGTGCAGTTTGTCCAAATGGAAAAATGTGGAGTAACTGAAAATTTTGCAGTGGAAGTCCTTAAAATTATTATTTTTAAAACCTGGAGTATTGGGTTATAATGTACAGCTCCAGTGCAAATCCCTTAAATCTGAATGCTGGTGTGCATTCCATGCGCCTTTTAACCCTGTCTGGATGCATCTGGACTGGTGAGCTCAGAAGCGCCCATAGATCTTGAATGCATTCTTTTTTCACCATGTGTGCTTCAGGTTTAAGCTTGATGAAGGTGTGCATAATTTGTTAAATGAGCTCAGACGTAACTCTAGGGTGTGTCCGCACTTACCACTTGAAATTCGGATTAAGGAAATCCGGATTTCTGATATCTGTCCCTGCAAAAATCTGCCTGAAATAAGGATGGATCCAAATGAGGCCTAACGCATGCACACATGCATTAGAATGGCTACTGAGGAACGCATGGCTGCTGTGTGGACACCACAGTAGCGATATCCAGAAGGATCAGACGTAACTTGGTGCATGCCCAATGTGAAGCAACTCCGGGATGGACTACGTAGCTGGAATGTGGTGCTGCCACCTAGTTCAACATGGCGACTCCCAGTCCCACCCACATCCGGTCCCTATCCTATCCCTGTGCGGAAGCATCCTCCTTTGATCCAGAATTTGCAAGCAGGAATGGTTTGAAGGCCTAATTTTTCAGGTCTTCCTGAAAACCAGATTGGGTGGCCTCTAGACCCCATTAGAGACGGATCTCGTGTGAGGCCGTATGGAAGCAGCGTCCTTGAAGGGGCCCTATTCTGTCCCGCTGTGCAGAAGGTACCTTGCGGATATGTGCCGTATGGGTCTTTATCAGGTGCTTAATGGGATCTTGAGGGCCTGTGTGGAAACACCCCTAGTCTCCAGTTACCACTTTAACTTTTTAAGGCAGTAAGACAACTTTTGCCAACGGTTTTTGCCTTTCGCCTGTAGCTATCTGTAGATAGGGACCATGCAAGCAGAGCATGTGAGGCTTCGGTTGAAGGCCTCCTCTTGAATGTGGTAGGTCAATGTGTGGCTTGAGAAGATCAAAGCAAGGTTTCCAGCCTAACCTTTGTCCCACTCTCACCACTCTTGCAAGAATGCTGTGTGAGCCACCCTTGAACGGTCAGTTTAATGCTTTTGCCCTGACGCAGATAAATAGAAGCTTGAAATGAGAATTTGTTTCCAGTTCAGCTTCATTCTGAACCACACAGGCACTCTGACTTCTTCTATGGTACCTTTATTACTTTGATTGACCAAAGAACTCCATTAAATCTGCTGGAGCCTGTCGACAAATGGAGAGGGGGATGTCAGTAATGAAAAATGGCATTGGATTCATCATTTTACTATACCCTCCCAAACACCTCCAGCTACTGGGTAGGAGGCTTCCACCTCCCCGAATCACAGACCATGATAAAAGCATGGGAGGATGTAGGAACATAAGAGGAGCCCTGCTGGTTCAGGGCAGGCCACAGCCTATGTCAGTGATGGCCAACCTGTGGCGCGCGTGTCACAGGTGACAAGCCAAGCCCTTTTGGGTGACACACCTGGTCACCCTGGCACCTGGGCGTGTAGTGCTTGCTTGTTCTTGAAGTGTACAAAATACCAACTTTCAATTGAAGATTTAGCAAACAAAATTCAGCAACAAAAGTCACTAATGTAAAGAATTATTTGTTTTTGCTTTTAATGCATATACCAAAAATATTACTTTTTTACTAGAGCTCCAAATATCACAAAATTATGGATATTTCTAGATGTGACATAGCACCTGAGTTAAGCTAGGTTTTCTTTTGAATTTTGACACACCGAGCTCAAAAGGTTCACCATCACTGGCCTATGTAGTCCAGCATCCCTTCTCACACAGTGTCTCACTACTTGCTTCTAGGCATTCTCAAGCTGAAGACAGAGGTGAAACTCTTAACTACTCTCAAGTTCCTGCTAATGGCCTTTAGGCCGTGGTCACACCTTCACTGTAAGTTGTACTCAGGCCATCTTCTAGACCAGTGGTTCTCAACCTTCCTAATGCCACGACCCTTTAATACAGTTCCTCAGGTTGTGGTGACCCCAGCCTAACCCTAACCCTAACCCTGAACCATAAAATTATTTTCGGTGCTACTTCATAACGACCCCTGTGAAAGAGTAGATCAACCCCGCCCTAGGTTCACTGGAGGAAGGGAATTGCATTCTTCACCTCATTTTTCTGTTGCAGTAACTGATCATATATGCTACAAGCTCTGTTGATCAATGTGTCGGCGTCGAGGTCCACGATGTGATTGCAAAGCTGTACCAGAAAGAAATGACACCATATGATTTGGTCAACTTTCCTTGTGGCTTGTTGCTCTATGGGTGACATTGCTCTTTTCCTTTCTGGTGTGAAGACAAAGAATGTGACTGCCACCTTGGTGAATGGGGCTAGATCTGACTTCCTGTGGTAGCTATGGAGGTGGACAGGGCCTTCCATATTC
The DNA here is from genome assembly GCA_023333525.1 of Aspidoscelis tigris stejnegeri. Classification (NCBI taxonomy): domain Eukaryota; kingdom Metazoa; phylum Chordata; class Lepidosauria; order Squamata; family Teiidae; genus Aspidoscelis; species Aspidoscelis tigris. Next base: position 4,644,142 of record JALMGA010000017.1, read on the forward strand.
CATCCTAAGATGAAGAAGGGAGGTTCTTAGTTCAATCACTGGTGTACCGGTAATTGGAGAAAGGCCCTTTGAAGCAGGTAAGATGGATTCTAGATGTTCTCCAGATTCACAAGTTACTTGTCTTACACTGCTCTGGTTTGGAGTTGCCAAAGTCCACTGAAGGACTCTCACATTGCCTTGTGCCCTTGACCCACAGGATCCATGGGTTGCAGAAGTGAAAAAGAGAATTTCAATCAGAGCAAGAGTGTCATGCCTTGTGCCATCAATCCCACCTCCTCTGAGGATGAGGAGGGTGTTGGACATGCTAGCCAAGTTGAGACAAGCTTCCCTCCCAGCTCGGGTGACAAAGGAGCACCTCAAGAGTCAAACATAAACAATGATCTTGTCTCCCAAGTTGGAGACAGCTCAAATGAAGACACTGAGCCACACCCTTTGCAGAGCCACACCCTTTCTCCAGCAACAGGGAGAACACCTAAGATGCTCCAAGCATCTGGAGATCAAGCAGCAGTTGCACCAAAAGGGGTGCGCCTCTCATAGCTCTACTTCAGAGCAGCTCAGACCGAACAGAAGATGTTGAAGACAAAATGCTTGCAAATCTGCAGCTCCCAGACCTTGTGACCCTCGCTTCTTCAGTTATTACTGTCAACACTGACTCTCTGGTAACTTTGACCTTGCCTTTCCCTGACTTTGCTTAACTATTTAACACCCAATGGACTTTGGAACTAGACTTCTTGCTACTGCTTGCCCTGAGTGCATCTGTGTGTTTGCCCCTTGGACATTCCTGGCCTGAGACATGACAAAGAGCCACATTTTTATTTATATTCTCAGACTAGAATTGACATAGTTAAACATAGTAAAAAAAAACAAAACAATATACCTTTCCAGCAGTGAAAGGTGTGGGCACCTGGGAGAGGGCCTTCTCAGTAATGGCCCCCAGGCTGTGGAATAATCTTCCCCTTGAGGTGTGTCAAGCTTCTTCTCTACATGTTCAGGAAGGCAATAAAGACGCACCTCTTTGTCCTGGCCTTTGGCTAAATGTGGTTACATTCCCCCCTCCCCCTACACACTTTTAAGTAGTACTGTTTTTAATATACATTTGGCTTGTTTTAATATCCTGGATTTTAAATGTTGTAGATACTACTGTTTTAATATATATTGTTTTGTTTTAATGTGCGGAATTTTTGAGCATTGTTACCTGCCCTGAGACATTTGGGTATAGGGTAGGATGGATGGATGGATGGATGGATGGATGGATGGATGGATGGATGGATGGATGGATGGATGGATGGATGGATGGATGGATGGATGGATGGATGGATGGATGGATGGATGGATGGATGGATGGATGGATGGATGGATGGATAGATAGATAGATAGATAGATAGATAGATAGATAGATAGATAGATAGATAGATAGATAGATAGATAGATAGATAGATAGATAGATAGATAGATAGATAGATAGATGAGATGGTCAGAAAATGTGGATCCAGCTCTCCAAAAGCTCAAGAACTACAGTTCCCATTAACTCCAACCAGTCTTGCCTGAGGCAAGGATGGAATGATGGGAGTTTAGATATATCTGGAGTCCACAGTTTGAGAGTACAGAAGTGCTGTCCTTGAACTTTTAGCCTGACTCACCATTAAAATGTCTTCTCCATTCATGTCTTCACTGAGAATCTGGTCTCTCACCATGTTCAGCATTGTGTATGCTACGATCACCTGAAAGTTTCTACAGGGCAGTCCAGTCAGAAACACCTAAGAGAAGATCAACACAAGCTAGAATCTGAATTCTTCAAGACCTGCATTCTACGTACAAGTATAGATCCCCTTTGAATGTGGTAGGATTCTATTTGATATGAATGCATTCATATGAATTAGTATCAATATCCGATACGAACACAAACATATCTGATACATATTTGATATGTATCCCGTAACATAGCCACTCTGAAAGTGTCAAATTTACCCTGAATCCACTTTGAATCTGCTCTCAAACCATATCAAATGCACTCTGAAGCTGTTGCAGATGTGACTTGCGCAGCCGCTTTCCCATCTCCTACAGCGAATCCCCACAGCAAGCTTATTTCGCTTTCCCTAAACCGAAATAATAGAACCGGATGCAAACACGAATTTGCCTGTTCCCATTACTTTTGATAGTGTTCGATCCGGATTCTGAGGATAGTACGTGGCGTACGTGACTCAAGGGGGGACTCAAGTGGCTACTTTTAAAAAGCTGCTATTCGGGGCTGCCCTGCCCTCTTCCTCTTGGCATGGACACGCCACCCATAAGGGACCCCTTCACCAAGCCTAACTGGGTGGCTGGGTGGCTGCCGCTTCCATGGATGGAGGAAAAATGGCAGTGGGCAGCCAGCCAGCAATTTTCCCCCTCCTCTCCCCATTGCTCAGGGCACACAGCAGCAGTGGCAACTAAAGCCCCTTTGCTTTAAACGTTCACATTCAGCTGCTTTCATCCCTTTCCCTTTCTAAAGTCAGAACTCCAAAGAGCTAGAATTGCGCAAAATTGCAACATTGTTATTCCAACCATCAAGGTGTGAAGTGGTTCCATCGCTACAGTGTAGCAATCGCTGTTAAGTGGATTTTTACACTGAAATCACTGTCTTTGGAAGCAAGCTATTGGGAGAGGGAAACCCTAAACATGGATTCTCATCCCTTAAAATGGTACTGTCCACACAGTAAAAAATGTAAAACGTTTCAAGCGCACAATCAGGAGTGAGATCTGTTGAAATCAGGATTAAGATTCACCACGCTTTGGGGTGGTTTAACACGGGAAAAGCGTGTTAAGCCAAACTGCCGTGTGGACTCCAAGGACTGAAAACGTTTTGAATCTGAGATAAGGTTGCCGTGAAGACAAGGCCCTAGTTTCACGAATGTTCCAAAGCATTCATACTAGGGATGTGCACGAATATTCATAGGCCTTCGAAACCCAGTAGAATGTGCTGAATTTTGACATTCAAACTCGAATAGAACGTCCTGAAATGGGAATGTAAACATTTGAAGTGAATTTCGAACTTTGGATATATTTGTTTGAATGATCTGGACATTCGTGTGTGTACAGGTTTTACACGATGCGTACTTGAAGATCTGCATCTTTCCTGCATCTGTACAGGATGAAAACTGGTTGCATATGGGATAACTACAGGATGCATACAGATGTGTACTGATGCGTACAGACATGTATGGATGTCGGGAAGATGTGTACGTGAACATACAAATGTTGTTGACATTTGTGTGTGCAGATGCGAATTAAAAATTTGAATGAATAGATTCAAATTTGGTAAGTACGAATTGAATCTTGTTAAATTCGAATTTAAAAGATTCGAATTGATTCAGATTTTCAGGCATTCGATTCAATCCAAATAGAATGTCAAAAAAAATTCGTGCATATCCCTAATTTGTACAAATACAACTGTCAATGCACAAATGTTGTAACATTTGATTTGTATACGAAGGTCAAATTTGTACAAATATTGAATGTTACAAATATTTGTGCGCATCCCTATTACCAGGTTAAGTGCAGAAAGGGCCTCAGCCTATTTAATAGCTGAATCTCAAAATGAATAGCAAGGTACTTGCCTTCTATGGATTGCCTGAGCCATAAGAAATGAGCAAATTCCTCCAAAGCTATCACCTTTTCCACCCACCCTGCCAGCTCACTCTTTCCTTGCTCCATTCACTATGTTCTGGCTGAACAAGAGGAACTGCTAAATTTAAATTTCTGAGTTGAATCAGCTCCTACAAATCATCTCCATTTCATAAGCCATCATGATGCAGATGTTCACACCTACACATGAGTAAAAAAGATAAAACAGTGCAAAACAGACATCTTGTTCCAATTCTATAGGCAGATAACTCCATTTGTGGTCTGTTTTTTTTTTTTAGCAGTAGACATTTCCTCTGGAGTGTAAGATCACACCAAAAGGAATTTGACGGTACCATGCACATTATCACATCTCTGTTTCTCGTCATAATCTAGTAGCGCTTCCACGTGCAATCCATAATGGAGCAGGGATGTGGGGAAGATATGAATGAATACAAGGAACTAAACGTTGCAATAAAAGGCCCGGTCACACTTGCCCCAAAGCCATAAGATTCTGAGCCATCAAACTTCCCTTTCCTACTGTCAAGCTGGCATCAGGAAAACCTGAACAGATTGAGGGCTGAGCGGCTCCAGTCCTGGAACCATGATGGACAATCTGTACAGAGTTTACTCAGCTGTTGCATGATGTCATGTGCCCTCTGTCCGCCAGCTGGGTAAACTAGCGAAACAGTGTGGGAGGCGAGCTGCCTTCTGTGCTCTGCTGGGGTCTGAGAAGGAAAACACTGTGCCTGGAAAAGTGGAAAGAACAGCTGAGAATTTCTCCTTAGGAAAGTCCAAGATACCAGAGTTTCAAGATGTAGCAATGTTACTTAGTTGCATTAGGAAACTCTGCTCCCAAACTTGGAGAAGACCAAACATGGCACTGTGTGGGTGACCTACCTTGTATTTTTCTTTGGAGAGTAGTGAGTTCTCCTTGACTGGAGGTCTTCAAGCAGAGGTTGGACCTACACCTGTCTGGGAGGGCTTAGGTAATCCTGCATTGAGCAGGAAGTTGGACATGATGGCCCCAGAGGTCCCCTCCAACTCTATGATTCTATGATTAAGATGGTGATGGTGTTGCCCTTGAGCTATTTGTAGTAAAGATGGGATATGTATGTCGTGTCCAGAACAGGTAGTAACAGCAAAGCACTTCCACAAGCATTCGCACTGCTGGCAACAGCAAGACATCAAGTCAGTTACCAGAGTTCTTGGGGATATAGCGTGTGCGAAGTCAAACAAGCCAAAAGTCAGGATACCAGAGAGTCATCGTAAGTTTGAGAAGTTAGTCAGGAGTCAAGAATTAGGGTACACACAAGTCGGGGGTCACCAAGGAGATCCTTTGTTTGCTACAGCGGGTACAGAGTTGAGCGTTGCTTAAGTAGGACTTGGAGAGTCATGCCCCTAGAGGCACAGCTGTTTCTCATTGAGGTGAGCCAAGTGGCGCAGCTGTTGTTGTTTTCCCCAGAGAGAACTCAGCTCTGGTTGTTGCGTATCATCTGAGTCCAAACTATCCCCAATTGGGGGGACAGAAGCAGTGTCCAAGCAGGACACAATTCAGATACTTTCCCCTTTAGGCAAATGTGTATACAGCGTATGGATGCATTCATAATGAGAAAGAGATGTGCAACACATTAAACATTTCCACCATTATGTTAAGCTTTTCTGCCCGAGAAAATTGTAATATTTTAAAATGTGCGACGTACCCTGCTTCAATTCAAAGAGCCATGAGGATCAAAGCAAATATGGGTTGAAGGATCCCATTTGAGTGCATGCTTCAGAAAATAAGAAGGCAGAAGTCCACTTATAAACACTCAAAGAAGAAACGGAAAGCAGCAGATGTGCAATGAGACCTTCAGTTTCTTCTCTTTTCTGACTTTCTAGGCCAGTGATGGTCAACCTATGACACGTGTGTCACAGGTGACACGCCAAGCCCTTTTGGGTCACACACCTGGTCACCCTGGCACCTAGGCGTGTAGTGCTTGTTTGTTCTTGAAGTGTACAAAATATCAACTTTCAATTGAAGATTTAGCGAATGTACAGAATTATTTGGTTTTGCTTTTAATAAAATACATACGGTATATAACAAATATAACTTTTTTACTGGAGCTACAAATATCACAAAATTATGGATATTTCTAGATGTGACACAGCACCTGAGTTAAGCTAGGTTTTCTTGCAAATTTTGACACACTGAGCTCCAAAGGTTTGCCATCACTGTTCTAGGCTACTTCTTCAGAGCAATTGTAAAGATGTGAATTAATTCCTGGAGACTTCTAGACTAACTTGCAAGTTTGGTGGGCTTACATCTACTCAGGACAAAAATTGGCATCTGGAGGGTCAAATCTGTCCCATTTTTCCACACACAGTCAATGATACGGATCTTCAAGACCTGGATCTTTGAGATGGGGTCCTCCTGGAGATCCGGATCTTGAAAATGCCTGAAGGACCCATTAAATCTGGATTTCCTCTGCCCTTGTGAGGAAAGGGCCTTGCAGATGGGGCCTTCAATGGAGTCCAGGTGGGGATGGGGCCTTCCCAATTGGTGCCAATCAGGTACCAACTGGGTTCCTAATGGGGTCTTAGAACCCTTAGAGCCCTAGTGGAAAAAGACCCTTGGTTTTGCTTGATTTCTAGGTAAGAGACACTGGAAAACAAAGAACAATTGCATGTGTATTTTGTTGAAAGTTTGGAATGCCAAACCATTGGAATGACCTGAGTTGTCCATCAGAACAGATAGCCATTCTAACAGAACACCTTTCAAGTTCCAAATGAGGTAACAATGGAAGACTTGTTTCAAGATTAGGGACACAAACAAATAATCATAACATTCAACATTCATATGAATTTGGCCAAATTTGGACATTTGCATTCAAAACAAATGTTGACACATTTAAAGATCAACAGATTCGAACTGAATGTTTTGATTCATTTGTATGAAGCTTTGCATGGGATTCGTATGGGATATGTATGGGATTTGTATGCATTTGTATCGTATTCTGAATCCCACTATATTCAAAGGGGATCTATTCAAACAAATACAAATTTTCTTGCATTGCATTCAATATGAATAGAATACAACAAAACAAAAACATTTGTGCACATCCCTATTCAAGATCTTGTTCCTTGTGTTGGGGCCTACCCATAAAAAACTGGCCAAACAGATGGACTTTTTAATGGGTTTCCCTATATTTATCCTGATTAGAGAGGGACAGAAAAGGGGGGACTGAAAAATGTAGCAAAAATAGCTGTAAAGGAGCCACCTGAACATCTGAAATATTTTAATCTGGAATCAGCTATTTTTATTCTAAACTTGGAATAAGTCAATTTTTGAGAGTTTTATTGCTTTTGCTTTTGCTCTTTAAAAGCACACACAGAGAGAATGTCATATTCTGACTAGGAACTTTCCAAATGTGGAAGGTTTTGCAGAACCCCTACTACACTAGCAAACATTTAAGCCAAGGTGAAACTGGCTCGCCTCTTTTCACTCTCATCCTTCATGCTGCAAGTTTCCTTCTTCTTCTGGGGAACTCTGAGAAGAATGAAACCTTGGAAGATCAGATTAGACTCTAAAAAGCAGTCACCCTGGGCAAGCTGTGAAGCACTTGTAATAAATTCAGCATGCCCCGAGGACTCCTGGAGAAACTGGCTCATACAGTAATCCCTTTCCTACAAGCCCCTAATGGCTTGAATTAATTGAACATCTTTGAAGATAGCTAAGAACTTCCTCTTCTCAACCCAGATGGAGCATTACCCTCTCACCTCTACTATATAATTACTGGGGAAATGGTTAGCATAAGAGAGATTGGATGGCAGGAAGGGCAAGATGGGGTTGCAGGAGAAAGAAGAGACAGCAAAAAAATCTTTGAAAATTCAAATTTGAATGCCTGAATTAGGTCAAATACCAATATACCATACACTACCAACTCACCAGTGGTTGCTATTGAGTATCTCCAGGATTGCATAAATATTTACAGTTTTCCCTCATATAATACTGTAATTGCTTCCTGCAAACCAGTCCCGACATTAACACTATTCAATTCCCTCCCCTTCACCATTTTAGAGGGCAGATACCAGAAGAAATGCAATCTGGAATGTTTATGTCCCTGTGGAAGCAGAGAGGTAGAATCTACTCCATATGGCCTTTTACAACACTTGCTCTGTTTGGAATTTACTTCTTCTCCTATTGCACAATTTCCTTATAGATCAGAGGGATTTTTGTCTTTTTTATCACCAGATCATTCAGAAAAGATGTCAGTTAGCAAAATATTGTTTGTTGACAGTTAATGCTAGGAGGAAATACATGGATAATATTAAGGGCAACTGTCCCCTGATAGGTTACAATTAAGATCTATAAGTTGTACGCGGTTTTTTTGCACGCCTGGTTTATGACCATAATAAAGTAGTGTTCTTATTGCTGCTGCATATGACAAACGGAGGGTGAGTTTAGTTGATTAAAAATTTATATACCGCCCTGTTCCCAAGGGTTCAGGATGGTGCACAGTGGACCAGGAACATAAAAAAATTTTAAATGGAAAACTGAACAAGGAACTGTGGGAGGCCAGCCTAACTGTGTAAGTCCCTTTCTGCACTAGGTCTTGTTATGGATTATGGGCCTCAGAATATTTATAGATGTCCCCATTTGAACATTCGATTCAAATCCATCTAATGTCGACATTCGAACTCAAATACAGATTTTTGAAAATCCAATATGGATTTTTGAATGATTCAAATGCTTAGATTCATATCTGTCACATATGAATCTGTGTGAAAATTATATGTTATCTTGTGCTTAAAATACAGGATTAAAACAGGATGCGTACAGGATAATACGGGATGCATGCAAATTTTTATGGAATGCATAAAGATTTGTATAACAGATACGAATGTTGTCATTTGTATCTTTAAATACGAATTTAACATTCAAACGTACTGATTCGAATAGAATTTTATGACATTTGGATCCTAAATATCTGAATCGAATTGGATTTTATGACATTCTAATCTACTCTGACAATATCCCAGGGAAGGTAAGTGCAAAAAATCCCTTTGCCTGTAGCTGGGTTTTGTGGTTCCCTTGCAGAAATCTCATTCGTTCTCACTTAAAAGGAGCATAAAATGTGCAAAGGCAGCTTCATGCACCATTGCTCAATTGTGCAATTCTTCTCCCCCCTCATCATGTTTGCAGTTTTGCAGTAAGGGGGAAAATGTGTGACTAAGTGCAATTGACAGGTGCAACCCCTGTTTGAACTATGCCTGACACAGTGCAAAGCAAAAAGACCATGGCAATTTGTGCAAACCTTGGACAAAAAGCTCATGATGAAAGGGATTTAATATTTAAGAAGTAACAGGTGTGAGGGGAGCCTCATTGGGTGCACACAATTGCTCACAGGCTATACAGTGTCCTAATAAAATAAATTAAGAAGCATTTTATTTTATTTTTTTAAAAAATCTATTACTTTTGCTCACTTTCACTCTAGGGCAGCCCCAGATAGGGTTAAACAAAATAGGCTTTGCTCTGTGACTGTCACATGAGTGCTAAAGAGCACCAACACAGTTGCTAGCATGTAGGATAGAAGAAGAAGAGTTGTTTTTCTACCCCACTTTTCTCACCCTTAAGGGGACTCAAAGTGGCTGACAAACCTTCCATTCTTCTCCCTACAACAGACACCCTGTAGAGTACGTGGGTCTGATAGAGCTCAGAAAGAGAACTTGGACTATCCCAAGGTCACTCAGCTGGCTTGGCAGAGGAGTGCAGGATTGAACTGGGAGGCCTCCAGATAAGAGTCTGACACTCTAACCACAAGACCAAACAGGGCTGGTGTCACAAAGTGTAAGAAAACCTTTTGGTGCTCGTGCTGGTGCTGGTACTGGTACTGGTGAAGAAAACCCCTTCCCCAGACATCAATCTTCCTCCTGTAGCCCATCTTCATTGCTGGTGGGCCAATTCTGAGGCCAGCTTTGTGTTGACTTCACCACAGAGCTTCAAAAACTGCCTTAGTCCAGACCTGGATCCGGACCCCGGACTCCGGACCCCAGACCCTGGACCCCAGACCCAGATGCCGGGCACCAGTTGCCAGGCACCAGATGCCAGACCTAGACCCAGACCCAGCTCTGCTCAGTTCTTAAAACTACAGAACACCGCAGTGTTCCTCTCCTCTGAAGGTGGACTGATTCAGACTTAGGTGTGAATGCAGCCCTTATTTTCTGTTTGTATCTTCACTGCAAACACATGCAATTTTATACTTCTAGGCCTTAAGGGGACTCAAAGCGGCTGACAAACATTCTGTTCTTCACCCCACAACAGATACCCTGTGAGGTAGGTGGGGCTGTGAGAGCTCAGATAGAGAGCTGTGACTAGCCCAAGGCCACCCAACTGGCTTTGTGGAGGAATATGGCATCGAACTGGGAGACTACCAGGCGAGAATCCATCACAAGACCAAACTGGTTCACATTTAAAGCCATATTATCTCCTCTGTTTTGTGGCAGTAATTCAGGGTCTCCAACAGTAGCTTATGCTTCCACCGAGCAATCAAAGCCGTTTAAATAAGAGTGTCAGAGATCGAATCTGAGATGTTTCAGCATGCAACGCAGGTGCTTTACCAGCAAACTATGTTCTTTCCCAAAGGATACGTAAAATCTGCCTTAGACCAGGTCAGGCCATTTGCATGCAGGGCATGTGTTCTACCCTTAAGTTACGGCTCTTCCTTTAAGCATAACAGATTGTATATTGAAGAGGTGCCAGAATCAAGAAATGCCAGCAACTCTACAGCCTTTGAACGTAGAGGCTAACATTTCACGTAGGAAGGGATCATAGCAAAGCTGGAATCAGCCTATATTTTAAGGGCAGATCTTCCATTCCAGGGAGGCTGGCATAACAGAATTGAGAGTGGATAAGGACCTCAATACAGAAAGAGACCGGGCCCCTGGTCACACCTATATAAGACAGGATGCCCTATTAATCATTCCAACTGAGGTCATAGGAGCTGTGTTCACACCTAGGTCATCCTCAGGCTGTCCTTGCTCTGGGCTGTATTGCTCACATATTTCTCCTGAGCCTCCTCCACAGAATTCTTGGCTCTCCATCCCTTTTGCTGAGTCAAATCTATCTCCTTTCTTATTGGATGCTGTTGTGTCACTCCAGGGAGGTGAACTTTTTTTTTTAAGCCTGCTCCCCCACCTCCGTGCCCCCCTTTATTTTTTATGTGCTTTTCTTCTCTATGCAATTATTTTTTAAAATAATAATAACAAACACTAGATAAAGGAATCATAGACATAAACTAAGGAGAGAAGGGGAAGTGCCTCACGAATTCCATGTGTGCACATTGGCTGAAAGGAAAGACTGGACCCACCCACCACAGCATGGTTCAGCCTCCTTTAGCCTGTCCCCCTTCTCACACTGAGGAAGATGGTCCAGGATGCCAGGACTGGTTGAGTCCTCTGGAAAAGAAGAAGAGTTGGCTTTTCTACCCCGCTTTTCTCATGCATTTAAGTGCCCCTCCCTCCTCCAACTGCCATCACCACAAGGCTGAGAACCATCTTGCCGGAGAGGAGTGGAGAAGAGGCAGCAGGCTGGGCTCTGCCATCTTGCCCCCAGCAGTGCCCCTCCCTCCTCCAACTGCCATCACCACAAGGCTGAGAACCATCTTGCCGGAGAGGAGTGGAGAAGAGGCAGCAGGCTGGGCTCTGCCATCTTGCCCCCAGCAGTGCCCCTCCCTCCTCCAACTGCCATCTCCACAAGGCTGAGAACCATCTTGCCGGAGAGGAGTGGAGAAGAGGCAGCAGGCTGGGCTCTGCCATCTTGCCCCAGCAGTGCCCCTCCCTCCACCAACTGCCATCACCACAAGGCTGAGAACCATCTTGCCGGAGAGGAGTGGAGAAGAGGCAGCAGGCTGGGCTCTGCCATCTTGCCCCCAGCAGTGCCCCTCCCTCCTCCAACTGCTCCCATCACAAGGTGGCAAAGAGACTATGGCAGCTGATCCAGCAGTTGAGAAAACGTCTGGTCCTGAGGCCGAGCAGGGTGGGGCTGAGTAGATGCCGGCTGACCATCTCTACCATCATCCAGTGTGCCATCAGTGAAGAGATAATTCAAACAAAAGAGAATAGGAAAATTCCAATAAGAAACAAAGAGAAGAATTGCAACTGAAGACCTGAGTGCTTGCTTTTGGCTGTTCCCGGTACCCTCCCACACCATTTTCCTTTTGTTTCTTGTCTCTTTAGATTGTAAGCCTGAGGGCAGGGACCTGTCTAAGATTCATATAATATTGTAACCCGCCCTGAGACCCTTGGGTATAGGGCGGGATAGAAATACAAATAAATAAATAAATAATAAATAAACTCAAAGCTGCTGACAAAGCTTTTCTATTCTTCTCCCCACAACAAAACACCCTGTGAGGTATGTGAGAACTCAAAAGAGAGCTGTGACTAGCTCAAGGTCACCCAGCTGGCTTCATGGGGGAGGGCGGAATCAAACCCAGTATTCCAGATAAGAGTCCAGCTCCCTAGCCACTAGACCAAACTGGCTTTGCTATTGAATTGGTATAGATGATTTGCAATAAGAGGCTTTCTGCACTTTCCTTGCCTAATATCCCTGGCTGTGGGAGACAACATAGCGGGTTCTAAAGTTTGAGCGAGTTTCGGAGTGTCACAGTGAGGCAGGGGGAGATTCATGGGGGTGGCAAAGCCATGGGATGATAGGGGACAGTGGAGGGTGGAGTGGTGTGTGGCAGCAGTGTGAGGTGGTGGTGCAGGGTGGCAGAGGAGTTGCAAGGCTTCAAGTGCTGTACAGCATGAGTCTTGTTGCAGAACAGGCCATCCGAATGTAGATGGCCTTTTTCTGGGACATTGGGGCTGCTCCAGTTGGGAAGAGTTCCTATATGAACAGTACCAGCTAGAATGCTCCAATCACTCCAGTGGAATAGTCTTTGGGGAAGGGCAAGACACCATGCACTGGACCATTTCTGGGCAGGTGTTGCTACTCCTGTTTGGCCTCCAAGTCTCCCCAACCCCTGGCAATCGACTGTCAACTCAGTTTTCAATAGTCCATGGCTGTCCACATTGAGGGAGTTCACTTCTGCCACCATGGAGAGACACATGGCAATGGAAAGTCAACCTGATGGGCTGAAAAAGAAAGCCTGAATCATCACTGTGGATGGAAAATGTGGTAGACCTTTGGCTGCATTTGGAGCTCGTGCAGGTCTTATTCCATCTCCAGCAGTGTTCTTATGTACTCAAAGGAATTTGTTTCACTTAGACTGGTTCACCTAGTGTGGAGACCCAAGTCTCTTCCTGGTGTCAATGGTGTTTTCAGATCCTCCCTCTCTCCAAATAAGGGTTGATTGACTTTCTGCATTAGACATCTTCTTGGGGCTATGAAATGCTGTCTGCCTTATGAGAGCCACTCACCTCCCACAGTCTCCAAACATCATCAAAAGACCGGAAGACTCGCTGGAAGAACAAACAGAACCATGGGAACAATGACTGCACCACTTCGCCTTTACATTCTAGAAAGAGAAAGGAAACCACAGGTTCTATCATTCATGCATGCTGTTGCAACGTCAAAGAACTTGAAAGGTGCTGGACCATCCATCTGGAACCACTTGACTGGAATGCAAACTTCAGGAATGAAAGAGGCCCAGGGGAATGCATTCCAGCTGCACAATTTGGTGCATCCACAAAATTGGTCTCCCTGCTAAACTGAAACATACCTGTATAATCAACCACCAGGGTAGGGCTGTGCATGAATGCAATTTTCAACATTTGATTTGAATAGAATATTCAAATGTCCAAATTCGTATGAATAGAGAAAAATGAATGGATTAAAATTCAAACCGATTCAAATACATTTGTATGAATATTCAGTTTGTATTTGATGATATGAATGTTGACAACATTTGTATGTGTCTGTACGCATCCGTATGCATCCCATTTTTATCCTGTATGCATCCTGTTTTCATCCTGTACAAACAGATATGAATGCATATAGATACAAATAAGATGCATACAGACACATGTGTAATGCATATGTATCCATACACGTATGAATATCCAAATAATTCGTATGAATGATTCGAAACATTTAAATCCATTGATTGTTAAAAAATGAACGTATAGGCATTCAATTCAAATTCAAATGTCTAAATTTGAACACATTTGATCAGATTTCAAATGCTTTAAATATTCTTGTGCATCCCTACACTAGAGAAGAAGAAGAGTTGGCTTTTCTACCCAGCTTTTCTCACCCATTTTAAGGGGACTCAAAGTGGCTGACAAAGCTTCTGTTCTTCTCTCCACAACAGAACACCTTGTGAGGGAGGCAGGGCTGTGAGAGCTCAGAAGAGAGCTGTGACTAGCCCAAGGTCACCCAGCTGGCTTCATGGGTGAGGGCAGAATGGAACCCAGTATTTCCAGATAAGGGTCCAGCTCCTTAACCACTAGACCAAACTGGCTTAGAGGTAGTGGTGTGGGGTCACTTTGTATGACTTAGATGAGTTCTGATCCCAGCAAGTCCAGCTAGGCAGCAGACCTTACCAAGATGTCTTGCAAAGATTGGATCCAGAAACACAATCAAAGCTTTCAGCATAATTAGGTTTTTCTCCACTCCAATGTTCATAATGCAGCTGTTCTCCTGGAAAACAAGAATTCTAGAATGTAGAAAGAATCAGAGGAACACAATAAGGCCAGATGGCCAAGCCTGGCTACAACCTCCTCTTACACAATTCAGTCTGCAAGATGGAAATTAACACACTTTCCAAATACCCCAGGCATCAGCAGTCCAAAAATAAATTGTTCCAGAGATAGATTTGTATTTTGCCCAGACCTGTGTGGAGAGAATCCTTATCATAGAGAAATGGCAAAAGGCAGATGCACTATCTTCTCTTCCCTTGTGTGGAAGACAGAACAGACGATCCAATGAGTCTCTGCCAAAACAGACAGTTATTTCCCTCATTAGTGCAAGAGATTTGTAAACAGGTTTTCTGAACTGTTCTGTCCTCATTAATAGGAGTCTTAAAAAAAAAAGCTATCCCTCACAAATTCTCATATATCAAGGTGGATAATTGCCTGCTTGGAGGCCTGATTTAGAAGTCCAAACAAAGTTTTCTGCCTGCTTCCCCCCCCCCCCCCATACTCCAATGGTTACAGCAGAAGGCATGTCAAAGAATGTCAAATACAACAACCTATGATCATCACTTGAAAAACAATGTGGTTTGATTGCCATAAACCACAGAGTACTTCCAAAACACATAATGAAAGTTGCTTATGGAAAATTTCAAAGGCCCAGTCTTCCAATGGATATTAGGAATGTGCCCAATAGGGTTCCCCTTTGAATGTGGTAGGATTCTATTCAATATGAATGTGTTTGTATAAATTCATACAAATATCTGATACCTATCTGACACACATTCGATACACATCCTCTCTGAAAGTGTCAAATCTGCCCTGAACCCACTTTGAATCTGCTCTTAATCCATGTCGAATGCACTCTGGTTCCATTGCAGATGTGACTGGCGCAGCTGCTTTCCCACCTCCCTGGTTCACGAATGTTCCAAAACATTTGTACAAATTCAAATATCAATGTACAAATGTTATAACATCCATCCATCCATCCATCCATCCATCCATCCATCCATCCATCCATCCATCCGTGTCCCAAACACTGTAAGCTACTTCAGGTACTCTTAGTGGTAAAGATTCACAAATCCATGGAATGGACTTACCGTTTTTTGGAGAAAGAACTGGAAGAGCCAGTAGATTTCATATTCTTTTTCAACAAGCAGATGGAAAAGCAGGAGCATCTCATGAAACCCTTGTTGGTATTCTATCAGAGTGGAGGGGGGGGGGAGAGTGAGAACAAAACCATCTTCTGGCAGATCTAATACTTTATCCTATGTCTGTCACCAGTCTTAGCTGTTGTGATAACTAAATGGCAGAAAATCTGTTTTGCTTATATAAGGTGCCAGGTTCAATTGATTATTAGTCTGGAAAAATGTAATGAAAAGCCACTTCAGTGCTGCTGTTAAGAAATCTGCTTTGTCCATAAATTCACTAACATCTTAAAGTTGGTCTGAAGGATTTTTTAAACCTATCAGCAGTTCTAGAAATGTTCTTTTTGACGACATTTTGGAAGTTTCTGAACCAAAATGATTAAGGAGCTGGGACGCCTTCCTTACAAAACCAGACTGCAACATCTAGGCCTTTTCAGCTTTGAAAGATGGTGTTTAAGAGGGGACCTGATTGAAATATATAAAACCATTCATGCTATAGAAAAGGTGGATAGTCACCTGCTTTCACATTGCACATGTAGCTTATCAGAAGGATCTTCTCCAGTTGGTTCTTGTCCACAAGTGGGTTGCCTTCTGCATCTTTGATATAAAGCCTCTGAACATCAGACTCTGTGGAGGAAGAAAAGTCCTCTTGAAGATTTTGAAACAAAGACAAGAACAAAGATGGAGAAATAGCATAATCTTTCTTGGTCTCATTGTCATCTTGACTTAAGGTACAGCTGGGATTCCATCCAAAAATCATGACTGAGGTCACAAAAGAAACCAATTGCTGAACTAGGCCTAGGATATCTACTCTCCACTGTATATTCCCATGCTTTTCCATCTCTGGATCCTCTCCAGTCATCTATACAGCTTTTTATTATTGGTGCCTCAGTTCTTCTGGAGTAATTACAGCAGATATGAGTTCCAGTGTGCTTTATGATATATACCCTTTCTGCACTCACTTATCTTGGTCTGACTATTCCTCTCCACTCTGTTCTGGAATAAGAGATGGGGTGGGGATGCCACCTGCCCTGGGCTAAGTTTAGCAGCAATGAGAATGCACCTTAGCTGTTCCTGTCCATGCTACTGGATGTTGTCCTCATCCAAGGTATGATCCACTCCTGCCAACCATTGGCTGAAGCGCTACTGCTAAAATGTCATGGAGGTAGCTTTTCTTCAAAGTCCATGTCACAATGCATGGGATTTTTATGTTTAGATAAAACTTGACTAAGGAGGAACATGATGAAGGAGTCTAAACTGATGTATGGAGTAGGGGTGGGCACGATTGCAATTTTTGACATTTGATTCAATTGGAATTGAATATTTGAATGTTCAAATTCATACAAATAGGGGGGGAAAGAACGTATTAAAATTTGAACCGATTCGAGTACATTTGAATCTATTCCTACAAATATTCATTGATGATACAAATGTTGACAACATCCATATGTGTTCACATGCATCCATACGTATCCGTACACATCCCATTTTTATCCTTTTCATCCTGTACGTATCCATACAAATGCGTACAAATACAAACAAGATGGGTACAGATAAATATGTAATGTGTATGCATCCGTTACACATACGAATGTCCGAATTATTCGCATGAATGGTTCAAAATATTTGTATTCATTTGAATATTAAAAATCAAATGTCTGGACATTCGATTTGAATTTGAATGTCTGAATTTGGCCGAATTTGAGGGAATAACGAATATTTCAAAAATTCTTGCACATCCTTAGTATGGAGGATAGGGGAAAGCAAAGCAAAACAAAACAAAAAAACTACCATGCTCACAAGTAAGTCTCCACTGAAGCTGAAAGTGGGAAATTGAGAACAAATATAGATGAAGAACTGTCACAGGCATATGGGAAAATCTGCTGTACAATCAGAGTGACTGAGGATTCTGTATTGATTTCTAGTACTACACTAGAAGTTTCTAATCCGTAATTGGAATTGAAAATGAACAAGGCAAAATATTATGGGATTTTTGTTTTTACCAAAAATAAGGAAGCACCTTGCACATAATATTTCTAGCAGGATTGTAGTTGAAAAAAAGCCATGCATGGATTATCAACGTGGTAGAAATTGGCAACGGGAGAGTTAAGGAAGAGCAGATGAAATGGTCACCAGACACAAAGAGGTACAAATTGAGATTAGATGTCTATAGGAAAGTAATGATCGCATTAACAGTTATTGGTGCCTTTGGCGCAGTTATAAAAGAACTGAAGTAACATATTCACACCTTGGGTCTTATAAGAGTCACTATTCGTCAGCTATAGAAGACATTCCTATTGGGAACAACATGCATTCTGCATGGATACTTTTGATTATCAGAGTACCAAACTGTGCAAACATAATACTGTATAGTAAGTAAAAAACGCAAAAGAGGATTTTCCAATGTTGATTCATTATCACATTTTTTATTTAATTTCAGAATATACTAAATAAATACATATATTTAATTATCCCATAAAACAAACAAGGTAATTCACACTTATCCGTTGCCAAAACATAGTAAAAGAACATCAACAAAACCCCTCTAACCCATCTTTCTTGTATGATTGACCTAAGAATATAAGCTAAAGCAAAATCTTTATCTTACTAAACACTGATCAAACATTTAGTAATTGTGGAATCACCGAAGTAAAGAAGGAGAAAATCACTACATCAGAGAAAGGTATTTGACTCTTAAATGAAACAACCATCGGAGGCCTCACACTTGAAGATGCTTATAAATATTTGGGCATTCTAAAGTCAGATAATTTGCATAACCAAATAAACAAGCAGTTAAGGAAACTCCAAAAGTCTAGTCTCAACATCAGGCAGACAATCAGAAGAAGAAGAAGAAGATGACTTGGCTTTTCTACCCTGCTTTTCTCACCCATTTAAAGGAACTCAAAGCAGCTGACAAACCTCCTGTTCTTCTCTCCACAACAGAATACTCCGTGAGAGCACAGAAGAGAGCTGTGACTAGCCCAAGGTTTTATTGCTTTGAAGGTAAGTTTGTGTTTTGATCTGCATGATGAACTTTGCTAATGAACATCCGCCAGAATGTACTTATATTAAGGGGGGTGGCGTTTCCACTAGCACTACATACCCATTAAGTACCCATTAGGGACCCATTAAAAGCCCATTAGGCTCAGAGCAGGAAGACCCCGTTCATACCTGTACTAGGGAAATCCGGATTAAATGGGTCCTTCAAGACCTATAATCCGGATTTCCTGTGGACCCCATTAAAGGGGTCCACAATCTGGTCTTCAGGCATCAAATCTGGATTAGACGCATTTCCCCCCCACCCAAATGTGGCGTGATGGACGTCTCCCACTTGGGTACATGTGGATGCTCCATCTCAGGGCGTCCTTCACACTTCAACAGCCCTCGTGTAAATAGGTCTCTGCACTCACAGTTCCTTCACTTTCTTATCTAGGTATTCAAAATTCTTGCAGATAGCAGCAAAGTTCTTTCATGTATTTGTCCCTACATGCACTAGTAGGACTGGGTAGTAGTCTGTAGGTCTGAAGAGTCTCGACAGCCTGTCAGTCACATCTTTTATCCACGCACCAGGAAGACAACACACCTCTTGTGAGGTCATGGGAGGTCTGCACACAGCTGTTTCTGTTTCTCTCAGTAAGGAATTCCCCCACAACCACCATTCTCCATTCTTGTTATCTCCTCAATATTCTCATTGCATACTTAATAAGGAATTTAATCACCTGGAACACTAACAGGTGTTCAGCTGCTCATACATAGGCCACTCAGGTTGAAAGTCCAAATGTTATAGATTTTTGAGTTCTTGGTTATCGATCATTCCTACTGGCTTCCCAATACACAGGTTGTAAACATGCAAGGACCTCAAGCAGTGAGGTGTATTCAGTTTATTCACAGGCCAATACCTCTTTGCAGATGTCCATAGTGTAAGTATGGGAAGCAAGAGGGACACTTACTAACAGGAATAAGAGAAGTAGTATAGCCTAGCGATGTGTGTGAATGTTCTAAACATTCAAAATTTGATCAAATTCGATCGAATGTGGACGTTCGATTTGAACAGAATGTCTACACATTCGAATTTAAACATTCGAACAAATTTCAAATGTTCCAAAACTTTCGTCTGAATGATTCAAATCATTCGAATGTACAGATACGTATGGATTACATACGTATCTGTACGAATATCATATGCATCTTTACACATTTGTGCTTATAATACGGAACAAAAACGGGATGCATACAGGAGAAAATATGATGAGTACGAAATGCATACAGATACGTATAACACATACGATACTCGTATCTTCAGATTCGAATCTAACATTCAAACGAATACATTTGAATGTATTTGCATTCGGATTCTAAACATTCGAATTGAATCAAACTCAAATGCAAAAAACCCCAATCGTGCTCATCGCTAGTATAGCCCAAACTTCCTTTCTCCTTTCAAAGGTAGCCCAGATTTTTATTTATTATTTATTTATTTACATTTCTATCCCGCCCCATACCCGAAGATCTCTGGGTGGGTAACAACAGATTAAAACAGGATACAAATTAAAACAGATACAGATTAAAATGAAATACAGATTAAAACAAGATGCACGTTTAAAAACACCTTAAAAATTCAACGAATTTAACACTGTGCACTCCCTAGTGCATTAATAGTGATGTCATTGTAACTGGGGAGGGAGAATAAAACCTCAGCCAAAGGCCAGGCAAAGAGGTATGTCTTTACGGCCCTCCTAAATAAATACAAGGAAGGGGCATGGTGCATCTCGAGGGGGAGGCCATTCCATAGTCTCGGGGCCACCGCCGAAAAAGCTCTCTCCCAGGTGCCCACCAACCTCACTACTGAAGGTGGAAGGAGGCCCAGGAGGGCCTCATTGTTGGATCTTAAGGCACGGGCAGGTCAGTATGGGAGAAGGCGTTCCTTTAGATATTTGGGGCCCAAGTCATTTAGGGCCTTATAAGTCAGAGTTTACACCTTGAATTGGGCCCGGCAGTGAATTGGCAGCCAGTGCAATTCTTTTAAAACTGGCGTAATGTGTATCCGGTTAGCTGTACCAGTCAGCACTCTAGCTGCTGCATTTTGCACTAACTGCAACTTCCAGACCATCTTCAAGGGCAGCCCTGTGTAGAGTGCATTACAATAGTCCAATCTAGATGTACAGTGTGCAAGTCAGCTTTCAAATTCCCCTTAAAGAGGGCCAATGATTTTCTCAAATAAAGGAGAACAGGAAACCATTTGGTTGTTTGTGTGTTACTTCACTGACACACGGAGAGGTTAAATTGTCCATTGGTTTTGTGCATGAGCTAAATGGAAAAGAAACCTCTTTAAAATAAAAGACTGTTAGGCGATTTAAAAGCAACCTGGATTTTAAAAAGAAATCTAATAGAGAAAGCGGGATGCATAGAAGGCCACAGTGCCCTTGAATAGGGTCGTGCTGAAGAACAGCTCTCTAACCTGCTATATTTTTCTATAAAAGTGGGAAACGATTTCATTTTACACCAGTCCCTGAGAGGAGAGCAGTAATGAAAGGTGGATGTTTCCCGGGCTTGTGACCTGCTTAAGGAATTCTCTGTCAGAGCCGAATATCTATTACCTCCGAAGGACCAGGCCGAGTCCCATCTAAGCTGTAAATCTTTCTCTAGGCTCGCTTGGGTTGATTTATGGCAGGAACGTTGATTTGTAACATTAATTCTGCCCGTATTGCTTAATATTCTTTTTCTTTTTTTGCTATACAGCTGGGAGAACCATAAATGGGAAACTGAATATAAATGATAATAATCACTTATATGCTTCCTCTTCAGCAGCTATGAGAACCGTACGCTAGAACCAGGTTTTTGTCCTTCTTTCCTTGTTTAGGACCAGTTTCTCATGTTGGTAGTTCTGGGCCCGACCTGGAGGATGAATGAGGCATTTGTAGGAATGGAGGCAAAGAGGCCAATAAACCCCACTGGGACTCTCAGGACAGAAACAAAGGTGACAGAAAAGATAGAGTCTTCAGAGGCAATAGCTGAAACTCGGTGGAAGGAAATGCAAGTGGAAAAAACATGGACCAGAGACCAAACTAAGTAGGGCACAAGGGAACTGTAATTCCATTCAAACTTGTATAAAAACTGACCTGCCTGAACTTAGGGGATTATGCACACATTAAACAAACCTGGACTGAAACATGTGTGAAAGGAAAAAAAAAAAGGAGGCTGGATTCTAACTCTAAATGGCCCATTAAAGTGTGTTATTGCCTGCTTTACCAGCCAAGCCCAAGGCCAACCAACCCAGAAAGAGATGTCATGCATTAGGATTTTAGATAGTTGCAGACTAGAGATATGCAAGAATAGTCAAAATATTCATTATTCGATTGAATTCGGGTGAATTCGGACATTCGAATTTGAATCGAATGTACAGACATTAGTTTTTTAATAGTCGAACGAATACGAATATTTTGAATCATTTGTACAAATTATTCAGACATTCATATGTGTATGGATATGTATGCATTACATACACATCTGTACGAATACATACAGGATGAAAATGTGATGTGTAAAGATGTGTACAGATATATATAAATGTCAATGTTCACATCATCAAATACGTATCGGATATTCATACGAATGGATACAAATGTAATCGAATCGGTTTGAATTTTAATACATTCATTTTTTTTCTCTATTTGTACGAATTTAGATATTTGAATATTCAATTTGAATCGAATTGAATATCAAATATTGCATTCATGCACACCCTTATTTCAGACTACTTCAGTAGTGCCTTCCTTGCTCACCCCTGTGGGATTCCAAGGTGGAGTGAGATAGGCTTCAATCAACTGACTGATCAATTATTCCATAAAGCCATTTAATTATGTCCTACCCTTTCCCAGTGGATCTAGAGAAGCAAGCAACAAATGTACCTGTGTAGATGGGGGAAGAGAGAAGTATCATTGAATGTGTTTCCATGAGGGAAGGAGAGGCAGAAAGAGTGGAAGTTTTTTTCTCCTTCCTGCACCATAGGACCTTTCTGCATTTATCAGAAATCTGATATAATGGGAGCCAGGATTCCTTCTGGGCCTCTTTCTTCTGCACCCAGATGCAGAATAGAGAGGAGAGGCCCCACTCATTGCTAGTATGTTTCATCCATATTGGATGGAGCATATACCTGACTAGGCAACCCAAAATGGGTCTATCTGAGGACTAGGGGCGCTAGAATGGAATAGGGAGCTATGCAGAAGGGCACACATCTGGTTGTCCCACTTTAGAAGAAGACCCATTTTGGCAGCACACCCAATTGCATCACTTAAATGGCTCTCCCAGGAGCTCTGAGGCCATGAACCCCTGGCTAGGGATGTGCACGAATGCAACTTTTGGGATCCAATATTAGATGCATAATATTCTAAACAAATAATTGTCAAAGTGATTTGAATGTTTAAAATTTGATTTGATTCAAATAGAATACATTTGGATCTATTCGTACAAAGTTTGATTCGTATCTGATACAAATGTCAACAACATTTGAATGTGTCTGTACACATCTGTACACCTATGTACACCTCTGTTCACATCCATATGCATCCCGTTTTCATCCCGTATGTATCCATACAAAATCCATATGGATACAAATAGGATATGTACAGATACATATGTAATGTGTACATATCTGTACAGATATCAATGTCTCAGTAATTCGTATGAATGATTTGAAAGATTCAAAAATTCATTCGAATGTTAAATTCAAATTTAGAGACATTCAGTTCAAATTTGAATGTCTGAATTTGATTGAATTCAATCAAATTTTGAATGTTTTGAATATTCGTGCACATCCCTACTCCCGGCTGTCAGAGTTGTTTTAGCAGGCTCCAGAGCATGTGAACACGTCAGAAAAGCATGAAGGGTGTATTGGAATAGGTTCTATGTGGATGGCCATGTTCTGGGACAGCTGGACACCCCCCCCCAGCTGGAAGAAGAAGAGTTGGCTTTTCTACCCCATTTTCTCACCCATTTAAGGGGACTCAAAGCAGCTGACAAAACTTTTCTATTCTTCTCCCCATACCAGACACCCTGTGAGGTGGGGGGGGGGCTGTGAGAGATCAGAAGAGAGTTGTGACTAGCCCAAGGTCACCCAGCTAGCTTTGTGGGGGAGGGCTGAATCAAACCCGGTATTCCCAGACAAGAGTCCAGCTCCCTAACCACTAGAACAAACTGGCTCACAGCTGGAGCAGTCCAAGCCAGGTAAGTATGGAAACAAAAACATAGTATGATTGGTAATAGATGACAATAGATTGCATGCAGATCAAAATGTAGTTGGGAAGATCAAAGGGAGATTTCATTTGGAACACACTCCGTGTCTCATCCTCATATTGCTTTTGATTTTGGGGCCATCACTGGCTGAAGGACAGAAGAAAAGCCAGAGATGGAGTGAGCGGACAAAGTGCAGTAATTTAGAAAAAGTGGGGAGAAGGATATAGGAACAAAGAAAGAATGTGAAGGTAATAAGTAAAAGAGTGAACATATGTGTAAGGGGGTCAAAACTAGGAACAGGAAAAAATATGGGCTCACTTCCATGGGCCAGCCTCCAAAATTCTGAAATTCTCATAATATGCAACCTTAAGGTAAAAAAGGCTTTAAACTGTTCCACCCAACATTCTCTGGTTCCTTACTGATGAGGTTCTGGACTTCTATGAAATCCCTGTGTTCAGTTTCTAGTAGAGGCTGGATTTTTTCACACATGCTATATAAGGCTTCATAACTTTTCCTGTTAAAAATGAGAGAGGATAGTTATAGATTCAGGATGCAGAACACGACACAAGTAGGTAGCATCAATACAAATAATAGGATATGTTCATTGGACTTCCTTGTGATTAGTGGTAGACCTTGGAAAACTATGTTCCCTGTTTGGTTTTGTGCCAACCCCTCCCCCCCCCCAATGATTGTGGCAGGCTTCACTTTTGTGTGTGAACATCCATTGAATTTTTGCACATGAAGGGAACCCCCGGCCGTCCGCTCCCTCACCCCTGCCTCGGCCCCTCAGCTTTAGCTGCCACTGCCACCACACCCTCTTCAGAGGAGCTCAGCTAGGAGAGGTCACCCCCATCTGAGAATCTCTCATGAGATTTCCCATGAGTCCCAAGAAATCTCATGAGATTTCACACAATTCCTGGATGGGGGCAACCTCTCCATCTGTGTGTGCTCCTCTGGAAGGCCTAGCTGAGGCCACAGTGGCACCAGAGGCCACAGAGGTGGCAGCAATGGCCAAATTTTCAGGTAAGGGGGTGCAGCCGGGGTGGGTGCAAGGCAGGGGCGGGCAGATCTGGACTTTGTCAAAGCTGGTTAATATATTTGCCCATCCCTACTCTAAGGTGTGGATAAAAAAGGCCCAGGACTGAGCCATGTTCCAGTCTACCACTCAGTGTGGAATGGTACTAGATCAGCAGTTCTCAACCTTCCTAATGCCGCGACTCCTTAATGCAGTTCCTCATGTTGTGGAGCCCCCCAGCCATATGGGTGGGGCAGTTGGGAGGGGGGAGGGAGGGGCTGCAGGAGACTTGTTGTGGCCCCTCTGAAAGGGTAGTTCGATCCCCAAAGGGGTCACAACCCACAGGTTGAGAATCGCTGCCCTAGATCGTCTACAAGAAGAGCATAGTAACATCCTCTTTAGAAGCCTTCCTGTCATCCTACTGAATCACATTTTGATCCACGATGGATTCCATCCTGAACCCTCCACTATAGATTGCATGTCTTTAGCAGGGACAGACCATCAACATGACTCTCTTAGCTGCTCCCAGATAGTGTTGCTAACGCCTAGTGCGTAAATGAGCAAGGGACACCACTCACACACCGTCTCATGCTGTCCACAGCTAGTCGTTCATCATAAGAACTTCTCCATGTGTAGTAGCCTGTGAGAAACTTCCAGGCTTCAGACCTCACAGAGGGATCCAAACCCTAAAACAACAAAGTAATATTTTACGTAAACATGAGACAAGAGAAATCCCACATTTCTTAGGGAACAGTTGTTAGTGGCCTTTTAAAGAATTGACATATAAATGTGCTACTTCACAGGTGGTGGAATATATGTTTGCTTTTCTACTTATTTAGATCTTCATCTCTGACCTGCAGAAGAGCCTCATGAGGGAAGCCAGATTGAAAACCAGTGACTGGCTCAAGTTTTATTATTATTTATTATTTGAATTGAATAGCACTCTTTACTAGGGGCATGCACAAATGCAATTTTCGGATTCAGTTTGAATATTCAAATGTTCGAATTTGAATGAACAGAGAAAAACGTATTCAAATCCAATTCAAATACATTCGTATTTATTTGTATGAATTTTTGATTCGTATTTGAAGTTATGAATATCAACAACATTTGTATGTATCCATATGCGCCTATACGCATCCAATTTTTAATCCTGTATGCATCCCATTTTTGTTCTATACGTATCCGTACAAATGCATACAGATGTGAATAAGATGATATGGATATGTATGTAATTATATGTATCCATACAGATACAAATGTTCGAATAATTTATACAAATGATTGGAAACATTTGAATTCATTCAAATGTTAAAAAATGAATGTATAGACATTCGATTTGAATTCGGATGTCCAAATTTGAACAAATTTTGAATGTTTTGAATATTCTTGCCCATCCCTACTCTTTATCTTGAGATCCAAGAGTGTTTTATAAAGAGATATGTACACTGCATGAAGTTGGAACATTGCTGGAGGAACTAGTGGAAGATCTTCCCAGCTTATTCTTTCTCCTCTACTCCCCTCTAGGGATGGACAAAGAACATTCATCAGGTTCGTAACTGGTACAAATTCATACAAACATTTGCATTCAAATCAAATATTGGCTATATTCAAAGGTTGGCAGTTGAGTGTGAAGCAAATACTTCATTATATTTGCAAAGGGGAGGCGGTGGCAAAGCAGCTGCCCATCACATCTGCTGTGGATTCAGAGCAGAATCAACGTGGATTCAAAGCAGATTTGGAACAGATTTGGAGGGGAGACTGGCAGCAGAGATTTCAAGCAAATTCAAAGAGTATTTCAAGATCATTTACAGTGTATTTGAATCCTATCATATTCAAAGTGGCTCTATTTGCATGAATGCAGAATTCCTGTGCATTCGCTTTGACGCAAAGCGAACATGAAAAAAACCCCATACACATCCCAATTACTCTCAGGCAAGGTGGCTCTTTTGGTGCCTTTTCCCAGTAGTGAGCAACTTGACCTCAATTCTCTGAGGTCATTATCAATTACCTCACATTATTGGGTTTAACATGGCCCTTTAGAGGAATGTTCACCTTGATAAGTAAGAGAATTTTATCATATATCCACAGGAGACTCACATAAAAAGCCAAAATCTAAACAGTACAGACTAGGGATGCACATGAATATTCGTAAAATTCAAATTTTGGCCAAATTTGGCCATTCGAATTCAAATTGAACATTGGCACATTCGAAGACTGACATTCGAATATCAATAGAATATTTTAATACATTCATATGAAGCTTCGCATGAGATCTGTATGCTATTTGAATGCACCCGTATAGGATCCGTATGCTATTCATATGCATTCGTATGGGATCCATATGGGACTGGACATTCATATCAAATACGAATCCTACCACATTAATGTTAGCCTGGGGAAGAGTAAGAGAAAAAAGAAAACACGTTCGGATGTGCATTTGAAAACAACCAAAAGATAGTGTGTTCTGTCTCCTGGGAAAGACAGTGAACTGATATGCCACAAGGTCAAAAAGATGTGCTCCTGAGCACGTAACCTCGAATGGGAGGGGGAGGCAGCTCACACACAGCTACAGGAAGTTGTCACCAACAACGTCCGGTTACTGATTCTGTATAAGGTTCCCGTGGCCGTTGTTGTCGTTGGTGTTGTTGATGTTCTTTCCAAGAATGTGAGTCTGGGAGGAGAATGCCATGTGCTAAACATGGACCGGAAGGCAGCCTTGCCGGGCTAAAGAGACTGTAACTTGTTTTGTATATACCATGTAATCTTCAAGCAATAAATCGTAGCCTCATTAGCAATAACTCGGAGCGGCTGTATTCTGTTTTATGAGCCAAGGAGTCTGAGCTAATGATACGGAATCTGGAAAGCCTGTTGCCGCAGCAGGAGCAAACGCCGGAGTCAGATAACAAGGTAAACTACTCTGCAACAAGATCTAATCTAGATCTAATCAAAAAACATCCACAATTAAAAGGGGATCTGTTTGAACAAATATGAATTTCTAGCAACTGCCATTGTTGAAAACACTGGGAAATAATTAGCATGAGTAAGCAAATCAAATTATTTTGCGGTTTAGCCACAAGTTCAAAGGTTGGAATGAATACTCTCCAGATTTCAAGAACAGTTTCTGGGCTTTAGGAAAACAGGGGAAAGATGCACAGAGAGAATAAATCACTAATTCCCTCCCTCCCTCCGTCCCTTCCCCTCTCCTCTTCCCCTTATGCTGGGGGAAAATGCCGTATGCTGAGGTCATAAATGCCAGTTCAATTTGTTGTGATGGAGAATAATATTTATAACAGTCTGTACACTTGATGGTGGAGAGAGCGAACATTTTCACAGTTTTCTATGAGAGTGCCACGCTTCCCTGAGTTCATCTGGGTTAGGGTGGCTGAGTTTCCCACTCTTCAATGAAAAAGGAACAGAAAACACTTGTTGTTGATGGAGAAATTCACTCAAGAGCTTACTGACGAAGCTAGGGTCACAGTGGGTAGTAGAGTTAACTTGTTGAAAAAAAATGAATGATACCTATGGATTAACTGGCAAATCAACTGATTACATTTTGTCATTCAGATATTACTAGACTGTCCTATCCTTTCATGGTATGCAAGATGGGATGTTAATCTGGCCATTGAAGAGCCCATTCGACTTCTCCCTGCCCCATAAATAACAGTAAGGATACAAAAGTATAACAAGGATCCTGACTTGGTATGTGCACAAAATATTCAAAATATTCATTATTCATATGAATTTGGACCTTTGTATATGAATCAAATCTCCGGACATTTGGATTTGCGAATTTGAGCGAATACAAATATCTCGAGTTATTTGTACACATAATTCAGACATTCCTAACTGTGCAGGTACATACTCATCTCATACACACCTATACAGAACTCGCATGGATCTGCATGAATCCGTATGGGGTGAAAACTGGATGCATATGGGACATGTTCAGATTCATATGGGATGCATACAGGTACATACAAAATGCATATGTACCTGTACACATATGAATGTCCAAATTATTCGTATGAATACATATGGATGTATTTGTATTGGATCGAATGTCTGGACATTTGGATGGATACATTCAGATTTTCAATTTTTTGATTCATTACAAATTGAATTTGAAAACTTCATGTGTGCACACCCCTGATCCTGACTCTCTTGTGCATAGAGGAGTGGAGAAGAGGCAGCAGGCTGAGCTCTGCCATCTTGCTCCCAGCAGTGCCCCTCCCTCCTCCAACTGCCATCACAAGGTGACGAACCATCATGCCTGAGAGGAGTGGAGAAGAGGCAGCAGGCTGGGCTCTGCCATCTTGCTCCCAGCAGTGCCCCTCCCTCCTCCAACTGCCATCACAAGGTGATGAACCATCATGCCTGAGAGGAGTGGAGAAGAGGCAGCAGGCTGAGCTCTGCCATCTTGCTTCCAGCAGTGCCCCTCCCTCCTCCAACTGCCATCAAAAGGTGACGAAACATCATGCCTGAGAGGAGTGGAGAAGAGGCAGCAGGCTGAGCTCTGCCATCTTGCTTCCAGCAGTGCCCCTCCCTCTTCCAACTGCTCCCATCACAAGATGGCAAAGAGACTACGGCAGCCGATCCAACATTTGAGGAAACATCCTGAGGCCGAGCAAGGTGGGGCTGAGTAGATGCCAGCTGACCATCTCTACCATCTTCTGGTTTGTCATCAATGAAGAGAAAATTCAAAGTAAAGGGAATAAGAAAATTCCAGCAATAAGAAATGAACAGAAGGATTGGAACTGAAGACCTTGAATGATGCTTTTTGCTGTTCCCTGTTCCCTCCCACACCATTTTCCTTTTGTTTCTTGTCTCTTTAGATTGTAAGCCTGAGGGCAGGGACCTGTCTAAGATTAATATAATATTGTAACCCGCCCTGAGACCTTCGGGTATAGGGCAGGATAGAAATACAAATAAATAAATAAATATGCTCAGTCCTACTTTCTCGCTTCTCTGTGTTCCATAGTCACCAAAACACATTTGCTGTTCATCATCACCATCAACCAAGAGCATCTAATGAAATTACTGTTATCACTGGAAAGCTGAAAGGACTTGCTAAACTCATTAATACATCAGGATCCTGGCTCTGACAAATTCAAATAGACACACTCATTCCCACAACTCTACTCCTGAGTTAGCAGATGGGAAGTGGCTACTACTAGGTTGAGAGTCTGGATATCTCTGGTCCTGCTCTGCCTGCACTGGACAGAGCCAAATCTGGATTAAGAGTCTCTTAATTTGAATTTTGGGTGGACCCATTTAATTGGGAAAACAAGGTGGCCAAAGATCCTGTTCCAGAACTACCAGAGGGCAACTTTCAGCCAAAAATCACACCCCCTCAGGCTCCAAGGCTAGCAACTAAGAGGCAACCGTGAAGCTCATGCAAGCTTTGAAGACATGGGAAATCATGGGGTCACATTAGCACCATCAGTGCCGATGGTGCTACTCTGGGGTTTTTCTGGGCATTAGAAACTAACACATACCAGCTGCTCGTGCCTTGCAGACTGAGGGCAAAGCAATAAATGGTCAAATGGTCACAAAGGGTAACCCTTTGTTTCTTGGGCTATCTGCAAAATAGTGGACTCACTCAATGGTAATTATGTCCCAGCTTTAAAGTGGTCAGGCTGAAATCTCTAGGGTGAATAAGGAACAGTTCAGTGTTTAGTGGGATGGAAGATCAGAGATCTACAGCATCTAAAGAACACCCAACCTGCAGTTGAATGCGCCATCAGTTGGTATGCAGTGTGACTCTAGCTAACTTCTGGTTTATGGGCTGGGTTTATATTTAAGACAACTCTGAGCTGTTTTGTTTCTTGATGGTCAGACTTTGAAAATGGGGTTGAACCATAGGATGGTGTCAGCTTTGTCTGATCACAGCCACAAAGAAAAAAAGAAAAAAAAAGGAATTCTGGGTGTGGCTTAGACTCTGTGGTGGAATTGTTCACACACCTGTCTGCCTCTCTCCTGTCACCTGAACAATATGGGTTAGAAAAGGTGGAACAGAGAACGCTTGGGAACAGATGGGCTGTGACCAAACAAAGACACACAAACACACTAGGGGATGTGCACGAACATTTGATATTCGTCCAAATGCGTCCAAATTGAGACATTCGTATACGAATCTAATGTTATGACATTTGTACATTCACATTCACATTTGTACAAATGTTTCAGATCATTCATACAAATGCTTTGGAACATTCATGAAATGGGTGTGGGGGAAAACAGCTGCACCAGTCACATCTGCAACGGATTGAGAGTGCATTTGACATGGATTGAGAGTGGATTCAAAGTGGATTCAGGGCTGATTTAACGCTTTCAGAGCAGATATGTTATAGGATACATATTGGATTTGTATTGGATACATATCGGATATTCGTATGAATTTGTACAAATACTGTACATTCATATAGAATAGAATCCTACCACATTTGAAAGCGATCTATTCAAACAAATATGAATTTTCTTACAATTGATTTGATACAAATCAAATTTTTAAAAACCCCATTCGTGCGCATCCCTAACATACACACACACACTTGACTGGAGACCTACCTGGGGCCTGTCACACACCTGATCCTCTGCAAAGTGTTGCTATTTTGTTTGTGGCATCCTGTGCGATTGTGCGTATGCCAGCACTATGATGACACTGATGCTCTGTGCGTGCGCAGTCACGTCAGGGATTATCTGAAGTGCCAGCATGCTTGTGCTCAGTCGACCCCTCACACCAGAAATGGTACAGGTGGTCACTGCTGGATGCTCCCAGGTAAGTTCCCGGTCATGATTACATAAGATTAGTTAGCTTGTGGTTCACAATTTTGTGCACCACAGCTAGTTGATAATTAGTTAACATCTGGGCAAGCAAGGGGCATTTGTTGGCTATAAATGCCTCCTGCAAGTGCACATGCACTTGGCCTGATTTAACTAATTATCAACTTAGAGACCAAGTGCAAATTGGCCTCAGGTTTAAATATGGGCCTACATTACTACATATAGTGCAGTGATGGCCAACCTATGACACGCATGTCACAGGTGACACACCAAGTCCTTTTGGGTGACACACATGGTCACCCTGGCACCTGGGCGTGTAGTGCTTGCTTGTTCTTGAAGTGTATGAAATACCAACTTTCAATTGAATATTAGCAAATGAAATTCAGCAACAAAAGTCACTAATATAAAGAATTGTTTGTTTTTGCTTTTAATAAAATATTACTAGAGCTACAAAATTCCCAAAATTATGGATATTTCTAGGTGTGACACAGCACCCGAGTTAAGCTAGGTTTTCTTGCGAATTTTGACACACCGAGCTCAAAAGGTTTGCCATCACTGTTATAGTGGCTTTATATTGGAAGGCTTTTTAGCAGTGGCCATAAGAGGGTGTTAACTGCGCTGTAGTTTGAAAAGGGACCTTCTGCAAAATGTGCATGATCCTGAAAAGTTTATTTGCCCAAATATTCTAGTCTCCCACTGGAGGAGGAAAGCCAACGAGGACAAATCGGGCAATGACTCATCATGTTCAGTAGTGCAGTAAATGGATCTCCTCTCCATGTTTCCTTCACGCATATTTCAGTTCAGGGCTGGCTAATGTGTGCATAATCCATCATGCTCAATGGATTAATTTTCATAGGTATTTAGATGTACCTATTCTGACCTCTGGTTCCACTTCATTTTAACTACCTTGATTTCCACTCCACCAGTCCCAAGTGGTATGGGTTCCCAAAGCCTTCCACTTCATTTGGAACAAACATTTTAGCTCACCCTTTCCAGGATTTGGCTTGCAACATAGTTCCGTGATTTGAGCAGCTGGCCACTCTCGTCAAAATAACTTTGCCATTCAGAACTGTCTATGGGCAACTTCTTGACACTCTGGAAGCAGAAGTCAAGAGATTATAGTTAATTGGAGCATGATAGGTATTGAAGCATGATAGACACTATACGGTGACCAGACTGAGAGGAGAACAGGGCTCCTGCAGTTCTGAAAACTATATAGAAAAGGACTATTTGCAAATTCAGGTTGAATTCACATGTAACAAATGAAATGTCTCAAAAGCATCTTAGAAATAAAGTTGGACCCCCATATCCACAAGGGATAGGTTCCAGATCCCACCACGGATAATAGTAGATGCTGGGAAATGCACCCCATTTCCCATAATTCCAGTGAAATCTCATGGGACTTCAAAAGGACATATGGGAAATCGTGCACTATTTTGGGCCTCAGAAGACCTTATGGTAAGCCTAAGATCCAGTCACTGGTGGGGGCAAGTAGGATATTTCTAAGGCTATGTGCTGGGATTTGAGAGCAGAAGGTTTGCCCTTGTCTCTGCTTGAGATTCCCATGGGCAATTGGTGGGCCTGATGCCACTGCATCTGAGGGGTGGCCTCCCGACTGCATACCCCTTCACTCACTCACCCGGCCACCATCTGTTCTCCTTGGCTCAGCTTTAAACCAAGCCAGTCTCTCCCTTTGGATGCAGTGGCATCAGGCATTGGGGGGGGGGGAGGAGTGGAAGGATGGAAAGAAGGCAGCCGCTGCCAGCCTCCTCTTCCTCACATCCTCGGCTGCCTTCTTTCCTTTTCCCTCCCCCTGTTTCAACAGTGGAGAAGAAAAGGCTGGCTCGGTTTAAAGCTTAGCCTAGGAGGACAGCCAGCAGCCGAGGCTTTTCTTTCCCCCTGTTGAACCGGGGGAGGAAAAAGGAAGGAAGGCAGCCAAGGAGGAGGAGGCTGCACTCACAGGTGTGCTGGTTTGCACCTGCAGGTTCTGTTGGGAACAGCCTGATGCGCGGTCGGCGCTGTTCCTGGGCTCCACCCCTAACCCACGGCAGAACCGGGATTATTCCAGATCAGAGTAGTCCGTGTTTTCTCTGGCTTGGCTGTAGGTGGGAACACAGCCTTTGTTTCTCAAGTCTGCTGAAAAAATGCTGCATTTTCCAAGGGTAGGGTTTCTGTATTTTATATTTAGTTACCAAAGCTCTCCAGGATTGAATACATAATTAGTTACAAACAACCCGAGAAGAGGGACAGGGGAAATAAAATCAATGAGTTCAGGTACAGGGGCCATTTAAGTAAGTCATAGAAGGCCTGAAACCCCTGGAATCGAAAAAGAAATAATAGGATTCAATTTCAAGGCACAGGAATTTCTCCAGGTCAAAACAGCATTGATGTGGGAGTGAGGAACTGGCCAGAGACTGTGGAGGAGAGAGACATACATTCACTGCCAGCTATTGCTTGTTGAGATCACTTATTCTTCCATACTAACAGAGGCCAAGGAATTCCACCAAGGCCGTACACAAATGAAAAGGCAATGTATTTCTCCTTCACTCCATTTATATTGAACATTCTTTCAAAGGGGCACTAAATCAGGCTTGAATACATCTCACCTCAATTGCATCTGTTTTTCAGAGATGTTGGATCTGCTGTCGTCATTCCATGATCCACCAGGCTTGGCATGGGGCTTTCCCATATTCAAATTAGAAATGGTTCAGCATGGGAGATAGCCCTCTTTAATGCTCTGGGGTGGACTAGAGAGGCCCCATTCCCTGTTAGCATGCTGCGTCTCCTTTGGAGGCAGTGAGGCCCAGTTAAGACAGCCAAAATGGCCGCCTGGGCTCAAATACTGGTGGACCTGTTTTTACAGGTCTAGTGGCAGCCCAAGGGCTTCTGGATAAGAACAGGGTAGTACATGGAAGGTTGCCCACACCCTTGTTTCACTTTAACCGGGGAACCCTTTTTTGATGGGGCACCAAACTGCACCACTGAAATGGGTCTCCCTGGGACTGTGCCAGAATCATCACCCAGGGCCCAGAAAGTTAGTAAGAAGACACACAACAAGTTGCTCCTTTTAATATTGGACTGTAGGAACAGGGCAGTCTGGAAACAGGGCCAAATATGGTCATTCTTTTCACAAGTTATTGCCAGTTGAAAGGCTCTAAGCTCACTGGGGCCCTTGCATCAGGCGCAGAAACTTGTATGAGCATTGGTGCAGAGGGGGCTCTATTCTGGAACAGGTTGTGACCCTACCGTTTGTGTGCAAGTCTAGAGAAGGGATGTGCAAGAATATTTGAAACATTCAACATATGATTGAATTTGAATTAAATGTCCATACATTCGTTTTTTGACATTTGAACAAATTTGAATGTTTTGGATCATTCGTACAAATTATACGGACATTTGTATGTATACGGATACATACGCATTACATACGTATCAGTACGTATCATGTTCTTATCCGTATGCATTTGTACGGATATGTACCGGACGAAAATGGGATGTGTATAGGATAAAAACCGGATGCGTACGGACACATATGAATGTTGTAGACATTCGTATCTTCAAATATGAATTGGATATTCATATGAATAGATACAAATGTATTAGAATCAGTTTGAATTTGAATGTATTCATTTTCTCTCTATTCGTACAAATTTGAAGATTTGAATATTTGATTTGAGTCAGATCTGTTAAAGCAGGTCTTCTGGTATCCTGGTCTAGGCAGCCATTTTGACCACCTAGACTGGAGTATGCTGCATTCAATGGCCCACCAGGAGGCAGGACACAGTTCCATGATAGATATAGCATCCACTTTGGATGCAAAAGGCCACAGACTGAATCCCCAGCTTGTCTAGGTACAACTGGAAGACACTATAGTTTGGAAACTATTTGAGAGCAGTTTTTCGTCAGTGTAGAAAATATTGAACTATATGAGTTCATGGTCTGATCTTGTATAACACGCTTTTGTGTATCCCTGTGGTGATGGAGGGGAACTTACCAGTAGAGTTGAAATAGAAGCCTTAATTCCTGTAAGTAGTTCCTCAGATGTCAAAGGGCTTTCGGATTTTTCTCTGGTCATCCCTTTCCTCATTGTCTCTCAGGAAATAGCTTTCAGTTGCCCCAGAATGAGGAAATTTGAACCTTCCTTCCACTCTTGAAGGAAACCAAAGTATCTCAGACAAGTTTCTGCTTTCTGTTTCCATCACCTGAAGAAGTCCCAAAGAGGTGAAGGCTATTGCCACCTCCAGAACTGAAAGTGGTTACCATGGCAGAATGAGGTCATAGAGAGATGAGGTCATGGGAGAGGGAGAAGGAGATGGAAGAAAAGGACAATAGATCAGAGGCTATGTTGACATGTAGCAAAAGAAGCACTTTAAAAATGCCTTAAAGACAGGAGCGTTTGGTCCATGTATCCTCATCCCACCTCTAATCCATTTTTTTTGCCTAGAATGTTGATGTCTGGGGAAAGAGGCAGACTGCATGTGAGCAATCCCCCCTCCAAAAGGTCCCAAAGCCATACTGAAACCACTAGAGTACCAGGGCATGAGGGCCATGTGGGATCCATTTCAGTGGCATGTCTTGTACCACTGATATGGATCCCCTAGGGTCTTCAAGGTCAGAAAAGGTTCATTCCTGGCTGCCAGGGTTAGCTTTCAGGCTCAGGTGACTTTGAGGTCAATGCCAGGGCTGGTCCAAAACATATCAGGACCTTCCCTTGCCTGATCTGGATGTACAGATCCAGAACTTCATCCTAATTGCAAAAGGCCCAGTGACTACTAAGGTCACTGAGCTTTACTGCTTAGTTAGGATCTGAATACAGGGTTTGTTTTAGCATAAGCCACTGCGTTACCCTGTTGTTACAATGAAGAAGCAGAGGTAGTCAGTTCTCTGCATCACACTCATAATGTATGTCATAAATACATTATGATCACCTGCTGAACTAAATTGCTTTTTGTTTTCCAGAAAAGGTGGGGCTTGTAGAATTGTGAGATTCCATGGTGGTGACTGTTGCTAGACTATTATTAATAAAATTATTTTTCATAGTCACAAAGGTATTTCTACCAGCTTTCTGTTGCTTGTGCTTGAGGCAGCTTACAAGGAGAATAAAAATGTGTGTAACAGAGTCATAAAATAAAAAACTTGCAATAAGGTGATGACCAGATGGTACATGAACCCCAAAAGACTTCATAAAATAAATGGAAACTTAGGCTTCAGATTCTTTATCCTTCCATGGTGACTACCAGACGAAGGAATAGAAATTGAAAGAACTGCAAAATACATACACTTGCTCACAATTGTAGGGGTCGAGGGGAGGGAAGGATTTCACCTTTACCTTCTGCTTGAGAGTGTCCAGATGTAAGTGGTGGACCACTATGTGAGAAAGATGCTGGACCAGATGGGCTGTGGCCGGATTAAGAAGCAGTTTCCTTCCTTCCTTCCTTCCTTCCTTCCTTCCTTCCTTCCTTCCTTCCTTCCTTCCTTCCTTCCTTCCTTCCTTCCTTCCTTCCTTCCTTCCTTCCTTCCTTCCTTCCTTCCTGTTTGGTCTAGTGGTTAAGGAGCCGGACTCTTATTTGGGAATACCGGGTTCGATTCCAAATTGCCCCACGAAGCCAGCTGGGTGACCTTGGGCTAGTCACAGCTCTCTTCTGAGCTCTCACAGCCCCACCTACCTCACAGGGTGTTCTGTTGTGTGGAGAAGAACAGAAAGCTTTGTAAGCCGCTTTGAGTCCCCTTAAATGGGTGAGAAAAGCGGGGTAGAAAAGCCTACTACTACTACTACTACTACTACTACTACTACTACTACTACTACTACTACTCTTCCTTCCTTCCTTCCTTCCTTCCTTCCTTCCTTCCTTCCTTCCTTCCTTCCTTCCTTCCTTCCTTCCTTCCTTCCTCAAGTACAACAAACAGAAGCTTTGCTGTTTGGAACTGAAAAGAGCTGGTCCAAAGATCTGAAAGATCAAAATATGAGGTGAACTCCTGGTTATGGTGTGGCAGATTTCTGTGGTGAATGGACAGGCAAATGAGATAACCACTAAGACTCATGCATTTTATGATTCTGATAAGCTTTGTCTGCATTTCTTAAGTTACTCCTCTCATTTGCTCTCAGTTTATAAGGGTCACTCTCTGTACTTAAACATATGAGGTGAGCATGCTGTTATGACAGGGGCACTAGTCTTTTCTCTCCCGTCTTGTCTGTTTCACTCATTGTGAACTAATGCCCATGATAATCCTTGAAGAGAGATCTCAGCAACCATTTTGCATATGTTTATGAATATATGCTTACCTTTGGGTACTGGTATCAGTGATGTCATGGATGATAAGGAACATTTGGATTTATGGATGGACCCATTCTGCACTGGGCCTTATTCTGGGTTATATCCTGGAATATGTTGAAATTTTAAAGATAAGATAGCAGAGACTGCACGCAGCAGATGACACAACGTAACGTGGGTTGCCTCTGAAGTCACAAGCAGAACTGCATTCCAAACAGAAGACACTTTATTCTTCGTGAATGCAAGTAAGATCTACTACATAAATGTGAGAATACATTTGGTTGCATGCATATATGAACTAAAATGCAGGTATACAACTTAACTCTAAGATGAATACGATACAGC
Source organism: Aspidoscelis tigris stejnegeri (assembly GCA_023333525.1). Lineage (NCBI taxonomy): Eukaryota > Metazoa > Chordata > Lepidosauria > Squamata > Teiidae > Aspidoscelis > Aspidoscelis tigris. The sequence goes on from JALMGA010000017.1 coordinate 4,682,154, forward strand.
TAGCATATCAGGCATCAGCATAACTTGGTCTAACTGGCCTAATTGGCTATTATACGGATTACATCTTGCTTATGTTTAATGCTGTGTGTCCCAAGCATAAATCAGGCAAGCATTGTTCAGAGACATAACATAGAGGCATAGCTTGAGGAAGTAGCTTAATAAAATGGCTGCTTAGAAGCAATGATACCTGTGTGAGACCCATGACATAATCGGAAGAAAGCAGGATTACATTATGCTCATATATGGTCATTCCTGTAGTTACAGATAAACACTGAGGCCCTGTCCCCATGCAACTTTGGCACAGTTCCGAGCGTGGGATCGGCACCTTCCATCCCCATGGGTTTTGGACTTAGTCTGCGAAAAGTGTACCAAACAGTGTACAAACTGTGCCAGAAGGGTGTCAAATTTGGTACCTGTTTAAACAAAGTTCTCATGACAATCTCTAGTTGTCCCACACAGAAATAGCATTGCTATGGCTGCATAGCAAACGTGTGATAAGCAGGTGGTGTACTGTGCACTGATATTCTACAAGGCTAAGCAGAAGAACATGGGGTTCTTGCAGGTTGAAAAGCGAAGCACATTCTGGAAAATTACAGAATCTGCACAGAATAGGGCCCTGGCATCAACACGCTAGTGCAGACTCCACCGGAGGAGTGAAGAGGCAACCCACCACAAAGACACCATAACTCCATTATATTCCTCCCATCTGCACAGGGCTCACATGGACTTTATGAGGAGGTCCTGTTTCATCACAGATGTGGGCAGAAAGTAAATAATCTTATTACCTGCCATTATTTGAATGGGTCCAGGTTCTTTTGCAATGAGCATGGCACCACATTGGAGGGCCCAGCTATTGCTGTAATGGTACGGAAAACTCCAGCTCTGATGGCCACATCCAAAGGAATCTCAGTAATAGCTTCTCCCTAATTCCCAGCACTGCTGTCTTTGGAGCCTTCCCTCGCTGAAGAAGGGGAAGAAATGCCAAATGGAGTGGAAAGGGAAGGAGTGAAAAGAAAGTCAGAGGGGGCAGAAGGGGAAGAGAGAAAACCTCTTCACACTCAAGGGACAGTTGATGGAAAAGGCAAGGCTAGTGACTAGTTAATTACCTGCTGTGTAACTGATCCACTTGAAAATGAATTTTTAATGGAAAAATAATGCACTTTGCTAGTAATGTTGATTTCAGAAAAACAAAATAGGAGCGACTTCCAGACCCTTCTTGGCTGCACTGGTGCTTCATGTGCTGAGCTACAGTGTGCAAAAGGGGAGGAGTGGAGCACTTCCTATGTGAACCCCATAGACATCAAAGAAGGAAGAAGAAGAAGAAGAGTCAGCTTTTCTACCCTGTAGGCAGTGCACTACAGAATTCGGAGGCAACTCAACAGCTGACAGGCTCTGCATTTTCTTGTTCTCAGTGTACCATGGATTGTCACAGCTGGCCTTGGAATGACAGCATATGGCCAAGTTTCACTACATGGCATAGATGCAGTCTGGCCTTGTCTGTACAGTGCTATTACATTACTCCAATAGACCTCTGTGATTCGCTTCACACGCCCTTCACACTCCAACAAACACTACCAAGGTGAACATAAAACAGAGGCCCTTTCCACACTGCACTCTTTTCTGGACTATATCTTGAGATAGGAGTCTGTTGTCTGCATGCTAAGGCAGATGTTGGTAGGCCTCACTGAGGGCCTACTACAGTCTGCACTAGCTTGTGGACAGCAGACCACTACTCAAGGATAGATTCCAGAATAAGGTCAAGTGCAGAAAGGGCCAGAGACAGGAAATGAGTTAAGAAGGATTGACCATCCCATATGAGCAAACAGTCTGGTTCCCAGTACCAGTTACACAATCCTCTTCCTCCATGTAATTGTCCAAAGCAGGTAATCTGTGTATCACCCATCAGCTGTAGTTGGTGTCATAGTTCTCAGAAATGATGGGAACGGGATTTCAACAACATCTGGAGTCTTCCATAATCTTACTCTTTGCCATTCTGGGGTTATGCATCCAGATGTTTTACGACTCTGGGACCCATCATCTCTAGGTAGTACTTACACTTTGCTATCAACATAGGGAGTAGGGATGTGCACTAATGGGTTGTTGTTGTTGTTTTGCATTCAATTTGTAACAAATTGAATGTAAGAAAACTTGTATTCATTCGAATAGATCCCCTTCGAATGTGGTAGGATTCTATTTGATACAAATGTATTTGTACAAATTTGTACAAATATCTAATACAAACACACAGTGGGCGTCCCCATGGTAAGGATACTGTGAGGCGAATGTGAGTTCACCTCATGAGAGTCCCCATGCAAAGCCCTAATTCGGGCTACATGGGGAACAAAATCCTCATGCGCACAAACTGTCATGCACACAAGCAGATGGCTTTTGCATCTGTTTTAATCATCTTACAGGAGCTCTCCTTGTGCTCTTGACAGCCCCTATACCCACCTGACAGTTGCTCAGCTGACTGCAGGGCAGCTGTCAGGCGATCATTTGGGGTAAATCAAGCAGATTAAGCACTTAGGCAAGGGAGGGGTGGAGAAAACCGTGGCATCCTGATGCAGGGATTTACCGTGGTTTTCATGGTGACGGGTGGGTTCGCCTTGAACCTGCCCTGTCCTCCATTGCCATGAGAACCCCAAGGCTGCCCTGAATCCATCGTGAGGGAGGGGCAGCCCCATGGGGACGAGCCCATATGTATCCTACATGTCCTGTAACATATCTGCTCTGAAAGCATCAAATCCCCCCTCGATCCACTTTGAATCTGCTCTCAAACCATGCCGAATTCACTCTGGATCTTCTACAGATGTGACTGATGCAGCTGCTTTCCCACCTCCCTGTTTCATGAATGTTCCAAAGCTTCATACGAATGTTCCAAAACATTTGCATTCGTACGAATGTCGATGTACGAATGCAGTAACATTTGATTTTATATGAATGTCCAAATTCATATGAATTTCTACGAATAATTAATGTTACAAATATTCATGCACATCCCTAATTGGGAGTGCTGAAATTCCCCCAGGTTGGCCCAAAGTAGACCTGAATATTTGCAGAGAACATGAGAAGAATGCTTGTTTCCCCCCAAAGATGAAACAAAGTTGTCTTTGACAAGAGTTATTGTTATTTTGATGTGTGTTGATGTCTCTTTTAATATCCTCATTCAAACAAACATTAGCAGGGAAAAATGTATCATTATTCCATGCGCACAGGAGCATCCAAGCGAGAGATGTAAAGCAGGGTTGAGGAATGTACTGCAGAGCAGCAGCGGGAAAGAAGAGATATTTTTTCTATCTCTTTTCTTTCCTCCCAAATACAGCAGTCAAGTTTTCCCAGTAGGAATGTGCACAGATATTTGAAAATTCAAATATCCAATTCGAATCCATCGAATGTTAACATTCGAACTCAAATCAGAGTTTCAAAAATCCAAATTTGTAAATTCGAACTCAAATCGGATGTGTAGATCCATATCTGTCGTATACAAATCTGCACGAAAATTATACCTATCTTGCGCTTAAAATATGGGATTAAAATGGGATGCATACAGAATAATATGGGATGCATACGGATTTTTACGGAATGCGTACAGATACCCATAACAGATACAAATGTTGTTGACATTCATATCTTTAAATACGAACCTAACATTCAAATGTACGGATTCAAATGTTACGGATTCAATTTTATGACATTTGGATTTTAAATATCCGAATCGAATCAGATTTTTTGATATTTGAATCTACTCAGATTTGAATGTCAAAAATACATTCATGCTCATCCCTACATCCCAGTGGCTGTATCTCTGGCATTAGCCACACCTGAGATACAAGCCAAGGACTGCCCAAGGGTGCAGGAAAGCATAAAGATCTAAGACACCCAACTTCTACTAACAAAAATAGAATGGGCAGCTAAGTAAGCCTGGAGAGGAGAAGGAATGGCCAACTGATTACATGAGAGAGGAAAGAATAAAGGCGATTCATCACCTGACTGATGCTTAAGCTCTATCTTTAGGGCAAGATAGAGACCCCCATCTCAAGATGCAGTCCAGAATAAGGTGCAGTGTGGAAAGGGCCTCTGTTTTATCTCTATTCATATGAATTTGGACATCCAAATATTCTGAAACATTTGTTTGAATATCTGTATGCAGCTCATAGGTATCTGTATGCATTAGCGTACAAAATGCGTACAGATACGTATGACACATACGAATGTTTTTGTCATTCGTATCTTCAGATTTGAATCTAACATTCGAACGAATAGATTCGAATGCATTTGATTCAAATCAGATTTTGTTGCATTTGGATTCTAAACATTTGAATCGAATGCAAAAAAAAAAAAAAAAACCATTCATGTGCATTCCTAGTCCCGAGACCCTTGGGTATAGAGAGGGATGAAAATATAAACAAACAAACAAATAAGTAAGTATAATCTATCTTAACAGATGTGCCCCATGCCATTTACAGTTACATTTGTGGTCCCAGAACAGACTGTTCCTATTTTGTTAAATTTTAAGATTTCAAGTGCGTCACTCGCTGTTTATCGAAGCATTTGCTCTCTAGCAGCAATTAACACCTAGGATTCCTTTGTTTTTGTTTTGCTTTTGTTTTCATTTGCCATCTCTTACTATTAGGAAAATATATAAAAATAGATTAATTACAGATAATTTTAGATCTGTGAAAGGGGAAAAATATTTTGAGTAGACAAAATGGTACTTTCCGTCATAAACCAAAGTGCTATTTGTGAAAGGAAATAAGAGGGAATAAAACAAAGAGCACAGAACATGCTCAAAAACATATCCATCTGAATGACAAGATTTAGTAATAAATGTAGTCTTATCATGAATAATAATTAAGTTCTTATTAACAAAAAGAAAATGTAAGGAATGAACATTGTTTTGATAGATTTCATGGCAGTGATTTGTGAAAAATTCCCCAGTGTTTTTGAACATAATCTATTTGCCACATCTCCCTTTTTATGCTCACATGGTTGTCTTATTGAACTGTGATTTTCATATGTTAATATATCACTCTGAAATCTGTTTTAATGGAGGATAGGACTGAAGTATTTACATAAAACAAGTGAAACTTAGGTCTAACATTTTGCTGATTGTGCTTGACAGAAAGTGCTGCATTTCCTGTGAACTGCTTAAGTTTTATGGCTAACAAAAAAGAGCACCATTTCCACCATGAGGAACAGTGGAAGGGTTTGTTTGGACTTACCAGCTTGGTATGGTTTAACAATACCACACTAAGCCAACAGGGATCCAGCACAGTGGTGGCAATTTGCACTACAAATGCTAAACTAATCCCATACGTGCAAGTGTGAACAGTCAGCCCAGAACTGCCTGAATTGCCAAAGCAATATCAGAAGTAATATCCAGTGAGAGACCAGGGCCCTTTCTGCACTTGGCCTTATTCTGGAATATATCTTGGGATAGGGGCCTGCTGTCTAAATGCTAGTGCAGGCTATGGCAAGGCCAGCCAGACTCTGCATTACCATGCAGACAACAAAGCCCCTACCCTGAGATATAAGACCAAGTGCAGAAAGGGCCCAGATGTTGCCACGTTGATCCATCCAGCAGGTGAGTACAACTATGCAGCCTACAGTTGGGCAGCAAAGCCCACACCCTGAAGAGGATGTGAATCTACCTTCCAATGAGCAATCTACCCAGTTTTTCTCACCCATTTAAGGGAACTCAAAGTGGCTGACAAACCTTCTATTCTTCTCCCCACAACAGAACACCCTGTGAGGTGGGTGAGGCTGTGAGAGCTCAGAAGAGAGCTTTGACTAGCCCAAGGTCACCCAGCTGGCTTCATGGAGGAAGAAGAGTTGGCTTTTATTCCCTGCTTTTCTCACCCCTTTAAGGGGACTCAAAGTGGCTGACAAAGCTTTCTATTCTTCTCACCACAATAGAATGCCCTGTGAGGTGAGTGAGGCTGTGAGAACTCAGCTCAAGGCCCCCCAGCTTGCTTAATGGAGGAGGGTCTTAGCTGGTATACAGGACTATTAAGCCATGAGCCAACAGTGTACAGGCCAAGGTCCAGTATACAAAGCCTAACACCATTTCTCTTGGTACCTGCAAATGACACTAGAAGCATACCACATCTGAGTACCAGCTTAAATACCCTCAGTTCTGGACTCCAAAGCTAGGTCAGAATAGACTGGTTCACAACGTGGACAGTTCTAAGAACAAGTGATCAGCAGCCTTCCCCACCTTGGGATGAGTTGCCCAGAACTGTCATCACACCATGGGCTATACTAAGACGTTTTCGCACGGGGCTGAACGGAACGCGGAAAAGACAGCTGAGGACACGTCATCCGCATTGGCCGCGCGCGGCTTGCATTCCGACGTGTCCGCAGCTGTCTTTTCCGCGTTCGAAATGTAGAGCACTTCGAAGTGCTCTACACGCGTTCCAACGCGGACGAGCCGCCCGCAGCCGTTCGGGAGAAGAAGCGTTCGCGCTTCTTCTGTCTCCCGAACGGCTGCCGGCGCGCCTCCGACGCCGCGCGGCTTTGACAATCAGCTGTTTGTCAAACAGCTGATTGTCGATCTGCCTCCGCGGCTGTCATCGCGCCCCTTGCCGGCGTTTGCCAGCTAAGCCAGCTTCGGGCGCTTTGAGCATTCGCACCCAGACGCTCCGGAACGCGTTTACACGCGTTCTGGCGCGTCTGTGTGTGAACGGGGAAAGCGCCCGAAGCTGGCTTAAGCTTTCCGCCTGAACGCGTTCCGTTTCGAACGCGATTCAGTGCGGAAATGCCTCTACACAGTGCAGAATAGCCTATGAGTCTGTAATCTTTAAATGTGACCCCCAAAAATGTCTTGAGGACCATGTGAGTTGTTGTCCCCAATTCCCCTTTAAATCTAGCAGTAAGAATAGTCATTTCCTTTGGGCCTTTTCACAGCTACCGGCCGGAATGGTTCTGTCTCCTCCTTAGTTAATTATGGGTGTTTTTCCACTGTCACTAGAAGTACCCATTAAGTACCCATTAAGGGGTACACAAATACCATTAGGTACTCATTTATGGGTACTTAATGGGTACTTTTAGTGACAGTGGAACCCATATCTGCACTGCTCTGCTGCTGTAGCTATCTTAGAGTGGGATAACTTCTCATTGGGCTGATCTGAGTGTTCAAAATCAGTCCATAGCCTAAAGCCAGGTGTGTCTTACTGGCTGCCTTATTTTTTTCCCTTTTTTTGGCAATTCTGGTAACGGGTAGAAAAGTCAGCTCTCCTTCCCGCCCCGCCATGGATTGATTGTAATCAGTCCACAGCTGGAATGGGAAGTGGTGACAATAGGCATTTCCGCACTGCAACGCGTTCCAAACGGAACGCGTTCAGGCGGAAAGCTTAAGACAGCTCCGGGCGCTTTCCCCGTTCACACACAGACGCGCCAGAACGCGTGTAAACGCGTTCCGGAGCGTCTGTGTGCGAATGCTCAAAGCGCCGGGAGCTGTCTTAGCCGGCAAATGCCGGCCAGGGGCGCGGAGACAGCCGCGGAGGCAGATCGACAATCAACTGATTGTCAAACAGCTGATTGTCGAAGCCTTGCCGGCGTCGGAGGCGGCCGCAGCTGTTCGGGAGACAGAAGCAGGCGCGAACGCTTCTCCTCCCGAACGCCTGCGGGCGGCTCGTCCGCGTTGGAACGCATGTAGAGCACTTTAAAGTGCTCTACATTTCGAACGCGGAAAAGACAGCTGCGGACACGTCGGAGCGCAAGCCGCGCTCGGGCAATGCGGATGACGTGTCCGCAGCTGTCTTTTTCGCGTTCCGTTCAGCCCCGTGCGAAAACGTCTAATGTTCATGTTGTAGCTTTTTCAGTGCTCCATCCAGTGATTCAACATGGCCTCTGATAGACTGCACCATTCCTGCATTCCACAGAGCAAGCTAGTGTGGACAGGGCCATAGTTGTGGGGGAGGAGGGGGAGTTTTTTTTCAACTGTTAGGCTGCTGGCCACTATGAGTAAAGGATAAGGAAACTTTATGGGCATTAGATTTCACCTTCCCACCATCCTCAGGCCTTTTCTAAGAAGACCTTGCAGAGAGTGACAGTTTGCAAAAAGGACAGAAAGAAAGAGGAGGAGGAGGAGAAAAGAAAGTAGAAACCTCATAGATTCCACATAACATCTGGCTCCTGCCACACAAGGCGAGGGGAAGGAGCGGTGAGGCTTCTATCACACCGTTCCTAGAACATCATTTCTGGGTCTAGCATCTTCATGATAACTCTTTTAACTTTCCTGACAGACTCGTCGATCATATCTGGATGGAAGGTTGTGAATGCTCTTTTCTCTGCCTCTGTTTTCTCACAGTTGGGGAGGGAGATTCTCCTCCCATCAAAGAGATCTATGAAAGGCTCACTTCTCAGCTGCTGAGCCATCTATTTAAAGTTTACATACCCAGCGACACCTTGGAAGTTGCATTAATGGGAAATTGCTGAAGGAGTCCAATGCCAACAGCTTTTCACAGACAATTCTGTACAAACACTGAGCCATCAAAGTTTAATGCCCCTCAGTTAACAAAACCCAATGCTCTCTCATAATTCTTCTCTTTCTACTTATAATGCTTGAGAGAATTGGTTAGTTATTTAGTCTCTGTGAGAGGCTGACACAATTGTGCCATAGAGGAGAGAGAGACTGTAATGGCGGAGGGACTTTGGGGGCATTTCTCTTTTGGTGCAATTCACGTTCTTCAAAGTTGATGTATTACTTCTGTGCAAAGCATATTTCTTAAAACTGAGTCAAAGAGAGAGAGGGCCTGTTTGCATTTGGGCTTTATTCTGCGATATATCCCAGAATAGGGCCCTGTTGTCCACATGCTAGTGCAAGTGAGGCCTGTCAAAGTCTGTATTAGCATGTAGACCACACATCTCTATTGTGAGATATATTCCAGAATATGTCCAAGTGCAAACAAGTCCAGAATCTGCTGAACCATACCTATGTCCATTTTTTAAAAAAACTGTAATGAAAACCTAAAGCACTCAATGGGTATTCCCCACAGTTTGATTTACAATGGATCAGTCCTGTGACTCAAATGGTCCAATAGCTTGCCTTTTCTTCACTTTCCCTTATTTTGGAATAACAGAAGTGGAGTTGTATGTCTAGGTGCTGTCCTCTAGTATCCAGATGCCACCATCTTGGGTTCAGAAGCTGGTGGGACTGTGTGTGTGGTGATGGTGCCGCAATGCACCATGCATGCACACTCACATTTTCCATCATCTGACATGCCAGCAAGTTTGTCCAGCACCTCTGATGACCCCCAGCACCCTGGAAGGATAAGAATGGTCTCTCCAATGCCCAGGAAAGATAAACCTTTGGATGCACATGGTCCACAATTTTGTGCACCACAGCTAGTGGATGCTGGGGTATCTTCTAGGATAGCAGGAGACATTTCTGGTGTGGGAACACCTCCTGCAACTGCAGATGGTGCTTCCCAGAAGCTACCCAATATGCACTAGCAGGCCAAGTTTGTAATGGACCATAGGAACTTCTGCAAGGGACACCCCTCCAGCCTGAAAGATGTACTTTCAAATGCATACAAATGGATATATGGACACACACATTCAATTCTATGAAACATTCGATTCAAATTTGAATGTCAAGCTTCGAATGTGCAAATACTCAGTTCGAATACAAATGTTCAAATGCAGCCAAATTCATACAAATTTTGAATGTTACAAATATTTGTGCACATCCCTATTCTGGAATAAAGCATGGATATGCTTTCTCCCACACCCTTTGCTTGGAAAGATCCTGAGCTGCAAAAAGTAGTTGTAAGGCAATGAGTTAATTTCCCAGAATAGACGAAGTGTGCAGAAAAGAAAGAAAGAAGCCCTCTTTCCTCTTTATAACAGTAAAGCTGTATTATTACAAACACAGGGTGTTTCCACACATGCCGCCGAGAAACAGACTAAAAAAAATCAATTTCTCAGCAATCCAGCAGATCCCTGGAGGCCTTTCACATACGCAAATGCGTGGGGAGGCCGGATTGGGCAGCTGGATCCCATGGGTGCTGTGTGGAGGCAAACTGGCCTGCTTCTGCCTTCCCCAAGATGGTGGCCACAAGGACATCTATCCCTTCACCTGTCCATGTGCGGAAGTGTCTTGCTTCCACACGGATCCAGGAGAAGGGATGGATTGAAGACCTAATTTTTTAGGTCTTCATTTAGATCCAGTTTTTGGAGGCGAGATCCAATTTAGAGATAGCTCTCACCCACCAAAATGCGGAAGCGGCCGCCTCCCAATGTCCCGAATGAGGTCTCCAGTGCAGAAGATAAGTGCCAATGGGTCTTAAATCTCGCATTAATCTGGTTTCCGCCGCCAGAGCAGAAAGACCCACAGATACATGCAGGCTCTTGGGAACTTCTGTATGATGCTCATTAATGGATTCTATGGTCGTGTCTTCATGGCTCTTATCTCGGATTCAAAACGTTTTCAGTCCTCGGAGTCCGCACGGCAGTTTGGCTTAACACCCTTGCCCTGTGTTAAACCACCCCAAAGCGTGGTGAATCTCAATCCTGATTTCAACAGGTCTCACTCCGGATCATGCACTTGAAACGTTTTACATTTTTTACTGTGTGGACAGTACCGTTTTAAGGGATGAGAATCCTTGTTTAGGGTTTCCCTCTCCCAATAGCTTGCTTCCAAAGACAGTGATTTAACACTTAACAGTGATCGCTTCACTGTAGCGATGGAACCACTTCACACCTTGATGGTTGAAATAACAATGTTGCAATTTTGCGCAATTCTAAAAGATCTGACTCTAGAAAGGGAAAGGAACAGAGGAAAGCAGCTGAATGTGAATGTTTAGAGCAAAGGGGCTTTAGTTGCCACTGCTGCTGTGTGCCCTGAGCAATGGGGAGAGGAGGGGAAAGAATCGCTGGCTGGCTGCCCACTGCTATTTTTCCTCCATCCATGGAAGCGGCAGCCACCTAGCCACCCAGTTAGGCTCTGTGAAGGGGTTCCTTATGGGTGGCGCGTCCATGCCAGGAGGAAGAGGGCAGGGCAGCCCCAAAAAGTGGCTTTTAAAAAGTAGCCACTGGAGTCCCACCTTGAGTCACATATCCCACATATGATCCTCAGAATCCGGATCCAACGCAATTAAGTTAAAAGTAATGGGAACAGGCAAATTCACATTTGCATCTGGTTATATTATTTCGGTTTAGGGAAAGCAAAATAAGCTTGCTGTGGGGATTCGCCCTATGTCAGCCATTTCCTATGCCCACCTCTTGCAAAACTCTCTTTCTTTTCTCTTCTTTTACCATCCATGGGATAGAAGTCCTGATCTTCAGTCACCAAGAAAACATTTCATCACAGGTCTAGCTTCCCACGGCACCTGGCAAGGGACAGTCACACGCTTCAGAAGCAACATATCTGTGTCTGTTACATCTCATTTATGATTTAAGGCACAAAGAAGAGAAATGAATGAGCATTTCTTAATAAACAGCTGCAGCCGTGGTGCCAGCTGCAGCCATCAAAGCTGCTGAAATGGGACAGATGGAAATTATATGTATCTTCTCACCATCTGAGTTAGTGGAATGAGGCTATGGTTTCTTTGGCGCAGAGGACAGAAGGCAGCCTCGTGTCCTGAAGAATCCAGAAATGGGCCGGTGTTCGAAAGGAGTGGGGAAATGGTAGAAATACAACATGCTGACTTGCTGTGATTGGGTTTGCATGGTGATTTGCCATCGATACAGATTGTGGAGATGTAGATGAGCTGGTCTTGTTCAAATTGAACCAAATATTCTTGGTTTGGGTTTGATTCAAACTGTTGTGTTCCCCCCCCCCCAAAAAAAAGCAACATAGTTCAGTTTGCATGGAAACAGAGTGAACCTAGTGAACCTTAGGTTCAGTTTGAACCAGTGTTCTGTGGATAACAGAGTGGTTCAATTCGCATGCAAATAACATGGTTCACTGTAAGCAGCCAGCCAACTGATCCAAGTTCACCTCTTTAACAGGGGTTATGTCATGCTAACCACTAGGCAGTAGTGATGTACACAAATGTTCTAAACATTCAAAATTTGATCAAATTTGATCAAATGTGGACATTCGAACTTGCATAGAATGTCTACACATTCGAATTTAAACATTTGAATGAATTTTCTGAAATATTCGTTCGAATGATCTGAAACATTCAATTGTACAGATACGAATGTACACATATGTATCTGTGTGCAACTCATATGTATCTGTACACATTTGTGTACAAAATGTGTACAGATAAGTATGACACATACAAATGTTGTCAACATCCGTATCTTCAAATACAAATGTTGTCTACATTCATATCTTCATATTCAAATCTCCAGACAGAAGAGGCCTAGAGATTGCAGCCTGGTTTCGTAAGGGAGGTGTTCCAGCCCCTTAATCATTCTGATTGCCCTTTTCTGCACCTTTTCCAGTTCCACAATATCCTTTTTGATGTGTGGTGACCAGAACTGTACGCAATATTCCAAATATGTCCTCACCATAGATTTATAGAAAGGCAAAATGACACTTGCTGACTTGTTTTCTATTCCCTTCCTAATTATTCCCAGCACTGAATTAGCTTTTTTAGCTGCTGCTGCGGACTGGGTTGATACCTTCATTGAACTGTCCACCAGAACCCTGAGATCTCTTTCCTGGTGTGTTGCAGAAAGCTCAACCTCCATCAGTTTCTAGACATAATTTGGATTTTTCACCCCGATGTGCATTATTTTGCACTTGTTAAGATTAAAGCACATTTGCCACTTGGTTGCCCACTCACCCAGTGCTAAGAGATCCCTCTGGAGCTCTTGGCAATCTGTTTCAGTTTTTACTACCCTAAATAATTTAATATCATCAGCAAACTTTGCTATTTTACTATGTACCCCTTCTTCTAGATCATTGATGAATAAATTAAAAAGCCTTGGTCCCAACACTGAACTTTGGGAGAGCCCACTTTTTACCTCTTTCTACTCTGAAAATTGGCCATTTATTAATACTCTCTGCTTCCTGCCCTTAAGCCAGTCACAAATCCAGAGACGTTTTCGCACGGGGCTGAACGGAACGCGGAAAAGACAGCTGAGGACACGTCATCCGCATTGGCCGCGCGCGGCTTGCGTTCCGACGTGTCCGCAGCTGTCTTTTCCGCGTTCGAAATGTAGAGCACTTCGAAGTGCTCTACACGCGTTCCAACGCGGACGAGCCGCCCGCAGCCGTTCGGGAGAAGAAGCGTTCGCGCTTCTTCTGTCTCCCGAACGGCTGCCGGCGCGCCTCCGATGCCGCGCGGCTTTGACAATCAGCTGTTTGTCAAACAGCTGATTGTCGATCTGCCTCCGCGGCTGTCATCGCGCCCCTTGCCGGCGTTTGCCGGCTAAGCCAGCTTCGGGCGCTTTGAGCATTCGCACCCAGACGCTCCGGAACGCGTTTACAGGCGTTCTGGCGCGTCTGTGTGTGAACGGGGAAAGCGCCCGAAGCTGGCTTAAGCTTTCCGCCTGAACGCGTTCCGTTTCGAACGCGATTCAGTGCGGAAATGCCTCAGGACAGAACCTGCCCTTTTATTCCATGGCTGATGAGTTTACTCGGTAGCCTTTGAATGTTCAAATTCGGATTTTTGAAAATCTGATTTGAGTTTGAATGTTGACATTTGTCAGATTCAAAATGAATATTTGAGTTTTTGAATATCCATGGACATCCTTACCAGGGGATGCTGCCTTACTGAGTGCAACCTCATTGGACTAACAGCTAGTGTGTCATGGAAAAATCCCCTTTCAGTAGAAGGATCATTCATAGAGATTTTAATCCTTAGCATTGCTATTATTAGGGAAGTTTGGTTGGGGGACAACTAGAAAAAAAGACAGAGATTAGAGACATGAGAGAAAGGAAACTAAAGATGGTTGATTTATTTATATAAGTTTCCATTCCCTAGATAAAATGCTGATTAATGCTTGCTACTTATCTCCCTATATCCCATTTTCTAGCAGCACAGGTGAATTAAGGGCCTTCATTTAAGACTACATCAAAAAACAGACAAAAAGGAATCATTCTTGGCTAGCCAAAACTAAAATACAGTGAAAGCTGTTAGGGCTATCAAGGAAGTGGAAAATTTTTACTCCTTTTTACACAAACAAAATAACAGTGACAATAAAACAGCCTTCAAATACAGTAATAAAGGATAGTGTAGATTTGAAAGCAGAAGGAGCAGCTTAACATAAGCAGGGGGAAAATCACATTGAATTGCCAAGTGTATTTTAACCATATGGTCATTTCTAGTGGCCAAGACTGAAACAGGTTTATCACTGACTGGATCCAAATGCACAGTGTATTTATTTGCATTATGCAGGATGATGAACGTTTAAAATAATAACAATCACCACCACCATGGATGGCATTTTAAAGTAGCCAGTTTGGCTTAGTGGTTAGGGAGATGGACTCTTATATGGGAATGGAGGGTTTGATTCTTCACTCCTCCATGAAGCCAGCTGGGTGACCTTGGGCTAGTCACAGCTCTCTTCTGAGTTCTGTTATAATGATGATGATGTGGTAAAATTATATAGTCCTCTTAAAATGAGAGGATGCCCAACTTGAAGTGTCTTGCAGCTGTTCAAATGAACAGAATCAGTAGGACTTCCTTCATGTATAGCATTGGTACCATTCATTATCGGAATATGCTACTATGGGATTAATTACTTATCAAACAAGTTAGGAATGGTAAATGTTTGGATTGCTCTCCCATTGACCAAATCTGCCAACTGTTACAGCATCCAGGTGAAATGACAGGACTAGAGTCCTCAAAGCTCCTGGTTCCAGAAAAGGGCTCCATAGGAACCAAATCAAGTGTTCATCCAATCACCTCAAAATTGGCAGGGGCTTTCCTGTCCCCCACCCCCACCCCCAGATCCACATACTAATATTGGGGCTCCAGTTCAAACTCTATGGAACTTTGGCCTTGCCAAAGTCCCACCCCCAGGCTGCCGTGATTGGCTGGGAAGCGGGTTCGATTTGGAAGGACTCCCCTCCAGCCCCCTCCCACCGGGGGCTGGCTCCGTGGTGGACGAGGGCTGTCGGTAGGTCCCCCTCGCGCCTGCCCAGGAGTGGTGGAGTGAAGCCGTGCCCTGCAAGGATCCTAGGATTCCCCTCCCTCTAGGCATTGGCAGCAGCCAACAGGAGAGGCCGGAGGGCAGGAGCCCTGTGCAGCTAGGAGGCAGCAATGCAAATTGTCTCCCGGTGGAACGCAACAGTTAAGTCTGGGGACGGGTTGGGTGTAGAGCACAATTAAGTGCTCTATACCCAGAACGCATCTGGAACACTTTGAGATGGGCTGGAATGCTTTGGGACCCAGCTGTGCTCGTTCCCAAGGCGTTCTAGACACGTTGCGAAAAGGCTAGTGCGAAAAGGCCTCTGATCATGGCCCTAAGTCTACTGATACATTTTTCCTTTTTATTTCTACAATCCTCAGCCCATGACCAATGCACATCCAGCAAATTTCATCTATCGCGTTGCATCTTCCAGAACCATGCGTTTGCATATATCTCTGTACGAAAGTGTGACTTAATAAAATTAAAGTTAGTCAACTATATTGTATGATAAGAGGCTTGACTGATCTGCTGCCTGGATTCATTTGAATAGCTGAAGTGGGGAGAGAGAGACTCTAAAAACATAAGAATCTCAAGTAAGGAAAGGAAAAGATCCTTCACTCCATTGCCTTGTCAGGGAAAGTTGTACATGCTCATTCCTAGCACACATAAGCAGCTACAGAGATTAGGAATGTGCACAAATATTTACAACATTAGTTATTCATATGAATTTGTACAAATTCAAACACTTGTACATGAATTGAATGTTATGACATTCGTACATTAAGATTCGTATGAATATTAATGTTTTGGAACATTTGTCTGAATAGGTCAGTGATGGCCAACCTATGACACGCGTGTCACAGGTGACATGCCAAGCCCTTTTGGGTGACACACATGGTCACCCTGGCACCTGGGCGTGTAGTGCTTGTTTGTTCTTGAAGTGTACGAAATACCAACTTTCAACTGAATATTAGCAAATAAACTTGAGCAACAAAAGTCACTAATGTAAATAATTATTTGGTTTTGCTTTTTATAAAATATATATATCAAAAATATAACATTTTACTAGAGCTACAGATATCACAAAAGTATGGATATTTCCAGATGTGACACAGCACCCGAGTTAAGCTATGCTTTCTTGCGAATTTTGACACACTGAGCTCAAAAGGTTGACCATCACTGGAATAGGTTGTACATTCATTAAAACGGAAATACATATCTGATACATATCAGATATGTATGTATTGGTATAGGATACAAAACTGCTATGTATGCATTTGTATTGAATACATATCCAGGATATGTATCTGATATACATGCATTCATATTGGATGTCCGTACAAATTTGTACGAATACAGTGGTATTGAAAAGAATTCTACCACATTCAAAGGGGATCTATTCAAATGAAAACGGATTTTCAAATGTTTGATCCATTATGAATCAAATGCTAAAAAAAAAGAGAGAGAGAGAGAGAGAGATTAATGGAATAAGTTTATGTCAGTTCAGATATGATCAAAAGAAGGCAACCTAAATGCTAAGTCAAAACACATTATTTATTGTAATTCCTGCTCTCTCTCTTTTTAACAATCCTTTTGGCAGATAAAGATGAGTTAGCTTTTCTACCCTGCTTTTCTCACTTTCAGGGGGACTCAAGGTGAATGATAAACCTTCTATTCTTCTCTCCACAACAGACATCCTGTGAGGAAGGTGCATTTCTATCCTGCCCTATACCCAAAGGTCTCAGGGTGGTTAACAACATTTAAAATCAAATATGTATTTGCAGTAACACTATATATTAAAACAACAGCAGTGTCTGAAAGTGGGAAAATTTGTATTTAAGTTTAGATTACCAATAGAAGGAAAGATTGCTGAGGATTGTGGTCAGTCTAGAAGAAGAAGAAGAGTTGGCTTTTCTACCCTGCTTTTCTCATCCATTTATGGGGACTCAAAGTGGCTGACAAAGCTTTTCGATTCTTCTCCCCACAACACAACACCCTGTGAGGTAGGTGAGGCTGTGAGAGCTCAGAAGAGAGCTGTGGCTAGCCCAAGGTCAACCAGCTGGCTTCATGGAGGAGTGTGGAATCAAACCCGGTATTCCCAGATAACCGTCTAGCTCCCTATCCACCATACCGAACTGGCTCAGTCTATATGATCTGGAGGGCATCAAGGAAGCAAGCAACCAACCAGCCTAGCCAGCGATCCTTGCTAATGCAAGTGATCCTCAAGAGAGAACATTTCAGAAAGCCCATTTTTCCCCCCTTTTCGCTTTTGCATAAGTTTGTCTACTGCAGCAACTTCTCTCCTGGTCAAAACTGCACAGAATAGCAAGTTGCTCAAAGGTTTAATGTGCCAAATCAGCAGCTGGGAAGGTGGAAAAGTTAAAATTCTGGAACAGCCTAATTTCAAGTCTTTGGAGACAAAGCTCCATTAATCTTTCATATTCTCTCCCAGGCTTGTCACTAACTTGTTCAGTCATTATGGGGAAATGTGCTAAAGCAGAGGGGGGTAGGGGGTATGATATGGCAGTGGGGCAAAGAGACGGAGCAACTCATCTTCGGCCTAAATATTGGTTTCTCTTAGGGCCTTTCTGCACTTGCTGATATTCTTTACCAGCAAATGCACTAAAGGTACGGATTAGGGATGTGGACCAGTGTGCATAATATACTTTATTTGTAGGAATTTGAGTGAATTAAGACATTTGTACAAGAATTGAATGGTATGATTTTTGTACCTCGATGGGCTCCAGCCTAGGGATGGCCACAAACGTTCTAAACATTTGAAATTCGATCGAATTTGATTGAATGTGGACATTTGAATTCAAATAGAAAGTCTACCCATTCAAACTGAAACATTCAAATGAATTCTGAATGTTCCCAAACATTCATTCGAATGATTTGAAGCATTCGAATGTACAGATGCGTATGTATTACATACATATCTGTACGCATTTGCAGTGATAGTACAGGACAAAAACGGGATGCAGGCAAGGATAAAACGGGATGCATATGAATTGTGTACAGATATGTATAACACATACGAATGTTGTAGACATTTGTATCTTCAGATTCAAATCTAACATTCGGACGAATAGATTTGAATGTGTTCGATTTGAATCGGATTTTGTTGCATTCAAATTCTAAACATATGAATTGAGTTGAATGTTTGGATATTCAAATTGACTCAAATTTTTTTGAATGCAAAAAAACCCCATTCAGACACATTCCTACTGCAACCCAGCTGTGCACCAATGCTGGGAAACAATTGGCCATGCGACTGCAGGCTGGAGTTGTGATGAGGCTACTTGATCCTTCAAAGCAGGAGGCTGAGGTGGTTCTGTCCAGAATTCTGGATCCGAGGATCAAGATGGACATACTTTCTTCTGAGAGTGAGTGCTGTCACTGGAGATGACCCCTGATTGAGGTAGTCAGGAAGACACAGGAAGCCAGACAGGCATTGGAGAGTGGGAGAACAATTCCCTTAGAGGCAGGTGAGACATCCCACCACCTGGCAGAGGAGTTTAATATGTTTGACTTCACTGTTCTTCTGGCACAACTGTCCCCGGCCATTCCACAGCTGTTCAGGGAAATCGGCCCAACAGCTAGCAGGCCCACGCAAGGCCCACTTTGGGTAGGCCCGGTATACCGTCAGAGTGGCAGATCGCCTGGCCCAAAGACAGCCACAGTCTGACCTCTCCCCACCCTGGAAAGGGGTAAGAGGAGGCAGAACTGGGTGTCCCCCCTGACTGCTGCAGTCGCTGACTGTGTGGGGTCCCATCTACCAGGAGTGCATGTGCCTGTGCAGACTGCAGCAGATCACACCCTGGGCCCAGCAAGGTGTGGCATCAGGTGTGTGTGGGGAGAGGAGGGCTCCCTCCCGGCTGCTGCAGTCCCATTGCGACTGCAGCAGTCAGGGGGGACACCCAGTTCAGCCTCCCCTCACCCCTTTCCAGGGTGGGGAGAGGTCAGACTGTGGCTGTCTTTGGGCCAGGTGATCTGCCACTCTGACGGTATACCGGGCCTACCCAAAGTGCTGACAGGGTAGGTCCGCTATACCACCGGAGTTGCAGATTGCCCAGCCCATCAGGGATGATTGTCAACCTATGTGGGGCTCAGTCGCCTAGTTCTAGGCAGCTGAGACCAGCCAATGCCCCCCAGGACCACCCTCACCCTGGGTGCGGGCCTACCCAGGGATGTGCGCGCACACAGATGCACTGTGACTCCAGCTGAGCCAGGCCACTTTGTACCCAGACAGCCACCTGGTAGGTGTCGTAGCCTAAGTGCACTACAACCGGAACGGCCTCTGGAGGCAATTATATAGGCATCCATTCCAGATAAGAACATAAGGGAAACCCTGCTGGATCATACTACAGCCCATCTAGTCCAGCATCCTGTCTCACACAGTGGGTCACCTATTGCTTCTGGGCATCTCAAGCAAAAGACAAAGGCAAAACCTTCACCTGCTCTCCATCCCCTACAAATACCTTTAGAGGCACATTTTCATTATTGATTTTCTCTAATGGTCAGTTTTACAAAGAGGCTGACCTCCTTTCCCCTCTGCTATGCATCTCTTAAAGCAAACAAAAGAAATGCCTCAGAAATGCTCAAGGAATCTCCAAACACTTTTACAAGGGCTAAACCTATTTCAATTGCAGCTGTGGTGCAACTCAAGCTATCTTCATTCTCCAGTGAGTCACCTGTATGGAAGATAAATGAGCCCATGGGTAGAGGTGATGTATTTTTTAAGAAATCACCTTAAATGGCATCTGGGATTGGTGTCTGATCCTGATTAGAAAACTTTGCAGCTAATCACAGCTCCAAGTAGATCAATAGGACTGTTCTGTCTGTTGAGCAGCCCTTTCAATATGTTCTAGGGCAATGATGCTCTTCCACAGCAGGTCATCCTTGGAAGCAGAAAGATAAACAAAGATTGCAAACACTAGGAAGTTGTTGCAGATTCATATCCTTAAAGGAATAAAATCTCAAGCCTGCATGTTTGGTGTCTAATTGGTCTTATATATTTGGAAAAAAAAGCATTTGGGTTTCTTTTCTTTTTTAACTACTTTGGGGGCACTGAAAGACTGGGGTCCCTGACATGGGGAGATAGGGCTAGTCCCCATGAACTCTGTTTACTTTGGGTTCGATTTGGGATATTCCCTATACAGAGTCTAGTTCGAATTGATCCGTCCCCAGATTTAGATGCCAGATTTAGATAATGTGTTTTAGCCCCAGGTAACCTAGCCTATAACTTGCAAAAATTCTGGCCCTTTCTGCATAGGGCTTTATTCAGAATTATATTGCGGAATAGGCAGTCTGCAGGCTAAAGCAAGGTACCCTTGAGTTGTGGTTGACCCTGGCAGATGGGACAGGGGAACCCCAATTCGGTGGGTCCCGTCTACCGGCCTCGCCGCACCGGCACGATCACCAGCCCGGCAAGGCTGGTCATCAGCAATCAGAGGCCAGCTGCTGGGCTGATTTTCGGCCCATGCTGGCCCTGGGGGCGTGCCCGCGGCTGTCAGGGAGAAAAGCGTGCGCGAACGCTTCTCTCCCCACGCTTCTCTCCCCAAACGCGCCGGGACACTTCGTACGCGCTGAAACGGATGCAGAGCACTGCATCCGTTCCAGCGCGTACGAAGTGTCCCGGCGCGTTTGGGGAGAGAAGCGTGGGGAGAGAAGCGTTCGCGCACGCTTTTCTCCCTGACAGCCGTGGGAGAAAAGAAGGCATCTGGAACGCGAGAAAGAAGGCATCTGGAACGCGCGGAAGACAGCCCGGGACGTGCCGGGACGCACACCCGGCTGTGGCAATGCGAATGCCGCGTCCCGGGCTGTCTTCCGCGCGTTCCAAAACCGCGTGTGCAAAAAGGCCTCAGGTCTTTTCCATGTCCACTTTGCCTTCGATTTTCTCCAAGAACTATCCATGCAGTGCTTTACTGTGCCAGTTGTCAGTTCAGCATTGAATTACAGTTTTCCAGTACTGGTTCTTGATTTGCTGCACTTTGAGAAGCTTCCAGTTGTTGACTTCAACCAAAGCTGATTCTTTGCTTTCTGTCACATAGTCAGCTTTGATATTTCATAATGCATTAGGATCATCATAATCATCATCATTAAAAGCAATATTTCATTTTTACCTGGCTGCTTCCAAAAGCAGAGAGCAAACAATAGGAGGGAGAAAAGGCCTGTGGGGAAGCACCATCGATTATGTGGACGACATCTGAGGAACAGTCCTTCCGAATGCCTCCCTGGCTGTGAGAATTCAACCCACAGAGACATTTTGTTTACACAGCTATAAAGAATCCCCAGGACACCCACGCTTAGAGCTTCACTCCGTGAGAAGGGTCACTAACCTATGTCTTCCCCAAAGGCTACCCTTCTGCAATAGTGAGACCACAAGCCATTCACTAAATTTATACTTTTCATTAGAAAAGAAGGAACGAAAAAGGAACCAAGTCTCAGAGGGATAAAAACCAATAGTGGCTATTCACGAGCAGAAAGAAGGCCGTTGGCAGCTGGCACAACACATTCCTACTATTCGTGATAATCGGCCACAGCCGCACTCCAATTCTTTTCTTCAGGATTGGGTTACTTCCTAGAGAGCTTTTCAGGGGAGAGAGAGAGGGTGCAGTGGAATGGAAAGGGAAAGGATCTCTATTTGTGCAATATTGGGTTTCACCTTAAAGCTCTGAGGAGACTATAAAGGAACAGGTATTTGGAACAGTTCCTCCAGGGCCTATGATTTGCACGAGGGCCTACGGAACACATGTATGATGCCCTCAGATGGAGCATTCACTCCGCTGGGTGGACAGTTCCATTCGGAACTGCCCCAGCCTGTCCCAGGGTGCCCACATGCATTCCAGGTATAGAGCACAAAATCGTCCCAGGACATTCACGGCTGTCCTTAGCCACCCTGCAGCTGTTCAGAGGAGAGACTGTTTGCACACTCCCTCCCTGACAGCTACAGGCCCCTCCTTCAGCTGCCCCAGTTGGGCAGGCCAGTCGTGTTCCTTCCCCAGATTCCTTCAAGTTCTAGAGGACTGGATCAGGTCCCCTAAGGCCCACAGGAACACCCCCACCCCCAGACACACACCCCGGGCACAGACCTATGCAGGGACACATGTGCGCGCAATACACTTACCTCATGCTCACCGGGTTCCGAAGCAGTGAGCGTGGCCAGCAGTGCTGTGCATCTGCATGTGCCAGCTGTAGTGCAAAAAGGCCTCAGATCTGTGTGGTATACTTTTTGGTAGGGTGGATTTCCCAGGTGACTTAAATCACTGCACTCAGGTCTCTAAAATCCTGCGCTCAGGTCTCTTGTTCACCTACAGTGAGTGAACCTTGCAAAAAAAAAAATCAACTTATTATCATAAATGGTTTGGCCTCCAAACTGGGAGGGGCAGTATAGATGGGGTAGAAAACATCATATATTTCAATAGAAGCATTTAGCTAACAGAAGGATCTGTGTTTTTCTTTTCATTATCGTTGTCTGATGATTTCTTGCCAACTGACAGAAATCAGATTTGCAGAAAAGGATCTGTCCTTTAGGTCCTTTCCTCGTGGATTAAAGGCCTGTGAGGTACACATTCTGGGCCTCCACACATTAATGCAGATCCAGCTTCATCTGGATTAGACACGGCCTGATCCAGATTAAGAGACCTTTAATCTCCTCGGCTGTTTACTGAGGCTGGAGGCTGGAATAGATAGACTGTGGCCTGATCCAGCATAGCTCCTCTCATGTTGTAATTTTGTATTATGTGATTTGTAATATGTATTAGTATCATGAATTGCTCCTGATAACTTCTTTGACTGAAGCTTGCTCATTGATGTGACTGTTGGAACAGGACTTTCCTTACAATTACTGTATCTCTGGGTGAGACCCCGATGGTAAAAGGCTTTCTCTTGGATTCCAGCACAAAACCACGGATTCTCCTTTCTGTTGAATCATAGGAAGCCCCTTCCAGCCCTATGCTGTCTTGGGTAATTCACAGATAACTGAATGAATACATTCCTAAAGGGTAACTTCTGCTAATACAAAGGCATGGCCTTTTGTGGAACAGAGTCTGCCTCGTCAAATGCCAGGAGTGAACAACAGCTGATGCCAACCTTCTCCAATCATAAAAGGCAGTTATAAGTGGCCCATGCATTTTATTATCCAGCCACAGGTTTAACCAATTCCTGCCAATATCTGAAGTCACAGTTCATAAAAGATAGAGCAGCCTACTATATACAGGGATAACCAATGTACAACCCTTCAAATACTGTTGGGACTGACTCCAGTTTGAGTCAGTTTGGTCTTGTGGTTAGAGGGAGAAAAACAAGGTATAAAGGCCAACTCCTCTCCTCTCCTCCATGGCCATTGTTGACTGCACTGACTGGGGCTGATGGGAACTGGCAACAATGGCCAGTTTGGGTGTTTTTCCACTGACCTTTAATCCAGATCTAAGATGATCCAGATTTAAGGAATGGGTACTTCCCTTGATCCGGATCTACTAGATCTGGATTAAGGGAAGTACCCAATGTGTTTCCATGGGTGGTCTAGCAATAGCAATGGGTGCTATCCTGCCTGCTTTGGAAACTCTGGAGCACCCATGTGGTGAATCCGGATCTACCCACATGGGACCTGCCTGTCACCCCAGGTGTTTTGGGGGACAGGGGGTGCAATCTCTGTAGATGCTCCAGAGATTCTTTGTAGATCCTCCAGAGCAGCTCCGGAGAATCTCCGGGGCGATCTGCCACAAACTTTGAAGATCCTCCAGAGCCTTTAACAAAGGCATTGCTCTTGCATGGGGTCCTCTTGAAGGCAACTTTGGAGCCGGCTTCGGAGGGTCTTCGGAGAATGTGCACAGGCTTTGAAGTTTTGAGTTTTGGGGCACCCCCCATGGGTCCCCCCCCCGAGCCTCCCCTAGACCCCATTGCCCAATAGTGGTGGAAACAGGCTCTGTATAATCCGAATTTGATGGCTGAGGACCCCATTGTAGACCCCTTTAATGGGGTCTACACAAAATCCAGATTATAGGTCTTGAAGGACTCATATGATCCAGATTTCCCTAGAACTGGTGGAAACAAATGCAGCTCTAATGAGGTCTGTAGTGGAAATGGGGTTTTCCTGCTCTAAACCAAATGGGTCCTTAATGGGTCGTTAGTGCTAGTGGAAGATGGTGCCACATCGACTTCAAGCCATGCCTGTGAAACAGCACTCAGTGGGAAGAGGGCAAGTTGTTTGTTGCTACTGAGTTGGAGGATAACGTCTGGAGGGTCTCTGCTATCACACTTGGTTCACAAAAAGAGTAGTCAATGAAGTATCTTCCAGATGCTGTTGAGCCGTCTGGGATGAGCATGATAGGAATCAAAGAACCTGTTCTGGATGTTCCAGTGAAGTCTGTCTGTGCTATGTACCACCACCATTGTCTAGGAGTGACCAGGAATTCTGTCCAGCTGCCCCAGTCTTCACAAGGACCAGCTGGTTACAGCATTCACACTTCCTTCCAAATATGAACACTGTAAGGGGACAGTGAAGTGTGGCTGTGGCTGTGCTACCACACACCACACACCATGGTCCAATCACCATGGTAGTGTCCCAGTGCATGCTGGATGTTGCCTTGGCTGTTGCCATTGCGATCTGGCTGAGTCAGGCCAGGCCATCCACACTTCAAGTGCTGATGTTCCAGTTGAGGACTGCACCAGCTCTAAAAGTGCAGATGGCTCCCTCTGTGCCTGATCTTAACCTCAGTGAGATGCTATAATATTGGATCCAGTGCTGTCACTCAGTGGTGGGGAATGGGAAAAGAGATCCTCAGAGTTTCAGTGAAACATGTGACATCCCTACCACCTTGTGAAGCATGGCACTCTTTGGATACAGGAAGTCATGACTTCTTATCATCACCCCATCAAGTGCTTCAATGGTTCAATTGATTGAAAACAAAGCTCCCCAATTGCTCCTATGTGCTACTTCACAAGCTTCAGACCTGAAGGATGTCTCTGCCCCAAATAGTGGCCACTGTGGCACAGACAGGCCCCTTTTGCCCCCACACAGGGCCAGGTCCATGTCGTGTCTCAAGCTGGCTGTGTTCAGCAAACAAGCAAACACACATGCATCCCAGGCAAACAGCAGCAAGCAGCTGAGGCTTTTTCGCACTGCAACGCGTTCCGTGTGGAACGCGTGCAGGCGGGAAGCTTAAGACACTTCCGGGCACGTTTACCGTTCACACACAGGCGCGCCGGAACGCGTTCCAGCGCGCCTGTGTGTGAACGGTAAAAGCGCCCGGAACTGTCTTGGCCCGGCAAAGGCCGGCCAGGGGCGGGGATTTGGCCGGCAGCGCTACCGCCCATTGGGTGAGAGCACCCAAGGGGCGGGCAGCGCTGTCAAGCCACCCGCCCCGCGCTTCGTGCCAGCTCTACGGGCCCAGATCGGGCCCGCGGGACCTGGCACGAAGATGCCCGGGCACCCGGGCACCCATCATGGGGCCCGGGGCAAGGCCCCTATGGGGCAGGACCCCTTTGAAGATCAGAGCCCCTGGCTCTGATCTCCAAGGGCTCGCCCTACGCCCCGATCTCGCCCATCTACGGGCTGCAGGTGCCTGGATCTAGGCGCCTCCAGCCCGCAGATGAGTCCCCCGCCCCCCCAGTCCCCAAAACCCCCACCCCCAACCACCCTCCGGCCCGGATCGGGCCCATCTTCGCTCTGTGGGTGCCTACATCGAGGCACCCACAGAGCGAAGATGATTCCCCCCTCCTCCAGGGCCCTGGGAGGACGCGCGCGCGATGGATCATCTACCTCGTGGCCGTCCAGCGTCCGACTGAGGGTGGCATTGTGGGATTGCGCAGGACGCAGCCCACCTAGGCCCCCTATTGGACAAGCTGCTTGTCCAATAGGGGGGCTAGGGGGGCTGCGTCCTGCACGATCCCACAATGCCACCCTCAGTCGGATGGCGGACGGCCACGAGGTAGGTGATCCGTCGCGCGCACGTCCGACCAGGGCCCTGGGGGAGGGGGGGAATCATCTTCGCTCTGTGGGTGCCTCGATGTAGGCACCCACAGAGCGAAGATGGGCCCGATCCGGGCCGGAGGGTGGTTGGGGTGGGGGTTTTGGGGACTGGGGAGGGGGGTGGCTGATCTGCGGGGCGCGAGCGCCCCGCAGACGGCCGCAATGGGGGCGGGAGGGACCCTTGGGGGACCGGAGCGATGCGCTCCGGCCGCCCAAGGCGTTCCTCGCCCCCAGCCAGCCCAACATCGACCTCCTGCCACCCCGGAATGGGGCTGCAGGAAGCCGATGCTCGTGGCTTCCCGGCTTCGGCAGCCCCATTGGGGCTGCCGGACCCGGGAAGGAGCCACGTCCCGGCGGCCGTCGGAGACGACAGACGGGACGCACCGAATCGGGGTTCCCCTGTCCCATCTGCCAGGGTCACTGACCCTGGCAGATGGGAAAGGGGAACCCCGATTCGGTGGGTCCCGTCTACCGGCTTCACCGTGCCGGCGCAATCGCCAGCCCGGCAAGTCGGGCCCTGGGGGCGTGCCGACGGCTGTCAGGGAGAGAAGCATGCGAACGCTTCTCTCCCGGAACGCACCGGGGCGGCTCATATGTGTAGGAACGGATGCAGAGCACTTTAAAGTGCTCTGCATCCGGAACGCGTGGAGGACAGCTCCGGACACGCCGGGACGGAAACCCGGCCGCAGCAATGCGTATGCTGCGTCCAAAGCTGTCCTCCATGCGTTCAGGAAAGTCCTGTGCGAAAAGGCCTCTGGATCGGGTTTCAGAGTTCTTGGAGGAGAAAGCATTAATATGTGGTCAGAAATGCAGAGGTCATGGTTGCAGGAAAAGATCCATTGTATGCAATGGTGTTTGCTGGGTTTGGGCATTCTTAAGTAGAGCTGGGCAAGCCTCGCCCCCCTCTGGCACAGCTGTTTGGCATGCAGACACACTGAATGTCTCAGCTGTTTTCATTGTTTCCTGAGAGTGCTCTGTGATGGGCGTTGGCCAGCATCTGAGTCCGAACTGTCCCCATCTGGAGAGACAGGATCATGTGTAGGTTTGATCCTTAAGGCATGCCTTCCTCCCTTTGGCTGGCAGGGAAGCCTGCCGTGGCTTGGCGGGCATGGCCGACAGCCTCCTCATCCTTGTAGGAGGAGGTGCTGATGGCATGAGGTATGACAGCCCAAGAAGCCCTGAGCAACAAGTACTTCTTCCTGGTACCACCTTAGCCAAGCTTTCGAGACCTTCTCGCAATGTCTAAGCTGGGGCTTTATCTATTTTACAACGTGAAGCCTGGGCTGCTGGGAGTTGTGACGTCCCAGTTTATTATGTGAAATAACTGCAGCACCATGCTCTTTAATGTAATAACAATTCATCCTTGTTAATTATGTCACAACACTGGAGGAACAAGAAAAAGAGAAAGGGGGAAGAGACAGAGACTCAGATGTAATATTTATTAGAAAGACACTTCCCAGTGATGGGAGTTCTTGATTTTTTCAAAAGGTCATTCTGATTACTGTTTTTCTTATTTTTCTCTCCTGCATTCTCAGAATTCCTATCAGTTCAGGACATAAATCAGCCCCTTTTGTTCCTCCCCTTCCAGCTACTTAGCAGGCACTGATTCACTGGGGTGCAGCTTTTAATTCAGTTTCACTACCCTCCCCACCAACTGTTTGTCTCCACTTACTGGTTTGCAAATATCTTGTGCAAAGCCCCAGGACACTACAGCAACAGTTTGTAGCACAGAGATCTGCAGTGTTGGAAGATTTTCTCCTCCATCTCTTCCTCCCCCTCCTCTTTGGCGTTTATTGAGAGAAGGTCATTCTGTCATCGGAAGTGCCAGTGCTTTAGTGCCTTTTCTATATCTCAGACCGCCATCCTGGTTATAAATGCTCTTTCCAGGTTTTTGTGGGGGCCATTAAGGCAGTGGTTCTCAACCTGTGGGTTGCAACCCCTTTGGGGGTTGATCTACTCTTTCACAGGGGTCGTAAACACATAGGAAAACACATAGACACCACTCCTCTATCTGTCTCCAGGTGGGTCCGCCCACCTGCAGATACACCCACATACGAGTACCTGGCGTGATGACATCATTGCACCAACCCTATCACATACACCCCATACAAATACAGTAGAGAGCAGCTACTGTGTAGAAAGCAGCAGTATTGGACGTAACAGGACATTCTTATACTCAGCTGTGGTTGATGTGATTATGATGCTTTAATTATGTTCAATTTGTAACAATGAAAATACATCCTGCATGTCAGATATTTACATTATGATTCAAAACAGTAGCAAAATTACAGTTATGAGACGTTTTCGCACGGGGCTGAACGGAACGCGAAAAAGACAGCTGCGGACACGTCATCCGCATTGCCCGAGCGCGGCTTGCGCTCCGACGTGTCCGCAGCTGTCTTTTCCGCGTTCGAAATGTAGAGCACTTTAAAGTGCTCTACATGCGTTCCAACGCGGACGAGCCGCCCGCAGGCGTTCGGGAGGAGAAGCATTCGCGCCTGCTTCTGTCTCCCAAACAGCTGCGGCCGCCTCCGACGCCGGCAAGGCTTCGACAATCAGCTGTTTGACAATCAGCTGATTGTCGATCTGCCTCCGCGGCTGTCTCCGCGCCCCTGGCCGGCATTTGCCGGCTAAGACAGCTCCCGGCGCTTTGAGCATTCGCACACAGACGCTCCGGAACGCGTTTACACGCGTTCTGGCGCGTCTGTGTGTGAACGGGGAAAGCGCCCGGAGCTGTCTTAAGCTTCCCGTCTTACTCCCGTTCCAAATGGAACGGGAGTAATGCGAAAACGTCTATGAAGTAGCAACGAAAATCATTTTATGCTTGGGCGTTAGGGTTAGGGTTAGGTTGGGGGTCACCACAACATGAGGAACTTTATGGTTGGGGGTTAGGGTTAGGTTGGGGGGGTCACCACAACATGAGGAACTGTGTTAAGGGGTCATGGCATTAGGAAGGTTGAGAACTACTGCATTAAGGTGATAAAAGGCCCATTGGACCAGAACAGGGAGGAATGTGGCTCTTCTGCAAGCTTTCCTTGGCCACTCTCACTCCCCTTTAAAAAACAGGTCCAACACTGTCCCGATGCAGGTGGCCAGTTTCGCTGCCTAGAGTGGGACATCCTTCATCCCAATGCAGGTGAAACAGCTTGTCTTCCATCTTAAAGTGTGAAAGAGAAGGGCCGGAAGAGGATGAGAAACAGTATTGGACCATATGTCATGTCAGATATTGGCATGTGTAGGCTGCCAGGGGATCCAGAGGTGGGTCAGGAACAATCGTTCTTTTGTGCCCCATTTCTTAGGCACTTTCCGCACTGCCTCACCTCAGTCCAAACCACTAGATCTGGAACAGTGAGGGTCATTGGTTTGGATCATGATGAGACATGATCTGGAACAGTGCCATCTGCGTGATAGCACTAGTCTTAGACCAACCCATGCACTAGTTCCAAAACTTGCACCAGTTTCAGGCCCTGCACCCCAGGCCACTCAGTTTGGTGGTACACTTTGGTGTACTGCCAAAATGGGTCCCCCAGTAGTTTGAAACATGGAGGCATGCCTTCTACATCTTTCCATGTTCCAGACTATGCATATATTTTGTAACTGGAAAGCAATAAACCTTCCACTTGGAAAGCAATAAAGACTCTGTTCTTGCATGTGAACTCCATGCACAAACGCTGTGTGCTGTGCACTCGCTAGAAGCAAGCTCTGCTAAGTTTAGAAGTTCCAACAGGCTGAACTCTATTGCTGGTAGTCCCTGGTGACATAAACTATTGGTAATCCAGAAAAGGGGGTTCTTAGTGTACTTGCTGGTAAGGAATAGCAGTAAGTACAGAAAGGCCTTTGGTCACTGAACAAAAATGGGGGCATGACTTCTATCTGCTGTCCACTAATTGAAGCATACACACACATGCCCACATGCCCACACACACACAGTATATATATATCCAAATTTGAGTCGATTTGGATATTTGAATCCTCGAGTTGATTCAAAATTTGAAAATCTCAATTTTTGAAAATCTGATTCAAATCCGGATCATTGAAATCCGTATTTTCAAAAATTAAATTCAAATCAAATTATACGAATGTTGGCAACATTCACATCTGATTTTCAAATTCGTGCACATCCAGGTTTCGTCCCATTTGCATCCTGTTTGCATCTTGCTTGCATCCCGTGTTATACGCTCAAATAGACCTGATATTCGGATGCGATATAAATGGATGTATTCAGTTGAGTTATTCGATGATCCATATCATATTTCGGAAAATTTGAAATTCGATCGAATTCGGACATTCGGATTTTCCAAAATCCGATTCTAATTTGGATGTCAGTATACTTCGAATTTGAATCGGATTTTGGTATTTTTGAATATCCATGCACATCTGTATTTTGTGCACCTTTTCTCAAACAACAGACCTCCACAATGTGAAAAATTCCAGACTTTATTGCATTCTCATTGGCGGAGTTAGTGAGTGAGTGATTTAAGAATTTGTTTTTTAAAGAATTTATATCCTGCTCTTAATAGAGCACCTTTTGGTTTGCCTAAATATCTGGTTGGTTAAATTAAAAATGAAAAAAAAACCACAGGAATCCTGCCCATATAAGCCTTGCTATCTTCAGGGTTGCTCTCTTGCATTGTGTTTATGTCCTTTGAGTATCATAATACTCATATGCTTCCATGCCAAGTAGTTTTGAATACCACTGGCTACTACCAATTTCCCTCTCCCATAATCTCATTCTCCATGCTTAATCCCCTTGTGGATGAAGGCATCAGCCTCAGAATTGAAGAGAGTCTCTTTCCCAAGTTACTGGATATTCCCAGAAAAAAAACTTTCTTGGCTTCAATGTAGGGATGCTGTCGTAAACTTCAAGACTGTAGAGATTAGGAAAAGGTGGTGGGATGTTATCTACCTATTGATCTATAGGGCTGTTATCATCCATCTTTTTGTTGTTGTTGCTCCTTCTTTCTTTAGCACTGTTTTCTTTTCCATATCTCCCCTGCCAAAAAAAAAAAGATGGAGGACTTCAGATAAAGGACAAGACAAAAGAAGAATGTTTTCAAAGACATCCCTGAAGGATGTGCACAAAAAGAGTGGAAATGTGGCATGAAAAGAAAGTCTTCTCCCTGCTGCTCCTCTTGGCATTTTGATAGGAATACTTCAGAAACAGCAGGAAGACACAGAAGCTGCTTTATCTGGAGAAGACAGAGCTATTTTGCAGGCTGGTGTGTTATAAGAAGATGAGGAGCATATAAAGGTTTAACTGGGGACTGTTTATTCCCCCTCCAAGTTCTGTCAAAACGTCTTCTTCTAAATATCTAAAGATATGCCTTCTCCCACACTGACATGCCCGTGCCTTAAAATCTGCCGATGAGGCCCTCCTAGTTGTCCCACCCTCTTCAGTAGTGAGGCGAGTGGGCACCTGAGAGAGGGCCTTCTCAGTAATGGCTCCCAGGCTATGGAATATTCTCCCCCTCGAGGTGCATCAAACCCCTTCTCTGTTTATATTCAGGAAGTCGGTGAAGACACACCTCTTTGCCCTGGCCTTTGGCTGAGGTGATTATACTTTCCCCCAACTGCAGACACCATTATTTTAATATGGAGTATATTGTTAGATATGCTGAATTTTTAAAGTGTTTTAATACATAGTTGTTTGGAATTTGTTGTTTTAAAGGTTGTTACCTGCCCCGGAACCCTTGGGTATAGGGCGGGATAGAAATACAAATAATAAATATAAGCAAATAAAATATTTGCCACCCCATTACTAGGCTATGAAATTGGGGCAAGCATTTCACCAGCTGAAGGGTTGTGAACAGGAGTATTTGTGGGCCAGATTAACTAGCTCATTCTTTCCTCATTCTTTTGGTCAGAAACCTCAAATTTTGCAAATGGCTAGCCTCAAAGATTAAGATTTTGATTACAACCCCCACCCCATTTTAATAATTAAATTCAGCTGAAACTTGATTTACTTTGGTCTGCTTTGGGTAGTCTGAACAGGAGTTCTCAGGCAGATGATGGTGGTGATGACAGTGGCAATATTTGTTTCCTATATAACACAGCCGTATGTAACAGCTGTATGTATGGATGCTTCCACATTGGCCGCCAAAAAACGGATCTAAAAAGAACCATTTTTTGGCAATCTGACCTCCCGAGGATCCGTCACAAATAGTGACGGATCTGAAGGGCCCTCGCGCATCTGCACATGTGCGGGGAGGCCGGATTCTGGAGGATAGCATACAGCTGCCAGTCACTGCATGTTTCTAGCAGCACCTGGCATGCAGGGGAAGGACTTTGGAAGCAGGCAGTCCTGCTTCCACCCTTCCCAACATGGCGGCTGGAAGGACATCCGTCCCTTTGTCTGGTCGTGTGCGCAAGCGTCCTGCTTCTGCACACTTCCAGGCGAAGAGACGGATATACGACCTGATTTTTCAGGTCTTACATTTAATCCTGATTTCGGCAGCAAAACTGGTTTTAAAAACCGGTCTTGCATGCCGAAATGCGGAAGCGGCCTCTGCAAAGGGTTGCAAAAGAGGACTGCAGTGCGGAAGCTGCTTAAGGTAAGTGTTTTAAATGTTAGGCTGGGAAAGCCCATATAAAGAAAATGTAGAGATGTGTGCAGAAAAGGTAACTGTCACAAGAATCACCAGACCATCACCAGACTGTTGAAGGCTGAATGAAGTAAGGATTACAACACAGGGATGGTGCAAGAATTGAGTAAGATTGTGTAACACTTGCAACACAGGCTTGTGCATCACAAGGGAATGAGTCACCTTAGTGTGATAAGGAATTGTATAAAGGTGATCACACACGGCTGTGAGTTGCTTCGTTGATTGATTGCTGGAGAGGCAGAGAGATGCAACTGCTAAGATGTAACCGCTACGAAAATAAACAAAGCCTCTACGGAGAATCTGTCTCAGTTTCCTTTGCTTCGGCTGTGGGCACAGCAAGGGGGGCAAAAAGTGCTGAAATATTGGACAGCGACAAAGAGCTGACAGCCAGCAAGCCGAGAGGGAGAGACGTGTACTTTCCAGCACGGACGTGCAACTCTGCAAAGATTTATTACCAACAGGGGAACCTGACACTCCAATACCCCCTGACATTAAATCCTACTTAAGGAGGGGTTAAAACGGTTTCTGCAGCTAGTGCGGAAACACCCTATGACTTCCAGGCATGCAACCTTAGGGTTTTATTTTTGTTTACTTTGTATGTTAGTTTGTCTCATTAGTTTTTCTGCATAAAGGTCTTCTTTATTTTCAGTTTAAAAAGAAAAAAAACAGGCCCCATCTTTGCCTTTTACATGTGGTGCTATTGACTTGTGTCATTGACTTGTGGTTTCATACATGTCTCAGTTCAGGAACCTATAGTCTCTATCCTGAGGCCAATTCACACTTAGGCCACTAGTCAATAATCAGTGCTGCTCTGATGAAGAGCAAATGCACATCCATTAGGCTGCTGCATCCTAGAAGTGTGCCTGCTCCTCACTAGAGGTGCACTAATTGTTGATTAGGTGTGGAGTACTAAGTGGTGCTCCACACCTATACCAATATTAACTAGAAGCTTACTTGAAGCATCTGGCGGTGTGACCATTCACTCTTCTTCCGGTTGCCGGTGGGTGGTGTGTGTGGGAGGCTGCATCCACACAGGTGTGATGATGATGATGATGGCAGATGTGATTGGTCCTGTGATCGATCCCATGATCAGTCCTATGATCGATCATAGGGTTGTAAGAGTGACATTTCATTGGCAATCATGGGTGCTGATGTGATCAGCTGCTATACATCCCTGTGCTCGAATGCTCAGCTGATGGCAGCCAATTGCAGCAATGAGGAGGCGGGACTTCTGGTTTCAGAGGTGGCAGTGCTGGCTGGTAAACGGGAGGGCCATTCACGCTTCTGGCTGGTAAGATACACTTTGGGTAAGCTTTCCTCCTGGGAAATGTGAAAGGTCCTCCTGTACCTGAAGCTTACCACCCTAGTTCATGGCAGCCTGATCAGGTAAGTGCAGAAAGGCCTCTGCCCCCTGCTATCATTTGTCTTTATAGTTGCCATAATCTTTCTGCTATAGGGTACCCGCTACCTCATAAGGTTAGGGAACACCCTGCTTCAGTGTGAGACAATTAACAGTGAGATTGGCTTTCACTTTCTACATCCCATGGTGAGCCTGAAAGCTGAGTCTATTAATCAAATCCCAAGTAGGGATGTGTACAAATATTCATGCTATCTGGAATTCATACCAATTCATCACAATTCCAGCATTTGCAGATGAATTGAATGGATTTATCCAGCATTCGTCGAAGCATCCGTAGCCTCCCTACTAGAAATTACAAAAATCTGTCAATTCCTGTTCTAACTGTTGAGCATGAGAGTTAGAACTTGGTAGAACTGGTAGAAGTTTCCATGCTGACCTGGTCTGAGGCTCACTCACAAAGGTGATCAAAGCTTTCACTGGTTCGTGGTCCCCAAAATCTCTAACTCCTGTTTCCGCATGTAAAACTCTATTTAAAACAGATCTGGATGTCAAGATTTAGTCAATCCTAGAATAAGAATTATGTCCTCTTGAGTAAAAAGTAAATTCTTTGGATGACCCGTTTAACTCACAAAACACATCTGCTAAACCAAACTGATAAAGGGCCAAAATCGGAATTTACTTTCTTATCAAGACTTGAATTATTATTATTAGAAGATTTATCCCATTTGGAACTGGCTACAGTTTAGATCACAACCTACATAAACAAGTCCTTTTGAAAGTCTGAGTCATTTTCCAAAACAATTATAAATGAAAGCTTTCTGTGATGAATTGGGTACATAAATTGATGCAAATGTTACCCATGAATTACATACCATAGAACTGAGAAAAAATAAACCTTCCCTTTGGATCAATAAGAATCTGATTAAGGACGACTCGAAAATCCTGGGAGATCAATATGGCCGTGCCTCTTGCTTTGGAAGCTCCTGGAGTAGAATACTCATAGAAACCTTTAGGGTTTGAAGTCTTTTCTTAGTGTTAGAAGCATGGGTCTCTTGGGGTGTTTCCACACTTAATGCTGGAAATCCAGATTAAGGAAATCTGGATTTCTGAAATCTGTCCCTGGGAAGATCCGTCTGAAATAGGGATGGATCCAAACGAGGCCTACCACATCCACACTCATGTGGGAAGCACAGATGGGGAGGAGTACATCATGTGTTTGCTGTGCGAACGCTGGAGCACCGATATCCAGAAGGATCAGGCCTCTCTGTGGCCTTGCCACCCAAGGTGCTGTGTGATTGGAGCACTCAGATGTCAGTCACTGCTCATTTCCACCATGCATTGGCATGTCAGGGACAGACTGCCCACCAATCAGCGGCACACCTGAGATCCCATGGCTACCCGCCTGTGCTCAACATGGCGACTTACAGTCCCGCCCACATCTGTTCCCTCTCCTGTCCCTGTGCAGAAGCATCATCCTTTGATCCAGAATTTGCAGGAACAGTTTGAAGATCTAATTTTTCAGGTCTTCCCAAAAATCGGATTTGGTGGCCTCTAGACCCCATTAGAGATGGATCTCGTGCAAGGTCGTGTGGAAGCAGAATCCTTGAAGGGCATCTGTGCCACTCTATGAAAGGTAACTTGCAGATGTGTGCCATATGTGTCCTTATTGGGTGCTTAATGGGATCTTAATAGCCTGTGCAGAAACACCCTTGTAGACATAGCCCTGGTGGCTTTTCCCTTAATACAAACTCACCTAGCCTAAACCTTCTGAGATCAGTATTTAGTCCATTAACATTCAGTGAAATAAACTTACCCTCCATTGTCATAGAAGTAAATCTTATTTAGAACACTAACACACCAACCACACTTACAATCACACTACACCCAACTTACAAACTAAAAAACAAACATATTGGCAGTTGGGATAAATCTCACATCTGCCCTTCAACAAGAAAGAAATCTCTCAAAGACAATTGAGGGGCATGGCACCACGAATCTCACTGTGGGTACTTCCATCTCAAATAGAGACTAGAGGGGACAAGGACACAAAAAGTACTACTAAATACACCTCGGACAATGGCCTATTAATAAAATTAATGTCACATTTTTTGTTATTTGTGCCTAGTACATTAGGTATGGAACTTCGCTCAACCACATATTCATCAATTTTAGAAGGACATAACATTTAGCACCAAGTTTAGGGATGCACATGAATATTCGTAACATTCATTATTTGTACGAATTTGGACATTCATATACAAATAAAATGTTATGATATTCATACACTGACATTTGCACAGATACAAATGTTTTGGAACATTCGTATGAACCTTTGGAACATTCATGAAATGGGGCGGTGGGAAAGCAGCCATACCAATCACTCTGGAATAGTTTTCTTCTCTGAAGCTTGGGCTTTCCATGCTCTATTTCTGCGGAAACACCCATAGAGACTTCCAATTCCCAGAATTCTTGTAGTTGTAAAATGGAGAACATTTCTTGTGCTTCCTCTTTGGTAGATGCAGTTAAATGTTTACCTTCATCAGTAATGAGAATGGTGGCTGGATATAACCACCTGAATTTTAAATTGGCTTTCTGCAATAAAGATGTAGCTGGATGGAGAGGTTGCATGTTGTCTTAGCATCTCAGCGTCCAAATCCTATGAATTATATCATATTTTTCAAAATAATCCATCCTTCTTTTTTTAAAGAAGCTTACAA
Source organism: Aspidoscelis tigris stejnegeri (assembly GCA_023333525.1). NCBI lineage: Eukaryota > Metazoa > Chordata > Lepidosauria > Squamata > Teiidae > Aspidoscelis > Aspidoscelis tigris. The sequence goes on from JALMGA010000017.1 coordinate 4,718,844, forward strand.
AAGATACTACAATAACTCTTGGGTTTTGGTTGTTTTTCTAGAAGTGTTAAGGCTCGTGATTCTATGAGCCAAGTGGATTTCAAGTTCCATATCAGAAATTAAATCAACCCACATCCATGCCTTCCTTTTGTTCAGGGATCCTCCTGATGCATATGTTGCCCCTACACTGTCTATCTGGAGGCTCACCACCTGACTTTGAAAGTGACTTTTTTCCAACATTCAAATACTTTCTTGGTTGGCAACAGATTTATCTATGGCTGCTGTGGCAGTGGATGAAAAATCAGTAACTTCTCCTTTAAGAATAGTAACAGCTTCCTCTGTTGTTGTTTTTTACTCTAGACTCAAAATTTGTAATTGTCTCTTTCCATTCACTCACCAGGGTTGGGTTTTTTTTTTTTTTTGCAATTCCAAAAATTGAATTGCAAATAAATCTTGTAAGCTTTTCTGCAAGTTTGCTGACTGTTGCGGCCGCTGCTATTGTAGATATAGATCAGAGGCTTAAGATGCCACCATGTCATGAATTAGGCTCCATGTAAGCTTCTTTGCTGCATTGGTTTAGGTGGTATTTTGTCCTCTTAAAATGCTAAGATAATAGAAATGTAAATATTCCTGCCTCCCACTGTCATCCAAATTAAGCCACCTTAATTGCTTGCAGATTTCTCAGACTCAAGTTCCGCACTGAAAGAAAAAAAAATGTAGAAAAGGACTTAATTAAAGGAGGCAGCCCTGGTGCGAAAATTGATCTAGCAGCTTAGCAGGCCGCCATTTTAGGTCCAATAGCCCCAGCAGATAGGCCTAACTTTGGCCTTGCACTGTAGCGAGCCCAGCTCCATTGCTGAAATGTTTCCATCCCCTCCTAAAAAATGAGGGAGTTAAATAAGGCTGTTGAATGCCTCTGGAGCTCCCCCTCCCCTCAAAATTGCCAGCTTTTAGAGCGATTTATGGTTGCTTGTTCTCGGAGCTTCAAGTTCATGGCAGCCATTTTGAAAATCACATCCATTTCCAGTACTGTTAACACTACAAATGACATTTGCAGTAATACTAACCTGGAAACTTAATTGAAACAATGGACAAGCTGTAGATTGAGCATGAACACTAACTGCAAATCTCACTGGAACATCAGTGCTAACACTGAATTGAACCCAAGCACCATAGGGAAACCTTACCATATCCAACCAATATAAAATGGCAGAAAGTGACATTTGCAACACTGGTAACACTAAGAACAGCATTTACATTAATACTAACACAGAGGCTTTAATTGAAACAATGCACAAATTGTAGATCAAGCATGAAGGCTAAATGTAACCTTAACGCTAACTGTAACACTGCATTAGAAAACGGCTGAAAGAGGCATTTACAGTACTAGTAACACAAAGAATGACATTTACTTTAATATTAACTCAGAGCTGGGATTTGTACAAATGTGGTTTTTTTTCATGTTCAATTCACATCAAATGAAGTGCACATTCGAAGGGAAGCTATTCAAACGAATATAAATTTTCTTGAATTTGATCCAATACAAATTGAACATGTTAAAACCAATAATGTATGAAACATATTAAACATATCTGCAAAAACACTCACTCTTAACAATCACTTTTACATTAATACTAATAGAATATCGGGTCTATAGACCGTATAAATAAACTACTACTACTACTAATAGAAACTCTCAATTTGAAGCCAGCATTAGCTGTAGATCAACCTGGAACTCTAATTCTTAAGGTGTTTCCTCACAGGCCATTAAGACCCCATTAAGCACCCAATAAGGACCCATATGGCACACATGTGAAAGTTACCTTCTGCACAACGGGACAGATTAGAGCCACTTCAAGGACGCAGCTTCCACGTGGCCTCGCATGAGATCCATCTCTAATGGGGCTGCCCAATCCGGTTTTCAGGAAGACCTGAAAAATTAGGTCTTCAAACTGGATGTTTCCCCAAGTGTCCTTTAGTCTGGCAAGGTGCGAATGGGAAATGTCCTCCACATGTTCCAGATGAAAAGGCTGGCCCGGGGGGGAGGGGCTCCCAGTACGGTCTGGATTGGGTCCTGCTGGACCTAGGGGTGGGCAGTGCTGGCTGGACCCTTCCCCGGTCCCTGCAAGTTCTAGGGAACGGGATCGTGTCCCCTAGTGCACACAGGGACACACACACACCGGGCACCCCTTGCATGAGGACAGGCCTAAAGGGAATACACGCGCATGCACACACACCTACCTTCTCCTTTCTGGCTCCCGAAATGGCGAGGCAAGTACAGTATGCCTGTGCAGCTCGGCGCTCTCTGATTGGGTGCAGAGCAAGCCAATCAGAGCAAGCCCAGCCTTGTGGCATGCTGGTGCTACTATGCCGGTGGTACTATACAGGGGGTGGGGCGGTGGGGTACGAAGTGGTATGATCTACAGCACGGTGTGATGTATGGTGTGATGTGGGTCTGATGTGTGGTGTGATGTGTGTTGTATCCAATTTCAGTTTCCAAACAATCCACAGAAAATCTTGATAGGCTCAATGTGTGTTAGCAGAGAAGAAAACCAGTGTGCAATGGAAATGATCAAAACCAGGACCTGAAGTGGGGGGAAAAGTGTATTTATCAATCCATGCTTGCTGTGGAAAGCATGAAAAAGGAAAGGATAGTGAATCAATAATCCATTTCCATCCCTGCTGGAAGCAACGAGGTTCAACTTGAGTCTATGGTGCTATGGAGCAACAAGAAAATGAGTGTTTAAAGTGCTCAAATGCGTAAATACCTTTAAATAAAGGAATCCTTACCTGCATTAAGGTAACTTCAGTTCTGAGATTTATAACTAACTTATATTTATGTCCTTAAGGTGCATGTTGAATATAAACTTTTTTTTTTTGCCATTGAGGCTTTCCCAGGGTAAATGGTTATTCTTTCCCTCTCTATTTTAAACAACGCTCTTAGGTTTCAGTGGATTGTTTTGAGATCCCAAATAAGAAGTGGTTTTTAATTTTATAAGCAGTTAAGTAAGGAGATTTTGAAGTTTACGTCTTCTCCTCTCCTTTGTGAGCCAGTTTGGTCTAGTGGTTAGGGAGCTGGGAATACCGGGTTCGATTCCTCCCTCCCCCATGAAGCCAACTGGGTGACCTTGGGCTAGTCACAGCTGTCTTCTGAGCTCTCACAGCTCCACTTACATCACAGGGTGTTCTGTTGAGGGGAGAAGAATAGAAAAGCTTTGTCAGCCACTTTGAGTCCCCTTAGGTGGGTGAGAAAAGTGGGGTAGAAAAGCCTATTCTTCTTCTTCTTCTTCTTCTTCTTCTTCTTCTTCTTCTTGGTAAAAAGCGAACTACCTTTTGCAGGGAGAAAACGCCAAGGCAACATATAAGGGAGCTTTATACTTGGTTAAGGCAGCCTGTCTCAGGAAACTTTTCATTGAGTCTAATGGAGTGCCTTGTAAGGGTGATGAGGATATGTATCGGAAACATGCACAGACCTGTTCTTACTCTTGTTTATACTGATTTTATTCTTGAATGGTTTTATCTTTGCACACTTGATACTTGATATGGTCAAGCAACTAATCAATAAAGTTTATTCTCTTCTCTTCTTGGTAACCCAGTCAGGAGAAGTCAACTGACTGTAAACCATGAGGTCCCTCTGGAACCCAGACTGTCTTACCTATCAGGAATCACTCGCTCCATAAAAGTCTACATAGCTGAATGTGTGTGTGGGATGCTCTAAGCAATTGAGTTTCTTCCTTTCCCATAGTTTGGAAGACTTCACCAAGCTCATAGGCTGATTTATACACTCTAAATATGCCACTACCTCCCACCCACCCCCTAGAGATTCCTATCAATCTAGGGCTCATTTCCATAAAACAAATCAAGTTTTAAAAAATGCAGACTGCTCTTAGCTACCCTTCTGTGTAATTCTGGAAGAGGCCCAAGTAGTTAAGAAAAGCCAGGAAAGAAAAGTGAGGAAGAATGATTTGCTTCATTGAAGAGACTTTTTAAATTCAAAACAAACAAAGAAAAACATAGAGCTTCCTGAACTGCGCCTTTGGCGTCAGTCGTGTTGAAGGACTTGAAGGGGCCAGGCGGCCATATTGAACCAAGGAAGTGACAAAGGAGAACTGGAATTCCTAGTTTATCTTGGGTTGCTATATCCTGGGTGGCTGCCATCGGCAATACTGATGACCACTCTAAAGGCCTTTTCGCACAGGCCTTTTTAGAACGCGTGGAAGACAGCTCCGGACGAGGCATTCGCATTGCCCCAGCGGGGCTTGCGCCGCCTCGCGTCCGGAGCTGTCTTCCACGAGTTCCGGATGCAGAGCACTTTAAAGTGCTCTGCATCCGTTCCGACGCGGACGAGCCGCTCCGGCGCGTTCCGGGAGAGAAGCGTTCGCGCACGCTTCTCTCCCTGACAGCCGTCGGCACACCCCCAGGGCCCAACTTGCCAGGTCGGCGATCGCGCCGGCGCGGCGAAGCCGGTAGACGGGACCCACCGAATTGGGGTTCCCCTTTCCCATCTGCCAGGGTCAGTGACCCTGGCAGATGGGACAGGGGAACCCCAATTCGGTGAGTCCCGTCTGTCTTCTCTGACGGCCGCCGGGACGTGGCTCCTTCCCGGGTCCGGCAGCCCCAATGGGGCTGCCGAAGCCGGGGAGCCACCAGCATCGGCTTCCTGCAGCCCCATTCCGGGGTGGCAGGAGGCCGATGTTGGGCTGGCTGGGGGCGAGGAACCCCTTGGTCGACTGGAGCGCATCGCTCCGGTCCCCCAAGGGTCCCCCCCGCCCCCATCGCTGCCATCTGCGGGGCGCGAACTGCTTGTCCAATAGGGGGCCTAGGTGGGCTGCGTCCTGCACGCTCCCAGAATGCCACCCTCAGTCGGAGACTGCACAGCGTCGAGGTAGGTCCTCTGTCGCGCGCGTCCCATCCCCGGACCCTGGGGGGGGAAATCATCTTCGCGGTGAAGGTGCCTCGCTGTAGGCACCTTCACCGCGAAGATCGGCCCGATCTGGATCGGAGGGTGGTTGGGGTGGGGGTTTGGGGGACTAGGGGGTGGGGGACTCATCTGCGAGGCGCCCGCGCCCCGCAGATGGGCAGGAACAGGGCCGGGGCGAAGCCTTTCGAGATCAGAGCCAGGGGCTCTGATCTCCAAAGGCATCCTGCGCCATAGGGACCTTGCCCCGGCCCCTCCGACGGGCACCCGGGTGCCCGGGCATGTTCGTGCCACCTCTACAGGGCCCGATCCGGCCCCGTAGACCTGGCACAAAGCGCGGCGGCTGGCTTGACAGCGCTGCCGCCCCTTGGGTGCTCTCACCCAATGGGCGGCAGCGCTGCCGGCTGAATCCCCGCCCCTGGCCGGCCTTTGCCGGCCAGGACAGTTCCGGGCGCTTTTACCATTCGCACACAGGCACGCCGGAACGCGTTTACATGCGTTCCGGCGCTCCTGTGTGTGAATGGTGAAAGCGCCCGGAACTGTCTTAAGCTTCCCGCCTGCACGCGTTCCAAACGGAACGCGTTGCAGTGCGAAAAAGCCTTAAGGGTGTGCATGGAGCCAATTTCCACATCCTGTTCAAGGTGAAAATGTGGAAATATTCAGCTCCAACTGAATAATACCCCCCACAGATGTGGGGGTATTCATATCCGTGCACGGATATTCTACAAATGCCTGAAGGTATGGCAGCAGTAGCGGTGAGGAGAAGGTGGCAGTGGTGTCAGGGAGGGGTGGGAATGGAGGGGTGGGGGAGGGTTTATTTGTCCCATGCATGGATACCCATTATAATATCCATGCATGGATACAAATACCCCCACATCTGTGAGGGTTGGTATTTGGCCGGAGCCAAATTTTTCCACATCTATTCATTACGAATAGAACGTTGAATACGGCTCTGTGCGCACCCCTACTCAACATGGCAATGCCCTGAAGAGGATCACCCCAGGAATCAAATGGAGGTCAGTGTTCAATCATGCAGGAGGTGGGTGAACCTGGGGCCTACTCGCACTTGGCCTTTTTCTGGAGTATATCTCAGGATAGGGGTCTGTGGTCCACATGCTAATTCAGACTCTGGCAGACCTAACTTTGGGCCTGCTGAAGCCTACACTAGCATATGGACAGCAAGTCCCTATTACAGGATATATTCCAGAATAAAGCCAAGTGCGAATAGGCCCCTTGACTGGTGATTGCAAGTGCAATTGTAAGCCTGAGGGCAGGGACCTGTCTAAGATTAATATAATATTGTAACCCGCCCTGAGACTTTTGGGTATAGGGCGGGATAGAAATGCAAATAAATACATAAATACATAAATAAATAAATTGCTAGACAGTGTTAGCTTATTGCATTCCTTTCCTGTCCACGGGATGGGAAGTGTGAAAACACCCCATATTTATTTGGTCCAGATTAGTGAGTTCTTAGCACTCTTCTGATGCAGAGCCACTCTACGCCAATGTAGATTATGCATCTTTAACTACTCCTTGACACAGATTAACAAGTAAGTGCAGAAAACACCTCTGTTTCTTTCTCCTTATTATTGTTTCTGATCCTTGCACGCACTGAACATCTCTCCTCTTCCCCCACTTTTCCTCCTCAAAAAGCTTGCCAGAGAATGAAAACTCTATGCTTGCCATACTGAGTGGCATCTTTTCAATTCTACCTCCTTTATCATCATCTTGAACATGATCTTCCTATCAGGTGCTGATCAGAGGCAAGAGTGATGAGAAATGGCACGTCTCTGTGTGCTGTTAGCATCAAGGTCCTATGGATTATCACTCAGAATATGTGATATGGCTGCAGCAGCAACAATAAAAAATGGAGATATCATTATACTTTTCAAGAACCTTGGGAAATATTCCCCCCTCCCTCTGAATTTGAGTACAAAAGGGCTTTCCACTCCTGCATCCCCTTGCTTACTGCAGTCAAATTCAGTGGACTTTGCAAAATGGAATGTAGCTATTGCGGAGATGGAGATAATGGACTCTTTGAGTAAACTGGTGGCATTTTGAGATTAAGGATGTGCACAGGTTATTTTCTGCATTCGAATTCAAGTCGAATCGAATATCCAAACATTCAATTTGATTTGAATGCTTAGAATCCGAATGCAACAAAATCCAATACAGTCAAATCTATTTTTTCAAATGTTAGATTCAAATCTGAAGATAAAAATTCATATGTGTTATACATACCTGTATGCATTTCTTACGCATCCCGTTTTATTCCGGTATGCATCCGGTTTTCCTCCTGTATTATAAGCACAAATGCACGCAGATACATATGAGATTCATACTGATATGTATGTAATGCATAGATATCTGTACATTCCAATGTATTGAATCATTTAAATGAATGTTTTGGAACATTTGAAATTCATTTGAATGTTTAAATTCAAATCTATAGACATTTTATTCGAATCTGAATGTCCACATTTGACCAAATTCAATTGAATTTTGAATGTTTAGAACATTTGTACACGTCCCTATTTGAGACTCAGGGTGTACATAAAAATTCTATACTTCTTTAACTGTATGCAGCCCTTATGCTATGGCATATGCTGTATGTATAAAACCACATATTCACAACCATTTCTGCAATACTTAGTATTTTAAAAAAGTTGTTGTTTAATATAAAAAGGTTTGTGATTAATGTGTTGTGTGCATATTATTAATATGACTTTTTGTAGAACATCCTTTCCTCCAATATGCCTTTAAACGAACCTATTTTGGTTATAGACCTGCATCACAAACTCTCTCATTATTCAGGAAATTCTTCTTATAAATGTATATCTAGCTACAGGTGTTCTTTATAATTACAAAGAAAAAACATTCCAGTAAAATTATCCTTTTCCCCCCAGAAGTAATACCATATAAAAACAATACCATATAAAAATTTTAAAAATATGAATGCCAACATTCCAATCCTATAACAGCAACACAACTCTAGTCTTGGAATTTATGACAAACAGCCTCTCCACTAATGAGTGAAATTGGGTGAAATCAGTGCTTCAAAAAGCTTTACACAATCACTTGTCAGAACTTGAATCACCCAACTGCAAAAAGCAAAATAGTAGCCAATATGTGAAAAAAAACCTATCAAATAATCCATAATAGGGATGCGCATGAATGTATTTTTGACATTTGAATCCAAGTAGATTCAAATGTCATAAAATCCTATTCGATTAGGAGATTTAAGACCCGGATGTCATAAAATCTGATTCAAATCCATAATACTCGAATCTGTACGTTTGAATGTTAGATTCGTATTCAATTCTATTAAAATTGAATATTCAAATGACCGAATTCATACGAATAGAGAAAAAATGAATGTATTCAAATTCAAACCGATTCAAATACATTCATATCTCTTCATACAAATATTTGATTTGTATTTGATGATACGAACGTTGACAACATTTGTATTGTCTGTACGCATCCGTACACATCTGTACGGATCCCATTTTTATCCTGCATGCAGCCTGTTTTCATCCCGTATGTATCTGTACAAATCCGTATGGATACCAATAAGATGCGTACAGATACGTATGTAATGCATATGTATCCTTATGCATACAAATATCTGCATAATTCGCACAAATAATTCAAAATATTCAAATTCGTTCGAATGTTAAAAAATGAATGTATAGACATTCAATTCGGATATTTGAATGACCGAATTCGAATGAATTCAGATTTTGAATGTTTAAAATATTCTTGCACATCCCTTATTCAGGCACATGGTGTAATGAGTCTTGGCTATATTCGAAAACTGGCCTTAACGTACAAAGTGAAAGCTTTTAAAAAATATTTTTATTTCTTTATTTTTATAACAGTAAGATTCCAGTGCAATAGTAAACAGCAAAATGTCCAACTATATAACCAATAACACACTTAGACTTAACAAAACAACATTGCTTGTATGAATGGACTTTATTGATTAGTCATATGACCGTATCAAGTTTACAAATGAGAAAATCATATAAAACATACGATAAGAACAAAAATAAAATAAGAATAATATCATTATTTGTCCCCATCACCCTTACAAGACACCCTACCCACCAAGTTGAGAGGATCTCATGGAAACCGGTTTCACCTACCTGGGGCATTTATGACTAAATACAGAGCAATGCAGCTTATGGGTCCAAGCTGTGAAAAGCAACCAAGGGATAAAAATGTGAAGAGTGTTAAACAGATAATGTACTTCTAGGACAGCCTTCATTTTTATAGCAGCTATAGAGAGTTTTGTCCTGGCATGCAATTTTTGTTTAGAGGCTCTGATCCAAATAGGTGAATAGTTGTATTTAATTATTTTGTTAAAGTTTTTGGTGAGCAATGTCCTAAATAGTTGATTTTCTTAAATGCTATAATTAAAACTTCTTTAATTTACTTTCCCTGAACCAGTTTAGTCATTTGAAATATATACACTGATATCTGCTATATCTTTATTCAAACAATAAAAAAGGATAAAAATGTAAATGAGTGCTTGAAAATGTTCAGAAGCAATATCGCTGTAACAAAACTTGCTTGAAGCAAGTTTATAGAAAAGAATTTATTGGGTGAAAAGAATTTATTGTGTGTTTGTGTGTGTATACACAAAAAAACATGTATTAGAAAAGAATACAGAGAAAGTGCTTTATGTTCACCACTCTGAGATTTAATAGTGCAGCATAGAAGGCCTCTGTTTAGGGGCAGGTGGGTGTGCATGCTAGCATGAATCTATTAGAACATAAGAACATAAGAGGAGCCCTGCTGGATCAGGCTACAGCCCATCTAGTCCAGCATTCTGTCTCACACAGTGGCCCACAAATTGCCCATGGGCATCTCAAATAGAGACAAGGGCAAAATTTTTCTTGAATCCCAGCAAAGGGCCTTAGAAGCATCCTGATTGTCCTCCAGCCTGAAAGATTTACTTAGGCATCCATTCTAGTAGCCATTGATACATCTGTCATCCATAAACTTGTCTAACCCTACCTTGAAGCCATCTAGGCTGGTAGCTGTTACCATCACTTCTGGCAGCTAATTCCACAAATCGATGACCCTCTGGGTGAAGAAATACTTCCCGCTGTCTGATCCGACTCTCCCACCCATCAGCTTCATAGATGCCCCCTGGTTCTAGTGTTGTGTGGTAGAGAAAATAAATGTTCTCTATCCACCTTTTCTATACTGTGCATAATTTTATATCCTTCAATCAGGCCCCCTCTTAAATGCTGTCTCTCCAGGCTGAAGAGGCCTAGACGTTGCAGTCTGATTTCCTATTAGATTTGGGAGAGGAGGAGGAGGACCTCTCTGTTCTTATCAATATCCCCTTGATATTCAGGAAAGAAATGGGAGAAAGCAGAGATTGATGTGAGATATTTTGATGTTCTGCTATCAGCTCAAACCAGAAAAGTATTTTATCCCTCTCAACAGCCTCCAGAAGACTGAGGAAACAGTGGTGCATGCTGATGAATCGTCTTCCTCCGTTCTAAACATCTAATAAAGGTGCACTGGAGCATTTAATGGGTTGATCAAAGCAAAACAAAACAACATACAGTTAAAATATAATTGTACAGCAGGGAGAATGGGCCTTTTTTAAACAACAACAACAACACAGGGACAACAATAGAAGCTATTAAATCCCAATTTAAATACTATTTGATCCCTAACCAGTGAAGAGACTGAAGTTTGGCAGTCAGACTGGGGTGAGACTCTAAATCCTTGGGTTTGTTTTGAATTCAGCTGAACCTCTGTGAGTTCATTTCAATCTAGAACCAGATTAGTCACAACTGTTGCTATTTCTGTGACCAGAGGCATTTCCGCACTGCAACGCGTTCCAAACGGAACGCGTTCAGGCGGAAAGCTTAAGACAGCTCCGGGCGCTTTCCCCGTTCACACACAGACGCGCCAGAACGCGTGTAAACGCGTTCCGGAGCGTCTGTGTGCGAATGCTCAAAGCGCCGGGAGCTGTCTTAGCCGGCAAATGCCGGCCAGGGGCGCGGAGACAGCCGCGGAGGCAGATCGACAATCAGCTGATTGTCAAACAGCTGATTGTCGAAGCCTTGCCGGCGTCGGAGGCGGCCGCAGCTGTTCGGGAGACAGAAGCAGGCGCGAACGCTTCTCCTCCCGAACGCCTGCGGGCGGCTCGTCCGCGTTGGAACGCATGTAGAGCACTTTAAAGTGCTCTACATTTCGAACGCGGAAAAGACAGCTGCGGACACGTCGGAGCGCAAGCCGCCCTCGGGCAATGCGGATGACGTGTCCGCAGCTGTCTTTTTCGCGTTCCGTTCAGCCCCGTGCGAAAACGTCTCAGGAGAGCATCTGAATGGTGCAGGAAAATTTCAACACTTCCACTTATTCAGCAAGATCATCATCAACAACAACAACAACAGCCTTTGATAGCCAGCTTCCATTTCTGAAGGAATCTATGCCCTATGCATTAGGTTAAGAGATCAGAGGCTTTTCTGCACTGGGCCTTATTTCAGGTTATATCTTGGAATAGGGGCCTGCCATCTTCATGCTGTTGCAGTCTATGACAGGTCCCACCCAAGGCCTGCTGTAGTCTACACAAGCATGCAGATATCAAGACCCTGTTCTGCGATATAATCTGGAATAAGACCCAGAGCAGAAAGGGCCCTAGTCTCAGTTATTATGGCCCTGGTCATACCTATATGAGGCAGGATGTCCTGGTTCATAATTTGAACTGAGGTTGTACCAGCTGTATTCACACCTAGGTCATCCTCAGGCCATCCTTGCTTTGGGCTGCATCACTCAAACCTCTCTCCGCACTTGACCTGAGCCTCCCCCATGGAACTCTTGGCTCTCCATCCCTTTTGTTGCATTAAATCTACCTCCTTTCTTATTGGATTCCATTGTGTCACTCAAGGGATGCAAGGGTGTGCATTTGTGGTTCTTTTTAAAGCCTGCTCCCCCACCCAGACACTTATAAAATACCACGCAAATGTGGGAAGGCATATGTAGGGATGACCTCACACACTATAGAAAATATGAACACAAAAGACATGAAGACTGACAAGTCAGTAGCAGCGGAACACGCATGATCTGAACACCACAAGATGTTCTTTGAACAAATAGAAACCATAGTCAAGGTAAAGGGATTTTATGAATTGGCTACCAGAGAGGCCATTGAAATACAACAGCATCCCCACAACTTTAACAGGGATAAAGGCATGTTTCTCAGCAGCTCTGGGAAATCTTTATACAAAAACAAGCAAAGGAGAGATTCACACCTTAGTTCTGCAAATATACAACCCACTGGTCACTTGCCCTCAGAGGTTATGCTAATGCATAACAGACAGGTAAACTTCATCAATCCACCATTAAAACTTCACATAAGGAAAGAACACCAACAGACTACAGACAGGAAAAGACCAGTGACTCATCAACAGCACAAACAAAGGAAGAACAGACAAACAAGCAGCAGACTTCTACAAAAAGGGAAATAAGATCTAGGAAGACACCAGTTGCTTTTGACTCTTCCAAGAGCAAAATCTGCTGAAGATGGATATCACAGCTACATCCAAAAGGTTAGGTTCTCAGAAGAAACCTGGAACACGGCATAACAGCCCCAAAACTGCTACAAATGAGCATATTTCTTATGTTCTTAGCATGCATCCTGCGCTAAATAAGTTTGGATGAGATGGTCTCTCAGGTCCCTTCAGACTGTAAACTTCTAGGATTCCTTTTGTAGTTTTATTGTCTTACTTTTGCCACATGGTGATGCTCTTACAAAGTGACTGTGTAATCTTCCAGGCGTCATTTCAAGGACATGTTACAATTATGTAAATATGAGATGATTCACAATGGGCTGGCAAAATAAATGGTTAATCAATGCACTATTGGCTGCTGTTCAGAAACAGCTAAGACAAGAAATGGGATAACACCAATAAATAAATAAATAAATAAATAAATAAATAAATAAATAAATAAATAAATAAATAAATAAATAAACAACAACAACAACAGCATAATAATAATAATAATAATAATAATAATAATAATAATAATAATAATAATAATAATAATAATAATAATAATAATAATAATAATAATAATAATAATAATAACATCCAAAGGACTAGAAAAATCTTGAAAAGTAAACTGAATGGCAGTAACACCATTAAGGCCATAAACACCTGGGCCATACCAGTCATTAGATACACTGCGGGAATTGTGAACTGGACTCAGCTCGAATTGGACAACTTAGACAGAAAAACCAGAAAACTGATGACGATGCACCATGCACTACATCCTCGGAGTGATGTCGACAGGCTGTGCTTGCCCAGGAAAGCAGGCGGTAGAGGACTTTTGCAAGTGAAGCAAACAGTGGAAGAAGAGAAGCATGCATTAGCACATTACGTGGCAGAAAGCAAAGAATCAGCTTTGATTGAAGTCAACAACCAGAAGCTTCTCAAAGTGCAGCAAACCAAGAACCAGTCCTGGAAAACTGCAATTCAATGCCGAACTGACAGCTGGCGCAATAAAACACTGCATGGACAGTTCTTGGAGAAGATCGAAGGCAAAGTGGACATGGAAAAGACCTGGTCTTGGCTTACAAATGGAACATTGAAAAAGGAAACAGAAGGACTGATTCTTGCTGCACAAGAACAAGCAATAAGAACAAATGCCATCAAAGCCAGAATTGAAAAATCAGGAGAAGATCCAAAGTACTGACTCTGCAAAGAAGTGGATGAAACAATTGACCATATACTCAGCTGCTGCAAGAAGATCGCACAAACTGATTACAAGCAGAGACACAATGCTGTAGCACAAATGATCCACTGGAACTTGTGCCAAAAGTATCGTCTGCCAGTGGCAAAGAAATGGTGGGATCACAGGCCAGAAAAAGTTGTTGAAAACGAACAGGCAAAACTACTTTGGGACTTCAGGCTTCAAACTGACCAAAAATTGGAGCATAACACTCCTGATATTACAATTGTTGAGAAAAAGAAGGTGTGATCATCGACGTTGCTATTCCAGGTGACAGCAGAATTGAGGAGAAACAGTTGGAGAAACTCACCAGATACGAAGACCTGAGAATTGAACTTCAGCGACTCTGGCGAAAAACAGTGAAAGTGGTCTCAGTCATCCTCGGCACACTGGGCGCGGTGCCAAAAGATCTCAGCGGGCACCTAAAAACCATTGGCATTGACAAAATATCCATCTGCCAACTACAAAAAGCCACTTTACTGGGGTCTGCTCGCATAATTCGCCGCTACATCACGCAGTCCTAGGTGCTTGGGAAGTGCCCGACTAGTGATATAATACGAAATCCAGCATAGTCATCTCGTTTGCTGTGTGTAACTGCTGCTTTTACATAAATAATAATAATAATAATAATAATAATAATAATAATAATAATAATAATAATAATAATAATAATAATAATAATAATAATAATAATAATAATAATAATAATAATAATAATAATAATAAAACAAATAAATAAAAACCACTTCTAGACAGTATGGGTTCACCTATGGGATTTATTAGCACCTGAAAGGGATGGACTAGAACTGACCTTTTAACTCTGCATCTTTTTTGACAATCATAGCGCTTCCCTTTTATGCTTCCAAAGAGGTCACCTGGACACATCAGCAAAGTGAGAAACTGTTTTCTTTCACTGTTAAATAACTCAAAGAATTCACCTTTGAGCCTGGTCATTTTGCTGACATGTTCTCTCACTCTGAAGGTGGACTGAAGCTGGATTAAACCTTAGGTGAGACCACTGCCCATATCTCTAAATTGCCCAAAAATGTGCTTTTAAATTGCCCCTTTTATTGAAACTTTTTTTCTCTACCAAGCTATTGCCCCTTGTTTTGGCCTCTGTGAAGCGCTCTGCAGTGTGCCCCCTTCATCATTGCCATTTATTCTTTTAATACTGATTATTAATAAAACTGTTCTTCTGACCAACAAACTGCTTTTTGGAATCAGTTCTGCTTTGCCAGAGCATTAGCCAATTTATAATTTATTAAAACTTTCACTGCCCCACAAGTAAGGATGATTAGAAGGACTGTGCACACTCCCCTTTACAAGCTAATAATGGAAGCATCTTCCAGTTATGTTCAGGCAAATCACAATTCCACCTCCCTCCCCCCCCCAAAAAAAAGCTCTGTTGTTCAGTGACCCAGTTTCATCTAGTGGTTCGGGAGCCAGACTCTTATCTGGGAATACCAGGTTCAGTTCCACCCTCTCCCATGAAGCCAGCTGGGTGACCTTGGGCTAGTCACAACTCTCTTCTGAGCTCTCACAACCCCAACTACCTCACAGGGTGTTCTGTTGTGTGGAGAAGAATAGAAAAGCTTTGTCAGTCGCTTTGAGTCCCCTTAAAATGGGTGAGAAAAGCTGGGTAGAAAAGCCAACTCCTCCTCCACCTCCTCCTCCTCCTCCTCCTTCTTCTTCCTGGAAGGGATGCACACAATTCTTTTTTTTTTGCGTGTGTGTGTGTGTTGATTCATATCAAATAGAATGCAAGAAAATTCATATTCATTAAATACCCTTCGAATGTGGTAGGATTCAAATTTGCTATGAGTGTTCAATACAAATTCAATGCGAATGTTCAATAAGAATTGCCTACGAATCCCCTACATATCTGCTCTGAATGTGTCAAATCTGCCCTGAATCCACTTCAAATCTACTCTCAATCCACTTTGGAACCATTTCAGGTGTGACTGGTGCAGCCGCTTTTCTACCTCCCAAGGTTCACAAATGTAACAAAGCTTTGTACGAATGTTCCGAGGCATTAAATCTGAATTATGTCAATCTTCAGATGTGCCAACATTCAATTTGAATACAAATGTCCGAATTCGGCCAAATTTGGGCATGTCCCTAAGACCTGCACATTAACTTCACCAAACGTTTCTCTTCTTTTTAAATAATGGTACTTGGAACGGATGTTTACTTCGAGTACTGGGCTAACTCTCCCATCACTGTGGTTGCTGTGGCCTCTCTAATGGCAAATGTATCATTTTGAACTTATAAAGGGATTTTCCTGAGGGTGTTTTTCCTCTTCTTCTTTTAAATGCACATGTATGGCCACAGTTACTACCTAAAAATTCACCATGGCAACTATTCAGAGATCTACCTCTACTCTGGAGTCAGATGTAAGAGAAGACAAAAGAAACAAAGGCATTTTGGATAGAAAGGAAATGCACAAGAAAGAAGGGAAAATGGATGTGGAAAGCAATAAATGCTTTTGTATCCTTTTTTTAAAAAAAAAAAAAGAAGACAAACATTCTATCATGAAGCAAAGATGCTGCAATGCTGTCCGTTTCCACTTTTCTTTTTCTTCCCTTTGTGAAAATTGTGGAAAGAGAGGGCTATTTTATTTATTTATTTATTTGTAAAACCAACAACCCAAAGCTATTATTTTTCAGATAAAGAACAGACACTGAAGACTGGAGATATACAGAGAAGTGCCTTATCCACACACTGAATACTGCTCAAGAAGAAGAAGAGGTGGTGCATTCAATTTAGATAAGTATAATAAGCTCTGCGCAAGTACTTGCAGAGTTTGTTTAGATTTACACCTATAGAAACGGGAGAACAGAACTGCATTTGCTGTTCATCTGTCCTAAACTAGCAGGATGAATTGGACTTTTTTTAAAAGCTAGAAAGAACTGTGACTAGCCCAAGGTCACTCAGCAGGCTTCATGCAGAATTTAATTGGGAGACCAGAAGATGAGGGTCTTACTCCTAGGCCATGTCTCCATTTCTGGGAACAGTGTCTCTCTTGCATGCAGACAGGAGAGGCATGCTGCCCTCCTCTTCTCCATGTCAAAGTGAGGAGTCACAAATTTTCTGTGACACCTCCATACAGCACAGAAAAAACTACCCCACTTTGGAGGCACCTCGGTGAAGGATGGTGCCACAGAATGGCGCATCACCACAAAGGTACCCTCTGTCACTGAAAATGGGCATATGGGGTGGCAGTGGGGCTACTGTTTCAGGATGGCGAGACCCAAGACGTTTTCGCACGGGGGAAAATGGAACGCGAAAAAGCCAGCTGTGGACACGTCATCCGCATTGGCCGCGCGCGCCTTGCGTTCCGACGTGTCCGCAGCTGGCTTTTTCGCGTTCGAAATGTAGAGCACTTCGAAGTGCTCTACACGCGTTCCAACGCGGACGAGCCGTCCGCAGGCGTTCGGGAGAAGAAGCGTTCGCGCCGCTTCTGTCTCCCGATCGCCTGCCGGCTCGCCTCCGACGCCGCGCGGCTTTGACAATCAGCTGTTTTTCAAACAGCTGATTGTCGATCTGCCTCCGCGGCCGCCGGCGCGCCCCTGGCCGGCGTTTGCCGGCTAAGCCAGCTTCGGGCGCTTTGACCATTCGCACCCAGACGCTCCGGAACGCGTTTACACGCGTTCCGGAGCGTCTGTGTGTGAACGGGGAAAGCGCCCGAAGCTGGCTTAAGCTTTCCGCCTGAACGCGTTCGGTTTCGAACGCGATTCAGTGCGGAAATGCCTCCAGTTTGGTCTTGTTGTTAAAGTGTCAGACCCTCATCTTCTGGTCTCCCTATTCAATTCTGCATGAAGCCTGCTGCGTAACCTTGGGCTAGTCACAGTTCTCTTTCTGAGCTCTCACAACCCCACCTATCTCACAGGGTACCTGTTGTAGGGAGAAGAACAGGAGGTTTATGGAATAACCTCCCACACTAATGGACCCCCACCCCAACTGGAAGCAGTTGCATGCCATTGTCCTCCTTTTGGAGACAGATTCCTGAACTGAGTAGGAGGTTGGGCTGCAATACCTCAAGGATCCCTTCCAACACGTATATTCTGACATTCCAGGATTCTTGGGTCTTTACTCATGTCCTTCCTTCAGCATCTGGTTGACCTTTTGTACCAACAGTTTGCAAGATAGTCCAACTCAACAGGACAGGTTTTTTGCCAATACATTCTTATTACAATGGACAACAGGCTTCTATAGCAGTAGGAACATGAGTCGTGTTCGTATCACAAGCTCATAGAAACAAGCTTCAACATAAATCATTCAGAAATCCTTGACTCCTTGCCAAGAACTGGACTGTGCTTTTGACTGAGTGTTTGTTTGTTTGTTTGCTTGCTTCCCTGATTAGGATTCACTGCCACTTCAAAGGCCCAGGGCAATCCATTGTGCACCAGCTGACGTCTCCCTGGTCCTACACAGTACCATCGGAGGAAGCCACAGCGAATGCAGAGGGCCGTTTCAATGATCCAATCCTTCATTTGCTTGGTCTGTTCAGCAGAAAACATTATTGCTAATTCTCCACTCCTGATGCTCTAGGGGAAGAAGTTGCAGGGTTGAAACAAAGCAGAGAGGAAGGGAGATAATTGTGGTTTGAAATAGCCATTGTTGCTGCGCCAGCAAAGTGACCTGACAGGTTGCCTTTAATGGAGGGTTCAGCTCAGCAATTTCACAGCTAGTGCATGCACCTTGATGAAATTAGAGTTGCGCAGAGCACAAATTCTGCTGCCCAGGTCAGTTATATAGAGTGTAACAAACGGCTATTAAAAAAAGTTTCAGAGTAGCTTTGCTTCCTAAACAGAGATGCTCCTCTTTAACGTTCTACTCAGCCCTTCATATTCTGTCCACTCTAATTCCTTCCAACCATGCCATTTTGTTTTGCCCTACTGTGGTTTTCTCTTATTTCCTCTGGTCTTCAATATTCAGTGCCCGGTGGTGCACTTCTTTGGTTCTTTGGAAGAAGCCTGCTGCCCTAGGGTTCTGAGCTTTTTAAAAGTCTAATTTGTATCTTCCAAAAGTCCAGCAAGGTAGTTAGTAGCACTTGGAGACTAACAGACATGTCTATGAAAGCTCACGTCCCCAACCCTTCTCCCGTTAGTCTCCAAGTGCTACCGTAGACATGTCTACCAAAGCTCATGCCACCAACCCTTCTCCTCTTAGTCTCCAAGTGTTACCGTAGACGTGTCTATGAAAGCTCATGCCACCAACCCTTCTCCTCTTAGTCTCCAAGTGCTACCGTAGACGTGTCTATGAAAGCTCATGCCACCAACCCTTCTCCTCTTAGTCTCCAAGTGCTACCGTAGACATGTCTATGAAAGCTCATGCCACCAACCCTTCTCCCATTAGTCTCCAAGTGCTCCCATAGACCTGTCTACAAAAGCTCATGCCCCCAACCCTTCTCCTCTTAGTCTCTAAGTGTTACCATAGACATGTCTACAAAAGCTCATGCCACCAACCCTTCTCCTCTTAGTCTCCAAGTGTTACCGTAGACATGTCTATGAAAGCTCATGCCCCCAACCCTTCTCCTCTTAGTCTCCAAGTGTTACTGTAGACAAGTCTATGAAAGCTCATGCCACCAAACCTTTTCCTGTTAGTCTCCAAGTGCTACTAACTACCTTGCTGGACTTTTCAAATTAGACTAACACGGCTATTTCTCTGATATTGTATCTTCCAGGATGACCTGAGGGTGACTGAACCTTTCAGATGTTGCTGAAGAACAACTCAGCCAGATATCGAAACATCCCTGCAACAGATTAATTCAGGCTCCTTTCAAGTATAAGTTCCTTTTGTCCCAACAGCTCTCTACATCGGGAGGGATAAAGGACAGGACTGGGTGACCGGTATCCATAGGACTTGAACCTGTCCAATAAAGCCTGGTGGAACGTAGCTTTTAATAGAGAAGAGATTTCACTGCTGAGAAAAGTAGATGAAGACAGAAAATGTAATTTGCACTATGCTCTGTGTAACAGTATCTGTGCTTCAGATTAGCACCTGTTTTGTTTTGCTTTGCTTTTAAAAATCTACAGATCACCATTTTCAGACATCTTTGTTCAGTTCCCAAGCTCGAGATAGACTCGTGCTTAAGTTGTGGGGAAGGAAGGGAGGGAGGGAGGGAGGAAGGAAGGAAGGTCATTGCAGTTCTAATGTTAAAATACAAAAATTGTACCTTATGCAAGTGGTATATATTGGAGCTGGGTGGATGAGAACCAGCAAAAAATGCATTAATTTGCATTTAGTGAGCTGAAACAGCAAACATCAGTGTGAGTAGAATTCCATACGTAATGCAAAATCCATTCCAATAGAAGGCTGGTTAGCCAATCCCTTCTCTCATAGCCCAGTTTGACCAGTAAGCATACTCAGCTCATTCCAATAGGAAATGGCAGGAAAAAGAAAGCTGGGGCAAATTTTCACTTCCTGTCCCATTCAAGGCACAAGAATGGTGAACTTGCCCACATATGTACTAGCATTCACACTTGCAAATGCTAATGCACAAGAGTGAATGAAATGGCAGAAGAATGCATTGCATGACTGTTGTGCAGACGTTGCAGCACCGATATGCAGAAGGATCAGACGTAACTTGGCTCATGTCCAATGTGAAGCAACTGCGGGATGGACTACATAGCTGGAATGCGGTGCTTCCACCTCGCTCAACATGGTGACTTCTGGTCCCACCCACAACCGTTCCCTATCCTGTCCCTGTGCGGAAGCGTCCTCCTTTGATCTGGAATTTGCAAGTAAGAATGGTTTGAAGACCGAATTTTTCAGGTCTTCCTCAGAACCGTATTGGGCAGCCTCTAGACCCCATTAGAGATGGATCTCACACAAGGCCTTGCAGAAGCAGCATCCTTCAAGTGTCGCTATTCTTTCTTTCTGTGCGGAAGGTACCTTGTGGATGTGTGACATATGGGTGCTTATTGGGTGCTTAATGGGGTCTTAAGGGCCTGTGCAGAAATACCCTGAGAGTAAAACACAGCTGGCCCATCTATAATTACCATCATTCATTGCTGAAACCTATGGGAGATGTAGTTCAACAGAAACTGGAGTGGATTAGGAGTGGATGTACACAATTTTTAAAAAAACTTTTGATTAAAAATGAATAGAACATTCCAGAATGGTGAAATTCTATTTGATATGAATCTATCTGTACATATTTGCACAAACACTCAATATGTATCTGATATATACAGATACATATCTGATAGGAAATATAGGCTGCTTCCGCATTTACCTTAATAAATCTGGATCTACCTCATCCAGATTTAGTAAAACCGGGTTCCAGTAGACCCGGTTTTACTAAATCCAGATGCCCAGTAGATCTGGATTTATGGGGGTAGATCCGCCTCTAATAGATATGGATCTACCCACCCCCGGCGTTCCGCGATGCACGGGTGGATTAAATCCGGAATTGAGGTGGGTGCTGTGCGGACGCACAGCAGCCGCCTCACATCCGTGCTCCAGGGCCCTCCCTTGGCCCGCCATGATTGGCTCCTTGGAGCCAAGCATGGCGAGCTAGGGGACTCCTACCTCGTGGCTCGCCCCTAACCCAGAAGTGGCGGATCACCACTTCTGGAGCCAGGGGGAGCTCCTCCGAAGCCCTCCCTAGCCCACCTGGGGGAGACCGCGCTAAATCCCCTCCTTACCTGCTTGGCGTCGCCCCGATTCTGGCTGCAGGGACCCAGGATGCAGCGCGCCTACATCTTGCATGCCTCCTGATTGGCCGGGGCTGCTCCTGGCAGCTCCAGCCGTCAGGAGGCGTTCTGTGCAGGCGCGCTGCTCTGGCTAAATCCAATTTAGAATAGATGCAGATCTACTACATCTGGTTTAGAATAGATGTGGCTCTCCTAAATCCGGTTTCTGTAGATCTGGTTTTACTACATCCATTTTCCGGTAGATTCACATCTATTAAATACAGATCTGCCAACACCCCTTCCGTCCGCACATGCATGGGAAGGATGGCTTGCAGATGGCTGCCCCAGGAGCTGCATGATTGGCGCAGCCAGCCATCAATCACCGCTACTTTCCGGCCGTGCGCGAATGCTCCGGGGGCGGACCGGCGACCAAACAGTGGCGTGTCCAGAATCCTATGCCCTCTGGGCAGTGAAGCCTGCCTTCTGTGACTGGCATTGCTACATTTGACAGCCAGGCAAGGGACAGGGAGGGGAGCTACAGCCCTAGCCCTCCTCCAGATCTCCCTTCCCTTCCCTGTAGCCTCCTCCCAACCCTGTACGGGTGCCCTCTCTGACATACCCGCCCTACACCGCGACCTGGCATGATGCATCAGCTGCTGGGATTCCCCTTACGTGGTGGGGAGAAGCAAGATAGGAGAACCACCGCTCCAGAGACTTCCCCTCAGGTGGCGAGGCCAGTGAGGGGCTCCCTCCTGCACCCCGATGCAGCCCTCACCCGCCGTAAGTGGGCACCAGCCCATGGTGAAGCCCATCAGGGGTGGGGGTACTTCATGGCCGGACTACGCTTGTCCCTGCCTTCTCAACATGGCGGCTCCACGCCACCACACTCAATATGGCGATTTCCTGTCCCGCCCCATGTGTTCTCTCTCCCGTCCATATGCGGACGCGTGCTGCGTTAATGCGCATCTAGATGGAAAACACCCATGAAGGCAACCTTTAATGTGGTGTTCAGTTAAACCCCATTAAGCACACATTAGAGACGGATATGTGCGGACACGCCTTGCCGAAAGTATGCTAAATAGGTCCGCCTGTGCGGACGCGGGTTTCCCAAAGAGTGCTTAATGGGTGTTAAAAGGCCTGTGCGGAAGCACCCATAGATATGTATCTGAAATGTTTCCCCAGCTTAATGAATGTCCAAACTATTCATACCCTGGGATGTATCCTATGGAGGGTTGGCTGCCTTCCCGCCCTCCTGCATCTGCCACGGACAGCCAGCTAGAGCCCTGATGCTTATTCTACCCATTAAAATCGGTTTCGGATAGCCCACTGTGGTAGGAGCATAGTACACACTATGTCTTAGTGGAGCCAACCTGGCACAATGTCTTTCCGCAATGGCCTGGAAAGGATGGTGGCGGATTGCGATCTTTTCGCCTGGGAGGGATGAGTGAGCACCTAGTCAATTGTCAGGGCCTATTTCAAAACTTGTACTACGCTGGCCCTTAGTGACATTTCTGCACGTGATGATTTCAGGCTTCTGTCCCCAAACCATTACCCTGGGATGTATCCTATGGAGAGTTGGATGCCTTCACGCCCTCCTGCATCTGCCACGGACAGCCAGCTAGAGGCCTGATGCTTATTCTACCCATTAAGATTGGTTTCAGATAGCCCACTGTGGTAGGAGCATAGTTGACACTATGCCTTAGTGTAGCCTACCTGGGGCAATGTCTTTCCGCAATGGCCTGGTAAGGATGGCGGCAGATTGCGTTCTTCTGGCCTGGCAGGGGTGACCTAGCACGTAGTCAATTGTCAGGGCCTCTTTCGGAACTTGTACTACGCTGGCCCTTAGTGACATTTCTGCACGTGATGATTTCAGGCTTCTGTCTCCAATCCATTACCCTGGGATGTATCCTATGGAGAGTTGGCTGCCTTCCCGCCCTCCTGCATCTGCCACGGACAGCCAGCTAGAGCCCTGATGCTTATTTTACCCGTTAAGATCGGTTTCGGATAGCCCACTGTGGTAGGAGTATAGTTCACCCTATGCCTTAGTGTAGCCAACCTGGGGCAATGTCTTTCCGCAATGGCCTGGAAAGGATGGTGGCGGATTGCGTTCTTCTGGCCTGGCAGCGGTAGCTAGCACCTAGTCAATTTTCAGGGCCTCTTTAAGAACTTGTACTACGCTGGCCCTTAGTGACATTTCTGCACGTGATGATTTCAAGGTGCTGTCTCCACCCCATTACATTGGGATACATACAATCGAGAGTTGGCTGCCTTCCTGCCCTGCTGCATCTGCCACGGACAGCCAGCTAGAGCCCTGATCCTTATTCTACCCATCAAGATCGGTTTCGGATAGCCCACTGTGGTAGGAGCATAGTTCACACTATACCTTAGTGGAGCCAACCTGGCGCAATGTCTTTCCGCAATGGCCTGGAAAGGATGGTGGCGGATTGCGATCTTTTCACCTGAGAGGGGTGAGTGAGCACCTAGTCAATTGTCAGGGCCTCTTTCGGAACTTGTACTAGGCTGGCCCTTCGTGACATTTCTGCACGCGATGATTTCAGGCTTCTGTCTCCAATCCATTACAGTTGGGATGTATCCTATGGAGAGTTGGCTGCCTTCCCGCCCTCCTACATCTGCCACGAACAGCCAGCTAGAGGCCTGATGCTTATTCTACCCATTAAGACCGGTTTCGGAAAGCCCACTGTGGTAGGAGCATAGTTCACACTAAGCCTTAGTGGAACCAACCTGGCGCAATGTCTTTCCGCAATGGCCTGGAAAGGATGGCGCCGGATTGCGATCTTTTCGCTTGGGAGGGGTGAATGAGCACCTACTCAATTGTCAGGGCCTATTTCAAAACTTGTACTACGCTGGCCCTTAGTGACATTTCTGCATGTGATGATTTCAGGCTTCTGTCTCCAATCCATTACCCTGGGATGTATCCTATGGAGAGTTGGCTGCCTTCCTGCCCTCCTGCAACTGCCACGGACAGCCAGCTCGAGCCCTGATGCTTATTCTACCCATTAAGACCGGTTTCGGAAAGCCCACTGTGGTAGGAGCATAGTTCACACTAAGCCTTAGTGGAGCCAACCTGGCGCAATGTCTTTCCGCAATGGCCTGGAAAGGATGGCGCCGGATTGCGTTCTTCTGGCCTGGCAGCGGTGAGCTACCACCTTGTCAATTGTCAGGGCCTCTTTCGGAACTTGTACTAGGCTGGCCCTTAGTGACATTTCTGCACGTGATGATTTCAGGCTTCTGTCTCCAATCCATTACCCTGGGATGTATCCTATGGAGAGTTGGCTGCCTTCCCACCCTCCTGCATCTGCCACGGACAGCCAACAAGAGCCCTGATGCTTATTCTACCCATTAAGATAGGTTTCGGATAGCCCACTGTCTTCGGAGCATAGTTCACATTATGCCTTAGTGTAGCCAACCTGGGGCAATGTCTTTCCGCAATGGCCTGGAAAGGATGGCGCCGGATTGCATTCTTCTGGCCTGGCAGCGGTGAGCTACCACCTTGTCAATTGTCAGGGCCTCTTTCGGAACTTGTACTAGGCTGGCCCTTAGTGACATTTCTGCACGTGATGATTTCAGGCTTCTGTCTCCAATCCATTACCCTGGGATGTATCCTATGGAGAGTTGGCTGCCTTCCCGCACTCCTGCATCTGCCACAGACAGCCAACAAGAGCCCTGATGCTTATTCTACCCATTAGGATAGGTTTCGGATAGCCCACAGTCTGCGGAGCATAGTTCACACTATGCCTTAGTGTAGCCAACCTGGGGAATGTCTTTGTGCAATGGCCTGGAAAGGATGGCAACGAATTGCGTTCTTCTGGCCTGGCAGCAGTGAGCTACCACCTTGTCAATTGTCAGGGCCTCTTTCGGAACTTGTACTACGCTGGCCCTTAGTGACTCTTCTGCACGTGATGATTTCAGGCTTCTGTCTCCAATCCATTACCCTGGGATGTATCCTATGGAGAGTTGGCTGCCTTCCTCCCCTCCTACAACTGCCACGGACAGCCAGCTCGAGCCCTGATGGTTATTCTACCCATTGAGACCGGTTTCGGAAAGCCCACTGCGGTAGGAGCATAGTTCACACTAAGCCTTAGTGGAGCCAACCTGGCGCAATGTCTTTCCGCAATGGCCTGGAAAGGATGGTGCCGGATTGCGTTCTTCTGGCCTGGCAGCGGTGAGCTACCACCTTGTCAAGTGTCAGGGCCTCTTTCGGAACTTGTACTAGGATGGCCCTTAGTGACATTTCTGCACGTGATGATTTCAGGCTTCTGTCTCGAATCCTTTACCCTGGGATGTATCCTATGGAGAGTTGGCTGCCTTCCCACCCTCCTGCATCTTCCACGGACAGCCAACAAGAGCCCTGATGCTTATTCTACCCATTAAGATAGGTTTCGGATAGCCCACTGCCTTCGGAGCCTAGTTCACACTATGCCTTACTGGAGCCAACCTGGCGCAATGTCTTTCCGCAATGGCCTGGAAAGGATGGTGCCGGATTGCGTTCTTCTGGCCTGGCAGCGGTGAGCTACCACCTTGTCAATTGTCAGGACCTCTTTCGGAACTTGTACTAGGATGGCCCTTAGTGACATTTCTACACGTGATGATTTCAGGCTTCTGTCTCGAATCCTTTACCCTGGGATGTATCCTATGGAGAGTTGGCTGCCTTCTCGCTCTCCTGCATCTGCCACGGACAGCCAGCTACAGGCCTGATGCTTATTCTACCCATTAAGACCGGTTTCGGAAAGCCCACTGTGGTAGGAGCATAGTTCACACTAAGCCTTAGTGGAGCCAACCTGGCGCAATGTCTTTCCGCAATGGCCTGGAAAGGATGGCGCCGGATTGCGTTCTTCTGGCCTGGCAGCGGTGAGCTACCACCTTGTCAATTCTCAGGGCCTCTTTTTGAACTTGTACTAGGCTGGCCCTTAGTGACATTTCTGAACGTGATGATTTCAGGCTTCTGTCCCCAATCGATTACTCTGGGATGTATCCTATGGAGAGTTGGCTGCCTTCCCGCCCTCCTGCATCTTCCACGGACAGCCAACAAGAGCCCTGATGCTTATTCTACCCATTCAGATAGGTTTCGGAAAGCCCACTGTGGTAGGAGCATAGTTCACACTATGCCTTAGTGTAGCCAACCTGGGGCAATGTCTTTCCGCAATGGCCTGGAAAGGATGGCGCCGGATTGCGTTCTTCTGGCCTGGCAGCGGTGAGCTACCACCTTGTCAATTGTCAGGGCCTCTTTCGGAACTTGTACTACGCTGGCCCTTAGTGACTTTTCTGCACATGATGATTTCAGGCTTCTGTCTCCAATCCATTACCATGGGATGTATCCTATGGAGAGTTGGCTGCCTTCCTCCCCGCCTGCAACTGCCACGGACAGCCAGCTAGAGCCCTGATGCTTATTCTACCCATTAAGACCGGTTTCGGAAAGCCCACTGTGGTAGGAGCATAGTTCACACTAAGCCTTAGTGGAGCCAACCTGGCGCAATGTCTTTCCGCAATGGCCTGGAAAGGATGGCACCGGATTGCGTTCTTCTGGCCTGGCAGCGGTGAGCTACCACCTTGTGAATTGTCAGGGCCTCTTTCGGAACTTGTACTAGGCTGGCCCTTAGTGACATTTCTGCACGTGATGATTTCAGGCTTCTGTCTCCAATCCATTACCCTGGGATATATCCTATGGAGAGCTAGCTGCCTTCTCACTCTCCTGCATATGCCACGGTCAGCCAGCTAGAGGCCTGATGCTTCATCTACCCATTAAGACCGGTTTCGGAAAGCCCACTGTGGTAGGGGCATAGTTCACACTAAGCCTTAGTGGAGCCAACCTGGCGCAATGTCTTTCCGCAATGGCCTGGAAAGGATGGCGCCGGATTGCGTTCTTCTTGCCTGGCAGCGGTGAGCTACCACCTTGTGAATTGTCAGGGCCTCTTTCGGAACATGTACTAGGCTGGCCCTTAGTGACATTTCTGCACGTGATGATTTCAGGCTTCTGTCTCCAATCCATTACCCTGGGATGTATCTTATGGAGAGTTGGCTGCCTTCTCGCTCTCCTGCATCTGCCACGGACAGCCAGCTCGAGCCCTGATGCTTATTCTACCCATTAAGACCGGTTTCGGAAAGCCCACTGCGGTAGGAGCATAGTTCACACTAAGCCTTAGTGGAGCCAACCTGGCGCAATGTCTTTCCGCAATGGCCTGGAAAGGATGGTGCCGGATTGCGTTCTTCTGGCCTGGCAGCGGTGAGCTACCACCTTGTCAATTGTCAGGGCCTCTTTCGGAACTTGTACTAGGCGGGCCCTTAGTGACATTTCTGCACGTGATGATTTCAGGCTTCTGTCTCGAATCCATTACTTTGGGATACATCCTATGGAGAGCTGGCTGCCTTCTCACTCTCCTGCATATGCCACGGTCAGCCAGCTACAGGCCTGATGCTTCATCTACCCATTAAGACCGGTTTCGGAAAGCCCACTGTGGTAGGGGCATAGTTCACACTAAGCCTTAGTGGAGCCAACCTGGCGCAATGTCTTTCCGCAATGGCCTGGAAAGGATGGCGCCGGATTGCGTTCTTCTGGCCTGGCAGCGGTGAGCTACCACCTTGTCAATTGTCAGGGCCTCTTTCGGAACATGTACTAGGCTGGCCCTTAGTGACATTTCTGCACGTGATGATTTCAGGCTTCTGTCTCCAATCCATTACCCTGGGATGTATCTTATGGAGAGTTGGCTGCCTTCCTGCCCTCCTGCAACTGCCATGGACAGCCAGCTAGAGGCCTGGTGCTTATTCTACCCTTTAAGACCGGTTTCGGAAAGCCCACTGTGGTAGGAGCATAGTTCACAATATGCCTTAGTGTAGCCAACCTGGCGCAATGTCTTTCCGCAATGGCCTGGAAAGGATGGCGCCGGATTGCGTTCTTCTTGCCTGGCAGCGGTGAGCTACCACCTTGTCAATTGTCAGGGCCTCTTTCGGAACATGTACTAGGCTGGCCCTTAGTGACATTTCTGCACGTGATGATTTCAGGCTTCTGTCTCCAATCCATTACCCTGGGATGTATCTTATGGAGAGTTGGCTGCCTTCTCGCTCTCCTGCACCTGCCACGGACAGCCAGCTCGAGCCCTGATGCTTATTCTACCCATTAAGACCGGTTTCAGAAAGCCCACTGCGGTAGGAGCATAGTTCACACTAAGCTTTAGTGGAGCCAACCTGGCGCAATGTCTTTCCGCAATGGCCTGGAAAGGATGGTGCCGGATTGCGTTCTTCTGGCCTGGCAGCGGTGAGCTACCACCTTGTCAATTGTCAGGGCCTCTTTCGGAACTTGTACTAGGATGGCCCTTAGTGACATTTCTGCACGTGATGATTTCAGGCTTCTGTCTCGAATCCTTTACCCTGGGATGTATCCTATGGAGAGTTGGCTGCCTTCCCACCCTCCTGCATCTTCCACGGACAGCCAACAAGAGCCCTGATGCTTATTCTACCCATTAAGATAGGTTTCGGATAGCCCACTGCCTTCGGAGCCTAGTTCACACTATGCCTTAGTGGAGCCAACCTGGCGCAATGTCTTTCCGCAATGGCCTGGAAAGGATGGTGCCGGATTGCGTTCTTCTGGCCTGGCAGCGGTGAGCTACCACCTTGTCAATTGTCAGGGCCTCTTTCGGAACTTGTACTAGGATGGCCCTTAGTGACATTTCTGCACGTGATGATTTCAGGCTTCTGTCTCGAATCCTTTACCCTGGGATGTATCCTATGGAGAGTTGGCTGCCTTCTCGCTCTCCTGCATCTGCCACGGACAGCCAGCTAGAGGCCTGATGCTTATTCTACCCATTAAGACCGGTTTCGGAAAGCCCACTGTGGTAGGAGCATAGTTCACACTAAGCCTTAGTGGAGCCAACCTGGCGCAATGTCTTTCCGCAATGGCCTGGAAAGGATGGCGCCGGATTGCGTTCTTCTGGCCTGGCAGCGGTGAGCTACCACCTTGTCAATTGTCAGGGCCTCTTTCGGAACTTGTACTAGGCTGGCCCTTAGTGACATTTCTGCACGTGATGATTTCAGGTTTCTCTCTCCAATCCATTACCCTGGGATGTATCATATGGAGAGTTGGCTGCCTTCCCGCCCTCCTGCATCTTCCACGGACAGCCAACAAGAGCCCTGATGCTTATTCTACCCATTCAGATAGGTTTCGGAAAGCCCACTGTGGTAGGAGCATAGTTCACACTATGCCTTAGTGAAGCCAACCTGGGGCAATGTCTTTCCGCAATGGCCTGGAAAGGATGGCGCCGGATTGCGTTCTTCTGGCCTGGCAGCGGTGAGCTACCACCTTGTCAAGTGTCAGGGCCTCTTTCGGAACTTGTACTAGGCTGGCCCTTAGTGACTTTTCTGCACGTGATGATTTCAGGCTTCTGTCTCCAATCCATTACCCTGGGATGTATCCTATGGACAGTTGGCTGCCTTCCTCCCCTCCTGCAACTGCCACGGAAAGCCAGCTAGAGCCCTGATGCTTATTCTACCCATTAAGACCGGTTTCGGAAAGCCCACTCTGGTAGGAGCATAGTTCACACTAAGCTTTAGTGGAGCCAACCTGGCGCAATGTCTTTCCGCAATGGCCTGGAAAGTATGGCGCCGGATTGCGTTCTTCTGGCCTGGCAGCGGTGAGCTACCACCTTGTCAATTGTCAGGGCCTCTTTCGGAACTTGTACTAGGCTGGCCCTTAGTGACATTTCTGCACGTGATGATTTCAAGCTTCTCTCTCCAATCCATTACCCTGGGATCTATCCTATGGACAGTTGGCTGCCTTCCTGCCCTCCTGCAACTGCCACGGACAGCCAGCTAGAGCCCTGAAGCTTATTCTACCCATTAAGACCAGTTTCGGAAAGCCCACTGTGGTAGGAGCATAGTTAACACTAAGCCTTAGTGGAGCCAACCTGGCGCATTCTCTTTCCGCAATGGCCTGGAAAGGATGGCGCCGGAATGCGTTCTTCTGGCCTGGCAGCGGTGAGCTACCACCTTGTCAATTGTTAGGGCCTCTTTCGGAACTTGTACTAGACTGGCCCTTAGTGACATTTCTGCACGTGATGATTTCAGGCTTCTGTCTCCAATCCATTACCCTGGGATACATCCTATGGAGAGCTGGCTGCCTTCTCACTCTCCTGCATATGCCACGGTCAGCCAGCTAGAGGCCTGATGCTTCATTTACCCATTAAGACCGGTTTCGGAAAGCCCACTGTGGTAGGGGCATAGTTCACACTAAGCCTTAGTGGAGCCAACCTGGCGCAATGTCTTTCCGCAATGGCATGGAAAGGATGGCGCCGGATTGCGTTCTTCTGACCTGGCAGCGGTGAGCTACCACCTTGTCAATTGTCAGGGCCTCTTTCGGAACTTGTACTAGGCTGGCCCTTAGTGACATTTCTGCACGTGATGATTTCAGGCTTCTGTCTCCAATCCATTACCCTGGGATGTATCCTATGGAGAGTTGGCTGCCTTCTCACTCTCCTGCATCTGCCACGGACAGCCAGCTAGAGGCCTCATGTTTATTCTACCCATTAAGACCGGTTTCGGAAAGCCCACTGTGGTAGGAGCATAGTTCACACTAAGCCTTAGTGGAGCCAACCTGGCCCAATGTCTTTCCGCAATGGCCTGGAAAGGATGGCGCCGGATTGCGTTCGTCTGGCCTGGCAGCGGTGAGCTACCACCTTGTCAATTGTCAGGGCCTCTTTCGGAACTTGTACTAGGCTGGCCCTTAGTGACATTTCTGCACGTGATGATTTCAGGCTACTCTCTCCAATCCATTACCCTGGGATCTATCCTATGGACAGTTGGCTGCCTTCCTGCCCTCCTGCAACTGCCACGGACAGCCAGCTAGAGCCCTGAAGCTTATTCTACCCATTAAGACCGGTTTCGGAAAGCCCACTGTAGTAGGAGCATAGTTAACACGAAGCCTTAGTGGAGCCAACCTGGCGCATTCTCTTTCCGCAATGGCCTGGAAAGGATGGCGCCGGAATGTGTTCTTCTGGCCTGGCAGCGGTGAGCTACCACCTTGTCAATTGTCAGGGCCTCTTTCGGAACTTGTACTAGACTGGCCCTTAGTGACATTTCTGCACGTGATGATTTCAGGCTTCTGTCTCCAATCCATTACCCTGGGATGTATCCTATGGAGAGTTGGCTGCCTTCTCACTCTCCTGCATCTGCCACGGACAGCCAGCTAGAGGCCTGATGCTTATTCTACCCATTAAGACCGGTTTCGGAAAGCCCACTGTGGTAGGAGCATAGTTAACACTAAGCCTTAGTGGAGCCAACCTGGCGCAATGTCTTTCCGCAATGGCCTGGAAAGGATCGCGCCGGAATGCGTTCTTCTGGCCTGGCAGCGGTGAGCTACCACCTTGTCAATTGTCAGGGCCTCTTTCGGAACTTGTACTAGGCTGGCCCTTAGTGACATTTCTGCACGTGATGATTTCAGGCTTCTGTCTCCAATCCATTACACTGGGATGTATCCTATGGAGAGTTGGCTGCCTTCTCACTCTCCTGCAACTGCCACGGATAGCCAGCTAGAGGCCTGATGCTTCATCTACCCATTAAGACCGATTTCGGAAAGCCCACTGTGGTAGGAGCATAGTTCACACTAAGCCTTAGTGTAGCCAACCAGGGGCAATGTCTTTCCGCAATGGCCTGGAAAGGATGGGGCCGGATTGCGTTCTTCTGGCCTGGCAGCGGTGAGCTACCACCTTGTCAATTGTCAGGGCCTCTTTCGGAACTTGTACTAGGCTGGCCCTTAGTGACATTTCTGCACGTGATGATTTCAGGCTTCTGTCTCCAGTCCATTACCCTGGGATACATCCTATGGAGAGCTGGCTGCCTTCTCACTCTCCTGCATATGCCACGGTCAGCCAGCTAGAGGCCTGATGCTTCATCTACCCATTAAGACCAGTTTCGGAAAGCCCACTGAGGTAGGAGCATAGTTCACACTAAGCCTTAGTGAAGCCAACCTGGCACAATGTCTTTCCGCAATGGCCTGGAAAGGATGGCGCCGGATTGCGTTTTTCTGGCCTGGCAGCGGTGATTTACCACCTTGTCAATTGTCAGGGCCTCTTTCGGAACTTGTGCTAGACTGGCCCTTAGTGACATTTCTACACGTGATGATTATAGGCTTCTGTCTCCAATCCATTACCCTGGGATGTATACTATGGAGAGTTGGCTGCCTTCCTGCCCTCCTGCAACTGCCACGGACAGCCAGCTAGAGCCCTGATGCTTATTCTACCCATTAAGACCAGTTTCGGAAAGCCCACTGTGGTAGGAGCATAGTTCACACTAAGCCTTAGTGAAGCCAACCTGGCGCAATGTCTTTCCGCAATGGCCTGGAAAGGATCGCGCCGGAATGCGTTCTTCTGGCCTGGCAGCGGTGAGCTACCACCTTGTCAATTGTCAGGGCCTCTTTCGGAACTTGTACTAGGCTGGCCCTTAGTGACATTTCTGCACGTGATGATTTCAGGCTTCTGTCTCCAATCCATTACACTGGGATGTATCCTATGGAGAGTTGGCTGCCTTCTCACTCTCCTGCAACTGCCACGGATAGCCAGCTAGAGGCCTGATGCTTCATCTACCCATTAAGACCGATTTCGGAAAGCCCACTGTGGTAGGAGCATAGTTCACACTAAGCCTTAGTGTAGCCAACCAGGGGCAATGTCTTTCCGCAATGGCCTGGAAAGGATTGGCCCGGATTGCGTTCTTCTGGCCTGGCAGCGGTGAGCTACCACCTTGTCAATTGTCAGGGCCTCTTTCGGAACTTGTACTAGGCTGGCCCTTAGTGACATTTCTGCACGTGATGATTTCAGGCTTCTGTCTCCAGTCCATTACCCTGGGATACATCCTATGGAGAGCTGGCTGCCTTCTCACTCTCCTGCATATGCCACGGTCAGCCAGCTAGAGGCCTGATGCTTCATCTACCCATTAAGACCAGTTTCGGAAAGCCCACTGAGGTAGGAGCATAGTTCACACTAAGCCTTAGTGGAGCCAACCTGGCACAATGTCTTTCCGCAATGGCCTGGAAAGGATGGCGCCGGATTGCGTTCTTCTGGCCTGGCAGCGGTGATTTACCACCTTGTCAATTGTCAGGGCCTCTTTCGGAACTTGTGCTAGACTGGCCCTTAGTGACATTTCTACACGTGATGATTATAGGCTTCTGTCTCCAATCCATTACACTGGGATGTATCCTATGGAGAGTTGGCTGCCTTCCTGCCCTCCTGCAACTGCCACGGACAGCCAGCTAGAGCCCTGATGCTTATTCTACCCATTAAGACCGGTTTCGGAAAGCCCACTGTGGTAGGAGCATAGTTCACACTAAGCCTTAGTGAAGCCAACCTGGCGCAATGTCTTTCCGCAATGGCCTGGAAAGGATGGCGCCGGATTGCGTTCTTCTGGCCTGGCAGCCGTGAGCTACCACCTTGTCAATTGTCAGGGCCTCTTTCGGAACTAGTACTAGGCTGGCCCTTAGTGACATTTCTGCACGTGATGATTTCAGGCTTCTGTCTCCAATCCATTACCCTGGGATGTATCCTATGGAGAGTTGGCTGCCTTCTCACTCTCCTGCATCTGCCACGGACAGCCAGCTAGAGGCCTCATGTTTATTCTACCCATTAAGACCGGTTTCGGAAAGCCCACTGTGGTAGGAGCATAGTTCACACTAAGCCTTAGTGGAGCCAACCTGGCCCAATGTCTTTCCGCAATGGCCTGGAAAGGATGGCGCCGGATTGCGTTCGTCTGGCCTGGCAGCGGTGAGCTACCACCTTGTCAATTGTCAGGGCCTCTTTCGGAACTTGTACTAGGCTGGCCCTTAGTGACATTTCTGCACGTGATGATTTCAGGCTACTCTCTCCAATCCATTACCCTGGGATCTATCCTATGGACAGTTGGCTGCCTTCCTGCCCTCCTGCAACTGCCACGGACAGCCAGCTAGAGCCCTGAAGCTTATTCTACCCATTAAGACCGGTTTCGGAAAGCCCACTGTAGTAGGAGCATAGTTAACACGAAGCCTTAGTGGAGCCAACCTGGCGCATTCTCTTTCCGCAATGGCCTGGAAAGGATGGCGCCGGAATGTGTTCTTCTGGCCTGGCAGCGGTGAGCTACCACCTTGTCAATTGTCAGGGCCTCTTTCGGAACTTGTACTAGACTGGCCCTTAGTGACATTTCTGCACGTGATGATTTCAGGCTTCTGTCTCCAATCCATTACCCTGGGATGTATCCTATGGAGAGTTGGCTGCCTTCTCACTCTCCTGCATCTGCCACGGACAGCCAGCTAGAGGCCTGATGCTTATTCTACCCATTAAGACCGGTTTCGGAAAGCCCACTGTGGTAGGAGCATAGTTAACACTAAGCCTTAGTGGAGCCAACCTGGCGCAATGTCTTTCCGCAATGGCCTGGAAAGGATCGCGCCGGAATGCGTTCTTCTGGCCTGGCAGCGGTGAGCTACCACCTTGTCAATTGTCAGGGCCTCTTTCGGAACTTGTACTAGGCTGGCCCTTAGTGACATTTCTGCACGTGATGATTTCAGGCTTCTGTCTCCAATCCATTACACTGGGATGTATCCTATGGAGAGTTGGCTGCCTTCTCACTCTCCTGCAACTGCCACGGATAGCCAGCTAGAGGCCTGATGCTTCATCTACCCATTAAGACCGATTTCGGAAAGCCCACTGTGGTAGGAGCATAGTTCACACTAAGCCTTAGTGTAGCCAACCAGGGGCAATGTCTTTCCGCAATGGCCTGGAAAGGATGGGGCCGGATTGCGTTCTTCTGGCCTGGCAGCGGTGAGCTACCACCTTGTCAATTGTCAGGGCCTCTTTCGGAACTTGTACTAGGCTGGCCCTTAGTGACATTTCTGCACGTGATGATTTCAGGCTTCTGTCTCCAGTCCATTACCCTGGGATACATCCTATGGAGAGCTGGCTGCCTTCTCACTCTCCTGCATATGCCACGGTCAGCCAGCTAGAGGCCTGATGCTTCATCTACCCATTAAGACCAGTTTCGGAAAGCCCACTGAGGTAGGAGCATAGTTCACACTAAGCCTTAGTGAAGCCAACCTGGCACAATGTCTTTCCGCAATGTCCTGGAAAGGATGGCGCCGGATTGCGTTTTTCTGGCCTGGCAGCGGTGATTTACCACCTTGTCAATTGTCAGGGCCTCTTTCGGAACTTGTGCTAGACTGGCCCTTAGTGACATTTCTACACGTGATGATTATAGGCTTCTGTCTCCAATCCATTACCCTGGGATGTATACTATGGAGAGTTGGCTGCCTTCCTGCCCTCCTGCAACTGCCACGGACAGCCAGCTAGAGCCCTGATGCTTATTCTACCCATTAAGACCAGTTTCGGAAAGCCCACTGTGGTAGGAGCATAGTTCACACTAAGCCTTAGTGAAGCCAACCTGGCGCAATGTCTTTCCGCAATGGCCTGGAAAGGATCGCGCCGGAATGCGTTCTTCTGGCCTGGCAGCGGTGAGCTACCACCTTGTCAATTGTCAGGGCCTCTTTCGGAACTTGTACTAGGCTGGCCCTTAGTGACATTTCTGCACGTGATGATTTCAGGCTTCTGTCTCCAATCCATTACACTGGGATGTATCCTATGGAGAGTTGGCTGCCTTCTCACTCTCCTGCAACTGCCACGGATAGCCAGCTAGAGGCCTGATGCTTCATCTACCCATTAAGACCGATTTCGGAAAGCCCACTGTGGTAGGAGCATAGTTCACACTAAGCCTTAGTGTAGCCAACCAGGGGCAATGTCTTTCCGCAATGGCCTGGAAAGGATGGGGCCGGATTGCGTTCTTCTGGCCTGGCAGCGGTGAGCTACCACCTTGTCAATTGTCAGGGCCTCTTTCGGAACTTGTACTAGGCTGGCCCTTAGTGACATTTCTGCACGTGATGATTTCAGGCTTCTGTCTCCAGTCCATTACCCTGGGATACATCCTATGGAGAGCTGGCTGCCTTCTCACTCTCCTGCATATGCCACGGTCAGCCAGCTAGAGGCCTGATGCTTCATCTACCCATTAAGACCAGTTTCGGAAAGCCCACTGAGGTAGGAGCATAGTTCACACTAAGCCTTAGTGGAGCCAACCTGGCACAATGTCTTTCCGCAATGGCCTGGAAAGGATGGCGCCGGATTGCGTTCTTCTGGCCTGGCAGCGGTGATTTACCACCTTGTCAATTGTCAGGGCCTCTTTCGGAACTTGTGCTAGACTGGCCCTTAGTGACATTTCTACACGTGATGATTATAGGCTTCTGTCTCCAATCCATTACACTGGGATGTATCCTATGGAGAGTTGGCTGCCTTCCTGCCCTCCTGCAACTGCCACGGACAGCCAGCTAGAGCCCTGATGCTTATTCTACCCATTAAGACCGGTTTCGGAAAGCCCACTGTGGTAGGAGCATAGTTCACACTAAGCCTTAGTGAAGCCAACCTGGCGCAATGTCTTTCCGCAATGGCCTGGAAAGGATGGCGCCGGATTGCGTTCTTCTGGCCTGGCAGCCGTGAGCTACCACCTTGTCAATTGTCAGGGCCTCTTTCGGAACTAGTACTAGGCTGGCCCTTAGTGACATTTCTGCACGTGATGATTTCAGGCTTCTGTCTCCAATCCATTACCCTGGGATGTATCCTATGGAGAGTTGGCTGCCTTCTCACTCTCCTGCTTCTGCAAAGGACAGCCAGCTAGAGGCCTGATGCTTCATCTACCCATTAAGACCGGTTTCGGAAAGACCTCTGTGGTAGGAGCATAGTTCACACTAAGCCTTAGTGGAGCCAACCTGGCGCAATGACTTTCTGCAATGGCCTGGAAAGGATGGCGCCGGATTGCGTTCTTCTGGCCTGGCAGCGGTGAGCTACCACCTTGTCAATTGTCAGGGCCTCTTTCGGAACTTGTACTAGGCTGCCCCTTAGTGACATTTCTGCACGTGATGATTTCAGGCTTCTCTCTCCAATCCATTACCCTGGGATGTATCCTATGGAGAGTTGGCTGCCTTCTCACTCTCCTGCATCTGCCACGGACAGCCAGCTAGAGGCCTGATGCTTCATCTACCCATTAAGACCGGTTTCGGAAAGCCCACTGTGGTAGGAGCATAGTTCACACTAAGCCTTAGTGGAGCCAACCTGGCACAATGTCTTTCCACAATGGCCTGAAAGGATGGCGCCGGATTGCGTTCTTCTGGCCTGGCAGCGGTGAGCTACCACCTTGTCAATTGTCAGGGCCTCTTTCGGAACTTGTACTAGGCTGGCCCTAAGTGACATTTCTGCACGTGATGATTTCAGGCTTCTGTCTCCAATCCATTACCCTGGGATGTATCCTATGGAGAGTTGGCTGCCTTCCTGCCCTCCAGGAACTGCCACTGACAGCCAGCTAGAGGCCTGATGCTTATTCTACCCATTAAGACCGGTTTCGGAAAGCCCACTGTGGTAGGAGCATAGTTCACACTAAGCCTTAGTGGAGCCAACCTGGCGCAATGTCTTTCTGCAATGGCCTGTAAAGGATGGCGCCGGATTGCGTTCTTCTGGCCTGGCAGCGGTGAGCTACCACCTTGTCAATTGTCAGGGCCTCTTTCGGAACTAGTACTATGCTGGCCCTTAGTGACATTTCTGCACGTGATGATTTCAGGCTTCTGTCTCCAATCCATTACCCTGGGATGTATCCTATGGAGAGTTGGCTGCCTTCTCACTCTCCTGCTTCTGCCAAGGACAGCCAGCTAGAGGCCTGATGCTTATTCTACCCATTAAGACCGGTTTCGGAAAGCCCTCTGTGGTAGGAGGATAGTTCACACTAAGCCT
Source organism: Aspidoscelis tigris stejnegeri (assembly GCA_023333525.1). Lineage (NCBI taxonomy): Eukaryota > Metazoa > Chordata > Lepidosauria > Squamata > Teiidae > Aspidoscelis > Aspidoscelis tigris. The sequence goes on from JALMGA010000017.1 coordinate 4,756,931, forward strand.
TAGTGGAGCCAACCTGGCGCAATGACTTTCCGCAATGGCCTGGAAAGGATGGCGCCCGATTGCGTTCTTCTGGCCTGGCAGCGGTGAGCTACCACCTTGTCAATTGTCAGGGCCTCTTTCGGAACTTGTACTAGGCTGGACCTTAGTGACATTTCTGCACGTGATGATTTCAGGCTTCTCTCTCCAATCCATTACCCTGGGATGTATCCTATGGAGAGTTGGCTGCCTTCCTGCCCTCCTGCAACTGCCACGGATAGCCAGCCAGAGCCCTGATGCTTATTCTACCCATTAAGACGGTTTCGGAAAGCCCACTGTGGTAGGAGCATATTTCACACTAAGCCTTAGTGGAGCCAACCTGGCGCAATGTCTTTCCGCAATGGCCTGGAAAGGATGGCGCCGGATTGCGTTCCTCTGGCCTGGCAGCGGTGAGCTACCCCCTTGTCAATTGTCAAGGCCTCTTTCGGAACTTGTACTAGGCTGGCCCTTAGTGACATTTCTGCACGTGATGATTTCAGGCTTCTGTCTCCAATCCATTATCCTGGGATGTATCCTATGTAGAGTTGGCTGCCTTCCTGCCCTCCTGCAACTGCCACGGACAGCCAACAAGAGCCCTGATGCTTATTCTGCCCATTAAGACCGGTTTCGGAAAGCCCACTGTGGTAGGAGCATAGTTCACACTAAGCCTTAGTGGAGCCAACCTGGCGCAATGTCTTTCCGCAAGGGCCTGGAAAGGATGGCGCCGGATTGCGTTCTTCTGGCCTGGCAGCGGTGAGCTACCACTTTGTCAATTGTCAGGGCCTCTTTCGGAACTTGTACTAGGCTGGCCCTTAGTGACATTTGTGCACGTGATGATTTCAGGCTTCTGTCTCCAATCCATTATCCTGGGATGTATCCTATGTAGAGTTGGCTGCCTTCCTGCCCTCCTGCAACTGCCACGGACAGCCAACAAGAGCCCTGATGCTTATTCTACCCATTAAGACCGGTTTCGGAAAGCCCACTGTGGTAGGAGCATAGTTCACACTAAGCTTTAGTGGAGCCAACCTGGCGCAATGTCTTTCCGCAATGGCCTGGAAAGGATGGCGCCGGATTGCGTTCTTCTGGCCTGGCAGCGGTGAGCTACCACCTTAATTGTCAGGGCCTCTTTCGGAACTTGTACTAGGCTGGCCCTTAGTGACATTTCTGCACGTGATGATTTCAGGCTTCTGTCTCCAATCCATTACCCTGGGATGTATCCTATGGAGAGTTGGCTGCCTTCTCACTCTCCTGCATCTGCCACGGACAGCCAGCTAGAGGCCTGATGCTTCATCTACCCATTAAGACCGGTTTCGGAAAGCCCACTGTGGTAGGAGCATAGTTCACACTAAGCCTTAGTGGAGCCAACCTGGCACAATGTCTTTCCACAATGGCCTGAAAGGATGGCGCCGGATTGCGTTCTTCTGGCCTGGCAGCGGTGAGCTACCACCTTGTCAATTGTCAGGGCCTCTTTCGGAACTTGTACTAGGCTGGCCCTAAGTGACATTTATGCACGTGATGATTTCAGGCTTCTGTCTCCAATCCATTACCCTGAGATGTATCCTATGGACAGTTGGCTGCCTTCCTGCCCTCCTGGAACTGCCACGGACAGCAAGCTAGAGCCCAGATGCTTATTCTACCCATTAAGACCGGTTTCGGAAAGCCCACTGTGGTAGGAGCATAGTTCACACTAAGCCTTAGTGGAGCCAACCTGGCGCAATGTCTTTCCGCAAGGGCCTGGAAAGGATCGCGCCGGATTGCGTTCTTCTGGCCTGGCAGCGGTGAGCTACCACTTTGTCAATTGTCAGGGCCTCTTTCGGAACTTGTACTAGGCTGGCCCTTAGTGACATTTCTGCACGTGATGATTTCAGGCTTCTGTCTCCAATCCATTACCCTGGGATGTATCCTATGGAGAGTTGGCTCCCTTCCTGCCCTCCTGCAACTGCCACGGACAGCCAGCTAGAGGCCTGATGCTTATTCTACCCATTAAGACCGGTTTCGGAAAGCCCACTGTGGTAGGAGCATAGTTCACACAATGCCTTAGTGTAGCCAACCTGGCGCAATGTCTTTCCGCAATGGCCTGGAAAGGATGGCGCCAGATTGCGTTCTTCTGGCCTGGCAGCGGTGAGCTACCACCTTGTCAATTGTCAGGGCCTCTTTCGGAACTTGTACTAGGCTGGCCCTTAGTGACATTTCTGCACGTGATGATTTCAGGTTTCTCTCTCCAATCCATTACCCTGGGATGTATCATATGGAGAGTTGTCTGCCTTCTCACTCCCCTGCATCTGCCACGGACAGCCAGCTAGAGGCCTGATGCTTCATCTACCCATTAAGACCGGTTTCGGAAAGCCTACTGTGGTAGAGCATAGTTCACACTAAGCCTTAGTGGAGCCAACCTGGCACAATGTCTTTCCACAATGGCCTGGAAAGGGTGGCGCCGGATTGCGTTCTTCTGGCCTGGCAGCGGTGAGCTACCACCTTTTCAATTGTCAGGGCCTCTTACGGAACTTGTACTAGGCTGGCCCTTAGTGACATTTCTGCACGTGATGATTTCAGCCTTCTCTCTCAAATCCATTACCCTGGGATCTATCCTATGGAGAGTTGGCTGCCTTCCTGCCCTCCTGCAACTGCCACGGATAGCCAGCTAGAGCCCTGATGCTTATTCTACCCATTAAGACCGGTTTCGGAAAGCCCACTGTGGTAGGAGCATAGTTCACACTAAGCCTTAGTGGAGCCAACCTGACACAATGTCTTTCCACAATGGCCTAGAAAGGATGGCGCCGGATTGCGTTCTCCTGGCCTGGCAGCGGTGAGCTACCACCTTGTCAATTGTCAGGGCCTCTTTCGGAACTTGTACTAGGCTGGCCCTTAGTGACATTTCTGCACGTGATGATTTCAGGCTTCTGTCTCCAATCTATTACCCTGAGATGTATCCTATGGACAGTTCGCTGCCTTCCTGCCCTCCTGGAACTGCCACGGACAGCCAGCTAGAGGCCTGATACTTATTCTACCCATTAAGACCGGTTTCGGAAAGCCCACTGTGGTAGGAGCATAGTTCACACTAAGCTTTAGTGGAGCCAACCTGGCGCAATATCTTTCCGCAATGGCCTGGAAAGGATGGCGCCGGATTGCGTTCTTCTGGCCTGGCAGCGGTGAGCTACCACCTTAATTGTCAGGGCCTCTTTCGGAACTTTTACTAGGCTGGCCCTTTATGACATTTCTGCACGTGATGATTTCAGGCTTCTGTCTCCAATCCATTACCCTGGGATGTATCCTATGGAGAGTTGGCTGCCTTCTCACTCTCCTGCATCTGCCACGGACAGCCAGCTAGAGGCCTGATGCTTCATCTACCCGTTAAGACCGGTTTCGGAAAGCCCACTGTGGTAGGAGCATAGTTCACACTAAGCCTTAGTGGAGCCAACCTGGCACAATGTCTTTCCACAATGGCCTGGAAAGGATGGCGCCGGATTGCGTTCTTCTGGCCTGGCATCGGTGAGCTACCACCTTGTCAATTGTCAGGTCCTCTTTCGGAACTTGTGCTAAGCTCGCCCTTAGTGACATTTGTGCACGTGATGATTTCAGGCTTCTGTCTATAATCCATTACCCTGGGATGTATCCTATAGACAGTTGGCTGCCTTCCTGCCCTCCTGCAACTGCCACGGACAGCCAGCTAGAGGCCAGATGCTTATTCTACCCATTAAGACCGGTTTCGGAAAGCCCACTGTGGTAGGAGCATAGTTCACACTAAGCTTTAGTGGAGCCAACCTGGCGCAATGTCTTTCCGCAATGGCCTGGAAAGGATGGCGCCGGATTGCGTTCTTCTGGCCTGGGAGCGGTGAGCTACCACCTTGTCAATTGTCAGGGCCTCTTTCGGAACTTGTACTAGGCTGGCCCTTATTGACATTTCTGCACGTGATGATTTCAGGCTTCTGTCTCCAATCCATTACCCTGGGATGTATCATATGGAGAGTTGGCTGCCTTCTCACTCTCCTGCATCTGCCACGGACAGCCAGCTAGAGGCCTGATGCTTATTCTACCCATTAAGACCGGTTTCGGGAAGCCCACTCTGGTAGGAGCATCATTCACACTAAGCCTTAGTGGAGCCAACCTGGCAAAATGTCTTTCCGCAATGGCCTGGAAAGGATGGCGCCGGATTGCGTTCTTCTGGCCTGGCAGTGGTGAGCTACCACCTTGTCAATTGTCAGGGCCTCTTCGGAACTTGTACTAGGCTGGCCCTTAGTGACATTTCTGCACGTGATGATTTCAGGCTTCTGTCTCCAATCCATTACCCTGGGATGTATCCTATGGAGAGTTTGCTGCCTTCTCACTCTCCTGCATCTGCCACGGACAGCCAGCTAGAGGCCTGATGCTTCATCTACCCATTAAGACCGGTTTCGGAAAGCCCACTGTGGTAGGAGCATAGTTCACACTAAGCCTTAGTGGAGCCCACCTGGCACAATGTCTTTCCACAATGGCCTAGAATGGATGGCGCCGGATTGCGTTCTTCTGGCCTGGCAGCGGTGAGCTACCACCTTGTCAATTGTCAGGGCCTCTTTCGGTACTTGTACTAGGCTGGCCCTTAGTGACATTTATGCACGTGATGATTTCAGGCTTCTGTCTATAATCCATTACCCTGGGATGTATCCTATGGACAGTTGGCTGCCTTCCTGCCCTCCTGCAACTGCCACGGACAGCCAGCTAGAGGCCAGCTGCTTATTCTACCCATTAAGACCGGTTTCGGAAAGCCCACTGTGGTAGGAGCATAATTCACACTAAGCTTTAGAGGAGCCAACCTGGCGCAATGTCTTTCCGCAATGGCCTGGAAAGGATGGCGCCGGATTGCGTTCCTCTGGCCTGGCAGCGGTGAGCTACCACCTTGTCAATTGTCAAGGCCTCTTTCGGAACTTGTACTAGGCTGGCCCTTAGTGACATTTCTGCACGTAATGATTTCAGGCTTCTCTCTCCAATCCATTACCTTGGGATGTATCCTATGGAGAGTTGGCTGCCTTCTCACTCTCCTGCATCTGCCACGGACAGCCAGCTAGAGGCCTGATGTTTCATCTACCCATTAAGACCAGTTTCGGAAAGCCCACTGTGGTAGGAGCATAGTACACACTAAGCCTTAGTGGAGCCAACCTGGCACAATGTCTTTCCGCAATGGCCTGGAAAGGATGGCGCCGGATTGCGTTCTTCTGGCCTGGCAGCGGTGAGCTACCACCTTGTAAATTGTCAGGGCCTCTTTCGGAACTTGTACTAGGCTTGCCCTTAGTGACATTTCTGCACGTGATGATTTCAGGCTTCTCTCTCCTATCCCTTACGCTGGGATCTATCCTATGGAGAGTTGGCTGCCTTCCTGCCCTCCTGCAACTGCCACGGATAGCCAGCTAGAGCCCTGATGCTTATTCTACCCATTAAGACCGGTTTCGGAAAGCCCACTGTGGTAGGAGCATAGTTCACACTAAGCCTTAGTGGAGCCAACCTGGCGCAATGTCTTTTCGCAATGGCCTGGAAAGGATGGCGCCGGATTGTGTTCTTCTGGCCTGGGAGCGGTGAGCTACCACCTTGTCAATTGTCAGGGCCTCTTTCGGAACTTGTACTAGGCTGGCCCTTAGTGACATTTCTTCACGTGATGATTTCAGGCTTCTGTCTCCAATTCATTACCCTGGGATGTATCCTATGGAGAGTTGGCTGCCTTCCTGCCCTCCTGCAACTGCCACGGACAGCCAGCTAGAGGCCTGATGCTTCATCTACCCATTAAGACCGGTTTCGGAAAGCCCACTGTGGTAGCGGCATAGTTCACACTAAGCCTTAGTGGAGCCAACCTGGCGCAATGTCTTTCCGCAATGGCCTGGAAAGGATGGCGCCGGATTGCGCTCTTCTGGCCTGGCAGCGGTGAGCTACCACCTTGTCAATTGTCAGGTCCTCTTTCGGAACTTGTACTAGGCTGGCCCTTAGTGACATTTCTTCACGTGATGATTTCAGGCTTCTGTCTCGAATCCATTACCCTTGGATGTATCCTATGGAGAGTTGGCTGCCTTCTCCCTCTCCTGCATCTGCCACGGACAGCCAGCTAGAGGCCTGATGCTTCATCTACCCATTAAGACCGGTTTCGGAAAGCCCACTGTGGTAGGAGCATAGTTCACACTATGCCTTAGTGTAGCCAACCTGGCGCAATGTCTTTCCGCAATGGCCTGGAAAGGATGGCGCCGGATTGTGTTCTTCTGGCCTGGCAGCGGTGAGCTACCACCTTGTCAATTGTCAGGGCCTCTTTCGGAACATGTACTAGGCTGGCCCTTAGTGACATTTCTGCACGTGATGATTTCAGGCTTCTGTCTCCAATTCATTACCCTGGGATGTATCCTATGGAGAGTTGGCTGCCTTCTCACTCTCCTGCATCTGCCACGGACAGCCAGCTAGAGGCCTGATGCTTCATCTACCCATTAAGACCGGTTTCGGAAAGCGCACTGTGGTAGGAGCATAGTTCACACTAAGCCTTAGTGGAGCCAACCTGGCACAATGTCTTTCCACAATGGCCTGAAAAGGATGGCGCCGGATTGCGTTCTTCTGGCCTGGCAGCGGTGAGCTACCACCTTGTCAATTGTCAGGGCCTCTTTCGGAACTTGTACTAGGCTGGCCCTTAGTGACATTTCTGCACGTGATGATTTCAGGCTTCTGTCTCCAATTCATTACCCTGGGATGTATCCTATGGAGAGTTGGCTGCCTTCCTGCCCTCCTGCAACTGCCACGGACAGCCAGCTAGAGGCCTGATGCTTCATCTACCCATTAAGACCGGTTTCGGAAAGCCCACTGTGGTAGCGGCATAGTTCACACTAAGCCTTAGTGGAGCCAAGCTGGCGCAATGTCTTTCCGCAATGGCCTGGAAAGGATGGCGCCGGATTGCGCTCTTCTGGCCTGGCAGCGGTGAGCTACCACCTTGTCAATTGTCAGGGCCTCTTTCGGAACTTGTACTAGGCTGGCCCTTAGTGACATTTCTTCACGTGATGATTTCAGGCTTCTGTCTCGAATCCATTACCCTTGGATGTATCCTATGGAGAGTTGGCTGCCTTCTCCCTCTCCTGCATCTGCCACGGACAGCCAGCTAGAGGCCTGATGCTTCATCTACCCATTAAGACCGGTTTCGGAAAGCCCACTGTGGTAGGAGCATAGTTCACACTATGCCTTACTGTAGCCAACCTGGCGCAATGTCTTTCCGCAATGGCCTGGAAAGGATGGCGCCGGATTGTGTTCTTCTGGCCTGGCAGCGGTGAGCTACCACCTTGTCAATTGTCAGGGCCTCTTTCGGAACTTGTACTAGGCTGGCCCTTAGTGACATTTCTGCACGTGATGATTTCAGGCTTCTGTCTCCAATCCATTACCCTGGGATGTATCCTATGGAGAGTTGGCTGCCTTCTCACTCTCCTGCATCTGCCACGGACAGCCAGCTAGAGGCCTGATGCTTCATCTACCCATGAAGACCGGTTTCGGAAAGCCCACTGTGGTAGGAGCATAGTTCACACTAAGCCTTAGTGGAGCCAACCTGGCACAATGTCTTTCCACAATGGCCTGGAAAGGATGGCGCCGGATTGCGTTCTTCTGGCCTGGCAGCGGTGAGCTACCACCTTGTCAATTGTCAGGGCCTCTTTCGGAACTTGTACTAGGCTGGCCCTTAGTGACATTTCTGCACGTGATGATTTCAGGCTTCTGTCTCCAATCCATTACCCTGAGATGTATCCTATGGACAGTTGGCTGCCTTCCTGCCCTCCTGGAACTGCCACGGACAGCCATCTAGAGGCCTGATGCTTATTCTACCCATTAAGACCGGTTTCGGAAAGCCCACTGTGGTAGGAGCATAGTTCACACTAAGCTTTAGTGGAGCCAACCTGGCGCAATGTCTTTCCGCAATGGCCTCGAAAGGATGGCGCCGGATTGCGTTCTTCTGGCCTGGCAGCGGTGAGCTACCACCTTGTAAATTGTCAGGGCCTCTTTCGGAACTTGTACTAGGCTTGCCCTTAGTGACATTTCTGCACGTGATGATTTCAGGCTTCTCTCTCCTATCCCTTATGCTGGGATCTATCCTATGGAGAGTTGGCTGCCTTCCTGCCCTCCTGCAACTGCCACGGATAGCCAGCTAGAGCCCTGATGCTTATTCTACCCATTAAGACCGGTTTCGGAAAGCCCACTGTGGTAGGAGCATAGTTCACACTAAGCCTTAGTGGAGCCAACCTGGCGCAATGTCTTTTCGCAATGGCCTGGAAAGGATGGCGCCGGATTGCGTTCTTCTGGCCTGGCAGCGGTGAGCTACCACCTTGTCAATTGTCAGGGCCTCTTCGGAACTTGTACTAGGCTGGCCCTTAATGACATTTCTGCAAGTGATGATTTCAGGCTTCTGTCTCCAATCCATTACCCTGGGATGTATCCTATGGAGAGTTGGCTGCCTTCTCACTCTCCTGCATCTGCCACGGACAGCCAGCTAGAGGCCTGATGCTTCATCTACCCATTAAGACCGGTTTCGGATAGCCCACTGTGGTAGGAGCATAGTTCACACTAAGCCTTAGTGGAGCCAACCTGGCACAATGTCTTTCCACAATCGCCTGGAAAGGATGGCGCCGGATTGCGTTCTTCTGGCCAGGCAGCGGTGAGCTACCACCTTGTCCATTGTCAGGGCCTCTTTCGGAACTTGTACTAGGCTGGCCCTTAGTGACATTTCTGCACGTGATGATTTCAGGCTTCTCTCTCCAATCCATTACCCTGGGATCTATCCTATGTAGAGTTGGCTGCCTTCCTGCCCTCCTGAAACTGCCACGGATAGCCAGCTAGAGCCCTGACGCTTATTCTACCCATTAAGACCGGTTTCGGAAAGCCCACTGTGGTAGGAGCATAGTTCACACTAAGCCTTAGTGGAGCCAACCTGGCACAATGTCTTTCCGCAATGGCCTGGAAAGGATGGCGCCGGATTGCGTTCTTCTGGCCTGGCAGCGGTGAGCTACCACCTTGTCAATTGTCAGGGCCTCTTTCGGAACTTGTACTAGGCTGGCCCTTAGGGACATTTCTGCACGTGATGATTTCAGGCTTCTGTCTCGAATCCATTACCCTTGGATGTATCCTATGGAGAGTTGGCTGCCTTCTCCCTCTCCTGCATCTGCCACGGACAGCCAACTAGAGGCCTGATGCTTCATCTACCCATTAAGACCGGTTTCGGAAAGCCCACTGTGGTAGGAGCATAGTTCACACTAAGCCTTAGTGGAGCCAACCTGGCACAATGTCTTTCCGCAATGGCCTGGAAAGGATGGCGCCGGATTGCGTTCTTCTGGCCTGGCAGCGGTGAGCTACCACCTTGTCAATTGTCAGGGCCTCTTCGGAACTTGTACTAGGCTGGCCCTTAGTGACATTTCTGCAAGTGATGATTTCAGGATTCTGTCTCCAATCCATTACCCTGGGATGTATCCTATGGAGAGTTGGCTGCCTTCTCACTCTCCTGCATCTGCCACGGACAGCCATCTAGAGGCCTGATGCTTATTCTACCCATTAAGACCGGTTTCGGAAAGCCCACTGTGGTAGGAGCATAGTTCACTCTAAGCTTTAGTGGAGCCAACCTGGCGCAATGTCTTTCCGCAATGGCCTCGAAAGGATGGCGCCGGATTGCGTTCTTCTGGCCTGGCAGCGGTGTACTACCACCTTGTCAATTGTCAGGGCCTCTTTCGGAACTTGTACTAGGCTGGCCCTTAGTAACATTTCTGCACGTGATGATTTCAGGCTTCTGTCTCCAATCCATTACCCTGGGATATATCCTATGGAGAGTTGGCTGCCTTCTCCCTCTCCTGCATCTGCCACGGATAGCCAGCTAGAGGCCTGATGCTTCATCTACCCATTAAGACCGGTTTCGGAAAGCCCACTGTGGTAGGTGCATAGTTCACACTAAGCCTTAGTGGTGCCAACCTGGCACAATGTCTTTCCGCAATGGCCTGGAAAGGATGGCGCCGGATTGCGTTCTTCTGGCCTGGCAGCGGTGAGCTACCACCTTGTCAATTGTCAGGGCCTCTTCAGAACTTGTACTAGGCTGGCCCTTAGTGACATTTCTGCACGTGATGATTTCAGGCTTCTGTCTCCAATCCATTACCCTGGGATGTATCCTATGGACAGTTGGCTGCCTTCCTGCTCTCCTGCAACTGCCACTGACAGCCAGCTAGAGGCCTGATCCTTATTCTACCCATTTATACCGATTTCTGATAGCCCACTGTGGTAGGAGCATAGTTCACACTAAGCCTTAGTGTAGCCAACCAGGGGCAATGTCTTTCCGCAGTGGCCTGGAAAGGATGGCGCCGGATTCCGTTCTTCTGACCTGGGAGCGGTGAGCTACCACCTTGTCAATTGTCAGGGCCTCTTTCGGACCTTGTACTAGGCTGGCCCTTAGGGACATTTCTGCACGTAATGATTTCAGGCTTCTCTCTCCAATCCATTACCCTGGGATGTATCCTATGGAGAGTTGGCTGCCTTCTCCCTCTCCTGCATCTGCCACGGACAGCCAGCTAGAGGCCTGATGCTTCATCTACCCATTAAGACCAGTTTCGGAAAGCCCACTGTGGTAGGAGCATAGTACACACTAAGCCTTAGTGGAGCCAACCTGGCACAATGTCTTTCCGCAATGGCCTGGAAAGGATGGCGCCGGATTGCGTTCTTCTGGCCTGGCAGCGGTGAGCTACCACCTTGTCAATTGTCAGGGCCTCTTTCGGAACTTGTACTAGGCTGGCCCTTAGTGACATTTCTGCACGTGATGATTTCAGGTTTCTCCAATCCATTACCCTGGGATGTATCCTATGGAGAGTTGGCTGCCTTCCTGCCATTCTGCAACTGCCACGGATAGCCAGCTAGAGCCCTGATGCTTATTCTACCCATTAAGACCGATTTCGGAAAGCCCTCTGTGGTAGGAGCATAGTTCACACTAAGCCTTAGTGTAGCCAACCAGGGGCAATGTCTTTCGGCAATGGCCTCGAAAGGATGGCGCCGGATTGCGTTCTTCTGGCCTGGGAGCGGTGAGCTACCACCTTGTCAATTGTCAGGGCCTCTTTCGGAACTTGTACTAGGCTGGCCCTTAGTGACATTTCTGCACGTGATGATTTCAGGCTTCTGTCTCCAATCCATTACCCTGGGATGTATCCTATGGAGAGTTGGCTGCCTTGTCACTCTCCTGCATCTGCCACGGACAGCCAGCTAGAGTCCTGATGCTTCATCTACCCATTAAGACCGGTTTCGGAAAGCCCACTGTGGTAGGAGCATAGTTCACACTAAGCCTTAGTGTAGCCAACCAGGGGCAATGTCTTTCCGCAATGGCCTGGAAAGGATGGCGCCGGATTGCGTTCTTCTGGCCTGGCAGCGGTGAGCTACCACCTCGTCAATTGTCAGGGCCTCTTTCGGAACTTGTACTAGGCTGGCCCTTAGTGACATTTCTGCACGTGATGATTTCAGGCTTCTCTCTCCAATCCATTACCCTGGGATCTATCCTATGTAGAGTTGGCTGCCTTCCTGCCCTCCTGCAACTGCCACGGATAGCCAGCTAGAGCCCTGACGCTTATTCTACCCATTAAGACCGGTTTCGGAAAGCCCACTGTGGTAGGAGCATAGTTCACACTAAGCCTTAGTGTAGCCAACCTGGCGCAATGTCTTTCCGCAATGGCCTGGAAAGGATGGCGCCGGATTGCGTTCTTCTGGCCTGGCAGCGGTGAGCTACCACCTTGTCAATTGTCAGGGCCTCTTTCGGAACTTGTACTAGGCTGGCCCTTAGTGACATTTCTGCACGTGATGATTTCAGGCTTCTGTCTCCAATCCATTACCCTGGGATGTATCCTATGGATAGTTGGCTGCCTTCTCACTCTCCTGCATCTGCCACGGACAGCCGGCTAGAGGCCTGATGCTTCATCTACCCATTAAGACCGGTTTCGGAAAGCCCACTGTGGTAGGAGCATAGTTCACACTAAGCCTTAGTGGAGCCAACCTGGCACAATGTCTTTCCGCAATGGCCTGGAAAGGATGGCGCCGGATTGCCTTCTTCTGGCCTGGCAGCGGTGAGCTACCACCTTGTCCATTGTCAGGGCCTCTTTCGGAACTTGTACTAGGCTGGCCCTTAGTGACATTTCTGCACGTGATGATTTCAGGCTTCTCTCTCCAATCCATTACCCTGGGATCTATCCTATGTAGAGTTGGCTGCCTTCCTGCCCTCCTGCAACTGCCACAGATAGCCAGCTAGAGCCCTGACGCTTATTCTACCCATTAAGACCGGTTTCGGAAAGCCCACTGTGGTAGGAGCATAGTTCACACTAAGCCTTAGTGGAGCCAACCTGGCGCAATGTCTTTCCGCAATGGCCTGGAAAGGATGGCGCCGGATTGCGTTCTTCTGGCCTGGCAGCGGTGAGCTACCACCTTGTCAATTGTCAGGGCCTCTTTCGGAACTTGTACTAGGCTGGCCCTTAGTGACATTTCTGCACGTGATGATTTCAGGCTTCTGTCTCCAATCCATTACCCTGGGATGTATCCTATGGACAGTTGGCTGCCTTCCTGCCCTCCTGCAACTGCCACGGATAAACAGCTAGAGCCCTGACGCTTATTCTACCCATTAAGACCGGAGGCATTTCCGCACTGAATCGCGTTCCAGACGGAACGCGTTCAGGCGGAAAGCTTAAGCCAGCTTCGGGCGCTTTCCCCGTTCACACACAGACGCGCCAGAACGCGTGTAAACGCGTTCCGGAGCGTCTGGGTGCGAATGGTCAAAGCGCCCGAAGCTGCCTTAGCCGGCAAACGCCGGCCAGGGGCGCGCCGGCAGCCGCGGAGGCAGATCGACAATCAGCTGTTTGAAAAACAGCTGATTGTCAAAGCCGCGCGGCGTCGGAGGCGCGCCGGCAGCCGTTCGGGAGACAGAAGAAGCGCGAACGCTTCTTCTTCCGAACGGCTGCCGGCGGCTCGTCCGCGTTGGAACGCGTGTAGAGCACTTCGAAGTGCTCTACATTTCGAACGCGGAAAAGACAGGTGAGGACACGTCGGAACGCAAGCCGCGCGCGGCCAATGCGGATGACGTGTCCTCACCTGTCTTTTCCGCGTTCCGTTCAGCCCCGTGCGAAAACGCCTCGGTTTCGGAAAGCCCACTGTGGTAGGAGCATAGTTCACACTAAGCTTTAGTGGAGCCAACCTGGCGCAATGTCTTTCCACAATGGCCTCGAAAGGATGGCGCCGGATTGCGTTCTTCTGGCCTGGCAGCGGTGAGCTACCACCTTGTCACTTGTCAGGGCCTCTTTCGGAACTTGTACTAGGCTGGCCCTTAGTGACATTTCTGCACGTGATGATTTCAGGCTTCTCCCTCCTATCCCTTACCCTGGGATCTATCCTATGGAGAGTTGGCTGCCTTCCTGCCCTCCTGCAACTGCCACGGATAGCAAGCTAGAGCCCTGATGCTTATTCTACCCATTAAGACCGGTTTCGGAAAGCCCACTGTGGTAGGAGCATAGTTCACACTAAGCCTTAGTGGAGCCAACCTGGCGCAATGTCTTTCCGCAATGGCCTGGAAAGGATGGTGCCGATTGCGTTCTTCTGGCCTGGCAGCGGTGAGCTACCACCTTGTCCATTGACAGGGCCTCTTTCGGAACTTGTACTAGGCTGGCCCTTAGTGACATTTCTGCACGTGATGATTTCAGGCTTCTCTCTCCAATCCATTACCCTGGGATCTATCCTATGTAGAGTTGGCTGCCTTCCTGCCCTCCTGCAACTGCCACGGACAGCCATCTAGAGGCCTGATGCTTATTCTACACATTAAGACCGGTTTCGGAAAGCCCACTGTGGTAGGAGCATAGTTCACACTAAGCTTTAGTGGAGCCAACCTGGCGCAATGTCTTTCCGCAATGGCCTCGAAAGGATGGCGCCGGATTGCGTTCTTCTGGCCTGGCAGCGGTGTACTACCACCTTGTCAATTGTCAGGGCCTCTTTCGGAACTTGTACTAGGCTGGCCCTTAGTGACATTTCTGCACGTGATGATTTCAGGCTTCTGTCTCCAATCCATTACCCTGGGATATATCCTATGGAGAGTTGGCTGCCTTCTCCCTCTCCTGCATCTGCCACGGATAGCCAGCTAGAGGCCTGATGCTTCATCTACCCATTAAGACCGGTTTCGGAAAGCCCACTGTGGTAGGTGCATAGTTCACACTAAGCCTTAGTGGTGCCAACCTGGCACAATGTCTTTCCGCAATGGCCTGGAAAGGATGGCGCCGGATTGCGTTCTTCTGGCCTGGCAGCGGTGAGCTACCACCTTGTCAATTGTCAGGGCCTCGTCAGAACTTGTACTAGGCTGGCCCTTAGTGACATTTCTGCACGTGATGATTTCAGGCTTCTGTCTCCAATCCATTACCCTGGGATGTATCCTATGGACAGTTGGCTGCCTTCCTGCTCTCCTGCAACTGCCACTGACAGCCAGCTAGAGGCCTGATCCTTATTCTACCCTTTAATACCGATTTCTGATAGCCCACTGTGGTAGGAGCATAGTTCACACTAAGCCTTAGTGTAGCCAACCAGGGGCAATGTCTTTCCGCAATGGCCTGGAAAGGATGGCGCCGGATTCCGTTCTTCTGACCTGGGAGCGGTGAGCTACCACCTTGTCAATTGTCAGGGCCTCTTTCGGACCTTGTACTAGGCTGGCCCTTAGGGACATTTCTGCACGTAATGATTTCAGGCTTCTCTCTCCAATCCATTACCCTGGGATGTATCCTATGGAGAGTTGGCTGCCTTCTCACTCTCCTGCATCTGCCACGGACAGCCAGCTAGAGGCCTGATGCTTCATCTACCCATTAAGACCAGTTTCGGAAAGCCCACTGTGGTAGGAGCATAGTACACACTAAGCCTTAGTGGAGCCAACCTGGCACAATGTCTTTCCGCAATGGCCTGGAAAGGATGGCGCCGGATTGCGTTCTTCTGGCCTGGCAGCGGTGAGCTACCACCTTGTAAATTGTCAGGGCCTCTTTCGGAACTTGTACTAGGCTTGCCCTTAGTGACATTTCTGCACGTGATGATTTCAGGCTTCTCTCTCCTATCCCTTACGCTGGGATCTATCCTATGGAGAGTTGGCTGCCTTCCTGCCCTCCTGCAACTGCCACGGATAGCCAGCTAGAGCCCTGATGCTTATTCTACCCATTAAGACCGGTTTCGGAAAGCCCACTGTGGTAGGAGCATAGTTCACACTAAGCCTTAGTGGAGCCAACCTGGCGCAATGTCTTTTCGCAATGGCCTGGAAAGGATGGCGCCGGATTGCGTTCTTCTGGCCTGGCAGCGGTGAGCTACCACCTTGTCAATTGTCAGGGCCTCTTCGGAACTTGTACTAGGCTGGCCCTTAATGACATTTCTGCAAGTGATGATTTCAGGCTTCTCTCTCCAATCCATTACCCTGGGATGGATCCTATGGACAGTTGGCTGCCTTCCTGCCCTCCTGCAACTGCCACGGACAGCCAGCTAGAGGCCTGATGCTTATTCTACCCATTAAGACCGGTTTCGGAAAGCCAACTGTGGTAGGAGCATAGTTCACACAATGCCTTAGTGTAGCCAACCTGGCACAATGTCTTTCCGCAATGGCCTGGAAAGGATGGCGCCGGATTGCGTTCTTCTGGCCTGGCAGCGGTGAGCTACCACCTTGTCAATTGTCAGGACCTCTTTCGGAACTTGTACTAGGCTGGCCCTTAGTGACATTTCTGCACGTGATGATTTCAGGCTTCTGTCTCCAATCCATTACCCTGGGATGTATCCTATGGAGAGTTGGCTGCCTTCTCACTCTCCTGCATCTGCCACGGACAGCCAGCTAGAGGCCTGATGCTTCATCTACCCATTAAGACCGGTTTCGGATAGCCCACTGTGGTAGGAGCATAGTTCACACTAAGCCTTAGTGGAGCCAACCTGGCACAATGTCTTTCCACAATGGCCTGGAAAGGATGGCGCCGGATTGCGTTCTTCTGGCCAGGAAGCGGTGAGCTACCACCTTGTCCATTGTCAGGGCCTCTTTCGGAACTTGTACTAGGCTGGCCCTTAGTGACATTTCTGCACGTGATGATTTCAGGCTTCTCTCTCCAATCCATTACCCTGGGATCTATCCTATGTAGAGTTGGCTGCCTTCCTGCCCTCCTGAAACTGCCACGGATAGCCAGCTAGAGCCCTGACGCTTATTCTACCCATTAAGACCGGTTTCGGAAAGCCCACTGTGGTAGGAGCATAGTTCACACTAAGCCTTAGTGGAGCCAACCTGGCACAATGTCTTTCCGCAATGGCCTGGAAAGGATGGCGCCGGATTGCGTTCTTCTGGCCTGGCAGCGGTGAGCTACCACCTTGTCAATTGTCAGGGCCTCTTTCGGAACTTGTACTAGGCTGGCCCTTAGGGACATTTCTGCACGTGATGATTTCAGGCTTCTGTCTCGAATCCATTACCCTTGGATGTATCCTATGGAGAGTTGGCTGCCTTCTCCCTCTCCTGCATCTGCCACGGACAGCCAGCTAGAGGCCTGATGCTTCATCTACCCATTAAGACCGGTTTCGGAAAGCCCACTGTGGTAGGAGCATAGTTCACACTATGCCTTACTGTAGCCAACCTGGCGCAATGTCTTTCCGCAATGGCCTGGAAAGGATGGCGCCGGATTGTGTTCTTCTGGCCTGGCAGCGGTGAGCTACCACCTTGTCAATTGTCAGGGCCTCTTTCGGAACTTGTACTAGGCTGGCCCTTAGTGACATTTCTGCACGTGATGATTTCAGGCTTCTGTCTCCAATCCATTACCCTGGGATGTATCCTATGGAGAGTTGGCTGCCTTCTCACTCTCCTGCATCTGCCACGGACAGCCAGCTAGAGGCCTGATGCTTCATCTACCCATGAAGACCGGTTTCGGAAAGCCCACTGTGGTAGGAGCATAGTTCACACTAAGCCTTAGTGGAGCCAACCTGGCACAATGTCTTTCCACAATGGCCTGGAAAGGATGGCGCCGGATTGCGTTCTTCTGGCCTGGCAGCGGTGAGCTACCACCTTGTACATTGTCAGGGCCTCTTTCGGAACTTGTACTAGGCTGGCCCTTAGTGACATTTCTGCAAGTGATGATTTCAGGCTTCTGTCTCCAATCCATTACCCTGAGATGTATCCTATGGACAGTTGGCTGCCTTCCTGCCCTCCTGGAACTGCCACGGACAGCCATCTAGAGGCCTGATGCTTATTCTACCCATTAAGACCGGTTTCGGAAAGCCCACTGTGGTAGGAGCATAGTTCACACTAAGCTTTAGTGGAGCCAACCTGGCGCAATGTCTTTCCGCAATGGCCTCGAAAGGATGGCGCCGGATTGCGTTCTTCTGGCCTGGCACCGGTGTACTACCACCTTGTCAATTGTCAGGGCCTCTTTCGGAACTTGTACTAGGCTGGCCCTTAGTGACATTTCTGCACGTGATGATTTCAGGCTTCTGTCTCCAATCCATTACCCTGGGATATATCCTATGGAGAGTTGGCTGCCTTCTCCCTCTCCTGCATCTGCCACGGATAGCCAGCTAGAGGCCTGATGCTTCATCTACCCATTAAGACCGGTTTCGGAAAGCCCACTGTGGTAGGTGCATAGTTCACACTAAGCCTTAGTGGTGCCAACCCGGCACAATGTCTTTCCGCAATGGCCTGGAAAGGATGGCGCCGGATTGCGTTCGTCTGGCCTGGCAGCGGTGAGCTACCACCTTGTCAATTGTCAGGGCCTCTTCAGAACTTGTACTAGGCTGGCCCTTAGTGACATTTCTGCACGTGATGATTTCAGGCTTCTGTCTCCAATCCATTACCCTGGGATGTATCCTATGGACAGTTGGCTGCCTTCCTGCTCTCCTGCAACTGCCACTGACAGCCAGCTAGAGGCCTGATCCTTATTCTACCCATTAATACCGATTTCTGATAGCCCACTGTGGTAGGAGCATAGTTCACACTAAGCCTTAGTGTAGCCAACCAGGGGCAATGTCTTTCCGCAGTGGCCTGGAAAGGATGGCGCCGGATTCCGTTCTTCTGACCTGGGAGCGGTGAGCTACCACCTTGTCAATTGTCAGGGCCTCTTTCGGACCTTGTACTAGGCTGGCCCTTAGGGACATTTCTGCACGTAATGATTTCAGGCTTCTCTCTCCAATCCATTACCCTGGGATGTATCCTATGGAGAGTTGGCTGCCTTCTCCCTCTCCTGCATCTGCCACGGACAGCCAGCTAGAGGCCTGATGCTTCATCTACCCATGAAGACCGGTTTCGGAAAGCCCACTGTGGTAGGAGCATAGTTCACACTAAGCCTTAGTGGAGCCAACCTGGCACAATGTCTTTCCACAATGGCCTGGAAAGGATGGCGCCGGATTGCGTTCTTCTGGCCTGGCAGCGGTGAGCTACCACCTTGTCCATTGTCAGGGCCTCTTTCGGAACTTGTACTAGGCTGGCCCTTAGTGACATTTCTGCAAGTGATGATTTCAGGCTTCTGTCTCCAATCCATTACCCTGAGATGTATCCTATGGACAGTTGGCTGCCTTCCTGCCCTCCTGGAACTGCCACGGACAGCCATCTAGAGGCCTGATGCTTATTCTACCCATTAAGACCGGTTTCGGAAAGCCCACTGTGGTAGGAGCATAGTTCACACTAAGCTTTAGTGGAGCCAACCTGGCGCAATGTCTTTCCGCAATGGCCTCGAAAGGATGGCGCCGGATTGCGTTCTTCTGGCCTGGCAGCGGTGTACTACCACCTTGTCAATTGTCAGGGCCTCTTTCGGAACTTGTACTAGGCTGGCCCTTAGTGACATTTCTGCACGTGATGATTTCAGGCTTCTGTCTCCAATCCATTACCCTGGGATATATCCTATGGAGAGTTGGCTGCCTTCTCCCTCTCCTGCATCTGCCACGGATAGCCAGCTAGAGGCCTGATGCTTCATCTACCCATTAAGACCGGTTTCGGAAAGCCCACTGTGGTAGGTGCATAGTTCACACTAAGCCTTAGTGGTGCCAACCTGGCACAATGTCTTTCCGCAATGGCCTGGAAAGGATGGCTCCAGATTGCGTTCTTCTGGCCTGGCAGCGGTGAGCTACCACCTTGTCAATTGTCAGGGCCTCTTCAGAACTTGTACTAGGCTGGCCCTTAGTGACATTTCTGCACGTGATGATTTCAGGCTTCTGTCTCCAATCCATTACCCTGGGATGTATCCTATGGACAGTTGGCTGCCTTCCTGCTCTCCTGCAACTGCCACTGACAGCCAGCTAGAGGCCTGATCCTTATTCTAC
This sequence comes from Aspidoscelis tigris stejnegeri, assembly GCA_023333525.1. Taxonomy (NCBI): domain Eukaryota; kingdom Metazoa; phylum Chordata; class Lepidosauria; order Squamata; family Teiidae; genus Aspidoscelis; species Aspidoscelis tigris. The sequence continues at coordinate 4,776,218 of JALMGA010000017.1, forward strand.
CCATTAATACCGATTTCTGATAGCCCACTGTGGTAGGAGCATAGTTCACACTAAGCCTTAGTGTAGCCAACCAGGGGCAATGTCTTTCCGCAGTGGCCTGGAAAGGATGGCGCCGAATTCCGTTCTTCTGACCTGGGAGCGGTGAGCTACCACCTTGTCAATTGTCAGGGCCTCTTTCGGACCTTGTACTAGGCTGGCCCTTAGGGACATTTCTGCACGTAATGATTTCAGGCTTCTCTCTCCAATCCATTACCCTGGGATGTATCCTATGTAGAGTTGGCTGCCTTCTCCCTCTCCTGCATCTGCCACGGACAGCCAGCTAGAGGCCTGATGCTTCATCTACCCATTAAGACCAGTTTCGGAAAGCCCACTGTGGTAGGAGCATAGTACACACTAAGCCTTAGTGGAGCCAACCTGGCACAATGTCTTTCCGCAATGGCCTGGAAAGGATGGCGCCGGATTGCGTTCTTCTGGCCTGGCAGCGGTGAGCTACCACCTTGTCAATTGTCAGGGCCTCTTTCGGAACTTGTACTAGGCTGTCCCTTAGTGACATTTCTGCACGTGATGATTTCAAGTTTCTCCAATCCATTGCCCTGGGATGTATCCTATGGAGAGTTGGCTGCCTTCCTGCCATTCTGCAACTGCCACGGATAGCCAGCTAGAGCCCTGATGCTTATTCTACCCATTAAGACCGATTTCGGAAAGCCCTCTGTGGTAGGAGCATAGTTCACACTAAGCCTTAGTGTAGCCAACCAGGGGCAATGTCTTTCGGCAATGGCCTGGAAAGGATGGCGCCGGATTGCGTTCTTCTGGCCTGGGAGCGGTGAGCTACCACCTTGTCAATTGTCAGGGCCTCTTTCGGAACTTGTACTAGGCTGGCCCTTAGTGACATTTCTGCACGTGATGATTTCAGGCTTCTGTCTCCAATCCATTACCCTGGGATGTATCCTATGGAGAGTTGGCTGCCTTCTCACTCTCCTGCATCTGCCACGGACAGCCAGCTAGAGGCCTGATGCTTCATCTACCCATTAAGACCGGTTTCGGAAAGCCCACTGTGGTAGGAGCATAGTTCACACTAAGCCTTAGTGTAGCCAACCAGGGGCAATGTCTTTCCGCAATGGCCTGGAAAGGATGGCGCCGGATTGCGTTCTTCTGGCCTGGCAGCGGTGAGCTACCACCTCGTCAATTGTCAGGGCCTCTTTCGGAACTTGTACTAGGCTGGCCCTTAGTGACATTTCTGCACGTGATGATTTCAGGCTTCTCTCTCCAATCCATTACCCTGGGATCTATCTTATGTAGAGTTGGCTGCCTTCCTGCCCTCCTGCAACTGCCACGGATAGCCAGCTAGAGCCCTGACGCTTATTCTACCCATTAAGACCGGTTTCGGAAAGCCCACTGTGGTAGGAGCATAGTTCACACTAAGCCTTAGTGTAGCCAACCTGGCGCAATGTCTTTCCGCAATGGCCTGGAAAGGATGGCGCCGGATTGCGTTTTTCTGGCCTGGCAGCGGTGAGCTACCACCTTGTCAATTGTCAGGGCCTCTTTCGGAACTTGTACTAGGCTGGCCCTTAGTGACATTTCTGCACGTGATGATTTCAGGCTTCTGTCTCCAATCCATTACCCTGGGATGTATCCTATGGACAGTTGGCTGCCTTCCTGCCCTCCTGCAACTGCCACGGACAGCCAGCTAGAAGCCTGATGCTTATTCTACCCATTAAGACCGGTTTCGGAAAGCCCACTGTGGTAGGAGCTTAGTTCACACAATGCCTTAGTGTAGCCAACCTGGCGCAATGTCTTTCCGCAATGGCCTGGAAAGGATGGCGCCGGATTGCGTTCTTCTGGCCTGGCAGCGGTGAGCTACCACCTTGTCAATTGTCAGGGCCTCTTTCGGAACTTGTACTAGGCTGGCCCTTAGTGACATTTCTGCACGTGATGATTTCAGGCTTCTGTCTCCAATCCATTACCCTGGGATGTATCCTATGGATAGTTGGCTGCCTTCTCACTCTCCTGCATCTGCCACGGACAGCCAGCTAGAGGCCTGATGCTTCATCTACCCATTAAGACCGGTTTCGGAAAGCCCACTGTGGTAGGAGCATAGTTCACACTAAGCCTTAGTGGAGCCAACCTGGCACAATGTCTTTCCGCAATGGCCTGGAAAGGATGGCGCCGGATTGCGTTCTTCTGGCCTGGCAGCGGTGAGCTACCACCTTGTCCATTATCAGGGCCTCTTTCGGAACTTGTACTAGGCTGGCCCTTAGTGACATTTCTGCACGTGATGATTTCAGGCTTCTCTCTCCAATCCATTACCCTGGGATCTATCCTATGTAGAGTTGGCTGCCTTCCTGCCCTCCTGCAACTGCCACGGATAGCCAGCTAGAGCCCTGACGCTTATTCTACCCATTAAGACCGGTTTCGGAAAGCCCACTGTGGTAGGAGCATAGTTCACACTAAGCCTTAGTGGAGCCAACCTGGCGCAATGTCTTTCCGCAATGGCCTGGAAAGGATGGCGCCGGATTGCGTTCTTCTGGCCTGGCAGCGGTGAGCTACCACCTTGTCAATTGTCAGGGCCTCTTTCGGAACTTGTACTAGGCTGGCCCTTAGTGACATTTCTGCACGTGATGATTTCAGGCTTCTGTCTCCAATCCATTACCCTGGGATGTATCCTATGGAGAGTTGGCTGCCTTCCTGCCCTTCTGCAACTGCCACGGATAGCCAGCTAGAGCCCTGATGCTTATTCTACCCATTAAGACCGGAGGCATTTCCGCACTGAATCGCGTTCCAGACGGAACGCGTTCAGGCGGAAAGCTTAAGCCAGCTTCGGGCGCTTTCCCCGTTCACACACAGACGCGCCAGAACGCGTGTAAACGCGTTCCGGAGCGTCTGGGTGCGAATGGTCAAAGCGCCCGAAGCTGCCTTAGCCGGCAAACGCCGGCCAGGGGCGCGCCGGCAGCCGCGGAGGCAGATCGACAATCAGCTGTTTGAAAAACAGCTGATTGTCAAAGCCGCGCGGCGTCGGAGGCGCGCCGGCAGCCGTTCGGGAGACAGAAGAAGCGCGAACGCTTCTTCTTCCGAACGGCTGCCGGCGGCTCGTCCGCGTTGGAACGCGTGTAGAGCACTTCGAAGTGCTCTACATTTCGAACGCGGAAAAGACAGGTGAGGACACGTCGGAACGCAAGCCGCGCGCGGCCAATGCGGATGACGTGTCCTCACCTGTCTTTTCCGCGTTCCGTTCAGCCCCGTGCGAAAACGCCTCGGTTTCGGAAAGCCCACTGTGGTAGGAGCATAGTTCACACTAAGCTTTAGTGGAGCCAACCTGGCGCACTGTCTTTCCACAATGGCCTCGAAAGGATGGCGCCGGATTGCGTTCTTCTGGCCTGGCAGCGGTGAGCTACCACCTTGTCAATTGTCAGGGCCTCTTTCGGAACTTGTACTAGGCTTGCCCTTAGTGACATTTCTGCACGTGATGATTTCAGGCTTCTCTCTCCTATCCCTTACCCTGGGATCTATCCTATGGAGAGTTGGCTGCCTTCCTGCCCTCCTGCAAATGCCACGGATAGCCAGCTAGAGCCCTGATGCTTATTCTACCCATTAAGACCGGTTTCGGAAAGCCCACTGTGGTAGGAGCATAGTTCACACTAAGCCTTAGTGGAGCCAACCTGGCGCAATGTCTTTCCGCAATGGCCTGGAAAGGATGGCGCCGATTGCGTTCTTCTGGCCTGGCAGCGGTGAGCTACCACCTTGTCCATTGACAGGGCCTCTTTCGGAACTTGTACTAGGCTGGCCCTTAGTGACATTTCTGCACGTGATGATTTCAGGCTTCTCTCTCCAATCCATTACCCTGGGATCTATCCTATGTAGAGTTGGCTGCCTTCCTGCCCTCCTGCAACTGCCACGGATAGCCAGCTAGAGCCCTGACGCTTATTCTACCCATTAAGACCGGTTTCGGAAAGCCCACTGTGGTAGGAGCATAGTTCACACTAAGCCTTAGTGTAGCCAACCTGGCGCAATTTCTTTCCGCAATGGCCTGGAAAGGATGGCGCCGGATTGCGTTCTTCTGGCCTGGCAGCGGTGAGCTACCACCTTGTCAATTGTCAGGGCCTCTTTCGGAACTTGTACTAGGCTGGCCCTTAGTGACATTTCTGCACGTGATGATTTCAGGTTTCTCCAATCCATTACCCTGGGATGTATCCTATGGAGAGTTGGCTGCCTTCCTGCCCTTCTGCAACTGCCACGGATAGCCAGCGAGAGCCCTGATGCTTTTTCTACCCATTAAGACCGATTTCGAAAAGCCCACTGTGGTAGGAGCATAGTTCACACTAAGCCTTAGTGGAGCCAACCAGGGGCAATGTCTTTCCGCAATGGCCTGAAAAGAATGGCGCCGGATTGCGTTCTTCTGGCCTGGCAGCGGTGAGCTACCACCTTGTCAATTGTCAGGGCCTCTTTCGGAACTTGTACTAGGCTGGCCCTTAGGGACATTTCTGCACGTGATGATTTCAGGCTTCTCTCTCCAATCCATTACCCTGGGATCTATCCTATGTAGAGTTGGCTGCCTTCCTGCCCTCCTGCAACTGCCACGGATAGCCAGCTAGAGCCCTGACGCTTATTCTACCCATTAAGACCGGTTTCGGAAAGCCCACTGTGGTAGGAGCATAGTTCACACTAAGCCTTAGTGGAGCCAACCTGGCGCAATGTCTTTCCGCAATGGCCTGGAAAGGATGGCGCCGGATTGCATTTTTCTGGCCTGGCAGCGGTGAGCTACCACCTTGTCAATTGTCAGGGCCTCTTTCGGAACTTGTACTAGGCTGGCCCTTAGTGACATTTCTGCACGTGATGATTTCAGGCTTCTGTCTCCAATCCATTACCCTGGGATGTATCCTATGGACAGTTGGCTGCCTTCCTGCCCTCCTGCAACTGCCACGGACAGCCAGCTAGAAGCCTGATGCTTATTCTACCCATTAAGACCGGTTTCGGAAAGCCCACTGTGGTAGGAGCTTACTTCACACAATGCCTTAGTGTAGCCAACCTGGCGCAATGTCTTTCCGCAATGGCCTGGAAAGGATGGCGCCGGATTGCGTTCTTCTGGCCTGGCAGCGGTGAGCTACCACCTTGTCAATTGTCAGGGCCTCTTTCGGAACTTGTACTAGGCTGGCCCTTAGTGACATTTCTGCACGTGATGATTTCAGGCTTCTGTCTCCAATCCATTACCCTGGGATGTATCCTATGGATAGTTGGCTGCCTTCTCACTCTCCTGCATCTGCCACGGACAGCCAGCTAGAGGCCTGATGCTTCATCTACCCATTGAGACCGGTTTCGGAAAGCCCACTGTGGTAGGAGCATAGTTCACACTAAGCCTTAGTGGAGCCAACCTGGCACAATGTCTTTCCGCAATGGCCTGGAAAGGATGGCGCCGGATTGCGTTCTTCTGGCCTGGCAGCAGTGAGCTACCACCTTGTCCATTGTCAGGGCCTCTTTCGGAACTTGTACTAGGCTGGCTCTTAGTGACATTTCTGCACGTGATGATTTCAGGCTTCTCTCTCCAATCCATTACCCTGGGATCTATCCTATGTAGAGTTGGCTGCCTTCCTGCCCTCCTGCAACTGCCACGGATAGCCAGCTAGAGCCCTGACGCTTATTCTACCCATTAAGACCGGTTTCGGAAAGCCCACTGTGGTAGGAGCATAGTTCACACTAAGCCTTAGTGGAGCCAACCTGGCGCAATGTCTTTCCGCAATGCCCTGGAAAGGATGGCGCCGGATTGCGTTCTTCTGGCCTGGCAGCGGTGAGCTACCACCTTGTCAATTGTCAGGGCCTCGTTCGGAACTTGTACTAGGCTGGCCCTTAGTGACATTTCTGCACGTGATGATTTCAGGTTTCTCCAATCCATTACCCTGGGATGTATCCTATGGAGAGTTGGCTGCCTTCCTGCCCTCCTGCAACTGCCACGGATAAACAGCTAGAGTCCTGACGCTTATTCTACCCATTAAGACCGGTTTCGGAAAGCCCTCTGTGGTAGGAGCATAGTTCACACTAAGCCTTAGTGTAGCCAACCTGGCGCAATGACTTTCCCCAATGGCCTGGAAAGGATGGCGGCGGATTGCGTTCTTCTGGCCTGGCAGCGGTGAGCTACCACCTTGTCAATTGTCAGGGCCTCGTTCGGAACTTGTACTAGGCTGGCCCTTAGTGACATTTCTGCACGTGATGATTTCAGGTTTCTCCAATCCATTACCCTGGGATGTATCCTATGGAGAGTTGGCTGCCTTCCTGCCCTCCTGCAACTGCCACGGATAGCCAGCGAGAGCCCTGATGCTTATTCTACCCATTAAGACCGATTTCGAAAAGCCCACTGTGGTAGGAGCATAGTTCACACTAAGCCTTAGTGGAGCCAACCTGGCGCAATGTCTTTCCGCAATGGCCTGGAAAGGATGGCGCCGGATTGCGTTCTTCTGGCCTGGCAGCGGTGAGCTACCACCTCGTCAATTGTCAGGGCCTCTTTCGGAACTTGTACTAGGCTGGCCCTTAGTGACATTTCTGCACGTGATGATTTCAGGCTTCTGCCTCCAATCCATTACCCTGGGATGTATCCTATGGACAGTTGGCTGCCTTCCTGCCCTCCTGCAACTGCCACGGATAAACAGCTAGAGTCCTGACGCTTATTCTACCCATTAAGACCGGTTTCGGAAAGCCCTCTGTGGTAGGAGCATAGTTCACACTAAGCCTTAGTGTAGCCAACCTGGCGCAATGACTTTCCCCAATGGCCTGGAAAGGATGGCGGCGGATTGCGTTCTTCTGGCCTGGCTGCGGTGAGCTACCACCTTGTCAATTGTCAGGGCCTCTTTCGGAACTTGTACTAGGCAGGCCCTTAGTGACATTTCTGCACGTGATGATTTCAGGTTTCTCCAATCCATTACCCTGGGATGTATCCTATGGACAGTTGGCTGCCTTCCTGCCCTCCTGCAACTGCCACGGACAGCCAGCTAGAGGCCTGATCCTTATTCTACCCATTAAGACCGGTTTCGGAATTCCCACTGTGGTAGGAGCATAGTTCACACTAAGCCTTAGTGGAGCCAACCTGGCACAATGTCTTTCCGCAATGGCCTGGAAAGGATGGCGCCGGATTGCATTCTTCTGGCCTGGCAGCGGTGAGCTACCACCTTGTCAATTGTCAGGGCCTCTTTCGGAACTTGTACTAGGCTGGCCCTTAGTGACATTTCTGGACGTGATGATTTCAGGTTTCTCCAATCCATTACCCTGGGATGTATCCTATGGAGAGTTGGCTGCCTTCCTGCCCTTCTGCAACTGCCACGGATAGCCAGCTAGAGCCCTGATGCTTATTCTACCCATTAAGACCGGTTTCAGAAAGCCCACTGTGGTAGGAGCATAGTTCAAACTAAGCTTTAGTGGAGCCAACCTGGCGCAATGTCTTTCCGCAATGGCCTCGAAAGGATGGCGCCGGATTGCGTTCTTCTGGCCTGGCAGCGGTGAGCTACCACCTTGTAAATTGTCAGGGCCTCTTTCGGAACTTGTACTAGGCTTGCCCTTAGTGACATTTCTGCACGTGATGATTTCAGGCTTCTGTCTCCAATCCATTACCCTGGGATATATCCTATGGAGAGTTGGCTGCCTTCTCCCTCTCCTGCATCTGCCACGGATAGCCAGCTAGAGGCCTGATGCTTCATCTACCCATTAAGACCGGTTTCGGAAAGCCCACTGTGGTAGGTGCATAGTTCACACTAAGCCTTAGTGGTGCCAACCTGGCACAATGTCTTTCCGCAATGGCCTGGAAAGGATGGCGCCGGATTGCGTTCGTCTGGCCTGGCAGCGGTGAGCTACCACCTTGTCAATTGTCAGGGCCTCTTCAGAACTTGTACTAGGCTGGCCCTTAGTGACATTTCTGCACGTGATGATTTCAGGCTTCTGTCTCCAATCCATTACCCTGGGATGTATCCTATGGACAGTTGGCTGCCTTCCTGCTCTCCTGCAACTGCCACTGACAGCCAGCTAGAGGCCTGATCCTTATTCTACCCATTAATACCGATTTCTGATAGCCCACTGTGGTAGGAGCATAGTTCACACTAAGCCTTAGTGTAGCCAACCAGGGGCAATGTCTTTCCGCAGTGGCCTGGAAAGGATGGCGCCGGATTCCGTTCTTCTGACCTGGGAGCGGTGAGCTACCACCTTGTCAATTGTCAGGGCCTCTTTCGGACCTTGTACTAGGCTGGCCCTTAGGGACATTTCTGCACGTAATGATTTCAGGCTTCTCTCTCCAATCCATTACCCTGGGATGTATCCTATGGAGAGTTGGCTGCCTTCTCCCTCTCCTGCATCTGCCACGGACAGCCAGCTAGAGGCCTGATGCTTCATCTACCCATGAAGACCGGTTTCGGAAAGCCCACTGTGGTAGGAGCATAGTTCACACTAAGCCTTAGTGGAGCCAACCTGGCACAATGTCTTTCCACAATGGCCTGGAAAGGATGGCGCCGGATTGCGTTCTTCTGGCCTGGCAGCGGTGAGCTACCACCTTGTCCATTGTCAGGGCCTCTTTCGGAACTTGTACTAGGCTGGCCCTTAGTGACATTTCTGCAAGTGATGATTTCAGGCTTCTGTCTCCAATCCATTACCCTGAGATGTATCCTATGGACAGTTGGCTGCCTTCCTGCCCTCCTGGAACTGCCACGGACAGCCATCTAGAGGCCTGATGCTTATTCTACCCATTAAGACCGGTTTCGGAAAGCCCACTGTGGTAGGAGCATAGTTCACACTAAGCTTTAGTGGAGCCAACCTGGCGCAATGTCTTTCCGCAATGGCCTCGAAAGGATGGCGCCGGATTGCGTTCTTCTGGCCTGGCAGCGGTGTACTACCACCTTGTCAATTGTCAGGGCCTCTTTCGGAACTTGTACTAGGCTGGCCCTTAGTGACATTTCTGCACGTGATGATTTCAGGCTTCTGTCTCCAATCCATTACCCTGGGATATATCCTATGGAGAGTTGGCTGCCTTCTCCCTCTCCTGCATCTGCCACGGATAGCCAGCTAGAGGCCTGATGCTTCATCTACCCATTAAGACCGGTTTCGGAAAGCCCACTGTGGTAGGTGCATAGTTCACACTAAGCCTTAGTGGTGCCAACCTGGCACAATGTCTTTCCGCAATGGCCTGGAAAGGATGGCTCCAGATTGCGTTCTTCTGGCCTGGCAGCGGTGAGCTACCACCTTGTCAATTGTCAGGGCCTCTTCAGAACTTGTACTAGGCTGGCCCTTAGTGACATTTCTGCACGTGATGATTTCAGGCTTCTGTCTCCAATCCATTACCCTGGGATGTATCCTATGGACAGTTGGCTGCCTTCCTGCTCTCCTGCAACTGCCACTGACAGCCAGCTAGAGGCCTGATCCTTATTCTACCCATTAATACCGATTTCTGATAGCCCACTGTGGTAGGAGCATAGTTCACACTAAGCCTTAGTGTAGCCAACCAGGGGCAATGTCTTTCCGCAGTGGCCTGGAAAGGATGGCGCCGGATTCCGTTCTTCTGACCTGGGAGCGGTGAGCTACCACCTTGTCAATTGTCAGGGCCTCTTTCGGACCTTGTACTAGGCTGGCCCTTAGGGACATTTCTGCACGTAATGATTTCAGGCTTCTCTCTCCAATCCATTACCCTGGGATGTATCCTATGTAGAGTTGGCTGCCTTCTCCCTCTCCTGCATCTGCCACGGACAGCCAGCTAGAGGCCTGATGCTTCATCTACCCATTAAGACCAGTTTCGGAAAGCCCACTGTGGTAGGAGCATAGTACACACTAAGCCTTAGTGGAGCCAACCTGGCACAATGTCTTTCCGCAATGGCCTGGAAAGGATGGCGCCGGATTGCGTTCTTCTGGCCTGGCAGCGGTGAGCTACCACCTTGTCAATTGTCAGGGCCTCTTTCGGAACTTGTACTAGGCTGGCCCTTAGTGACATTTCTGCACGTGATGATTTCAAGTTTCTCCAATCCATTGCCCTGGGATGTATCCTATGGAGAGTTGGCTGCCTTCCTGCCATTCTGCAACTGCCACGGATAGCCAGCTAGAGCCCTGATGCTTATTCTACCCATTAAGACCGATTTCGGAAAGCCCTCTGTGGTAGGAGCATAGTTCACACTAAGCCTTAGTGTAGCCAACCAGGGGCAATGTCTTTCGGCAATGGCCTGGAAAGGATGGCGCCGGATTGCGTTCTTCTGGCCTGGGAGCGGTGAGCTACCACCTTGTCAATTGTCAGGGCCTCTTTCGGAACTTGTACTAGGCTGGCCCTTAGTGACATTTCTGCACGTGATGATTTCAGGCTTCTGTCTCCAATCCATTACCCTGGGATGTATCCTATGGAGAGTTGGCTGCCTTCTCACTCTCCTGCATCTGCCACGGACAGCCAGCTAGAGGCCTGATGCTTCATCTACCCATTAAGACCGGTTTCGGAAAGCCCACTGTGGTAGGAGCATAGTTCACACTAAGCCTTAGTGTAGCCAACCAGGGGCAATGTCTTTCCGCAATGGCCTGGAAAGGATGGCGCCGGATTGCGTTCTTCTGGCCTGGCAGCGGTGAGCTACCACCTCGTCAATTGTCAGGGCCTCTTTCGGAACTTGTACTAGGCTGGCCCTTAGTGACATTTCTGCACGTGATGATTTCAGGCTTCTCTCTCCAATCCATTACCCTGGGATCTATCTTATGTAGAGTTGGCTGCCTTCCTGCCCTCCTGCAACTGCCACGGATAGCCAGCTAGAGCCCTGACGCTTATTCTACCCATTAAGACCGGTTTCGGAAAGCCCACTGTGGTAGGAGCATAGTTCACACTAAGCCTTAGTGTAGCCAACCTGGCGCAATGTCTTTCCGCAATGGCCTGGAAAGGATGGCGCCGGATTGCGTTTTTCTGGCCTGGCAGCGGTGAGCTACCACCTTGTCAATTGTCAGGGCCTCTTTCGGAACTTGTACTAGGCTGGCCCTTAGTGACATTTCTGCACGTGATGATTTCAGGCTTCTGTCTCCAATCCATTACCCTGGGATGTATCCTATGGACAGTTGGCTGCCTTCCTGCCCTCCTGCAACTGCCACGGACAGCCAGCTAGAAGCCTGATGCTTATTCTACCCATTAAGACCGGTTTCGGAAAGCCCACTGTGGTAGGAGCTTAGTTCACACAATGCCTTAGTGTAGCCAACCTGGCGCAATGTCTTTCCGCAATGGCCTGGAAAGGATGGCGCCGGATTGCGTTCTTCTGGCCTGGCAGCGGTGAGCTACCACCTTGTCAATTGTCAGGGCCTCTTTCGGAACTTGTACTAGGCTGGCCCTTAGTGACATTTCTGCACGTGATGATTTCAGGCTTCTGTCTCCAATCCATTACCCTGGGATGTATCCTATGGATAGTTGGCTGCCTTCTCACTCTCCTGCATCTGCCACGGACAGCCAGCTAGAGGCCTGATGCTTCATCTACCCATTAAGACCGGTTTCGGAAAGCCCACTGTGGTAGGAGCATAGTTCACACTAAGCTTTAGTGGAGCCAACCTGGCACAATGTCTTTCCGCAATGGCCTGGAAAGGATGGCGCCGGATTGCGTTCTTCTGGCCTGGCAGCGGTGAGCTACCACCTTGTCCATTATCAGGGCCTCTTTCGGAACTTGTACTAGGCTGGCCCTTAGTGACATTTCTGCACGTGATGATTTCAGGCTTCTCTCTCCAATCCATTACCCTGGGATCTATCCTATGTAGAGTTGGCTGCCTTCCTGCCCTCCTGCAACTGCCACGGATAGCCAGCTAGAGCCCTGACGCTTATTCTACCCATTAAGACCGGTTTCGGAAAGCCCACTGTGGTAGGAGCATAGTTCACACTAAGCCTTAGTGGAGCCAACCTGGCGCAATGTCTTTCCGCAATGGCCTGGAAAGGATGGCGCCGGATTGCGTTCTTCTGGCCTGGCAGCGGTGAGCTACCACCTTGTCAATTGTCAGGGCCTCTTTCGGAACTTGTACTAGGCTGGCCCTTAGTGACATTTCTGCACGTGATGATTTCAGGCTTCTGTCTCCAATCCATTACCCTGGGATGTATCCTATGGAGAGTTGGCTGCCTTCCTGCCCTTCTGCAACTGCCACGGATAGCCAGCTAGAGCCCTGATGCTTATTCTACCCATTAAGACCGGAGGCATTTCCGCACTGAATCGCGTTCCAGACGGAACGCGTTCAGGCGGAAAGCTTAAGCCAGCTTCGGGCGCTTTCCCCGTTCACACACAGACGCGCCAGAACGCGTGTAAACGCGTTCCGGAGCGTCTGGGTGCGAATGGTCAAAGCGCCCGAAGCTGCCTTAGCCAGCAAACGCCGGCCAGGGGCGCGCCGGCAGCCGCGGAGGCAGATCGACAATCAGCTGTTTGAAAAACAGCTGATTGTCAAAGCCGCGCGGCGTCGGAGGCGCGCCGGCAGCCGTTCGGGAGACAGAAGAAGCGCGAACGCTTCTTCTTCCGAACGGCTGCCGGCGGCTCGTCCGCGTTGGAACGCGTGTAGAGCACTTCGAAGTGCTCTACATTTCGAACGCGGAAAAGACAGGTGAGGACACGTCGGAACGCAAGCCGCGCGCGGCCAATGCGGATGACGTGTCCTCACCTGTCTTTTCCGCGTTCCGTTCAGCCCCGTGCGAAAACGCCTCGGTTTCGGAAAGCCCACTGTGGTAGGAGCATAGTTCACACTAAGCTTTAGTGGAGCCAACCTGGCGCACTGTCTTTCCACAATGGCCTCGAAAGGATGGCGCCGGATTGCGTTCTTCTGGCCTGGCAGCGGTGAGCTACCACCTTGTCAATTGTCAGGGCCTCTTTCGGAACTTGTACTAGGCTTGCCCTTAGTGACATTTCTGCACGTGATGATTTCAGGCTTCTCTCTCCTATCCCTTACCCTGGGATCTATCCTATGGAGAGTTGGCTGCCTTCCTGCCCTCCTGCAAATGCCACGGATAGCCAGCTAGAGCCCTGATGCTTATTCTACCCATTAAGACCGGTTTCGGAAAGCCCACTGTGGTAGGAGCATAGTTCACACTAAGCCTTAGTGGAGCCAACCTGGCGCAATGTCTTTCCGCAATGGCCTGGAAAGGATGGCGCCGATTGCGTTCTTCTGGCCTGGCAGCGGTGAGCTACCACCTTGTCCATTGACAGGGCCTCTTTCGGAACTTGTACTAGGCTGGCCCTTAGTGACATTTCTGCACGTGATGATTTCAGGCTTCTCTCTCCAATCCATTACCCTGGGATCTATCCTATGTAGAGTTGGCTGCCTTCCTGCCCTCCTGCAACTGCCACGGATAGCCAGCTAGAGCCCTGACGCTTATTCTACCCATTAAGACCGGTTTCGGAAAGCCCACTGTGGTAGGAGCATAGTTCACACTAAGCCTTAGTGTAGCCAACCTGGCGCAATTTCTTTCCGCAATGGCCTGGAAAGGATGGCGCCGGATTGCGTTCTTCTGGCCTGGCAGCGGTGAGCTACCACCTTGTCAATTGTCAGGGCCTCTTTCGGAACTTGTACTAGGCTGGCCCTTAGTGACATTTCTGCACGTGATGATTTCAGGTTTCTCCAATCCATTACCCTGGGATGTATCCTATGGAGAGTTGGCTGCCTTCCTGCCCTTCTGCAACTGCCACGGATAGCCAGCGAGAGCCCTGATGCTTTTTCTACCCATTAAGACCGATTTCGAAAAGCCCACTGTGGTAGGAGCATAGTTCACACTAAGCCTTAGTGGAGCCAACCAGGGGCAATGTCTTTCCGCAATGGCCTGAAAAGAATGGCGCCGGATTGCGTTCTTCTGGCCTGGCAGCGGTGAGCTACCACCTTGTCAATTGTCAGGGCCTCTTTCGGAACTTGTACTAGGCTGGCCCTTAGGGACATTTCTGCACGTGATGATTTCAGGCTTCTCTCTCCAATCCATTACCCTGGGATCTATCCTATGTAGAGTTGGCTGCCTTCCTGCCCTCCTGCAACTGCCACGGATAGCCAGCTAGAGCCCTGACGCTTATTCTACCCATTAATACCGGTTTCGGAAAGCCCACTGTGGTAGGAGCATAGTTCACACTAAGCCTTAGTGGAGCCAACCTGGCGCAATGTCTTTCCGCAATGGCCTGGAAAGGATGGCGCCGGATTGCATTTTTCTGGCCTGGCAGCGGTGAGCTACCACCTTGTCAATTGTCAGGGCCTCTTTCGGAACTTGTACTAGGCTGGCCCTTAGTGACATTTCTGCACGTGATGATTTCAGGCTTCTGTCTCCAATCCATTACCCTGGGATGTATCCTATGGACAGTTGGCTGCCTTCCTGCCCTCCTGCAACTGCCACGGACAGCCAGCTAGAAGCCTGATGCTTATTCTACCCATTAAGACCGGTTTCGGAAAGCCCACTGTGGTAGGAGCTTACTTCACACAATGCCTTAGTGTAGCCAACCTGGCGCAATGTCTTTCCGCAATGGCCTGGAAAGGATGGCGCCGGATTGCGTTCTTCTGGCCTGGCAGCGGTGAGCTACCACCTTGTCAATTGTCAGGGCCTCTTTCGGAACTTGTACTAGGCTGGCCCTTAGTGACATTTCTGCACGTGATGATTTCAGGCTTCTGTCTCCAATCCATTACCCTGGGATGTATCCTATGGATAGTTGGCTGCCTTCTCACTCTCCTGCATCTGCCACGGACAGCCAGCTAGAGGCCTGATGCTTCATCTACCCATTGAGACCGGTTTCGGAAAGCCCACTGTGGTAGGAGCATAGTTCACACTAAGCCTTAGTGGAGCCAACCTGGCACAATGTCTTTCCGCAATGGCCTGGAAAGGATGGCGCCGGATTGCGTTCTTCTGGCCTGGCAGCAGTGAGCTACCACCTTGTCCATTGTCAGGGCCTCTTTCGGAACTTGTACTAGGCTGGCTCTTAGTGACATTTCTGCACGTGATGATTTCAGGCTTCTCTCTCCAATCCATTACCCTGGGATCTATCCTATGTAGAGTTGGCTGCCTTCCTGCCCTCCTGCAACTGCCACGGATAGCCAGCTAGAGCCCTGACGCTTATTCTACCCATTAAGACCGGTTTCGGAAAGCCCACTGTGGTAGGAGCATAGTTCACACTAAGCCTTAGTGGAGCCAACCTGGCGCAATGTCTTTCCGCAATGGCCTGGAAAGGATGGCGCCGGATTGCGTTCTTCTGGCCTGGCAGCGGTGAGCTACCACCTTGTCAATTGTCAGGGCCTCGTTCGGAACTTGTACTAGGCTGGCCCTTAGTGACATTTCTGCACGTGATGATTTCAGGTTTCTCCAATCCATTACCCTGGGATGTATCCTATGGAGAGTTGGCTGCCTTCCTGCCCTTCTGCAACTGCCACGGATAGCCAGCGAGAGCCCTGATGCTTATTCTACCCATTAAGACCGATTTCGAAAAGCCCACTGTGGTAGGAGCATAGTTCACACTAAGCCTTAGTGGAGCCAACCTGGCGCAATGTCTTTCCGCAATGGCCTGGAAAGGATGGCGCCGGATTGCGTTCTTCTGGCCTGGCAGCGGTGAGCTACCACCTCGTCAATTGTCAGGGCCTCTTTCGGAACTTGTACTAGGCTGGCCCTTAGTGACATTTCTGCACGTGATGATTTCAGGCTTCTGCCTCCAATCCATTACCCTGGGATGTATCCTATGGACAGTTGGCTGCCTTCCTGCCCTCCTGCAACTGCCACGGATAAACAGCTAGAGTCCTGACGCTTATTCTACCCATTAAGACCGGTTTCGGAAAGCCCTCTGTGGTAGGAGCATAGTTCACACTAAGCCTTAGTGTAGCCAACCTGGCGCAATGACTTTCCCCAATGGCCTGGAAAGGATGGCGCCGGATTGCGTTCTTCTGGCCTGGCAGCGGTGAGCTACCACCTTGTCAATTGTCAGGGCCTCTTTCGGAACTTGTACTAGGCAGGCCCTTAGTGACATTTCTGCACGTGATGATTTCAGGTTTCTCCAATCCATTACCCTGGGATGTATCCTATGGACAGTTGGCTGCCTTCCTGCCCTCCTGCAACTGCCACGGACAGCCAGCTAGAGGCCTGATCCTTATTCTACCCATTAAGACCGGTTTCGGAATTCCCACTGTGGTAGGAGCATAGTTCACACTAAGCCTTAGTGGAGCCAACCTGGCACAATGTCTTTCCGCAATGGCCTGGAAAGGATGGCGCCGGATTGCATTCTTCTGGCCTGGCAGCGGTGAGCTACCACCTTGTCAATTGTCAGGGCCTCTTTCGGAACTTGTACTAGGCTGGCCCTTAGTGACATTTCTGGACGTGATGATTTCAGGTTTCTCCAATCCATTACCCTGGGATGTATCCTATGGAGAGTTGGCTGCCTTCCTGCCCTTCTGCAACTGCCACGGATAGCCAGCTAGAGCCCTGATGCTTATTCTACCCATTAAGACCGGTTTCAGAAAGCCCACTGTGGTAGGAGCATAGTTCAAACTAAGCTTTAGTGGAGCCAACCTGGCGCAATGTCTTTCCGCAATGGCCTCGAAAGGATGGCGCCGGATTGCGTTCTTCTGGCCTGGCAGCGGTGAGCTACCACCTTGTAAATTGTCAGGGCCTCTTTCGGAACTTGTACTAGGCTTGCCCTTAGTGACATTTCTGCACGTGATGATTTCAGGCTTCTCTCTCCTATCCCTTACCCTGGGATCTCTCCTATGGACAGTTGGCTGCCTTCCTGCCCTCCTGCAACTGCCAAGGATAGCCAGCTAGAGCCCTGATGCTTATTCTACCCATTAAGACCGGTTTCGGAAAGCCCACTGTGGTAGGAGCATAGTTCACACTAAGCCTTAGTGGAGCCAACCTGGCGCAATGTCTTTTCGCAATGGCCTGGAAAGGATGGCGCCGGATTGCGTTCTTCTGGCCTGGCAGCGGTGAGCTACCACCTTGTCAATTGTCAGGGCCTCTTCGGAACTTGTACTAGGCTGGCCCTTAGTGACTTTTCTGCACGTGATGATTTCACGCTTCTGTCTCCAATCCATTACCCTGGGATGTATCCTATCGACAGTTGGCTGCCTTCTCACTCTCCTGCATATGCCACGGACAGCCAGCTAGAGGGCTGATGCTTCATCTACCCATTAAGACCAGTTTCGGAAGCCCACTGTGGTAGGAGCATAGTTCACACTAAGCCTTAGTGGAGCCAACCTGGCGCAATGTCTTTCCGCAATGGCCTGGAAAGGATGGCGCCGATTGCGTTCTTCTGGCCTGGCAGCGGTGAGCTACCACCTTGTCCATTGACAGGGCCTCTTTCGGAACTTGTACTAGGCTGGCCCTTAGTGACATTTCTGCACGTGATGATTTCAGGCTTCTCTCTCCAATCCATTACCCTGGGATGTATCCTATGTAGAGTTGGCTGCCTTCCTGCCCTCCTGCAACTGCCACGGATAGCCAGCTAGAGCCCTGACGCTTATTCTACCCATTAAGACCGGTTTCGGAAAGCCCACTGTGGTAGGAGCATAGTTCACACTAAGCCTTAGTGTAGCCAACCTGGCGCAATGTCTTTCCCCAATGCCTGGAAAGGATGGCGCCGGATTGCGTTCTTCTGGCCTGGCAGCGGTGAGCTACCACCTTGTCAATTGTCAGGGCCTCTTTCGGAACTTGTACTAGGCTGGCCCTTAGTGACATTTCTGCACGTGATGATTTCAGGTTTCTCCAATCCATTACCCTGGGATGTATCCTATGGAGAGTTGGCTGCCTTCCTGCCCTCATGCAACTGCCACGGACAGCCAGCTAGAGGCCTGATCCTTATTCTACCCATTAAGACCGGTTTCGGAAAGCCCACTGTGGTAGGAGCTTAGTTCACACAATGCCTTAGTGTAGCCAACCTGGCGCAATGTCTTTCCGCAATGGCCTGGAAAGGATGGCGCCGGATTGCGTTCTTCTGGCCTGGCAGCGGTGAGCTACCACCTTGTCAATTGTCAGGGCCTCTTTCGGAACTTGTACTAGGCTGGCCCTTAGTGACATTTCTGCACGTGATGATTTCAGGCTTCTGTCTCCAATTCATTACCCTGGGATGTATCCTATGGAGAGTTGGCTGCCTTCCTGCCCTCCTGCAACTGCCACGAATAGCCAGCTAGAGCCCTGATGCTTATTCTACCTATTAAGACCGTTTTCGGAAAGCCCACCGTGGTAGGAGCATAGTTCACACTAAGCCTTAGTGGAGCCAACCTGGCACAATGGCTTTCTGCAATGGCCTGGAAAGGATGGCGCCGGATTGCGTTCTTCTGGCGTGGCAGCGGTGAGCTACCACCTTGTCAATTGTCAGGGCCTCTTCAGAACTTGTACTAAGCTGGCCCTTACTGACATTTCTGCACGTGATGATTTCAGGCTTCTGTCTCCAATCCATTACCCTGGGATCTATCCTATGGACAGTTGGCTGCCCTCCTGCCCTCCTGCAACTGCCACTGACAGCCAGCTAGAGGCCTGATGCTTATTCTACCCATTAAGACCGGTTTCGGAAAGCCCACTGTGGTAGGAGCATAGTTCACACTAAGCTTTAGTGGAGCCAACCTGGCGCAATGTCGTTCCGCAATGGCCTGGAAAGGATGGCGCCGGATTGCGTTCTTCTGTCCTGGCAGCGGTGAGCTACCACCTTGTAAATTGTCAGGGCCTCTTTCGGAACTTGTAATAGGCTGGCCCTTAGTGACATTTCTGCACGTGATGATTTCAGGCTTCTGTCTCCAATCCATTACCATGGGATGTATCCTATGGAGAGTTGGCTGCCTTCTCACTCTCCTGCATCTGCCACGGACAGCCAGCTAGAGGCCTGATGCTTCATCTACCCGTTAAGACCGGTTTCGGAAAGCCCACTGTGGTAGGAGCATAGTTCACACTAAGCCTTAGTGGTGCCAACCTGGCGCAATGTCTTTCCGCAATGGCATGGAAAGGATGGCGCCGTATTGCGTTCTTCTGGCCTGGCAGCGGTGAGCTACCACCTTGTCAATTGTCAGGGCCTCTTTCGGAACTTGTACTAGGCTGGCCCTTAGTGACATTTCTGCACGTGATGATTTCAGGCTTCAGTCTCCAATCCATTACCCTGGGATGTATCCTATGGAGAGTTGGCTGCCTTCCTGCCCTCCTGAAACTGCCACGGACAGCCAGCTAGAGGCCTGATGCTTATTCTACCCATTAATACCGGTTTCGGAAAGCCCACTGTGGTAGGAGCATAGTTCACACTATGCCTTAGTGTAGCCAACCTGGCGCAATGTCTTTCCGCAATGGCCTGGAATGGATGGCGCCGGATTGTGTTCTTCTGGCCTGGCAGCGGTGAGCTATCACCTTGTCAATTGTCAGGGCCTCTTTCGGAACTTGTACTAGACTGGCCCTTAGTGACATTTCTGCACGTGATGATTTCAGGTTTCTCTCTCCAATCCATTACCCTGGGATGTATCCTATGGAGAGTTGGCTGCCTTCCTGCCCTTCTGCAACTGCCACGGACAGCCAGCTCGAGCCCTGATGCTTATTCTACCCATTAATACCGGTTTCGGAAAGCCCACTGTGGTAGGAGCATAGTTCACACTATGCCTTAGTGTAGCCAACCTGGCGCAATGTCTTTCCGCAATGGCCTGGAATGGATGGCGCCGGATTGTGTTCTTCTGGCCTGGCAGCGGTGAGCTATCACCTTGTCAATTGTCAGGGCCTCTTTCGGAACTTGTACTAGACTGGCCCTTAGTGACATTTCTGCACGTGATGATTTCAGGTTTCTCTCTCCAATCCATTACGCTGGGATCTCTCCTATGGAGAGTTGGCTGCCTTCCTGCCCTCCTGCAACTGCCAAGGATAGCCAGCTAGAGCCCTGATGCTTATTCTACCCATTAAGACCGGTTTCGGAAAGCCCACTGTGGTAGGAGCATAGTTCACACTAAGCCTTAGTGGAGCCAACCTGGCGCAATGTCTTTTCGCAATGGCCTGGAAAGGATGGCGCCGGATTGCGTTCTTCTGGCCTGGCAGCGGTGAGCTACCACCTTGTCAATTGTCAGGGCCTCTTCGGAACTTGTACTAGGCTGGCCCTTAGTGACTTTTCTGCACGTGATGATTTCACGCTTCTGTCTCCAATCCATTACCCTGGGATGTATCCTATCGACAGTTGGCTGCCTTCTCACTCTCCTGCATATGCCACGGACAGCCAGCTAGAGGGCTGATGCTTCATCTACCCATTAAGACCAGTTTCGGAAGCCCACTGTGGTAGGAGCATAGTTCACACTAAGCCTTAGTGGAGCCAACCTGGCGCAATGTCTTTCCGCAATGGCCTGGAAAGGATGGCGCCGATTGCGTTCTTCTGGCCTGGCAGCGGTGAGCTACCACCTTGTCCATTGACAGGGCCTCTTTCGGAACTTGTACTAGGCTGGCCCTTAGTGACATTTCTGCACGTGATGATTTCAGGCTTCTCTCTCCAATCCATTACCCTGGGATGTATCCTATGTAGAGTTGGCTGCCTTCCTGCCCTCCTGCAACTGCCACGGATAGCCAGCTAGAGCCCTGACGCTTATTCTACCCATTAAGACCGGTTTCGGAAAGCCCACTGTGGTAGGAGCATAGTTCACACTAAGCCTTAGTGTAGCCAACCTGGCGCAATGTCTTTCCCCAATGCCTGGAAAGGATGGCGCCGGATTGCGTTCTTCTGGCCTGGCAGCGGTGAGCTACCACCTTGTCAATTGTCAGGGCCTCTTTCGGAACTTGTACTAGGCTGGCCCTTAGTGACATTTCTGCACGTGATGATTTCAGGTTTCTCCAATCCATTACCCTGGGATGTATCCTATGGACAGTTGGCTGCCTTCCTGCCCTCATGCAACTGCCACGGACAGCCAGCTAGAGGCCTGATCCTTATTCTACCCATTAAGACCGGTTTCGGAAAGCCCACTGTGGTAGGAGCTTAGTTCACACAATGCCTTAGTGTAGCCAACCTGGCGCAATGTCTTTCCGCATTGGCCTGGAAAGGATGGCGCCGGATTGCGTTCTTCTGGCCTGGCAGCGGTGAGCTACCACCTTGTCAATTGTCAGGGCCTCTTTCGGAACTTGTACTAGGCTGGCCCTTAGTGACATTTCTGCACGTGATGATTTCAGGCTTCAGTCTCCAATCCATTACGCTGGGATGTATCCTATGGAGAGTTGGCTGCCTTCCTGCCCTCCTGAAACTGCCACGGACAGCCAGCTAGAGGCCTGATGCTTATTCTACCCATTAATACCGGTTTCGGAAAGCCCACTGTGGTAGGAGCATAGTTCACACTATGCCTTAGTGTAGCCAACCTGGCGCAATGTCTTTCCGCAATGGCCTGGAATGGATGGCGCCGGATTGTGTTCTTCTGGCCTGGCAGCGGTGAGCTATCACCTTGTCAATTGTCAGGGCCTCTTTCGGAACTTGTACTAGACTGGCCCTTAGTGACATTTCTGCACGTGATGATTTCAGGTTTCTCTCTCCAATCCATTACCCTGGGATGTATCCTATGGAGAGTTGGCTGCCTTCCTGCCCTTCTGCAACTGCCACGGACAGCCAGCTCGAGCCCTGATGCTTATTCTACCCATTAATACCGGTTTCGGAAAGCCCACTGTGGTAGGAGCATAGTTCACACTATGCCTTAGTGTAGCCAACCTGGCGCAATGTCTTTCCGCAATGGCCTGGAATGGATGGCGCTGGATTGTGTTCTTCTGGCCTGGCAGCGGTGAGCTATCACCTTGTCAATTGTCAGGGCCTCTTTCGGAACTTGTACTAGACTGGCCCTTAGTGACATTTCTGCACGTGATGATTTCAGGTTTCTCTCTCCAATCCATTACGCTGGGATGTATCCTATGGAGAGTTGGCTGCCTTCCTGCCCTCCTGCAACTGCCACGGACAGCCAGCTCGAGCCCTGATGCTTATTCTACCCATTAAGACCGGTTTCGGAAAGCCCACTGCGGTAGGAGCATAGTTCACACTAAGCCTTAGTGGAGCCAACCTGGCGCAATGTCTTTCCGCAATGGCCTGGAAAGGATGGCGCCGGATTGCGTTCTTCTGGCCTGGCAGCGGTGAGCTACCACCTTGTCAATTGTCAGGGCCTCTTTCGGAACTTGTACTAGGCTGGCCCTTAGTGACATTTCTGCACGTGATGATTTCAGGCTTCTGTCTCCAATCCCTTACCCTGGGATGTATCCCATGGAGAGTTGGCTGCCTTCTCACTCTCCTGCATCTGCCACGGACAGCCAGCTAGAGGCCTGATGCTTCATCTACCCATTAAGACCGGTTTCGGAAAGCCCACTGTGGTAGGAGCATAGTTCACACTAAGCCTTAGTGGTGCCAACCTGGCGCAATGTCTTTCCGCAATGGCCTGGAAAGGATGGCGCCAGATTGCGTTCTTCTGGCCTGGCAGCGGTGAGCTACCACCTTGTCAATTGTCAGGGCCTCTTTCGGAACTTGTACTAGGCTGGCCCTTAGTGACATTTCTGCACGTGATGATTTCAGGCTTCTGTCTCCAATCCATTACCCTGGGATGTATCCTATGGACAGTTGGCTGCCTTCCTGCCCTCCTGCAACTGCCACGGACAGCCAGCTAGAGGCCTGATGCTTATTCTACCCATTAATACCGGTTTCGGAAAGCCCACCGTGGTAGGAGCATAGTTCACACTATGCCTTAGTGTAGCCAACCTGGCGCAATGTCTTTCCGCAATGGCCTGGAAAGGATGGCGCCGGATTGTGTTCTTCTGGCCTGGCAGCGGTGAGCTATCACCTTGTCAATTGTCAGGGCCTCTTTCGGAACTTGTACTAGACTGGCCCTTAGTGACATTTCTGCACGTGATGATTTCAGGTTTCTCTCTCCAATCCATTACCCTGGGATGTATCCTATGGACAGTTGGCTGCCTTCCTGCCCTCCTGCAACTGCCACTGACAGCCAGCTAGAGGCCTGATGCTTATTCTACCCATTAATACCGGTTTCGGAAAGCCCACCGTGGTAGGAGCATAGTTCACACTATGCCTTAGTGTAGCCAACCTGGCGCAATGTCTTTCCGCAATGGCCTGGAAAGGATGGCGCCTGATTGCGTTCTTCTGACCTGGCAGCGGTGAGCTATCACCTTGTCAATTGTCAGGGCCTCTTTCAGAACTTGTACTAGGCTGGCCCTTAGTGACATTTCTGCACGTGATGATTTCAGGCTTCTGTCTCCAATCCATAACCCTTGGATGTATCCTATGGAGAGTTGGCTGCCTTCTCCCTCTCCTGCATCTGCCACGGACAGCCAGCTAGAGGCCTGATGCTTCATCAACACATTAAGACCGGTTTCGGAAAGCCCACTGTGGTAGGAGCATAGTTCACACTAAGCCTTAGTGTAGCCAACCTGGCGCAATGTCTTTCCGCAATGGCCTGGAAAGGATGGCTCCGGATTGTGTTCTTCTGGCCTGGCAGCGGTGAGCTATCACCTTGTCAATTGTCAGGGCCTCTTTCGGAACTTGTACTAGGCTGGCCCTTAGTGACATTTCTGCACGTGATGATTTCAGGCTCATGTCTACAATTCATTACCCTGGGATGTATCCTATGGAGAGTTGGCTGCCTTCCTGCCCTCCTGCAACTGCCACGGAGAGCCAGCTATGGGCCTGATGCTTATTCTACCCATTAAGACCGGTTTCGGAAAGCCCACTGTGGTAGGAGCATAGTTCACACTAAGCCTTAGTGGAGCCAACCTGGCGCAATGTCTTTTCGCAATGGCCTGGAAAGGATGGCGCCGGATTGCGTTTTTCTGGCCTGGCAGCGGTGAGCTACCACCTTGTCAATTCTCAGGGCCTCTTTCGGAACTTGTACTAGGCTGGCCCTTAGTGACATTTCTGCACATGATGATTTCAGGCTTCTGTCTCCAATCCATTACCCTGCGATGTATCCTATGGATACTTGGCTGCCTTCTCACTCTCCTGCATCTGCCACGGACAGCCAGCTAGAGGCCTGATGCTTCATCTACCCATTAAGACCGGTTTCGGAAAGCCCACTGTGGTAGGAGCATAGATCACACTAAGCCTTAGTGGAGCCAACCTGGCAAAATGTCTTTTCACAATGGCCTGGAAAGGATGGCGCCGGATTGCGTTCTTCTGGCGTGGCAGCGGTGAGCTACCACCTTGTCAATTGTCAGGGCCTCTTTAGGAACTTGTACTAGGCTGGCCCTAAGTGACATTTCTGCACGTGATAATTTCAGGCTTATCTCTCCAATCCATTACCCTGGGATCTATGCTATGGAGAGTTGGCTGCCTTCCTGCCATCCTGCAACTGCCACGGATAGCCAGCTAGAGCCCTGATGCTTATTCTACCCATTAAGACCCGTTTCGGAAAGCCCACTGTGGTAGGAGCATAGTTCACACTAAGCCTTAGTGGAGTCAACCTGGCGCAATGTCTTTCCGCAATGGCCTGGAAAGGATGGCGCCGGATTGCGTTCTTCTGGCCTGGCAGCGGTGAGCTACCACCTCGTCAATTGTCAGGGCCTCTTTCGGAACTTGTACTAGGCTGGCCCTTAGTGACATTTCTGCACATGATGATTTCAGGCTTCTGTCTCCAATCCATTACCCTGGGCTGTATCCTATGGACAGTTGGCTGCCTTCCTGCCCTCCTGCAACTGCCACGGACAGCCAGCTAGAGGCCTGATGCTTATTCTACCCATTAAGACCCGTTTCAGAAAGCCCACTGTGGTAGGAGCATAGTTCACACTAAGCCTTAGTGTAGCCAACCTGGCGCAATGTCTTTCCGCAATGGCCTGGAAAGGATGGCGCCGGATTGCGTTCTTCTGGCCTGGCAGCGGTGAGCTACCACCTTGTCAATTGTCAGGGCCTCTTTCGGAACTTGTACTAGGCTGGCCCTTAGTGACATTTCTGCACGTGATGATTTCAGGCTTCTGTCTCCAATCCCTTACCCTGGGATCTATCCTATGGAGAGTTGGCTGCCTTCCTGCCCTCCTGCAACTGCCACGGATAGCCAGCTAGAGGCCTGATGCTTCATCTACCCATTAAGACCGGTTTCGGAAAGCCCACTGTGGTAGGAGCATAGTTCACACTAAGCCTTAGTGGTGCCAACCTGGCGCAATGTCTTTCCGCAATGGCCTGGAAAGGATGGCTCCAGATTGCGTTCTTCTGGCCTGGCAGCGGTGAGCTACCACCTTGTCAATTGTCAGGGCCTCTTCAGAACTTGTACTAGGCTGGCCCTTAGTGACATTTCTGCACGTGATGATTTCAGGCTTCTGTCTCCAATCCATTACCCTGGGATGTATCCTATGGAGAGTTGGCTGCCTTCCTGCCCTCCTGCAACTGCCACGGATAGCCAGCTAGAGGCCTGATGCTTCATCTACCCATTAAGACCGGTTTCGGAAAGCCCACTGTGGTAGGAGCATAGTTCACACTAAGCCTTAGTAGTGCCAACCTGGCGCAATGTCTTTCCGCAATGGCCTGGAAAGGATGGCGCCGGATTGCGTTCTTCTGGCCTGGCAGCGGTGAGCTACCACCTTGTCAATTGTCAGGGCCTCTTCAGAACTTGTACTAGGCTGGCCCTTAGTGACATTTCTGCACGTGATGATTTCAGGCTTCTGTCTCCAATCCATTACCCTGGGATGTATCCTATGGAGAGTTGGCTGCCTTCTCCCTCTCCTGCATCTTCCACGGATAGCCAGCTAGAGCCCTGATGCTTATTCTACCCATTAAGACCGGTTTCGCAAAGCCCACTGTGGTAGGTGCATAGTTCACACTAAGCCTTAGTGGTGCCAACCTGGCGCAATGTCTTTCCGCAATGGCCTGGAAAGGATGGCGCCGGATTGTGTTCTTCTGGCCTGGCAGCGGTGAGCTATCACCTTGTCAATTGTCAGGGCCTCTTTCGGAACTTGTACTAGACTGCCCCTTAGTGACATTTCTGCACGTGATGATTTCAGGTTTCTCTCTCCAATCCATTACCCTGGGATGTATCCTATGGACAGTTGGCTGCCTTCCTGCCCTCCTGCAACTGCCACGGATAGCCAGCTAGAGGCCTGATTCTTATTCTACCCATTAAGACCGGTTTCGGAAAGCCCACTGTGGTAGGAGCTTACTTCACACAATGCCTTAGTGTAGCCAACCTGGCGCAATGTCTTTCCGCAATGGCCTGGAAAGGATGGCGCCGGATTGCGTTCTTCTGGCCTGGCAGCGGTGAGCTACCACCTTGTCAATTGTCAGGGCCTCTTTCGGAACTTGTACTAGGCTGGCCCTTAGTGACATTTCTGCACGTGATGATTTCAGGCTTCTGTCTCCAATCCATTACCCTGGGATGTATCCTATGGATAGTTGGCTGCCTTCTCACTCTCCTGCATCTGCCACGGACAGCCAGCTAGAGGCCTGATGCTTCATCTACCCATTGAGACCGGTTTCGGAAAGCCCACTGTGGTAGGAGCATAGTTCACACTAAGCCTTAGTGGAGCCAACCTGGCACAATGTCTTTCCGCAATGGCCTGGAAAGGATGGCGCCGGATTGCGTTCTTCTGGCCTGGCAGCAGTGAGCTACCACCTTGTCCATTGTCAGGGCCTCTTTCGGAACTTGTACTAGGCTGGCTCTTAGTGACATTTCTGCACGTGATGATTTCAGGCTTCTCTCTCCAATCCATTACCCTGGGATCTATCCTATGTAGAGTTGGCTGCCTTCCTGCCCTCCTGCAACTGCCACGGATAGCCAGCTAGAGCCCTGACGCTTATTCTACCCATTAAGACCGGTTTCGGAAAGCCCACTGTGGTAGGAGCATAGTTCACACTAAGCCTTAGTGGAGCCAACCTGGCGCAATGTCTTTCCGCAATGCCCTGGAAAGGATGGCGCCGGATTGCGTTCTTCTGGCCTGGCAGCGGTGAGCTACCACCTTGTCAATTGTCAGGGCCTCGTTCGGAACTTGTACTAGGCTGGCCCTTAGTGACATTTCTGCACGTGATGATTTCAGGTTTCTCCAATCCATTACCCTGGGATGTATCCTATGGAGAGTTGGCTGCCTTCCTGCCCTTCTGCAACTGCCACGGATAGCCAGCGAGAGCCCTGATGCTTATTCTACCCATTAAGACCGATTTCGAAAAGCCCACTGTGGTAGGAGCATAGTTCACACTAAGCCTTAGTGGAGCCAACCTGGCGCAATGTCTTTCCGCAATGGCCTGGAAAGGATGGCGCCGGATTGCGTTCTTCTGGCCTGGCAGCGGTGAGCTACCACCTCGTCAATTGTCAGGGCCTCTTTCGGAACTTGTACTAGGCTGGCCCTTAGTGACATTTCTGCACGTGATGATTTCAGGCTTCTGCCTCCAATCCATTACCCTGGGATGTATCCTATGGACAGTTGGCTGCCTTCCTGCCCTCCTGCAACTGCCACGGATAAACAGCTAGAGTCCTGACGCTTATTCTACCCATTAAGACCGGTTTCGGAAAGCCCTCTGTGGTAGGAGCATAGTTCACACTAAGCCTTAGTGTAGCCAACCTGGCGCAATGACTTTCCCCAATGGCCTGGAAAGGATGGCGGCGGATTGCGTTCTTCTGGCCTGGCTGCGGTGAGCTACCACCTTGTCAATTGTCAGGGCCTCTTTCGGAACTTGTACTAGGCAGGCCCTTAGTGACATTTCTGCACGTGATGATTTCAGGTTTCTCCAATCCATTACCCTGGGATGTATCCTATGGACAGTTGGCTGCCTTCCTGCCCTCCTGCAACTGCCACGGACAGCCAGCTAGAGGCCTGATCCTTATTCTACCCATTAAGACCGGTTTCGGAATTCCCACTGTGGTAGGAGCATAGTTCACACTAAGCCTTAGTGGAGCCAACCTGGCACAATGTCTTTCCGCAATGGCCTGGAAAGGATGGCGCCGGATTGCATTCTTCTGGCCTGGCAGCGGTGAGCTACCACCTTGTCAATTGTCAGGGCCTCTTTCGGAACTTGTACTAGGCTGGCCCTTAGTGACATTTCTGGACGTGATGATTTCAGGTTTCTCCAATCCATTACCCTGGGATGTATCCTATGGAGAGTTGGCTGCCTTCCTGCCCTTCTGCAACTGCCACGGATAGCCAGCTAGAGCCCTGATGCTTATTCTACCCATTAAGACCGGTTTCAGAAAGCCCACTGTGGTAGGAGCATAGTTCAAACTAAGCTTTAGTGGAGCCAACCTGGCGCAATGTCTTTCCGCAATGGCCTCGAAAGGATGGCGCCGGATTGCGTTCTTCTGGCCTGGCAGCGGTGAGCTACCACCTTGTAAATTGTCAGGGCCTCTTTCGGAACTTGTACTAGGCTTGCCCTTAGTGACATTTCTGCACGTGATGATTTCAGGCTTCTGTCTCCAATCCATTACCCTGGGATATATCCTATGGAGAGTTGGCTGCCTTCTCCCTCTCCTGCATCTGCCACGGATAGCCAGCTAGAGGCCTGATGCTTCATCTACCCATTAAGACCGGTTTCGGAAAGCCCACTGTGGTAGGTGCATAGTTCACACTAAGCCTTAGTGGTGCCAACCTGGCACAATGTCTTTCCGCAATGGCCTGGAAAGGATGGCGCCGGATTGCGTTCGTCTGGCCTGGCAGCGGTGAGCTACCACCTTGTCAATTGTCAGGGCCTCTTCAGAACTTGTACTAGGCTGGCCCTTAGTGACATTTCTGCACGTGATGATTTCAGGCTTCTGTCTCCAATCCATTACCCTGGGATGTATCCTATGGACAGTTGGCTGCCTTCCTGCTCTCCTGCAACTGCCACTGACAGCCAGCTAGAGGCCTGATCCTTATTCTACCCATTAATACCGATTTCTGATAGCCCACTGTGGTAGGAGCATAGTTCACACTAAGCCTTAGTGTAGCCAACCAGGGGCAATGTCTTTCCGCAGTGGCCTGGAAAGGATGGCGCCGGATTCCGTTCTTCTGACCTGGGAGCGGTGAGCTACCACCTTGTCAATTGTCAGGGCCTCTTTCGGACCTTGTACTAGGCTGGCCCTTAGGGACATTTCTGCACGTAATGATTTCAGGCTTCTCTCTCCAATCCATTACCCTGGGATGTATCCTATGGAGAGTTGGCTGCCTTCTCCCTCTCCTGCATCTGCCACGGACAGCCAGCTAGAGGCCTGATGCTTCATCTACCCATGAAGACCGGTTTCGGAAAGCCCACTGTGGTAGGAGCATATTTCACACTAAGCCTTAGTGGAGCCAACCTGGCACAATGTCTTTCCACAATGGCCTGGAAAGGATGGCGCCGGATTGCGTTCTTCTGGCCTGGCAGCGGTGAGCTACCACCTTGTCCATTGTCAGGGCCTCTTTCGGAACTTGTACTAGGCTGGCCCTTAGTGACATTTCTGCAAGTGATGATTTCAGGCTTCTGTCTCCAATCCATTACCCTGAGATGTATCCTATGGACAGTTGGCTGCCTTCCTGCCCTCCTGGAACTGCCACGGACAGCCATCTAGAGGCCTGATGCTTATTCTACCCATTAAGACCGGTTTCGGAAAGCCCACTGTGGTAGGAGCATAGTTCACACTAAGCTTTAGTGGAGCCAACCTGGCGCAATGTCTTTCCGCAATGGCCTCGAAAGGATGGCGCCGGATTGCGTTCTTCTGGCCTGGCAGCGGTGTACTACCACCTTGTCAATTGTCAGGGCCTCTTTCGGAACTTGTACTAGGCTGGCCCTTAGTGACATTTCTGCACGTGATGATTTCAGGCTTCTGTCTCCAATCCATTACCCTGGGATATATCCTATGGAGAGTTGGCTGCCTTCTCCCTCTCCTGCATCTGCCACGGATAGCCAGCTAGAGGCCTGATGCTTCATCTACCCATTAAGACCGGTTTCGGAAAGCCCACTGTGGTAGGTGCATAGTTCACACTAAGCCTTAGTGGTGCCAACCTGGCACAATGTCTTTCCGCAATGGCCTGGAAAGGATGGCTCCAGATTGCGTTCTTCTGGCCTGGCAGCGGTGAGCTACCACCTTGTCAATTGTCAGGGCCTCTTCAGAACTTGTACTAGGCTGGCCCTTAGTGACATTTCTGCACGTGATGATTTCAGGCTTCTGTCTCCAATCCATTACCCTGGGATGTATCCTATGGACAGTTGGCTGCCTTCCTGCTCTCCTGCAACTGCCACTGACAGCCAGCTAGAGGCCTGATCCTTATTCTACCCATTAATACCGATTTCTGATAGCCCACTGTGGTAGGAGCATAGTTCACACTAAGCCTTAGTGTAGCCAACCAGGGGCAATGTCTTTCCGCAGTGGCCTGGAAAGGATGGCGCCGGATTCCGTTCTTCTGACCTGGGAGCGGTGAGCTACCACCTTGTCAATTGTCAGGGCCTCTTTCGGACCTTGTACTAGGCTGGCCCTTAGGGACATTTCTGCACGTAATGATTTCAGGCTTCTCTCTCCAATCCATTACCCTGGGATGTATCCTATGTAGAGTTGGCTGCCTTCTCCCTCTCCTGCATCTGCCACGGACAGCCAGCTAGAGGCCTGATGCTTCATCTACCCATTAAGACCAGTTTCGGAAAGCCCACTGTGGTAGGAGCATAGTACACACTAAGCCTTAGTGGAGCCAACCTGGCACAATGTCTTTCCGCAATGGCCTGGAAAGGATGGCGCCGGATTGCGTTCTTCTGGCCTGGCAGCGGTGAGCTACCACCTTGTCAATTGTCAGGGCCTCTTTCGGAACTTGTACTAGGCTGGCCCTTAGTGACATTTCTGCACGTGATGATTTCAAGTTTCTCCAATCCATTGCCCTGGGATGTATCCTATGGAGAGTTGGCTGCCTTCCTGCCATTCTGCAACTGCCACGGATAGCCAGCTAGAGCCCTGATGCTTATTCTACCCATTAAGACCGATTTCGGAAAGCCCTCTGTGGTAGGAGCATAGTTCACACTAAGCCTTAGTGTAGCCAACCAGGGGCAATGTCTTTCGGCAATGGCCTGGAAAGGATGGCGCCGGATTGCGTTCTTCTGGCCTGGGAGCGGTGAGCTACCACCTTGTCAATTGTCAGGGCCTCTTTCGGAACTTGTACTAGGCTGGCCCTTAGTGACATTTCTGCACGTGATGATTTCAGGCTTCTGTCTCCAATCCATTACCCTGGGATGTATCCTATGGAGAGTTGGCTGCCTTCTCACTCTCCTGCATCTGCCACGGACAGCCAGCTAGAGGCCTGATGCTTCATCTACCCATTAAGACCGGTTTCGGAAAGCCCACTGTGGTAGGAGCATAGTTCACACTAAGCCTTAGTGTAGCCAACCAGGGGCAATGTCTTTCCGCAATGGCCTGGAAAGGATGGCGCCGGATTGCGTTCTTCTGGCCTGGCAGCGGTGAGCTACCACCTCGTCAATTGTCAGGGCCTCTTTCGGAACTTGTACTAGGCTGGCCCTTAGTGACATTTCTGCACGTGATGATTTCAGGCTTCTCTCTCCAATCCATTACCCTGGGATCTATCTTATGTAGAGTTGGCTGCCTTCCTGCCCTCCTGCAACTGCCACGGATAGCCAGCTAGAGCCCTGACGCTTATTCTACCCATTAAGACCGGTTTCGGAAAGCCCACTGTGGTAGGAGCATAGTTCACACTAAGCCTTAGTGTAGCCAACCTGGCGCAATGTCTTTCCGCAATGGCCTGGAAAGGATGGCGCCGGATTGCGTTTTTCTGGCCTGGCAGCGGTGAGCTACCACCTTGTCAATTGTCAGGGCCTCTTTCGGAACTTGTACTAGGCTGGCCCTTAGTGACATTTCTGCACGTGATGATTTCAGGCTTCTGTCTCCAATCCATTACCCTGGGATGTATCCTATGGACAGTTGGCTGCCTTCCTGCCCTCCTGCAACTGCCACGGACAGCCAGCTAGAAGCCTGATGCTTATTCTACCCATTAAGACCGGTTTCGGAAAGCCCACTGTGGTAGGAGCTTAGTTCACACAATGCCTTAGTGTAGCCAACCTGGCGCAATGTCTTTCCGCAATGGCCTCGAAAGGATGGCGCCGGATTGCGTTCTTCTGGCCTGGCAGCGGTGAGCTACCACCTTGTAAATTGTCAGGGCCTCTTTCGGAACTTGTACTAGGCTTGCCCTTAGTGACATTTCTGCACGTGATGATTTCAGGCTTCTGTCTCCAATCCATTACCCTGGGATATATCCTATGGAGAGTTGGCTGCCTTCTCCCTCTCCTGCATCTGCCACGGATAGCCAGCTAGAGGCCTGATGCTTCATCTACCCATTAAGACCGGTTTCGGAAAGCCCACTGTGGTAGGTGCATAGTTCACACTAAGCCTTAGTGGTGCCAACCTGGCACAATGTCTTTCCGCAATGGCCTGGAAAGGATGGCGCCGGATTGCGTTCGTCTGGCCTGGCAGCGGTGAGCTACCACCTTGTCAATTGTCAGGGCCTCTTCAGAACTTGTACTAGGCTGGCCCTTAGTGACATTTCTGCACGTGATGATTTCAGGCTTCTGTCTCCAATCCATTACCCTGGGATGTATCCTATGGACAGTTGGCTGCCTTCCTGCTCTCCTGCAACTGCCACTGACAGCCAGCTAGAGGCCTGATCCTTATTCTACCCATTAATACCGATTTCTGATAGCCCACTGTGGTAGGAGCATAGTTCACACTAAGCCTTAGTGTAGCCAACCAGGGGCAATGTCTTTCCGCAGTGGCCTGGAAAGGATGGCGCCGGATTCCGTTCTTCTGACCTGGGAGCGGTGAGCTACCACCTTGTCAATTGTCAGGGCCTCTTTCGGACCTTGTACTAGGCTGGCCCTTAGGGACATTTCTGCACGTAATGATTTCAGGCTTCTCTCTCCAATCCATTACCCTGGGATGTATCCTATGGAGAGTTGGCTGCCTTCTCCCTCTCCTGCATCTGCCACGGACAGCCAGCTAGAGGCCTGATGCTTCATCTACCCATGAAGACCGGTTTCGGAAAGCCCACTGTGGTAGGAGCATAGTTCACACTAAGCCTTAGTGGAGCCAACCTGGCACAATGTCTTTCCACAATGGCCTGGAAAGGATGGCGCCGGATTGCGTTCTTCTGGCCTGGCAGCGGTGAGCTACCACCTTGTCCATTGTCAGGGCCTCTTTCGGAACTTGTACTAGGCTGGCCCTTAGTGACATTTCTGCAAGTGATGATTTCAGGCTTCTGTCTCCAATCCATTACCCTGAGATGTATCCTATGGACAGTTGGCTGCCTTCCTGCCCTCCTGGAACTGCCACGGACAGCCATCTAGAGGCCTGATGCTTATTCTACCCATTAAGACCGGTTTCGGAAAGCCCACTGTGGTAGGAGCATAGTTCACACTAAGCTTTAGTGGAGCCAACCTGGCGCAATGTCTTTCCGCAATGGCCTCGAAAGGATGGCGCCGGATTGCGTTCTTCTGGCCTGGCAGCGGTGTACTACCACCTTGTCAATTGTCAGGGCCTCTTTCGGAACTTGTACTAGGCTGGCCCTTAGTGACATTTCTGCACGTGATGATTTCAGGCTTCTGTCTCCAATCCATTACCCTGGGATATATCCTATGGAGAGTTGGCTGCCTTCTCCCTCTCCTGCATCTGCCACGGATAGCCAGCTAGAGGCCTGATGCTTCATCTACCCATTAAGACCGGTTTCGGAAAGCCCACTGTGGTAGGTGCATAGTTCACACTAAGCCTTAGTGGTGCCAACCTGGCACAATGTCTTTCCGCAATGGCCTGGAAAGGATGGCTCCAGATTGCGTTCTTCTGGCCTGGCAGCGGTGAGCTACCACCTTGTCAATTGTCAGGGCCTCTTCAGAACTTGTACTAGGCTGGCCCTTAGTGACATTTCTGCACGTGATGATTTCAGGCTTCTGTCTCCAATCCATTACCCTGGGATGTATCCTATGGACAGTTGGCTGCCTTCCTGCTCTCCTGCAACTGCCACTGACAGCCAGCTAGAGGCCTGATCCTTATTCTACCCATTAATACCGATTTCTGATAGCCCACTGTGGTAGGAGCATAGTTCACACTAAGCCTTAGTGTAGCCAACCAGGGGCAATGTCTTTCCGCAGTGGCCTGGAAAGGATGGCGCCGGATTCCGTTCTTCTGACCTGGGAGCGGTGAGCTACCACCTTGTCAATTGTCAGGGCCTCTTTCGGACCTTGTACTAGGCTGGCCCTTAGGGACATTTCTGCACGTAATGATTTCAGGCTTCTCTCTCCAATCCATTACCCTGGGATGTATCCTATGTAGAGTTGGCTGCCTTCTCCCTCTCCTGCATCTGCCACGGACAGCCAGCTAGAGGCCTGATGCTTCATCTACCCATTAAGACCAGTTTCGGAAAGCCCACTGTGGTAGGAGCATAGTACACACTAAGCCTTAGTGGAGCCAACCTGGCACAATGTCTTTCCGCAATGGCCTGGAAAGGATGGCGCCGGATTGCGTTCTTCTGGCCTGGCAGCGGTGAGCTACCACCTTGTCAATTGTCAGGGCCTCTTTCGGAACTTGTACTAGGCTGGCCCTTAGTGACATTTCTGCACGTGATGATTTCAAGTTTCTCCAATCCATTGCCCTGGGATGTATCCTATGGAGAGTTGGCTGCCTTCCTGCCATTCTGCAACTGCCACGGATAGCCAGCTAGAGCCCTGATGCTTATTCTACCCATTAAGACCGATTTCGGAAAGCCCTCTGTGGTAGGAGCATAGTTCACACTAAGCCTTAGTGTAGCCAACCAGGGGCAATGTCTTTCGGCAATGGCCTGGAAAGGATGGCGCCGGATTGCGTTCTTCTGGCCTGGGAGCGGTGAGCTACCACCTTGTCAATTGTCAGGGCCTCTTTCGGAACTTGTACTAGGCTGGCCCTTAGTGACATTTCTGCACGTGATGATTTCAGGCTTCTGTCTCCAATCCATTACCCTGGGATGTATCCTATGGAGAGTTGGCTGCCTTCTCACTCTCCTGCATCTGCCACGGACAGCCAGCTAGAGGCCTGATGCTTCATCTACCCATTAAGACCGGTTTCGGAAAGCCCACTGTGGTAGGAGCATAGTTCACACTAAGCCTTAGTGTAGCCAACCAGGGGCAATGTCTTTCCGCAATGGCCTGGAAAGGATGGCGCCGGATTGCGTTCTTCTGGCCTGGCAGCGGTGAGCTACCACCTCGTCAATTGTCAGGGCCTCTTTCGGAACTTGTACTAGGCTGGCCCTTAGTGACATTTCTGCACGTGATGATTTCAGGCTTCTCTCTCCAATCCATTACCCTGGGATCTATCTTATGTAGAGTTGGCTGCCTTCCTGCCCTCCTGCAACTGCCACGGATAGCCAGCTAGAGCCCTGACGCTTATTCTACCCATTAAGACCGGTTTCGGAAAGCCCACTGTGGTAGGAGCATAGTTCACACTAAGCCTTAGTGTAGCCAACCTGGCGCAATGTCTTTCCGCAATGGCCTGGAAAGGATGGCGCCGGATTGCGTTTTTCTGGCCTGGCAGCGGTGAGCTACCACCTTGTCAATTGTCAGGGCCTCTTTCGGAACTTGTACTAGGCTGGCCCTTAGTGACATTTCTGCACGTGATGATTTCAGGCTTCTGTCTCCAATCCATTACCCTGGGATGTATCCTATGGACAGTTGGCTGCCTTCCTGCCCTCCTGCAACTGCCACGGACAGCCAGCTAGAAGCCTGATGCTTATTCTACCCATTAAGACCGGTTTCGGAAAGCCCACTGTGGTAGGAGCTTAGTTCACACAATGCCTTAGTGTAGCCAACCTGGCGCAATGTCTTTCCGCAATGGCCTGGAAAGGATGGCGCCGGATTGCGTTCTTCTGGCCTGGCAGCGGTGAGCTACCACCTTGTCAATTGTCAGGGCCTCTTTCGGAACTTGTACTAGGCTGGCCCTTAGTGACATTTCTGCACGTGATGATTTCAGGCTTCTGTCTCCAATCCATTACCCTGGGATGTATCCTATGGATAGTTGGCTGCCTTCTCACTCTCCTGCATCTGCCACGGACAGCCAGCTAGAGGCCTGATGCTTCATCTACCCATTAAGACCGGTTTCGGAAAGCCCACTGTGGTAGGAGCATAGTTCACACTAAGCCTTAGTGGAGCCAACCTGGCACAATGTCTTTCCGCAATGGCCTGGAAAGGATGGCGCCGGATTGCGTTCTTCTGGCCTGGCAGCGGTGAGCTACCACCTTGTCCATTATCAGGGCCTCTTTCGGAACTTGTACTAGGCTGGCCCTTAGTGACATTTCTGCACGTGATGATTTCAGGCTTCTCTCTCCAATCCATTACCCTGGGATCTATCCTATGTAGAGTTGGCTGCCTTCCTGCCCTCCTGCAACTGCCACGGATAGCCAGCTAGAGCCCTGACGCTTATTCTACCCATTAAGACCGGTTTCGGAAAGCCCACTGTGGTAGGAGCATAGTTCACACTAAGCCTTAGTGGAGCCAACCTGGCGCAATGTCTTTCCGCAATGGCCTGGAAAGGATGGCGCCGGATTGCGTTCTTCTGGCCTGGCAGCGGTGAGCTACCACCTTGTCAATTGTCAGGGCCTCTTTCGGAACTTGTACTAGGCTGGCCCTTAGTGACATTTCTGCACGTGATGATTTCAGGCTTCTGTCTCCAATCCATTACCCTGGGATGTATCCTATGGAGAGTTGGCTGCCTTCTCACTCTCCTGCATCTGCCACGGACAGCCAGCTAGAGGCCTGATGCTTCATCTACCCATTAAGACCGGTTTCGGAAAGCCCACTGTGGTAGGAGCATAGTTCACACTAAGCCTTAGTGTAGCCAACCAGGGGCAATGTCTTTCCGCAATGGCCTGGAAAGGATGGCGCCGGATTGCGTTCTTCTGGCCTGGCAGCGGTGAGCTACCACCTCGTCAATTGTCAGGGCCTCTTTCGGAACTTGTACTAGGCTGGCCCTTAGTGACATTTCTGCACGTGATGATTTCAGGCTTCTCTCTCCAATCCATTACCCTGGGATCTATCTTATGTAGAGTTGGCTGCCTTCCTGCCCTCCTGCAACTGCCACGGATAGCCAGCTAGAGCCCTGACGCTTATTCTACCCATTAAGACCGGTTTCGGAAAGCCCACTGTGGTAGGAGCATAGTTCACACTAAGCCTTAGTGTAGCCAACCTGGCGCAATGTCTTTCCGCAATGGCCTGGAAAGGATGGCGCCGGATTGCGTTTTTCTGGCCTGGCAGCGGTGAGCTACCACCTTGTCAATTGTCAGGGCCTCTTTCGGAACTTGTACTAGGCTGGCCCTTAGTGACATTTCTGCACGTGATGATTTCAGGCTTCTGTCTCCAATCCATTACCCTGGGATGTATCCTATGGACAGTTGGCTGCCTTCCTGCCCTCCTGCAACTGCCACGGACAGCCAGCTAGAAGCCTGATGCTTATTCTACCCATTAAGACCGGTTTCGGAAAGCCCACTGTGGTAGGAGCTTAGTTCACACAATGCCTTAGTGTAGCCAACCTGGCGCAATGTCTTTCCGCAATGGCCTGGAAAGGATGGCGCCGGATTGCGTTCTTCTGGCCTGGCAGCGGTGAGCTACCACCTTGTCAATTGTCAGGGCCTCTTTCGGAACTTGTACTAGGCTGGCCCTTAGTGACATTTCTGCACGTGATGATTTCAGGCTTCTGTCTCCAATCCATTACCCTGGGATGTATCCTATGGATAGTTGGCTGCCTTCTCACTCTCCTGCATCTGCCACGGACAGCCAGCTAGAGGCCTGATGCTTCATCTACCCATTAAGACCGGTTTCGGAAAGCCCACTGTGGTAGGAGCATAGTTCACACTAAGCCTTAGTGGAGCCAACCTGGCACAATGTCTTTCCGCAATGGCCTGGAAAGGATGGCGCCGGATTGCGTTCTTCTGGCCTGGCAGCGGTGAGCTACCACCTTGTCCATTATCAGGGCCTCTTTCGGAACTTGTACTAGGCTGGCCCTTAGTGACATTTCTGCACGTGATGATTTCAGGCTTCTCTCTCCAATCCATTACCCTGGGATCTATCCTATGTAGAGTTGGCTGCCTTCCTGCCCTCCTGCAACTGCCACGGATAGCCAGCTAGAGCCCTGACGCTTATTCTACCCATTAAGACCGGTTTCGGAAAGCCCACTGTGGTAGGAGCATAGTTCACACTAAGCCTTAGTGTAGCCAACCTGGCGCAATGTCTTTCCGCAATGGCCTGGAAAGGATGGCGCCGGATTGCGTTTTTCTGGCCTGGCAGCGGTGAGCTACCACCTTGTCAATTGTCAGGGCCTCTTTCGGAACTTGTACTAGGCTGGCCCTTAGTGACATTTCTGCACGTGATGATTTCAGGCTTCTGTCTCCAATCCATTACCCTGGGATGTATCCTATGGACA
This sequence comes from Aspidoscelis tigris stejnegeri, assembly GCA_023333525.1. Lineage (NCBI taxonomy): Eukaryota > Metazoa > Chordata > Lepidosauria > Squamata > Teiidae > Aspidoscelis > Aspidoscelis tigris. Next base: position 4,814,450 of record JALMGA010000017.1, read on the forward strand.
GTTGGCTGCCTTCCTGCCCTCCTGCAACTGCCACGGACAGCCAGCTAGAAGCCTGATGCTTATTCTACCCATTAAGACCGGTTTCGGAAAGCCCACTGTGGTAGGAGCTTAGTTCACACAATGCCTTAGTGTAGCCAACCTGGCGCAATGTCTTTCCGCAATGGCCTGGAAAGGATGGCGCCGGATTGCGTTCTTCTGGCCTGGCAGCGGTGAGCTACCACCTTGTCAATTGTCAGGGCCTCTTTCGGAACTTGTACTAGGCTGGCCCTTAGTGACATTTCTGCACGTGATGATTTCAGGCTTCTGTCTCCAATCCATTACCCTGGGATGTATCCTATGGATAGTTGGCTGCCTTCTCACTCTCCTGCATCTGCCACGGACAGCCAGCTAGAGGCCTGATGCTTCATCTACCCATTAAGACCGGTTTCGGAAAGCCCACTGTGGTAGGAGCATAGTTCACACTAAGCCTTAGTGGAGCCAACCTGGCACAATGTCTTTCCGCAATGGCCTGGAAAGGATGGCGCCGGATTGCGTTCTTCTGGCCTGGCAGCGGTGAGCTACCACCTTGTCCATTATCAGGGCCTCTTTCGGAACTTGTACTAGGCTGGCCCTTAGTGACATTTCTGCACGTGATGATTTCAGGCTTCTCTCTCCAATCCATTACCCTGGGATCTATCCTATGTAGAGTTGGCTGCCTTCCTGCCCTCCTGCAACTGCCACGGATAGCCAGCTAGAGCCCTGACGCTTATTCTACCCATTAAGACCGGTTTCGGAAAGCCCACTGTGGTAGGAGCATAGTTCACACTAAGCCTTAGTGGAGCCAACCTGGCGCAATGTCTTTCCGCAATGGCCTGGAAAGGATGGCGCCGGATTGCGTTCTTCTGGCCTGGCAGCGGTGAGCTACCACCTTGTCAATTGTCAGGGCCTCTTTCGGAACTTGTACTAGGCTGGCCCTTAGTGACATTTCTGCACGTGATGATTTCAGGCTTCTGTCTCCAATCCATTACCCTGGGATGTATCCTATGGAGAGTTGGCTGCCTTCCTGCCCTTCTGCAACTGCCACGGATAGCCAGCTAGAGCCCTGATGCTTATTCTACCCATTAAGACCGGAGGCATTTCCGCACTGAATCGCGTTCCAGACGGAACGCGTTCAGGCGGAAACGCTTAAGCCAGCTTCGGGCGCTTTCCCCGTTCACACACAGACGCGCCAGAACGCGTGTAAACGCGTTCCGGAGCGTCTGGGTGCGAATGGTCAAAGCGCCCGAAGCTGCCTTAGCCGGCAAACGCCGGCCAGGGGCGCGCCGGCAGCCGCGGAGGCAGATCGACAATCAGCTGTTTGAAAAACAGCTGATTGTCAAAGCCGCGCGGCGTCGGAGGCGCGCCGGCAGCCGTTCGGGAGACAGAAGAAGCGCGAACGCTTCTTCTTCCGAACGGCTGCCGGCGGCTCGTCCGCGTTGGAACGCGTGTAGAGCACTTCGAAGTGCTCTACATTTCGAACGCGGAAAAGACAGGTGAGGACACGTCGGAACGCAAGCCGCGCGCGGCCAATGCGGATGACGTGTCCTCACCTGTCTTTTCCGCGTTCCGTTCAGCCCCGTGCGAAAACGCCTCGGTTTCGGAAAGCCCACTGTGGTAGGAGCATAGTTCACACTAAGCTTTAGTGGAGCCAACCTGGCGCACTGTCTTTCCACAGTGGCCTCGAAAGGATGGCGCCGGATTGCGTTCTTCTGGCCTGGCAGCGGTGAGCTACCACCTTGTCAATTGTCAGGGCCTCTTTCGGAACTTGTACTAGGCTTGCCCTTAGTGACATTTCTGCACGTGATGATTTCAGGCTTCTCTCTCCTATCCCTTACCCTGGGATCTATCCTATGGAGAGTTGGCTGCCTTCCTGCCCTCCTGCAAATGCCACGGATAGCCAGCTAGAGCCCTGATGCTTATTCTACCCATTAAGACCGGTTTCGGAAAGCCCACTGTGGTAGGAGCATAGTTCACACTAAGCCTTAGTGGAGCCAACCTGGCGCAATGTCTTTCCGCAATGGCCTGGAAAGGATGGCGCCGATTGCGTTCTTCTGGCCTGGCAGCGGTGAGCTACCACCTTGTCCATTGACAGGGCCTCTTTCGGAACTTGTACTAGGCTGGCCCTTAGTGACATTTCTGCACGTGATGATTTCAGGCTTCTCTCTCCAATCCATTACCCTGGGATCTATCCTATGTAGAGTTGGCTGCCTTCCTGCCCTCCTGCAACTGCCACGGATAGCCAGCTAGAGCCCTGACGCTTATTCTACCCATTAAGACCGGTTTCGGAAAGCCCACTGTGGTAGGAGCATAGTTCACACTAAGCCTTAGTGTAGCCAACCTGGCGCAATTTCTTTCCGCAATGGCCTGGAAAGGATGGCGCCGGATTGCGTTCTTCTGGCCTGGCAGCGGTGAGCTACCACCTTGTCAATTGTCAGGGCCTCTTTCGGAACTTGTACTAGGCTGGCCCTTAGTGACATTTCTGCACGTGATGATTTCAGGTTTCTCCAATCCATTACCCTGGGATGTATCCTATGGAGAGTTGGCTGCCTTCCTGCCCTTCTGCAACTGCCACGGATAGCCAGCGAGAGCCCTGATGCTTTTTCTACCCATTAAGACCGATTTCGAAAAGCCCACTGTGGTAGGAGCATAGTTCACACTAAGCCTTAGTGGAGCCAACCAGGGGCAATGTCTTTCCGCAATGGCCTGAAAAGAATGGCGCCGGATTGCGTTCTTCTGGCCTGGCAGCGGTGAGCTACCACCTTGTCAATTGTCAGGGCCTCTTTCGGAACTTGTACTAGGCTGGCCCTTAGGGACATTTCTGCACGTGATGATTTCAGGCTTCTCTCTCCAATCCATTACCCTGGGATCTATCCTATGTAGAGTTGGCTGCCTTCCTGCCCTCCTGCAACTGCCACGGATAGCCAGCTAGAGCCCTGACGCTTATTCTACCCATTAAGACCGGTTTCGGAAAGCCCACTGTGGTAGGAGCATAGTTCACACTAAGCCTTAGTGGAGCCAACCTGGCGCAATGTCTTTCCGCAATGGCCTGGAAAGGATGGCGCCGGATTGCATTTTTCTGGCCTGGCAGCGGTGAGCTACCACCTTGTCAATTGTCAGGGCCTCTTTCGGAACTTGTACTAGGCTGGCCCTTAGTGACATTTCTGCACGTGATGATTTCAGGCTTCTGTCTCCAATCCATTACCCTGGGATGTATCCTATGGACAGTTGGCTGCCTTCCTGCCCTCCTGCAACTGCCACGGACAGCCAGCTAGAAGCCTGATGCTTATTCTACCCATTAAGACCGGTTTCGGAAAGCCCACTGTGGTAGGAGCTTACTTCACACAATGCCTTAGTGTAGCCAACCTGGCGCAATGTCTTTCCGCAATGGCCTGGAAAGGATGGCGCCGGATTGCGTTCTTCTGGCCTGGCAGCGGTGAGCTACCACCTTGTCAATTGTCAGGGCCTCTTTCGGAACTTGTACTAGGCTGGCCCTTAGTGACATTTCTGCACGTGATGATTTCAGGCTTCTGTCTCCAATCCATTACCCTGGGATGTATCCTATGGATAGTTGGCTGCCTTCTCACTCTCCTGCATCTGCCACGGACAGCCAGCTAGAGGCCTGATGCTTCATCTACCCATTGAGACCGGTTTCGGAAAGCCCACTGTGGTAGGAGCATAGTTCACACTAAGCCTTAGTGGAGCCAACCTGGCACAATGTCTTTCCGCAATGGCCTGGAAAGGATGGCGCCGGATTGCGTTCTTCTGGCCTGGCAGCAGTGAGCTACCACCTTGTCCATTGTCAGGGCCTCTTTCGGAACTTGTACTAGGCTGGCTCTTAGTGACATTTCTGCACGTGATGATTTCAGGCTTCTCTCTCCAATCCATTACCCTGGGATCTATCCTATGTAGAGTTGGCTGCCTTCCTGCCCTCCTGCAACTGCCACGGATAGCCAGCTAGAGCCCTGACGCTTATTCTACCCATTAAGACCGGTTTCGGAAAGCCCACTGTGGTAGGAGCATAGTTCACACTAAGCCTTAGTGGAGCCAACCTGGCGCAATGTCTTTCCGCAATGGCCTGGAAAGGATGGCGCCGGATTGCGTTCTTCTGGCCTGGCAGCGGTGAGCTACCACCTTGTCAATTGTCAGGGCCTCGTTCGGAACTTGTACTAGGCTGGCCCTTAGTGACATTTCTGCACGTGATGATTTCAGGTTTCTCCAATCCATTACCCTGGGATGTATCCTATGGAGAGTTGGCTGCCTTCCTGCCCTTCTGCAACTGCCACGGATAGCCAGCGAGAGCCCTGATGCTTATTCTACCCATTAAGACCGATTTCGAAAAGCCCACTGTGGTAGGAGCATAGTTCACACTAAGCCTTAGTGGAGCCAACCTGGCGCAATGTCTTTCCGCAATGGCCTGGAAAGGATGGCGCCGGATTGCGTTCTTCTGGCCTGGCAGCGGTGAGCTACCACCTCGTCAATTGTCAGGGCCTCTTTCGGAACTTGTACTAGGCTGGCCCTTAGTGACATTTCTGCACGTGATGATTTCAGGCTTCTGCCTCCAATCCATTACCCTGGGATGTATCCTATGGACAGTTGGCTGCCTTCCTGCCCTCCTGCAACTGCCACGGATAAACAGCTAGAGTCCTGACGCTTATTCTACCCATTAAGACCGGTTTCGGAAAGCCCTCTGTGGTAGGAGCATAGTTCACACTAAGCCTTAGTGTAGCCAACCTGGCGCAATGACTTTCCCCAATGGCCTGGAAAGGATGGCGCCGGATTGCGTTCTTCTGGCCTGGCAGCGGTGAGCTACCACCTTGTCAATTGTCAGGGCCTCTTTCGGAACTTGTACTAGGCAGGCCCTTAGTGACATTTCTGCACGTGATGATTTCAGGTTTCTCCAATCCATTACCCTGGGATGTATCCTATGGACAGTTGGCTGCCTTCCTGCCCTCCTGCAACTGCCACGGACAGCCAGCTAGAGGCCTGATCCTTATTCTACCCATTAAGACCGGTTTCGGAATTCCCACTGTGGTAGGAGCATAGTTCACACTAAGCCTTAGTGGAGCCAACCTGGCACAATGTCTTTCCGCAATGGCCTGGAAAGGATGGCGCCGGATTGCATTCTTCTGGCCTGGCAGCGGTGAGCTACCACCTTGTCAATTGTCAGGGCCTCTTTCGGAACTTGTACTAGGCTGGCCCTTAGTGACATTTCTGGACGTGATGATTTCAGGTTTCTCCAATCCATTACCCTGGGATGTATCCTATGGAGAGTTGGCTGCCTTCCTGCCCTTCTGCAACTGCCACGGATAGCCAGCTAGAGCCCTGATGCTTATTCTACCCATTAAGACCGGTTTCAGAAAGCCTACTGTGGTAGGAGCATAGTTCAAACTAAGCTTTAGTGGAGCCAACCTGGCGCAATGTCTTTCCGCAATGGCCTCGAAAGGATGGCGCCGGATTGCGTTCTTCTGGCCTGGCAGCGGTGAGCTACCACCTTGTAAATTGTCAGGGCCTCTTTCGGAACTTGTACTAGGCTTGCCCTTAGTGACATTTCTGCACGTGATGATTTCAGGCTTCTCTCTCCTATCCCTTACCCTGGGATCTCTCCTATGGAGAGTTGGCTGCCTTCCTGCCCTCCTGCAACTGCCAAGGATAGCCAGCTAGAGCCCTGATGCTTATTCTACCCATTAAGACCGGTTTCGGAAAGCCCACTGTGGTAGGAGCATAGTTCACACTAAGCCTTAGTGGAGCCAACCTGGCGCAATGTCTTTTCGCAATGGCCTGGAAAGGATGGCGCCGGATTGCGTTCTTCTGGCCTGGCAGCGGTGAGCTACCACCTTGTCAATTGTCAGGGCCTCTTCGGAACTTGTACTAGGCTGGCCCTTAGTGACTTTTCTGCACGTGATGATTTCACGCTTCTGTCTCCAATCCATTACCCTGGGATGTATCCTATCGACAGTTGGCTGCCTTCTCACTCTCCTGCATATGCCACGGACAGCCAGCTAGAGGGCTGATGCTTCATCTACCCATTAAGACCAGTTTCGGAAGCCCACTGTGGTAGGAGCATAGTTCACACTAAGCCTTAGTGGAGCCAACCTGGCGCAATGTCTTTCCGCAATGGCCTGGAAAGGATGGCGCCGATTGCGTTCTTCTGGCCTGGCAGCGGTGAGCTACCACCTTGTCCATTGACAGGGCCTCTTTCGGAACTTGTACTAGGCTGGCCCTTAGTGACATTTCTGCACGTGATGATTTCAGGCTTCTCTCTCCAATCCATTACCCTGGGATGTATCCTATGTAGAGTTGGCTGCCTTCCTGCCCTCCTGCAACTGCCACGGATAGCCAGCTAGAGCCCTGACGCTTATTCTACCCATTAAGACCGGTTTCGGAAAGCCCACTGTGGTAGGAGCATAGTTCACACTAAGCCTTAGTGTAGCCAACCTGGCGCAATGTCTTTCCCCAATGCCTGGAAAGGATGGCGCCGGATTGCGTTCTTCTGGCCTGGCAGCGGTGAGCTACCACCTTGTCAATTGTCAGGGCCTCTTTCGGAACTTGTACTAGGCTGGCCCTTAGTGACATTTCTGCACGTGATGATTTCAGGTTTCTCCAATCCATTACCCTGGGATGTATCCTATGGACAGTTGGCTGCCTTCCTGCCCTCATGCAACTGCCACGGACAGCCAGCTAGAGGCCTGATCCTTATTCTAACCATTAAGACCGGTTTCGGAAAGCCCACTGTGGTAGGAGCTTAGTTCACACAATGCCTTAGTGTAGCCAACCTGGCGCAATGTCTTTCCGCAATGGCCTGGAAAGGATGGCGCCGGATTGCGTTCTTCTGGCCTGGCAGCGGTGAGCTACCACCTTGTCAATTGTCAGGGCCTCTTTCGGAACTTGTACTAGGCTGGCCCTTAGTGACATTTCTGCACGTGATGATTTCAGGCTTCTGTCTCCAATTCATTACCCTGGGATGTATCCTATGGAGAGTTGGCTGCCTTCCTGCCCTCCTGCAACTGCCACGAATAGCCAGCTAGAGCCCTGATGCTTATTCTACCTATTAAGACCGTTTTCGGAAAGCCCACCGTGGTAGGAGCATAGTTCACACTAAGCCTTAGTGGAGCCAACCTGGCACAATGGCTTTCTGCAATGGCCTGGAAAGGATGGCGCCGGATTGCGTTCTTCTGGCGTGGCAGCGGTGAGCTACCACCTTGTCAATTGTCAGGGCCTCTTCAGAACTTGTACTAAGCTGGCCCTTACTGACATTTCTGCACGTGATGATTTCAGGCTTCTGTCTCCAATCCATTACCCTGGGATCTATCCTATGGACAGTTGGCTGCCCTCCTGCCCTCCTGCAACTGCCACTGACAGCCAGCTAGAGGCCTGATGCTTATTCTACCCATTAAGACCGGTTTCGGAAAGCCCACTGTGGTAGGAGCATAGTTCACACTAAGCTTTAGTGGAGCCAACCTGGCGCAATGTCGTTCCGCAATGGCCTGGAAAGGATGGCGCCGGATTGCGTTCTTCTGTCCTGGCAGCGGTGAGCTACCACCTTGTAAATTGTCAGGGCCTCTTTCGGAACTTGTAATAGGCTGGCCCTTAGTGACATTTCTGCACGTGATGATTTCAGGCTTCTGTCTCCAATCCATTACCATGGGATGTATCCTATGGAGAGTTGGCTGCCTTCTCACTCTCCTGCATCTGCCACGGACAGCCAGCTAGAGGCCTGATGCTTCATCTACCCGTTAAGACCGGTTTCGGAAAGCCCACTGTGGTAGGAGCATAGTTCACACTAAGCCTTAGTGGTGCCAACCTGGCGCAATGTCTTTCCGCAATGGCATGGAAAGGATGGCGCCATATTGCGTTCTTCTGGCCTGGCAGCGGTGAGCTACCACCTTGTCAATTGTCAGGGCCTCTTTCGGAACTTGTACTAGGCTGGCCCTTAGTGACATTTCTGCACGTGATGATTTCAGGCTTCAGTCTCCAATCCATTACCCTGGGATGTATCCTATGGAGAGTTGGCTGCCTTCCTGCCCTCCTGAAACTGCCACGGACAGCCAGCTAGAGGCCTGATGCTTATTCTACCCATTAATACCGGTTTCGGAAAGCCCACTGTGGTAGGAGCATAGTTCACACTATGCCTTAGTGTAGCCAACCTGGCGCAATGTCTTTCCGCAATGGCCTGGAATGGATGGCGCCGGATTGTGTTCTTCTGGCCTGGCAGCGGTGAGCTATCACCTTGTCAATTGTCAGGGCCTCTTTCGGAACTTGTACTAGACTGGCCCTTAGTGACATTTCTGCACGTGATGATTTCAGGTTTCTCTCTCCAATCCATTACCCTGGGATGTATCCTATGGAGAGTTGGCTGCCTTCCTGCCCTTCTGCAACTGCCACGGACAGCCAGCTCGAGCCCTGATGCTTATTCTACCCATTAATACCGGTTTCGGAAAGCCCACTGTGGTAGGAGCATAGTTCACACTATGCCTTAGTGTAGCCAACCTGGCGCAATGTCTTTCCGCAATGGCCTGGAATGGATGGCGCCGGATTGTGTTCTTCTGGCCTGGCAGCGGTGAGCTATCACCTTGTCAATTGTCAGGGCCTCTTTCGGAACTTGTACTAGACTGGCCCTTAGTGACATTTCTGCACGTGATGATTTCAGGTTTCTCTCTACAATCCATTACGCTGGGATCTCTCCTATGGAGAGTTGGCTGCCTTCCTGCCCTCCTGCAACTGCCAAGGATAGCCAGCTAGAGCCCTGATGCTTATTCTACCCATTAAGACCGGTTTCGGAAAGCCCACTGTGGTAGGAGCATAGTTCACACTAAGCCTTAGTGGAGCCAACCTGGCGCAATGTCTTTTCGCAATGGCCTGGAAAGGATGGCGCCGGATTGCGTTCTTCTGGCCTGGCAGCGGTGAGCTACCACCTTGTCAATTGTCAGGGCCTCTTCGGAACTTGTACTAGGCTGGCCCTTAGTGACTTTTCTGCACGTGATGATTTCACGCTTCTGTCTCCAATCCATTACCCTGGGATGTATCCTATCGACAGTTGGCTGCCTTCTCACTCTCCTGCATATGCCACGGACAGCCAGCTAGAGGGCTGATGCTTCATCTACCCATTAAGACCAGTTTCGGAAGCCCACTGTGGTAGGAGCATAGTTCACACTAAGCCTTAGTGGAGCCAACCTGGCGCAATGTCTTTCCGCAATGGCCTGGAAAGGATGGCGCCGATTGCGTTCTTCTGGCCTGGCAGCGGTGAGCTACCACCTTGTCCATTGACAGGGCCTCTTTCGGAACTTGTACTAGGCTGGCCCTTAGTGACATTTCTGCACGTGATGATTTCAGGCTTCTCTCTCCAATCCATTACCCTGGGATGTATCCTATGTAGAGTTGGCTGCCTTCCTGCCCTCCTGCAACTGCCACGGATAGCCAGCTAGAGCCCTGACGCTTATTCTACCCATTAAGACCGGTTTCGGAAAGCCCACTGTGGTAGGAGCATAGTTCACACTAAGCCTTAGTGTAGCCAACCTGGCGCAATGTCTTTCCCCAATGCCTGGAAAGGATGGCGCCGGATTGCGTTCTTCTGGCCTGGCAGCGGTGAGCTACCACCTTGTCAATTGTCAGGGCCTCTTTCGGAACTTGTACTAGGCTGGCCCTTAGTGACATTTCTGCACGTGATGATTTCAGGTTTCTCCAATCCATTACCCTGGGATGTATCCTATGGACAGTTGGCTGCCTTCCTGCCCTCATGCAACTGCCACGGACAGCCAGCTAGAGGCCTGATCCTTATTCTACCCATTAAGACCGGTTTCGGAAAGCCCACTGTGGTAGGAGCTTAGTTCACACAATGCCTTAGTGTAGCCAACCTGGCGCAATGTCTTTCCGCATTGGCCTGGAAAGGATGGCGCCGGATTGCGTTCTTCTGGCCTGGCAGCGGTGAGCTACCACCTTGTCAATTGTCAGGGCCTCTTTCGGAACTTGTACTAGGCTGGCCCTTAGTGACATTTCTGCACGTGATGATTTCAGGCTTCAGTCTCCAATCCATTACGCTGGGATGTATCCTATGGAGAGTTGGCTGCCTTCCTGCCCTCCTGAAACTGCCACGGACAGCCAGCTAGAGGCCTGATGCTTATTCTACCCATTAATACCGGTTTCGGAAAGCCCACTGTGGTAGGAGCATAGTTCACACTATGCCTTAGTGTAGCCAACCTGGCGCAATGTCTTTCCGCAATGGCCTGGAATGGATGGCGCCGGATTGTGTTCTTCTGGCCTGGCAGCGGTGAGCTATCACCTTGTCAATTGTCAGGGCCTCTTTCGGAACTTGTACTAGACTGGCCCTTAGTGACATTTCTGCACGTGATGATTTCAGGTTTCTCTCTCCAATCCATTACCCTGGGATGTATCCTATGGAGAGTTGGCTGCCTTCCTGCCCTTCTGCAACTGCCACGGACAGCCAGCTCGAGCCCTGATGCTTATTCTACCCATTAATACCGGTTTCGGAAAGCCCACTGTGGTAGGAGCATAGTTCACACTATGCCTTAGTGTAGCCAACCTGGCGCAATGTCTTTCCGCAATGGCCTGGAATGGATGGCGCCGGATTGTGTTCTTCTGGCCTGGCAGCGGTGAGCTATCACCTTGTCAATTGTCAGGGCCTCTTTCGGAACTTGTACTAGACTGGCCCTTAGTGACATTTCTGCACGTGATGATTTCAGGTTTCTCTCTCCAATCCATTACGCTGGGATGTATCCTATGGAGAGTTGGCTGCCTTCCTGCCCTCCTGCAACTGCCACGGACAGCCAGCTCGAGCCCTGATGCTTATTCTACCCATTAAGACCGGTTTCGGAAAGCCCACTGCGGTAGGAGCATAGTTCACACTAAGCCTTAGTGGAGCCAACCTGGCGCAATGTCTTTCCGCAATGGCCTGGAAAGGATGGCGCCGGATTGCGTTCTTCTGGCCTGGCAGCGGTGAGCTACCACCTTGTCAATTGTCAGGGCCTCTTTCGGAACTTGTACTAGGCTGGCCCTTAGTGACATTTCTGCACGTGATGATTTCAGGCTTCTGTCTCCAATCCCTTACCCTGGGATGTATCCCATGGAGAGTTGGCTGCCTTCTCACTCTCCTGCATCTGCCACGGACAGCCAGCTAGAGGCCTGATGCTTCATCTACCCATTAAGACCGGTTTCGGAAAGCCCACTGTGGTAGGAGCATAGTTCACACTAAGCCTTAGTGGTGCCAACCTGGCGCAATGTCTTTCCGCAATGGCCTGGAAAGGATGGCGCCAGATTGCGTTCTTCTGGCCTGGCAGCGGTGAGCTACCACCTTGTCAATTGTCAGGGCCTCTTTCGGAACTTGTACTAGGCTGGCCCTTAGTGACATTTCTGCACGTGATGATTTCAGGCTTCTGTCTCCAATCCATTACCCTGGGATGTATCCTATGGACAGTTGGCTGCCTTCCTGCCCTCCTGCAACTGCCACGGACAGCCAGCTAGAGGCCTGATGCTTATTCTACCCATTAATACCGGTTTCGGAAAGCCCACCGTGGTAGGAGCATAGTTCACACTATGCCTTAGTGTAGCCAACCTGGCGCAATGTCTTTCCGCAATGGCCTGGAAAGGATGGCGCCGGATTGTGTTCTTCTGGCCTGGCAGCGGTGAGCTATCACCTTGTCAATTGTCAGGGCCTCTTTCGGAACTTGTACTAGACTGGCCCTTAGTGACATTTCTGCACGTGATGATTTCAGGTTTCTCTCTCCAATCCATTACCCTGGGATGTATCCTATGGACAGTTGGCTGCCTTCCTGCCCTCCTGCAACTGCCACTGACAGCCAGCTAGAGGCCTGATGCTTATTCTACCCATTAATACCGGTTTCGGAAAGCCCACCGTGGTAGGAGCATAGTTCACACTATGCCTTAGTGTAGCCAACCTGGCGCAATGTCTTTCCGCAATGGCCTGGAAAGTATGGCGCCTGATTGCGTTCTTCTGACCTGGCAGCGGTGAGCTATCACCTTGTCAATTGTCAGGGCCTCTTTCAGAACTTGTACTAGGCTGGCCCTTAGTGACATTTCTGCACGTGATGATTTCAGGCTTCTGTCTCCAATCCATAACCCTTGGATGTATCCTATGGAGAGTTGGCTGCCTTCTCCCTCTCCTGCATCTGCCACGGACAGCCAGCTAGAGGCCTGATGCTTCATCAACACATTAAGACCGGTTTCGGAAAGCCCACTGTGGTAGGAGCATAGTTCACACTAAGCCTTAGTGTAGCCAACCTGGCGCAATGTCTTTCCGCAATGGCCTGGAAAGGATGGCTCCGGATTGTGTTCTTCTGGCCTGGCAGCGGTGAGCTATCACCTTGTCAATTGTCAGGGCCTCTTTCGGAACTTGTACTAGGCTGGCCCTTAGTGACATTTCTGCACGTGATGATTTCAGGCTCATGTCTACAATTCATTACCCTGGGATGTATCCTATGGAGAGTTGGCTGCCTTCCTGCCCTCCTGCAACTGCCACGGAGAGCCAGCTATGGGCCTGATGCTTATTCTACCCATTAAGACCGGTTTCGGAAAGCCCACTGTGGTAGGAGCATAGTTCACACTAAGCCTTAGTGGAGCCAACCTGGCGCAATGTCTTTTCGCAATGGCCTGGAAAGGATGGCGCCGGATTGCGTTTTTCTGGCCTGGCAGCGGTGAGCTACCACCTTGTCAATTCTCAGGGCCTCTTTCGGAACTTGTACTAGGCTGGCCCTTAGTGACATTTCTGCACATGATGATTTCAGGCTTCTGTCTCCAATCCATTACCCTGCGATGTATCCTATGGATACTTGGCTGCCTTCTCACTCTCCTGCATCTGCCACGGACAGCCAGCTAGAGGCCTGATGCTTCATCTACCCATTAAGACCGGTTTCGGAAAGCCCACTGTGGTAGGAGCATAGATCACACTAAGCCTTAGTGGAGCCAACCTGGCAAAATGTCTTTTCACAATGGCCTGGAAAGGATGGCGCCGGATTGCGTTCTTCTGGCGTGGCAGCGGTGAGCTACCACCTTGTCAATTGTCAGGGCCTCTTTAGGAACTTGTACTAGGCTGGCCCTAAGTGACATTTCTGCACGTGATAATTTCAGGCTTATCTCTCCAATCCATTACCCTGGGATCTATGCTATGGAGAGTTGGCTGCCTTCCTGCCATCCTGCAACTGCCACGGATAGCCAGCTAGAGCCCTGATGCTTATTCTACCCATTAAGACCCGTTTCGGAAAGCCCACTGTGGTAGGAGCATAGTTCACACTAAGCCTTAGTGGAGTCAACCTGGCGCAATGTCTTTCCGCAATGGCCTGGAAAGGATGGCGCCGGATTGCGTTCTTCTGGCCTGGCAGCGGTGAGCTACCACCTCGTCAATTGTCAGGGCCTCTTTCGGAACTTGTACTAGGCTGGCCCTTAGTGACATTTCTGCACATGATGATTTCAGGCTTCTGTCTCCAATCCATTACCCTGGGCTGTATCCTATGGACAGTTGGCTGCCTTCCTGCCCTCCTGCAACTGCCACGGACAGCCAGCTAGAGGCCTGATGCTTATTCTACCCATTAAGACCCGTTTCAGAAAGCCCACTGTGGTAGGAGCATAGTTCACACTAAGCCTTAGTGTAGCCAACCTGGCGCAATGTCTTTCCGCAATGGCCTGGAAAGGATGGCGCCGGATTGCGTTCTTCTGGCCTGGCAGCGGTGAGCTACCACCTTGTCAATTGTCAGGGCCTCTTTCGGAACTTGTACTAGGCTGGCCCTTAGTGACATTTCTGCACGTGATGATTTCAGGCTTCTGTCTCCAATCCCTTACCCTGGGATCTATCCTATGGAGAGTTGGCTGCCTTCCTGCCCTCCTGCAACTGCCACGGATAGCCAGCTAGAGGCCTGATGCTTCATCTACCCATTAAGACCGGTTTCGGAAAGCCCACTGTGGTAGGAGCATAGTTCACACTAAGCCTTAGTGGTGCCAACCTGGCGCAATGTCTTTCCGCAATGGCCTGGAAAGGATGGCTCCAGATTGCGTTCTTCTGGCCTGGCAGCGGTGAGCTACCACCTTGTCAATTGTCAGGGCCTCTTCAGAACTTGTACTAGGCTGGCCCTTAGTGACATTTCTGCACGTGATGATTTCAGGCTTCTGTCTCCAATCCATTACCCTGGGATGTATCCTATGGAGAGTTGGCTGCCTTCCTGCCCTCCTGCAACTGCCACGGATAGCCAGCTAGAGGCCTGATGCTTCATCTACCCATTAAGACCGGTTTCGGAAAGCCCACTGTGGTAGGAGCATAGTTCACACTAAGCCTTAGTAGTGCCAACCTGGCGCAATGTCTTTCCGCAATGGCCTGGAAAGGATGGCGCCGGATTGCGTTCTTCTGGCCTGGCAGCGGTGAGCTACCACCTTGTCAATTGTCAGGGCCTCTTCAGAACTTGTACTAGGCTGGCCCTTAGTGACATTTCTGCACGTGATGATTTCAGGCTTCTGTCTCCAATCCATTACCCTGGGATGTATCCTATGGAGAGTTGGCTGCCTTCTCCCTCTCCTGCATCTTCCACGGATAGCCAGCTAGAGCCCTGATGCTTATTCTACCCATTAAGACCGGTTTCGCAAAGCCCACTGTGGTAGGTGCATAGTTCACACTAAGCCTTAGTGGTGCCAACCTGGCGCAATGTCTTTCCGCAATGGCCTGGAAAGGATGGCGCCGGATTGTGTTCTTCTGGCCTGGCAGCGGTGAGCTATCACCTTGTCAATTGTCAGGGCCTCTTTCGGAACTTGTACTAGACTGCCCCTTAGTGACATTTCTGCACGTGATGATTTCAGGTTTCTCTCTCCAATCCATTACCCTGGGATGTATCCTATGGACAGTTGGCTGCCTTCCTGCCCTCCTGCAACTGCCACGGATAGCCAGCTAGAGGCCTGATTCTTATTCTACCCATTAAGACCGGTTTCGGAAAGCCCACTGTGGTAGGAGCATAGTTCACACTAAGCTTTAGTGGAGCCAACCTGGCGCAATGTCTTTCCGCAATGGCCTGGAAAGGATGGCGCCGGATTGCGTTCTTCTGGCCTGGC
Source organism: Aspidoscelis tigris stejnegeri (assembly GCA_023333525.1). Taxonomy (NCBI): domain Eukaryota; kingdom Metazoa; phylum Chordata; class Lepidosauria; order Squamata; family Teiidae; genus Aspidoscelis; species Aspidoscelis tigris. The sequence goes on from JALMGA010000017.1 coordinate 4,829,528, forward strand.
AGCGGTGAACTACCACCTTGTGAATTGTCAGGGCCTCTTTCGGAACTTGTACTAGGCTGGCCCTTAGTGACATTTCTGCACGTGATGATTTCAGGCTTCTGTCTCCAATCCATTACCCTGGGATGTATCCTATGGAGAGTTGGCTGCCTTCTCCCTCTCCTACATCTGCCACGGATAACCAGCTAGAGGCCTGATGCTTCATCTACCCATTAAGACCGGTTTCGGAAAGCCCACTGTGGTAGGAGCATAGTTCACACTAAGCCTTAGTGGTGCCAACCTGGCGCAATGTCTTTCCGCAATGGCCTGGAAAGGATGGCGCCGGATTGCGTTCTTCTGGCCTGGCAGCGGTGAGCTACCACCTTGTCAATTGTCAGGGCCTCTTCAGAACTTGTACTAGGCTGGCCCTTAGTGACATTTCTGCATGTGATGATTTCAGGCTTCTATCTCCAATCCATTACCCTGGGATGTATCCTATGGACAGTTGGCTGCCTTCCTGCCCTCCTGCAACTGCCACTGACAGCCAGCTAGAGGCCTGATGCTTATTCTACCCATTAAGACCTGTTTCGGAAAGCCCACTGTGGTAGGAGCATAGTTCACACTAAGCTTTAGTGGAGCCAACCTGGCGCAATGTCTTTCCGCAATGGCCTGGAAAGGATGGCGCCGGATTGCGTTCTTCTGGCCTGGCAGCGGTGAGCTACCACCTTGTCAATTGTCAGGGCCTCTTTCGGAACTTGTACTAGGCTGGCCCTTAGTGACATTTCTGCACGTGATGATTTCAGGCTTCTGTCTCCAATCCATTACACTGGGATGTATCCCATGGAGAGTTGGCTGCCTTCTCAATCTCCTGCATCTGCCACGGACAGCCAGCTAGAGGCCTGATGCTTCATCTACCCATTAAGACCGGTTTCGGAAAGCCTACTGTGGTAGGAGCATAGTTCACACTAAGCCTTAGTGGTGCCAACCTGGCGCAATGTCTTTCCGCAATGGCCTGGAAAGGATGGCGCCAGATTGCGTTCTTCTGGCCTGGCAGCGGTGAGCTACCACCTTGTCAATTGTCAGGGCCTCTTCAGAACTTGTACTAGGCTGGCCCTTAGTGACATTTCTGCACGTGATGATTTCAGGCTTCTGTCTCCAATCCATTACCCTGGGATGTATCCTATGGACAGTTGGCTGCCTTCCTGCCCTCCTGCAACTGCCACGGACAGCCAGCTAGAGGCCTGATGCTTATTCTACCCATTAATACCGGTTTCGGAAAGCCCACCGTGGTAGGAGCATAGTTCACACTATGCCTTAGTGTAGCCAACCTGGCGCAATGTCTTTCCGCAATGGCCTGGAAAGGATGGCGCCGGATTGTGTTCTTCTGGCCTGGCAGCGGTGAGCTATCACCTTGTCAATTGTCAGGGCCTCTTTCGGAACTTGTACTAGACTGGCCCTTAGTGACATTTCTGCACGTGATGATTTCAGGTTTCTCTCTCCAATCCATTACCCTGGGATGTATCCTATGGACAGTTGGCTGCCTTCCTGCCCTCCTGCAACTGCCACTGACAGCCAGCTAGAGGCCTGATGCTTATTCTACCCATTAATACCGGTTTCGGAAAGCCCACCGTGGTAGGAGCATAGTTCACACTATGCCTTAGTGTAGCCAACCTGGCGCAATGTCTTTCCGCAATGGCCTGGAAAGGATGGCGCCTGATTGCGTTCTTCTGACCTGGCAGCGGTGAGCTATCACCTTGTCAATTGTCAGGGCCTCTTTCGGAACTTGTACTAGGCTGGCCCTTAGTGACATTTCTGCACGTGATGATTTCAGGCTTCTGTCTCCAATCCATAACCCTTGGATGTATCCTATGGAGAGTTGGCTGCCTTCTCCCTCTCCTGCATCTGCCACGGACAGCCAGCTAGAGGCCTGATGCTTCATCAACACATTAAGACCGGTTTCGGAAAGCCCACTGTGGTAGGAGCATACTTCACACTAAGCCTTAGTGGAGCCAACCTGGCACAATGTCTTTCCGCAACGGCCTGGAAAGGATGGCGCCAAATTGCGTTCTTCTGGCCTGGCAGCGGTGAGCTACCACCTTGTCAATTGTCAGGGTCTCTTTCGGAACTTGTACTAGGCTGGCCCTTAGTGACATTTCTGCACGTGATGATTTCAGGCGTCTGTCTCCAATCCATTACCCTGGGATGTATCCTATGGAGAGTTGGCTGCCTTCCTGCCCTCCTGCATCTGCCACGGACAGCCAGCTAGAGGCATGATGCTTCATCAACCCATTAAGACCGGTTTCGGAAAGCCCACTGTGGTAGGAGCATAGTTCACACTAAGCCTTAGTGTAGCCAACCTGGCGCAATGTCTTTCCGCAATGGCCTGGAAAGGATGGCGCCGGATTGTGTTCTTCTGGCCTGGCAGCGGTCAGCTATCACCTTGTCAATTGTCAGGGCCTCTTTCGGAACTTGTACTAGGCTGGCCCTTAGTGACATTTCTGCACGTGATGATTTCAGGCTCATGTCTCCAATTCATTACCCTGGGATGTATCCTATGGAGAGTTGGCTGCCTTCCTGCCCTCCTGCAACTGCCACGGAGAGCCAGCTATGGGCCTGATGCTTATTCTACCCATTAAGACTGGTTTCGGAAAGCCCACTGTGGTAGGAGCATAGTTAACAATAAGCCATAGTGGAGCCAACCTGGCGCAATGTCTTTCCGCAATGGCCTGGAAAGGATGGCTCCGGATTGCGTTTTTCTGGCCTGGCAGCGGTGAGCTACCACCTTGTCAATTGTCAGGGCCTCTTTCGGAACTTTTACTAGGCTGGCCCTTAGTGACATTTCTGCACATGATGATTTCAGGCTTCTGTCTCCAATCCATTACACTGCGATGTATCCTGTGGAGAGTTGGCTGCCTTCTCACTCTCCTGCATCTGCCACGCACAGCCAGCTAGAGGCCTGATGCTTCATCTACCCATTAAGACCGGTTTCGGAAAGCCCACTGTGGTAGGAGCATAGATCACACTAAGCCTTAGTGGAGCCAACCTGGCAAAATGTCTTTTCACAATGGCCTGGAAAGGATGGCGCCGGATTGCGTTCTTCTGGCGTGGCAGCGGTGAGCTACCACCTTCTCAATTGTCAGGGCCTCTTTAGGAACTTGTACTAGGCTGGCCCTTAGTGACATTTCTGCACGTGATGATTTCAGGCTTCTCTCTCCAATCCATTACCCTGGGATCTATGCTATGGAGAGTTGGCTGCCTTCCTGCCATCCTGCAACTGCCACGAACAACCATCTAGAGGCCTGATGCTTATTCTACCCATTAAGACCGGTTTCGGAAAGCCCACTGTGGTAGGAGCATAGTTCACACTAAGCTTTAGTGGAGCCAACCTGGCGCAATGTCTTTCCGCAAAGGCCTGGAAAGGATGGCGCCGGATTGCCTTCTTCTGGCCTGGCAGCGGTGAACTACCACCTTGTCAATTGTCAGGGCCTCTTTCGGAACTTGTACTAGGCTGGCCCTTAGTGACATTTCTGCACGTGATGATTTCAGGCTTCTGTCTCCAATCCATTACACTTGGATGTATCCTATGGAGAGTTGGCTGCCTTCTCCCTCTCCTGCATCTCCCACGGATAGCCAGCTAGAGGCCTGATGCTTCATCTACCCATTAAGACCGGTTTTGGAAAGCCCACTGTGGTAGGAGCATAGTTCACACTAAGCCTTAGTGGTGCCAACCTGGCGCAATGTCTTTCCGCAATGGCCTGGAAAGGATGGCGCCGGATTGCGTTCTTCTGGCCTGGCAGCGGTGAGCTACCACCTTGTCAATTGTCAGGGCCTCTTTCGGAACTTGTACTAGGCTGGCCCTTAGTGACATTTCTGCACGTGATGATTTCAGGCTTCTGTCTCCAATCCCTTACCCTGGGATCTATCCTATGGAGAGTTGGCTGCCTTCCTGCCCTCCTGCAACTGCCACTGACAGCCAGCTAGAGGCCTTATGCTTATTCTACCCATTAAGACCGGTTTCGGAAAGCCCACTGTGGTAGGAGCATAGTTCACACTAAGCTTTAGTGGAGCCAACCTGGCGCAATGTCTTTCCGCAATGGCCTGGAAAGGATGGCGCCGGATTGCGTTCTTCTGTCCTGGCAGCGGTGAGCTACCACCTTGTCAATTGTCAGGGCCTCTTTCGGAACTTGTACTAGGCTGGCCCTTAGTGACATTTCTGCACGTGATGATTTCAGGCTTCTGTCTCCAATCCATTACACTGGGATGTATCCTATGGGGAGTTGGCTGCCTTCTCACTCTCCTGCATCTGCCACGGACAGCCAGCTAGAGGCCTGATGCTTCATCTACACATTAAGACCGGTTTCGGAAAGCCCACTGTGGTAGGAGCATAGTTCACACTAAGCCTTAGTGGAGCCAACCTGGCACAATGTCTTTCCGCAATGGCCTGGAAAGGATGGCGCCGGATTGCGTTCTTCTGGCCTGGCAGCGGTGAGCTACCACCTTGTCAATTGTCAGGGCCTCTTCAGAACTTGTACTAAGCTGGCCCTTACTGACATTTCTGCACGTGATGATTGCAGGCTTCTGTCTCCAATCCATTACCCTGGGATCTATCCTATGGACAGTTGGCTGCCTTCCTGCCCTCCTGCAACTGCCACTGACAGCCAGCTAGAGGCCTGATGCTTATTCTACCCATTAAGACCGGTTTCGGAAAGCCCACAGTGGTAGGAGCATAGTTCACACTAAGCTTTAGTGGAGCCAACCTGGCGCCATGTCTTTCCGCAATGGCCTGGAAAGGATGGCGCCGGATTGCGTTCTTCTGGCCTGGCAGCGGTGAGCTACCACCTTGTCAATTGTCAGGGCCTCTTTCGGAACGTACTAGGCTGGCCCTTAGTGACATTTCTGCACGTGATGATTTCAGGCTTCTGTCTCCATTCCATTACAATGGGATGTTTCCTATGGAGAGTTGGCTGCCTTTTCACTCTCCTGCATCTGCCACGGACAGCCAGCTAGAGGCCTGATGCTTCATCTACCCATTAAGACCGGTTTCGGAAAGTCCACTGTGGTAGGAGCATAGTTCACACTAAGCCTTAGTGGTGCCAACCTGGCGCAATATCTTTCCGCAATGGCCTGGAAAGGATGGCGCCGGATTGCGTTCTTCTGGCCTGGCAGCGGTGAGCTACCACCTTGTCAATTGTCAGGGCCTCTTTCGGAACTTGTACTAGGCTGGCCCTTAGTGACATTTCTGCACGTGATGATTTCAGGCTTCTGTCTCCAATCCATTACCCTGGGATGTATCCTATGGAGAGTTGGCTGCCTTCCTGCCCTCCTGCAACTGCCACTGACAGCCAGCTAGAGGCCTGATGCTTATTCTACCCATTAAGACCGGTTTCTGAAAGCCCACTGTGGTAGGAGCATAGTTCACACTAAGCTTTAGTGGAGCCAACCTGGCGCAATGTCTTTCCGCAATGGCCTGGAAAGGATGGCGCCGGATTGCGTTCTTCTGTCCTGGCAGCGGTGAGCTACCACCTTGTCAATTGTCAGGGCCTCTTTCGGAACTTGTACTAGGCTGGCCCTTAGTGACATTTCTGCACGTGATGATTTCAGGCTTCTGTCTCCAATCCATTACACTGGGATGTATCCTATGGAGAGTTGGCTGCCTTCTCACTCTCCTGCATCTGCCACGGACAGCCAGCTAGAGGCCTGATGCTTCATCTACCCATTAAGACCGGTTTCGGAAAGCCCACTGTGGTAGGAGCATAGTTCACACTAAGCCTTAGTGGTGCCAACCTGGCGCAATGTCTTTCCGCAATGGCCTGGAAAGGATGGCGCCGGATTGCGTTCTTCTGGCCTGGCAGCGGTGAGCTACCACCTTGTCAATTGTCAGGGCCTCTTCAGAACTTGTACTAGGCTGGCCCTTAGTGACATTTCTGCACGTGATGATTTCAGGCTTCTGTCTCCAATCCATTACCCTGGGATGTATCCTATGGACAGTTGGCTGCCTTCCTGCCCTCCTGCAACTGCCACTGACAGCCAGCTAGAGGCCTGATGCTTATTCTACCCATTAAGACCGGTTTCGGAAAGCACACTGTGGTAGGAGCATAGTTCACACTAAGCTTTAGTGGAGCCAACCTGGCGCAATGTCTTTCCGCAATGGCCTGGAAAGGATGGCGCCGGATTGCGTTCTTCTGGCCTGGCAGCGGTGAGCTACCACCTTGTCAATTCTCAGGGCCTCTTTCGGAACTTGTACTAGGCTGGCCCTTAGTGACATTTCTGCACGTGATGATTTCAGGCTTCTGTCTCCAATCCATTACCCTGGGATGTATCCTATGGAGAGTTGGCTGCCTTCTCACTCTCCTGCATCTGCCACGGACAGCCAGCTAGAGGCCTGATGCTTCATCTACCCATTAAGACCGGTTTCGGAAAGCCCACTGTGGTAGGAGCATAGTTCACACTAAGCCTTAGTGGAGCCAACCTGGCACAATGGCTTTCCGCAATGGCCTGGAAAGGATGGCGCCGGATTGCGTTCTTCTGGCCTGGCAGCGGTGAGCTACCACCTTGTCAATTGTCAGGGCCTCTTCAGAACTTGTACTAGGCTGGCCCTTAGTGACATTTCTGCACGTGATGATTTCAGGCTTCTGTCTCCAATCCATTACCCTGGGATGTATCCTATGGACAGTTGGCTGCCTTCCTGCCCTCCTGCAACTGCCACTGACAGCCAGCTAGAGGCCTGATGCTTATTCTACCCATTAAGACCGGTTTCGGAAAGCCCACAGTGGTAGGAGCATAGTTCACACTAAGCTTTAGTGGAGCCAACCTGGCGCCATGTCTTTCCGCAATGGCCTGGAAAGGATGGCGCCGGATTGCGTTCTTCTGGCCTGGCAGCGGTGAGCTACCACCTTGTCAATTGTCAGGGCCTCTTTCGGAACGTACTAGGCTGGCCCTTAGTGACATTTCTGCACGTGATGATTTCAGGCTTCTGTCTCCAATCCATAACCCTTGGATGTATCCTATGGAGAGTTGGCTGCCTTCTCCCTCTCCTGCATCTGCCACGGACAGCCAGCTAGAGGCCTGATGCTTCATCAACACATTAAGACCGGTTTCGGAAAGCCCACTGTGGTAGGAGCATAGTTCACACTAAGCCTTAGTGTAGCCAACCTGGCGCAATGTCTTTCCGCAATGGCCTGGAAAGGATGGCTCCGGATTGTGTTCTTCTGGCCTGGCAGCGGTGAGCTATCACCTTGTCAATTGTCAGGGCCTCTTTCGGAACTTGTACTAGGCTGGCCCTTAGTGACATTTCTGCACGTGATGATTTCAGGCTCATGTCTACAATTCATTACCCTGGGATGTATCCTATGGAGAGTTGGCTGCCTTCCTGCCCTCCTGCAACTGCCACGGAGAGCCAGCTATGGGCCTGATGCTTATTCTACCCATTAAGACCGGTTTCGGAAAGCCCACTGTGGTAGGAGCATAGTTCACACTAAGCCTTAGTGGAGCCAACCTGGCGCAATGTCTTTTCGCAATGGCCTGGAAAGGATGGCGCCGGATTGCGTTTTTCTGGCCTGGCAGCGGTGAGCTACCACCTTGTCAATTCTCAGGGCCTCTTTCGGAACTTGTACTAGGCTGGCCCTTAGTGACATTTCTGCACATGATGATTTCAGGCTTCTGTCTCCAATCCATTACCCTGCGATGTATCCTATGGATACTTGGCTGCCTTCTCACTCTCCTGCATCTGCCACGGACAGCCAGCTAGAGGCCTGATGCTTCATCTACCCATTAAGACCGGTTTCGGAAAGCCCACTGTGGTAGGAGCATAGATCACACTAAGCCTTAGTGGAGCCAACCTGGCAAAATGTCTTTTCACAATGGCCTGGAAAGGATGGCGCCGGATTGCGTTCTTCTGGCGTGGCAGCGGTGAGCTACCACCTTGTCAATTGTCAGGGCCTCTTTAGGAACTTGTACTAGGCTGGCCCTAAGTGACATTTCTGCACGTGATAATTTCAGGCTTATCTCTCCAATCCATTACCCTGGGATCTATGCTATGGAGAGTTGGCTGCCTTCCTGCCATCCTGCAACTGCCACGGATAGCCAGCTAGAGCCCTGATGCTTATTCTACCCATTAAGACCCGTTTCGGAAAGCCCACTGTGGTAGGAGCATAGTTCACACTAAGCCTTAGTGGAGTCAACCTGGCGCAATGTCTTTCCGCAATGGCCTGGAAAGGATGGCGCCGGATTGCGTTCTTCTGGCCTGGCAGCGGTGAGCTACCACCTCGTCAATTGTCAGGGCCTCTTTCGGAACTTGTACTAGGCTGGCCCTTAGTGACATTTCTGCACATGATGATTTCAGGCTTCTGTCTCCAATCCATTACCCTGGGCTGTATCCTATGGACAGTTGGCTGCCTTCCTGCCCTCCTGCAACTGCCACGGACAGCCAGCTAGAGGCCTGATGCTTATTCTACCCATTAAGACCCGTTTCAGAAAGCCCACTGTGGTAGGAGCATAGTTCACACTAAGCCTTAGTGTAGCCAACCTGGCGCAATGTCTTTCCGCAATGGCCTGGAAAGGATGGCGCCGGATTGCGTTCTTCTGGCCTGGCAGCGGTGAGCTACCACCTTGTCAATTGTCAGGGCCTCTTTCGGAACTTGTACTAGGCTGGCCCTTAGTGACATTTCTGCACGTGATGATTTCAGGCTTCTGTCTCCAATCCCTTACCCTGGGATCTATCCTATGGAGAGTTGGCTGCCTTCCTGCCCTCCTGCAACTGCCACGGATAGCCAGCTAGAGGCCTGATGCTTCATCTACCCATTAAGACCGGTTTCGGAAAGCCCACTGTGGTAGGAGCATAGTTCACACTAAGCCTTAGTGGTGCCAACCTGGCGCAATGTCTTTCCGCAATGGCCTGGAAAGGATGGCTCCAGATTGCGTTCTTCTGGCCTGGCAGCGGTGAGCTACCACCTTGTCAATTGTCAGGGCCTCTTCAGAACTTGTACTAGGCTGGCCCTTAGTGACATTTCTGCACGTGATGATTTCAGGCTTCTGTCTCCAATCCATTACCCTGGGATGTATCCTATGGAGAGTTGGCTGCCTTCCTGCCCTCCTGCAACTGCCACGGATAGCCAGCTAGAGGCCTGATGCTTCATCTACCCATTAAGACCGGTTTCGGAAAGCCCACTGTGGTAGGAGCATAGTTCACACTAAGCCTTAGTAGTGCCAACCTGGCGCAATGTCTTTCCGCAATGGCCTGGAAAGGATGGCGCCGGATTGCGTTCTTCTGGCCTGGCAGCGGTGAGCTACCACCTTGTCAATTGTCAGGGCCTCTTCAGAACTTGTACTAGGCTGGCCCTTAGTGACATTTCTGCACGTGATGATTTCAGGCTTCTGTCTCCAATCCATTACCCTGGGATGTATCCTATGGAGAGTTGGCTGCCTTCTCCCTCTCCTGCATCTTCCACGGATAGCCAGCTAGAGCCCTGATGCTTATTCTACCCATTAAGACCGGTTTCGCAAAGCCCACTGTGGTAGGTGCATAGTTCACACTAAGCCTTAGTGGTGCCAACCTGGCGCAATGTCTTTCCGCAATGGCCTGGAAAGGATGGCGCCGGATTGTGTTCTTCTGGCCTGGCAGCGGTGAGCTATCACCTTGTCAATTGTCAGGGCCTCTTTCGGAACTTGTACTAGACTGCCCCTTAGTGACATTTCTGCACGTGATGATTTCAGGTTTCTCTCTCCAATCCATTACCCTGGGATGTATCCTATGGACAGTTGGCTGCCTTCCTGCCCTCCTGCAACTGCCACGGATAGCCAGCTAGAGGCCTGATTCTTATTCTACCCATTAAGACCGGTTTCGGAAAGCCCACTGTGGTAGGAGCATAGTTCACACTAAGCTTTAGTGGAGCCAACCTGGCGCAATGTCTTTCCGCAATGGCCTGGAAAGGATGGCGCCGGATTGCGTTCTTCTGGCCTGGCAGCGGTGAACTACCACCTTGTGAATTGTCAGGGCCTCTTTCGGAACTTGTACTAGGCTGGCCCTTAGTGACATTTCTGCACGTGATGATTTCAGGCTTCTGTCTCCAATCCATTACCCTGGGATGTATCCTATGGAGAGTTGGCTGCCTTCTCCCTCTCCTACATCTGCCACGGATAGCCAGCTAGAGGCCTGATGCTTCATCTACCCATTAAGACCGGTTTCGGAAAGCCCACTGTGGTAGGAGCATAGTTCACACTAAGCCTTAGTGGTGCCAACCTGGCGCAATGTCTTTCCGCAATGGCCTGGAAAGGATGGCGCCGGATTGCGTTCTTCTGGCCTGGCAGCGGTGAGCTACCACCTTGTCAATTGTCAGGGCCTCTTCAGAACTTGTACTAGGCTGGCCCTTAGTGACATTTCTGCATGTGATGATTTCAGGCTTCTATCTCCAATCCATTACCCTGGGATGTATCCTATGGACAGTTGGCTGCCTTCCTGCCCTCCTGCAACTGCCACTGACAGCCAGCTAGAGGCCTGATGCTTATTCTACCCATTAAGACCTGTTTCGGAAAGCCCACTGTGGTAGGAGCATAGTTCACACTAAGCTTTAGTGGAGCCAACCTGGCGCAATGTCTTTCCGCAATGGCCTGGAAAGGATGGCGCCGGATTGCGTTCTTCTGGCCTGGCAGCGGTGAGCTACCACCTTGTCAATTGTCAGGGCCTCTTTCGGAACTTGTACTAGGCTGGCCCTTAGTGACATTTCTGCACGTGATGATTTCAGGCTTCTGTCTCCAATCCATTACACTGGGATGTATCCCATGGAGAGTTGGCTGCCTTCTCAATCTCCTGCATCTGCCACGGACAGCCAGCTAGAGGCCTGATGCTTCATCTACCCATTAAGACCGGTTTCGGAAAGCCTACTGTGGTAGGAGCATAGTTCACACTAAGCCTTAGTGGTGCCAACCTGGCGCAATGTCTTTCCGCAATGGCCTGGAAAGGATGGCGCCAGATTGCGTTCTTCTGGCCTGGCAGCGGTGAGCTACCACCTTGTCAATTGTCAGGGCCTCTTCAGAACTTGTACTAGGCTGGCCCTTAGTGACATTTCTGCACGTGATGATTTCAGGCTTCTGTCTCCAATCCATTACCCTGGGATGTATCCTATGGACAGTTGGCTGCCTTCCTGCCCTCCTGCAACTGCCACGGACAGCCAGCTAGAGGCCTGATGCTTATTCTACCCATTAATACCGGTTTCGGAAAGCCCACCGTGGTAGGAGCATAGTTCACACTATGCCTTAGTGTAGCCAACCTGGCGCAATGTCTTTCCGCAATGGCCTGGAAAGGATGGCGCCGGATTGTGTTCTTCTGGCCTGGCAGCGGTGAGCTATCACCTTGTCAATTGTCAGGGCCTCTTTCGGAACTTGTACTAGACTGGCCCTTAGTGACATTTCTGCACGTGATGATTTCAGGTTTCTCTCTCCAATCCATTACCCTGGGATGTATCCTATGGACAGTTGGCTGCCTTCCTGCCCTCCTGCAACTGCCACTGACAGCCAGCTAGAGGCCTGATGCTTATTCTACCCATTAATACCGGTTTCGGAAAGCCCACCGTGGTAGGAGCATAGTTCACACTATGCCTTAGTGTAGCCAACCTGGCGCAATGTCTTTCCGCAATGGCCTGGAAAGGATGGCGCCTGATTGCGTTCTTCTGACCTGGCAGCGGTGAGCTATCACCTTGTCAATTGTCAGGGCCTCTTTCGGAACTTGTACTAGGCTGGCCCTTAGTGACATTTCTGCACGTGATGATTTCAGGCTTCTGTCTCCAATCCATAACCCTTGGATGTATCCTATGGAGAGTTGGCTGCCTTCTCCCTCTCCTGCATCTGCCACGGACAGCCAGCTAGAGGCCTGATGCTTCATCAACACATTAAGACCGGTTTCGGAAAGCCCACTGTGGTAGGAGCATACTTCACACTAAGCCTTAGTGGAGCCAACCTGGCACAATGTCTTTCCGCAACGGCCTGGAAAGGATGGCGCCAAATTGCGTTCTTCTGGCCTGGCAGCGGTGAGCTACCACCTTGTCAATTGTCAGGGTCTCTTTCGGAACTTGTACTAGGCTGGCCCTTAGTGACATTTCTGCACGTGATGATTTCAGGCGTCTGTCTCCAATCCATTACCCTGGGATGTATCCTATGGAGAGTTGGCTGCCTTCCTGCCCTCCTGCATCTGCCACGGACAGCCAGCTAGAGGCATGATGCTTCATCAACCCATTAAGACCGGTTTCGGAAAGCCCACTGTGGTAGGAGCATAGTTCACACTAAGCCTTAGTGTAGCCAACCTGGCGCAATGTCTTTCCGCAATGGCCTGGAAAGGATGGCGCCGGATTGTGTTCTTCTGGCCTGGCAGCGGTGAGCTATCACCTTGTCAATTGTCAGGGCCTCTTTCGGAACTTGTACTAGGCTGGCCCTTAGTGACATTTCTGCACGTGATGATTTCAGGCTCATGTCTCCAATTCATTACCCTGGGATGTATCCTATGGAGAGTTGGCTGCCTTCCTGCCCTCCTGCAACTGCCACGGAGAGCCAGCTATGGGCCTGATGCTTATTCTACCCATTAAGACTGGTTTCGGAAAGCCCACTGTGGTAGGAGCATAGTTAACAATAAGCCATAGTGGAGCCAACCTGGCGCAATGTCTTTCCGCAATGGCCTGGAAAGGATGGCTCCGGATTGCGTTTTTCTGGCCTGGCAGCGGTGAGCTACCACCTTGTCAATTGTCAGGGCCTCTTTCGGAACTTTTACTAGGCTGGCCCTTAGTGACATTTCTGCACATGATGATTTCAGGCTTCTGTCTCCAATCCATTACACTGCGATGTATCCTGTGGAGAGTTGGCTGCCTTCTCACTCTCCTGCATCTGCCACGCACAGCCAGCTAGAGGCCTGATGCTTCATCTACCCATTAAGACCGGTTTCGGAAAGCCCACTGTGGTAGGAGCATAGATCACACTAAGCCTTAGTGGAGCCAACCTGGCAAAATGTCTTTTCACAATGGCCTGGAAAGGATGGCGCCGGATTGCGTTCTTCTGGCGTGGCAGCGGTGAGCTACCACCTTCTCAATTGTCAGGGCCTCTTTAGGAACTTGTACTAGGCTGGCCCTTAGTGACATTTCTGCACGTGATGATTTCAGGCTTCTCTCTCCAATCCATTACCCTGGGATCTATGCTATGGAGAGTTGGCTGCCTTCCTGCCATCCTGCAACTGCCACGAACAACCATCTAGAGGCCTGATGCTTATTCTACCCATTAAGACCGGTTTCGGAAAGCCCACTGTGGTAGGAGCATAGTTCACACTAAGCTTTAGTGGAGCCAACCTGGCGCAATGTCTTTCCGCAAAGGCCTGGAAAGGATGGCGCCGGATTGCCTTCTTCTGGCCTGGCAGCGGTGAACTACCACCTTGTCAATTGTCAGGGCCTCTTTCGGAACTTGTACTAGGCTGGCCCTTAGTGACATTTCTGCACGTGATGATTTCAGGCTTCTGTCTCCAATCCATTACACTTGGATGTATCCTATGGAGAGTTGGCTGCCTTCTCCCTCTCCTGCATCTCCCACGGATAGCCAGCTAGAGGCCTGATGCTTCATCTACCCATTAAGACCGGTTTTGGAAAGCCCACTGTGGTAGGAGCATAGTTCACACTAAGCCTTAGTGGTGCCAACCTGGCGCAATGTCTTTCCGCAATGGCCTGGAAAGGATGGCGCCGGATTGCGTTCTTCTGGCCTGGCAGCGGTGAGCTACCACCTTGTCAATTGTCAGGGCCTCTTTCGGAACTTGTACTAGGCTGGCCCTTAGTGACATTTCTGCACGTGATGATTTCAGGCTTCTGTCTCCAATCCCTTACCCTGGGATCTATCCTATGGAGAGTTGGCTGCCTTCCTGCCCTCCTGCAACTGCCACTGACAGCCAGCTAGAGGCCTTATGCTTATTCTACCCATTAAGACCGGTTTCGGAAAGCCCACTGTGGTAGGAGCATAGTTCACACTAAGCTTTAGTGGAGCCAACCTGGCGCAATGTCTTTCCGCAATGGCCTGGAAAGGATGGCGCCGGATTGCGTTCTTCTGTCCTGGCAGCGGTGAGCTACCACCTTGTCAATTGTCAGGGCCTCTTTCGGAACTTGTACTAGGCTGGCCCTTAGTGACATTTCTGCACGTGATGATTTCAGGCTTCTGTCTCCAATCCATTACACTGGGATGTATCCTATGGGGAGTTGGCTGCCTTCTCACTCTCCTGCATCTGCCACGGACAGCCAGCTAGAGGCCTGATGCTTCATCTACACATTAAGACCGGTTTCGGAAAGCCCACTGTGGTAGGAGCATAGTTCACACTAAGCCTTAGTGGAGCCAACCTGGCACAATGTCTTTCCGCAATGGCCTGGAAAGGATGGCGCCGGATTGCGTTCTTCTGGCCTGGCAGCGGTGAGCTACCACCTTGTCAATTGTCAGGGCCTCTTCAGAACTTGTACTAAGCTGGCCCTTACTGACATTTCTGCACGTGATGATTGCAGGCTTCTGTCTCCAATCCATTACCCTGGGATCTATCCTATGGACAGTTGGCTGCCTTCCTGCCCTCCTGCAACTGCCACTGACAGCCAGCTAGAGGCCTGATGCTTATTCTACCCATTAAGACCGGTTTCGGAAAGCCCACAGTGGTAGGAGCATAGTTCACACTAAGCTTTAGTGGAGCCAACCTGGCGCCATGTCTTTCCGCAATGGCCTGGAAAGGATGGCGCCGGATTGCGTTCTTCTGGCCTGGCAGCGGTGAGCTACCACCTTGTCAATTGTCAGGGCCTCTTTCGGAACGTACTAGGCTGGCCCTTAGTGACATTTCTGCACGTGATGATTTCAGGCTTCTGTCTCCATTCCATTACAATGGGATGTTTCCTATGGAGAGTTGGCTGCCTTTTCACTCTCCTGCATCTGCCACGGACAGCCAGCTAGAGGCCTGATGCTTCATCTACCCATTAAGACCGGTTTCGGAAAGTCCACTGTGGTAGGAGCATAGTTCACACTAAGCCTTAGTGGTGCCAACCTGGCGCAATATCTTTCCGCAATGGCCTGGAAAGGATGGCGCCGGATTGCGTTCTTCTGGCCTGGCAGCGGTGAGCTACCACCTTGTCAATTGTCAGGGCCTCTTTCGGAACTTGTACTAGGCTGGCCCTTAGTGACATTTCTGCACGTGATGATTTCAGGCTTCTGTCTCCAATCCATTACCCTGGGATGTATCCTATGGAGAGTTGGTTGCCTTCCTGCCCTCCTGCAACTGCCACTGACAGCCAGCTAGAGGCCTGATGCTTATTCTACCCATTAAGACCGGTTTCTGAAAGCCCACTGTGGTAGGAGCATAGTTCACACTAAGCTTTAGTGGAGCCAACCTGGCGCAATGTCTTTCCGCAATGGCCTGGAAAGGATGGCGCCGGATTGCGTTCTTCTGTCCTGGCAGCGGTGAGCTACCACCTTGTCAATTGTCAGGGCCTCTTTCGGAACTTGTACTAGGCTGGCCCTTAGTGACATTTCTGCACGTGATGATTTCAGGCTTCTGTCTCCAATCCATTACACTGGGATGTATCCTATGGAGAGTTGGCTGCCTTCTCACTCTCCTGCATCTGCCACGGACAGCCAGCTAGAGGCCTGATGCTTCATCTACCCATTAAGACCGGTTTCGGAAAGCCCACTGTGGTAGGAGCATAGTTCACACTAAGCCTTACTGGTGCCAACCTGGCGCAATGTCTTTCCGCAATGGCCTGGAAAGGATGGCGCCGGATTGCGTTCTTCTGGCCTGGCAGCGGTGAGCTACCACCTTGTCAATTGTCAGGGCCTCTTCAGAACTTGTACTAGGCTGGCCCTTAGTGACATTTCTGCACGTGATGATTTCAGGCTTCTGTCTCCAATCCATTACCCTGGGATGTATCCTATGGACAGTTGGCTGCCTTCCTGCCCTCCTGCAACTGCCACTGACAGCCAGCTAGAGGCCTGATGCTTATTCTACCCATTAAGACCGGTTTCGGAAAGCACACTGTGGTAGGAGCATAGTTCACACTAAGCTTTAGTGGAGCCAACCTGGCGCAATGTCTTTCCGCAATGGCCTGGAAAGGATGGCGCCGGATTGCGTTCTTCTGGCCTGGCAGCGGTGAGCTACCACCTTGTCAATTCTCAGGGCCTCTTTCGGAACTTGTACTAGGCTGGCCCTTAGTGACATTTCTGCACGTGATGATTTCAGGCTTCTGTCTCCAATCCATTACCCTGGGATGTATCCTATGGAGAGTTGGCTGCCTTCTCACTCTCCTGCATCTGCCACGGACAGCCAGCTAGAGGCCTGATGCTTCATCTACCCATTAAGACCGGTTTCGGAAAGCCCACTGTGGTAGGAGCATAGTTCACACTAAGCCTTAGTGGAGCCAACCTGGCACAATGGCTTTCCGCAATGGCCTGGAAAGGATGGCGCCGGATTGCGTTCTTCTGGCCTGGCAGCGGTGAGCTACCACCTTGTCAATTGTCAGGGCCTCTTCAGAACTTGTACTAGGCTGGCCCTTAGTGACATTTCTGCACGTGATGATTTCAGGCTTCTGTCTCCAATCCATTACCCTGGGATGTATCCTATGGACAGTTGGTTGCCTTCCTGCCCTCCTGCAACTGCCACTGACAGCCAGCTAGAGGCCTGATGCTTATTCTACCCATTAAGACCGGTTTCGGAAAGCCCACAGTGGTAGGAGCATAGTTCACACTAAGCTTTAGTGGAGCCAACCTGGCGCCATGTCTTTCCGCAATGGCCTGGAAAGGATGGCGCCGGATTGCGTTCTTCTGGCCTGGCAGCGGTGAGCTACCACCTTGTCAATTGTCAGGGCCTCTTTCGGAACGTACTAGGCTGGCCCTTAGTGACATTTCTGCACGTGATGATTTCAGGCTTCTGTCTCCATTCCATTACCATGGGATGTATCCTATGGAGAGTTGGCTGCCTTCTCACTCTCCTGCATCTGCCACGGACAGCCAGCTAGAGGCCTGATGCTTCATCTACCCATTAAGACCGGTTTCGGAAAGCCCACTGTGGTAGGAGCATAGTTCACACTAAGCCTTAGTGGTGCCAACCTGGCGCAATGTCTTTCCGCAATGGCCTGGAAAGGATGGCGCCGGATTGCGTTCTTCTGTCCTGGCAGCGGTGAGCTACCACCTTGTCAATTGTCAGGGCCTCTTTCGGAACTTGTACTAGGCTGGCCCTTAGTGACATTTCTGCACGTGATGATTTCAGGCTTCTGTCTCCAATCCATTTCCCTGGGATGTATCCTATGGACAGTTGGCTGCCTTCCTGCCCTCCTGCAACTGCCACTGACAGCCAGCTAGAGGCCTGATGCTTATTCTACCCTTTAAGACCGGTTTCGGACAGCCCACTGTGGTAGGAGCATAGTTCACACTAAGCCTTAGTGTAGCCAACCTGGCGCAATGTCTTTCCGCAATGGCCTGGAAAGGATGGCGCCGGATTGTGTTCTTCTGGCCTGGCAGCGGTGAGCTATCACCTTGTCAATTGTCAGGGCCTCTTTCGGAACTTGTACTAGGCTGGCCCTTAGTGACATTTCTGCACGTGATGATTTCAGGCTCATGTCTCCAATTCATTACCCTGGGATGTATCCTATGGAGAGTTGGCTGCCTTCCTGCCCTCCTGCAACTGCCACGGAGAGCCAGCTATGGGCCTGATGCTTATTCTACCCATTAAGACTGGTTTCGGAAAGCCCACTGTGGTAGGAGCATAGTTCACACTAAGCCTTAGTGGAGCCAACCTGGCGCAATGTCTTTTCGCAATGGCCTGGAAAGGATGGCGCCGGATTGCGTTTTTCTGGCCTGGCAGCGGTGAGCTACCACCTTGTCAATTCTCAGGGCCTCTTTCGGAACTTGTACTAGGCTGGCCCTTAGTGACATTTCTGCACATGATGATTTCAGGCTTCTGTCTCCAATCCATTACCCTGCGATGTATCCTATGGAGACTTGGCTGCCTTCTCACTCTCCTGCATCTGCCACGGACAGCCAGCTAGAGGCCTGATGCTTCATCTACCCATTAAGACCGGTTTCGGAAAGCCCACTGTGGTAGGAGCATAGATCACACTAAGCCTTAGTGGAGCCAACCTGGCAAAATGTCTTTTCACAATGGCCTGGAAAGGATGGCGCCGGATTGCGTTCTTCTGGCGTGGCAGCGGTGAGCTACCACCTTGTCAATTGTCAGGGCCTCTTTAGGAACTTGTACTAGGCTGGCCCTAAGTGACATTTCTGCACGTGATAATTTCAGGCTTATCTCTCCAATCCATTACGCTGGGATGTATCCTATGGAGAGTTGGCTGCCTTCCTGCCCTCCTGCAACTGCCACGGACAGCCAGCTAGAGGCCTGATGCTTATTCTACCCATTAAGACCCGTTTCAGAAAGCCCACTGTGGTAGGAGCATAGTTCACACAATGCCTTAGTGTAGCCAACCTGGCGCAATGTCTTTCCGCAATGGCCTGGAAAGGATGGCACCGGTTTGCGTTCTTCTGGCCTGGCAGCGGTGAGCTACCACCTTGTCAATTGTCAGGGCCTCTTTCGGAACTTGTACTAGGCTGGCCCTTAGTGACATTTCTGCACGTGATGATTTCAGGCTTCTGTCTCCAATCCATTACCCTGGGCTGTATCCTATGGACAGTTGGCTGCCTTCCTGCCCTCCTGCAACTGCCACGAACAACCATCTAGAGGCCTGATGCTTATTCTACCCATTAAGACCGGTTTCGGAAAGCCCACTGTGGTAGGAGCATAGTTAACAATAAGCCATAGTGGAGCCAACCTGGCGCAATGTCTTTCCGCAATGGCCTGGAAAGGATGGCTCCGGATTGCGTTTTTCTGGCCTGGCAGCGGTGAGCTACCACCTTGTCAATTGTCAGGGCCTCTTTCGGAACTTTTACTAGGCTGGCCCTTAGTGACATTTCTGCACATGATGATTTCAGGCTTCTGTCTCCAATCCATTACACTGCGATGTATCCTGTGGAGAGTTGGCTGCCTTCTCACTCTCCTGCATCTGCCACGCACAGCCAGCTAGAGGCCTGATGCTTCATCTACCCATTAAGACCGGTTTCGGAAAGCCCACTGTGGTAGGAGCATAGATCACACTAAGCCTTAGTGGAGCCAACCTGGCAAAATGTCTTTTCACAATGGCCTGGAAAGGATGGCGCCGGATTGCGTTCTTCTGGCGTGGCAGCGGTGAGCTACCACCTTCTCAATTGTCAGGGCCTCTTTAGGAACTTGTACTAGGCTGGCCCTTAGTGACATTTCTGCACGTGATGATTTCAGGCTTCTCTCTCCAATCCATTACCCTGGGATCTATGCTATGGAGAGTTGGCTGCCTTCCTGCCATCCTGCAACTGCCACGAACAACCATCTAGAGGCCTGATGCTTATTCTACCCATTAAGACCGGTTTCGGAAAGCCCACTGTGGTAGGAGCATAGTTCACACTAAGCTTTAGTGGAGCCAACCTGGTGCAATGTCTTTCCGCAAAGGCCTGGAAAGGATGGCGCCGGATTGCCTTCTTCTGGCCTGGCAGCGGTGAACTACCACCTTGTCAATTGTCAGGGCCTCTTTCGGAACTTGTACTAGGCTGGCCCTTAGTGACATTTCTGCACGTGATGATTTCAGGCTTCTGTCTCCAATCCATTACACTTGGATGTATCCTATGGAGAGTTGGCTGCCTTCTCCCTTCCTGCATCTCCCACGGATAGCCAGCTAGAGGCCTGATGCTTCATCTACCCATTAAGACCGGTTTTGGAAAGCCCACTGTGGTAGGAGCATAGTTCACACTAAGCCTTAGTGGTGCCAACCTGGCGCAATGTCTTTCCGCAATGGCCTGGAAAGGATGGCGCCGGATTGCGTTCTTCTGGCCTGGCAGCGGTGAGCTACCACCTTGTCAATTGTCAGGGCCTCTTCAGAACTTGTACTAGGCTGGCCCTTAGTGACATTTCTGCACGTGATGATTTCAGGCTTCTGTCTCCAATCCATTACCCTGGGATGTATCCTATGGACAGTTGGCTGCCTTCCTGCCCTCCTGCAACTGCCACTGACAGCCAGCTAGAGGCCTTATGCTTATTCTACCCATTAAGACCGGTTTCGGAAAGCCCACTGTGGTAGGAGCATAGTTCACACTAAGCTTTAGTGGAGCCAACCTGGCGCAATGTCTTTCCGCAATGGCCTGGAAAGGATGGCGCCGGATTGCGTTCTTCTGTCCTGGCAGCGGTGAGCTACCACCTTGTCAATTGTCAGGGCCTCTTTCGGAACTTGTACTAGGCTGGCCCTTAGTGACATTTCTGCACGTGATGATTTCAGGCTTCTGTCTCCAATCCATTACACTGGGATGTATCCTATGGAGAGTTGGCTGCCTTCTCACTCTCCTGCATCTGCCACGGACAGCCAGCTAGAGGCCTGATGCTTCATCTACCCATTAAGACCGGTTTCGGAAAGCCCACTGTGGTAGGAGCATAGTTCACACTAAGCCTTAGTGGAGCCAACCTGGCACAATGTCTTTCCGCAATGGCCTGGAAAGGATGGCGCCGGATTGCGTTCTTCTGGCCTGGCAGCGGTGAGCTACCACCTTGTCAATTGTCAGGGCCTCTTCAGAACTTGTACTAAGCTGGCCCTTACTGACATTTCTGCACGTGATGATTGCAGGCTTCTGTCTCCAATCCATTACCCTGGGATCTATCCTATGGACAGTTGGCTGCCTTCCTGCCCTCCTGCAACTGCCCCTGACAGCCAGCTAGAGGCCTGATGCTTATTCTACCCATTAAGACCGGTTTCGGAAAGCCCACAGTGGTAGGAGCATAGTTCACACTAAGCTTTAGTGGAGCCAACCTGGCGCCATGTCTTTCCGCAATGGCCTGGAAAGGATGGCGCCGGATTGCGTTCTTCTGGCCTGGCAGCGGTGAGCTACCACCTTGTCAATTGTCAGGGCCTCTTTCGGAACGTACTAGGCTGGCCCTTAGTGACATTTCTGCACGTGATGATTTCAGGCTTCTGTCTCCATTCCATTACAATGGGATGTTTCCTATGGAGAGTTGGCTGCCTTTTCACTCTCCTGCATCTGCCACGGACAGCCAGCTAGAGGCCTGATGCTTCATCTACCCATTAAGACCGGTTTCGGAAAGTCCACTGTGGTAGGAGCATAGTTCACACTAAGCCTTAGTGGTGCCAACCTGGCGCAATATCTTTCCGCAATGGCCTGGAAAGGATGGCGCCGGATTGCGTTCTTCTGGCCTGGCAGCGGTGAGCTACCACCTTGTCAATTGTCAGGGCCTCTTTCGGAACTTGTACTAGGCTGGCCCTTAGTGACATTTCTGCACGTGATGATTTCAGGCTTCTGTCTCCAATCCATTACCCTGGGATGTATCCTATGGAGAGTTGGCTGCCTTCCTGCCCTCCTGCAACTGCCACTGACAGCCAGCTAGAGGCCTGATGCTTATTCTACCCATTAAGACCGGTTTCTGAAAGCCCACTGTGGTAGGAGCATAGTTCACACTAAGCTTTAGTGGAGCCAACCTGGCGCCATGTCTTTCCGCAATGGCCTGGAAAGGATGGCGCCGGATTGCGTTCTTCTGGCCTGGCAGCGGTGAGCTACCACCTTGTCAATTGTCAGGGCCTCTTTCGGAACGTACTAGGCTGGCCCTTAGTGACATTTCTGCACGTGATGATTTCAGGCTTCTGTCTCCATTCCATTACCATGGGATGTATCCTATGGAGAGTTGGCTGCCTTCTCACTCTCCTGCATCTGCCACGGACAGCCAGCTAGAGGCCTGATGCTTCATCTACCCATTAAGACCGGTTTCGGAAAGCCCACTGTGGTAGGAGCATAGTTCACACTAAGCCTTAGTGGTGCCAACCTGGCGCAATGTCTTTCCGCAATGGCCTGGAAAGGATGGCGCCGGATTGCGTTCTTCTGTCCTGGCAGCGGTGAGCTACCAGCTTGTCAATTGTCAGGGCCTCTTTCGGAACTTGTACTAGGCTGGCCCTTAGTGACATTTCTGCACGTGATGATTTCAGGCTTCTGTCTCCAATCCATTACACTGGGATGTATCCTATGGAGAGTTGGCTGCCTTCTCACTCTCCTGCATCTGCCACGGACAGACAGCTAGAGGCCTGATGCTTCATCTACCCATTAAGACCGGTTTCGGAAAGCCCACTGTGGTAGGAGCATAGTTCACACTAAGCTTTAGTGGAGCCAACCTGGCGCAATGTCTTTCCGCAATGGCCTGGAAAGGATGGCGCCGGATTGCGTTCTTCTGGCCTGGCAGCGGTGAGCTACCACCTTGTCAATTGTCAGGGCCTCTTTCGGAACTTGTACTAGGCTGGCCCTTAGTGACATTTCTGCTCGTGATGATTTCAGGCTTCTGTCTCCAATCCATTACACTGGGATGTATCCTATGGAGAGTTGGCTGCCTTCTCACTCTCCTGCATCTGCCACGGACAGCCAGCTAGAGGCCTGATGCTTCATCTACCCATTAAGACCGGTTTCGGAAAGCCCACTGTGGTAGGAGCATAGTTCACACTAAGCCTTAGTGGAGCCAACCTGGCACAATGGCTTTCCGCAATGGCCTGGAAAGGATGGCGCCGGATTGCGTTCTTCTGGCCTGGCAGCGGTGAGCTACCACCTTGTCAATTGTCAGGGCCTCTTCAGAACTTGTACTAAGCTGGCCCTTACTGACATTTCTGCACGTGATGATTTCAGGCTTCTGTCTCCAATCCATTACCCTGGGATCTATCCTATGGACAGTTGGCTGCCTTCCTGCCCTCCTGCAACTGCCACTGACAGCCAGCTAGAGGCCTGATGCTTATTCTACCCATTAAGACCGGTTTCGGAAAGCCCACAGTGGTAGGAGCATAGTTCACACTAAGCTTTAGTGGAGCCAACCTGGCGCCATGTCTTTCCGCAATGGCCTGGAAAGGATGGCGCCGGATTGCGTTCTTCTGGCCTGGCAGCGGTGAGCTACCACCTTGTCAATTGTCAGGGCCTCTTTCGGAACGTACTAGGCTGGCCCTTAGTGACATTTCTGCACGTGATGATTTCAGGCTTCTGTCTCCATTCCATTACCATGGGATGTATCCTATGGAGAGTTGGCTGCCTTCTCACTCTCCTGCATCTGCCACGGACAGCCAGCTAGAGGCCTGATGCTTCATCTACCCATTAAGACCGGTTTCGGAAAGCCCACTGTGGTAGGAGCATAGTTCACACTAAGCGTTAGTGGTGCCAACCTGGCGCAATGTCTTTCCGCAATGGCCTGGAAAGGATGGCGCCGGATTGCGTTCTTCTGGCCTGGCAGCGGTGAGCTACCACCTTGTCAATTGTCAGGGCCTCTTTCGGAACTTGTACTAGGCTGGCCCTTAGTGACATTTCTGCACGTGATGATTTCAGGCTTCTGTCTCCAATCCATTACACTGGGATGTATCCTATGGAGAGTTGGCTGCCTTCTCACTCTCCTGCATCTGCCACGGACAGCCAGCTAGAGGCCTGATGCTTCATCTACACATTAAGACCGGTTTCGGAAAGCCCACTGTGGTAGGAGCATAGTTCACACTAAGCCTTAGTGGTGCCAACCTGGCGCAATGTCTTTCCGCAATGGCCTGGAAAGGATGGCGCCGGATTGCGTTCTTCTGGCCTGGCAGCGGTGAGCTACCACCTTGTCAATTGTCAGGGCCTCTTCAGAACTTGTACTAGGCTGGCCCTTAGTGACATTTCTGCACGTGATGATTTCAGGCTTCTGTCTCCAATCCATTACCCTGGGATGTATCCTATGGACAGTTGGCTGCCTTCCTGCCCTCCTGCAACTGCCACTGACAGCCAGCTAGAGGCCTGATGCTTATTCTACCCATTAAGACCGGTTTCGGAAAGCACACTGTGGTAGGAGCATAGTTCACACTAAGCTTTAGTGGAGCCAACCTGGCGCAATGTCTTTCCGCAATGGCCTGGAAAGGATGGCGCCGGATTGCGTTCTTCTGGCCTGGCAGCGTTGAGCTACCACCTTGTCAATTCTCAGGGCCTCTTTCGGAACTTGTACTAGGCTGGCCCTTAGTGACATTTCTGCACGTGATGATTTCAGGCTTCTGTCTCCAATCCATTACACCGGGATGTATCCTATGGAGTGTTGGCTGCCTTCTCACTCTCCTGCATCTGCCACGGACAGCCAGCTAGAGGCCTGATGCTTCATCTACCCATTAAGACCGGTTTCGGAAAGCCCACTGTGGTAGGAGCATAGTTCACACTAAGCTTTAGTGGAGCCAACCTGGCGCAATGTCTTTCCGCAATGGCCTGGAAAGGATGGCGCCGGATTGCCTTCTTCTGGCCTGGCAGCGGTGAACTACCACCTTGTCAATTGTCAGGGCCTCTTCAGAACTTGTACTAGGCTGGCCCTTAGTGACATTTCTACACGTGATGATTTCAGGCTTCTGTCTCCAATCCATTACACTGGGATGTATCCTATGGAGAGTTGACTGCCTTCTCACTCTCCTGCATCTGCCACGGACAGCCAGCTAGAGGCCTGATGCTTCATCTACCCATTAAGACCGGTTTCGGAAAGCCCACTGTGGTAGGAGCATAGTTCACACTAAGACTTAGTGGTGCCAACCTGGCGCAATGTCTTTCCGCAATGGCCTGGAAAGGATGGCGCCGGATTGCGTTCTTCTGGCCTGGCAGCGGTGAGCTACCACCTTGTCAATTGTCAGGGCCTCTTCAGTTCTTGTACTAGGCTGGCCCTTAGTGACATTTCTGCACGTGATGATTTCAGGCTTCTGTCTCCAATCCATTACCCTGGGATGTATCCTATGGAGAGTTGGCTGCCTTCTCACTCTCCTGCATCTGCCACGGACAGCCAGCTAGAGGCCTGATGCTTATTCTACCCATTAAGACCGGTTTCGGAAAGCCCACTGTGGTAGGAGCATAGTTCACACTAAGCTTTAGTGGAGCCAACCTGGCGCAATGTCTTTCCGCAATGGCCTGGAAAGGATGGCGCCGGATTGCGTTCTTCTGGCCTGGCAGCGGTGAGCTATCACCTTGTCAATTGTCAGGGCCTCTTTCGGAACTTGTACTAGGCTGGCCCTTAGTGACATTTCTGCACGTGATGATTTCAGGCTTCTGTCTCCAATCCATTACCCTGGGATGTATCCTATGGAGAGTTGGCTGCCTTCTCCCTCTCCTGCATCTTCCACGGATAGCCAGCTAGAGCCCTGATGCTTATTCTACCCATTAAGACCGGTTTCGGAAAGCCCACTGTGGTAGGTGCATAGTTCACACTAAGCCTTAGTGGTGCCAACCTGGCGCAATGTCTTTCCGCAATGGCCTGGAAAGGATGGCGCCGGATTGCGTTCTTCTGGCCTGGCAGCGGTGAGCTACCACCTTGTCAATTGTCAGGGCCTCTTCTGAACTTGTAGTAGGCTGGCCATTAGTGACATTTCTGCACGTGATGATTTCAAGCTTCTGTCTCCAATCCATTACCCTGGGATGTATGCTATCGACAGTTGGCTGCCTTCCTGCCCTCCTGCAACTGCCACGGATAGCCAGCTAGAGCCCTGATGCTTATTCTACCCATTAAGACCGGTTTCGGAAAGCCCACTGTGGTAGGAGCATAGTTCACACTAAGCCTTAGTGGAGCCAACCAGGGGCAATGTCTTTCCCCAATGGCCTGGAAAGGATGGCGCCGGATTGCGTTCTTCTGGCCTGGCAGCGGTGAGCTACCACCTTGTCAATTGTCAGGGCCTCTTTCGGAACTTGTACTAGGCTGGCCCTTAGTGACATTTCTGCACGTGATGATTTCAGGCTTCTGTCTCCAATCCACTACCCTGGGATGTATCCTATGGAGAGTTGGCTGCCTTCTCCCTCTCCTGCATCTTCCACGGATAGCCAGCTAGAGGCGTGATGCTTCATCTACCCATTAAGACCGGTTTCGGAAAACCCACTGTGGTAGGTGCATAGTTCACACTAAGCCTTAGTGGTGCCAACCAGGCGCAATGTCTTTCCGCAATGGCCTGGAAAGGATGGCACCGGATTGCGTTCTTCTGGCCTGGCAGCGGTGAGCTACCACCTTGTCAATTGTCAGGGCCTCTTCAGAACTTGTACTAGGCTGGCCCTTAGTGACATTTCTGCACGTGATGATTTCAGGCTTCTGTCTCCAATCCATTACCCTGGGATGTATCCTATGGACAGTTGGCTGCCTTCCTGCCCTCCTGCAACTGCCACTGACAGCCAGCTAGAGGCCTGATGCTTATTCTACCCATTAAGACCGGTTTCGGACAGCCCACTGTGGTAGGAGCATAAGACGTTTTCGCACGGGGCTGAACGGAACGCGAAAAAGACAGCTGCGGACACGTCATCCGCATTGCCCGAGGGCGGCTTGCGCTCCGACGTGTCCGCAGCTGTCTTTTCCGCGTTCGAAATGTAGAGCACTTTAAAGTGCTCTACATGCGTTCCAACGCGGACGAGCCGCCCGCAGGCGTTCGGGAGGAGAAGCGTTCGCGCCTGCTTCTGTCTCCCGAACAGCTGCGGCCGCCTCCGACGCCGGCAAGGCTTCGACAATCAGCTGTTTGACAATCAGCTGATTGTCGATCTGCCTCCGCGGCTGTCTCCGCGCCCCTGGCCGGCAGTTGCCAGCTAAGAAAGCTCCCGGCGCTTTGAGCATTCGCACACAGACGCTCCGGAACGCGTTTACACGCATTCTGGCGCGTCTGTGTGTGAACGGGGAAAGCGCCCGGAGCTGTCTTAAGCTTTCCGCCTGAACGCGTTCCGTTTGGAACGCGTTGCAGTGCGGAAATGCCTATAGTTCACACTAAGCTTTAGTGGAGCCAACCTGGCGCAATGTCTTTCCGCAATGGCCTGGAAAGGATGGCGCCGGATTGCGTTCTTCTGGCCTGGCAGCGGTGAGCTACCACCTTGTCAATTGTCAGGGCCTCTTTCGGAACTTGTACTAGGCTGGCCCTTAGTGACATTTCTGCACGTGATGATTTCAGGCTTCTGTCTCCAATCCATTACCCTTGGATGTATCCTATGGAGAGTTGGCTGCCTTCTCACTCTCCTGCATCTGCCACGGACAGCCAGCTAGAGGCCTGATGCTTCATCTACCCATTAAGACCGGTTTCGGAAAGCCCACTGTGGTAGGAGCATAGTTCACACTAAGCTTTAGTGGAGCCAACCTGGCGCAATGTCTTTCCGCAATGGCCTGGAAAGGATGGCGCCGGATTGCGTTCTTCTGGCCTGGCAGCGGTGTACTACCACCTTGTCAATTGTCAGGGCCTCTTTCGGAACTTGTACTAGGCTGGCCCTTAGTGACATTTCTGCACGTGATGATTTCAGGCTTCTGTCTCCAATCCATTACCCTGGGATGTATCCTATGGACAGTTGGCTGCCTTCCTGCCCTCCTGCAACTGCCACTGACAGCCAGCTACAGGCCTGATGCTTATTCTACCCATTAAGACCGGTTTCGGAAAGCCCACTGTGGTAGGAGCATAGTTCACACTAAGCTTTAGTGGAGCCAACCTGGCGCAATGTCTTTCCGCAATGGCCTGGAAAGGATGGCGCCGGATTGCGTTCTTCTGGCCTGGCAGCGGTGTACTACCACCTTGTGAATTGTCAGGGCCTCTTTCGGAACTTGTACTAGGCTGGCCCTTAGTGACATTTCTGCACGTGATGATTTCAGGCTTCTGTCTCCAATCCATTACACTGGGATGTATCCTATGGAGAGTTGGCTGCCTTCTCACTCTCCTGCATCTGCCACGGACAGCCAGCTAGAGGCCTGATGCTTCATCTACCCATTAAGACCGGTTTCGGAAAGCCCACTGTGGTAGGAGCATAGTTCACACTAAGACTTAGTGGTGCCAACCTGGCGCAATGTCTTTCCGCAATGGCCTGGAAAGGATGGCGCCGGATTGCGTTCTTCTGGCCTGGCAGCGGTGAGCTACCACCTTGTCAATTGTCAGGGCCTCTTCAGTTCTTGTACTAGGCTGGCCCTTAGTGACATTTCTGCACGTGATGATTTCAGGCTTCTGTCTCCAATCCATTACCCTGGGATGTATCCTATGGAGAGTTGGCTGCCTTCTCACTCTCCTGCATCTGCCACGGACAGCCAGCTAGAGGCCTGATGCTTCATCTACCCATTAAGACCGGGTTCGGAAAGCCCACTGTGGTAGGTGCATAGTTCACACTAAGCCTTAGTGGTGCCAACCTGGCGCAATGTCTTTCCGCAATGGCCTGGAAAGGATGGCGCCGGATTGCGTTCTTCTGGCCTGGCAGCGGTGAGCTACCACCTTGTCAATTGTCAGGGCCTCTTCTGAACTTGTAGTAGGCTGGCCCTTAGTGACATTTCTGCACGTGATGATTTCAAGCTTCTGTCTCCAATCCATTACCCTGGGATGTATGCTATCGACAGTTGGCTGCCTTCCTGCCCTCCTGCAACTGCCACGGATAGCCAGCTAGAGCCCTGATGCTTATTCTACCCATTAAGACCGGTTTCGGAAAGCCCACTGTGGTAGGAGCATAGTTCACACTAAGCCTTAGTGGAGCCAACCAGGGGCAATGTCTTTCCCCAATGGCCTGGAAAGGATGGCGCCGGATTGCGTTCTTCTGGCCTGGCAGCGGTGAGCTACCACCTTGTCAATTGTCAGGGCCTCTTTCGGAACTTGTACTAGGCTGGCCCTTAGTGACATTTCTGCACGTGATGATTTCAGGCTTCTGTCTCCAATCCACTACCCTGGGATGTATCCTATGGAGAGTTGGCTGCCTTCTCCCTCTCCTGCATCTTCCACGGATAGCCAGCTAGAGGCGTGATGCTTCATCTACCCATTAAGACCGGTTTCGGAAAACCCACTGTGGTAGGTGCATAGTTCACACTAAGCCTTAGTGGTGCCAACCAGGCGCAATGTCTTTCCGCAATGGCCTGGAAAGGATGGCACCGGATTGCGTTCTTCTGGCCTGGCAGCGGTGAGCTACCACCTTGTCAATTGTCAGGGCCTCTTCAGAACTTGTACTAGGCTGGCCCTTAGTGACATTTCTGCACGTGATGATTTCAGGCTTCTGTCTCCAATCCATTACCCTGGGATGTATCCTATGGACAGTTGGCTGCCTTCCTGCCCTCCTGCAACTGCCACTGACAGCCAGCTAGAGGCCTGATGCTTATTCTACCCATTAAGACCGGTTTCGGACAGCCCACTGTGGTAGGAGCATAAGACGTTTTCGCACGGGGCTGAACGGAACGCGAAAAAGACAGCTGCGGACACGTCATCCGCATTGCCCGAGGGCGGCTTGCGCTCCGACGTGTCCGCAGCTGTGTTTTCCGCGTTCGAAATGTAGAGCACTTTAAAGTGCTCTACATGCGTTCCAACGCGGACGAGCCGCCCGCAGGCGTTCGGGAGGAGAAGCGTTCGCGCCTGCTTCTGTCTCCCGAACAGCTGCGGCCGCCTCCGACGCCGGCAAGGCTTCGACAATCAGCTGTTTGACAATCAGCTGATTGTCGATCTGCCTCCGCGGCTGTCTCCGCGCCCCTGGCCGGCAGTTGCCAGCTAAGAAAGCTCCCGGCGCTTTGAGCATTCGCACACAGACGCTCCGGAACGCGTTTACACGCATTCTGGCGCGTCTGTGTGTGAACGGGGAAAGCGCCCGGAGCTGTCTTAAGCTTTCCGCCTGAACGCGTTCCGTTTGGAACGCGTTGCAGTGCGGAAATGCCTATAGTTCACACTAAGCTTTAGTGGAGCCAACCTGGCGCAATGTCTTTCCGCAATGGCCTGGAAAGGATGGCGCCGGATTGCGTTCTTCTGGCCTGGCAGCGGTGAGCTACCACCTTGTCAATTGTCAGGGCCTCTTTCGGAACTTGTACTAGGCTGGCCCTTAGTGACATTTCTGCACGTGATGATTTCAGGCTTCTGTCTCCAATCCATTACCCTTGGATGTATCCTATGGAGAGTTGGCTGCCTTCTCACTCTCCTGCATCTGCCACGGACAGCCAGCTAGAGGCCTGATGCTTCATCTACCCATTAAGACCGGTTTCGGAAAGCCCACTGTGGTAGGAGCATAGTTCACACTAAGCTTTAGTGGAGCCAACCTGGCGCAATGTCTTTCCGCAATGGCCTGGAAAGGATGGCGCCGGATTGCGTTCTTCTGGCCTGGCAGCGGTGTACTACCACCTTGTCAATTGTCAGGGCCTCTTTCGGAACTTGTACTAGGCTGGCCCTTAGTGACATTTCTGCACGTGATGATTTCAGGCTTCTGTCTCCAATCCATTACCCTGGGATGTATCCTATGGACAGTTGGCTGCCTTCCTGCCCTCCTGCAACTGCCACTGACAGCCAGCTACAGGCCTGATGCTTATTCTACCCATTAAGACCGGTTTCGGAAAGCCCACTGTGGTAGGAGCATAGTTCACACTAAGCTTTAGTGGAGCCAACCTGGCGCAATGTCTTTCCGCAATGGCCTGGAAAGGATGGCGCCGGATTGCGTTCTTCTGGCCTGGCAGCGGTGTACTACCACCTTGTGAATTGTCAGGGCCTCTTTCGGAACTTGTACTAGGCTGGCCCTTAGTGACATTTCTGCACGTGATGATTTCAGGCTTCTGTCTCCAATCCATTACCCTGGGATGTATCCTATGGAGAGTTGGCTGCCTTCTCCCTCTCCTGCATCTGCCACGGATAGCCAGCTAGAGGCCTGATGCTTCATCTACCCATTAAGACCGGTTTCGGAAAGCCCACTGTGGTAGGAGCATAGTTCACACTAAGCCTTAGTGGAGCCAACCTGGCACAATGGCTTTCCGCAATGGCCTGGAAAGGATGGCGCCGGATTGCGTTCTTCTGGCCTGGCAGCGGTGAGCTACCACCTTGTCAATTGTCAGGGCCTCTTCGGAACTTGTACTAGGCTGGCCCTTAGTGACATTTCTGCACGTGATGATTTCAGGCTTCTGTCTCCAATCCATTACCCTGGGATGTATCCTATGGACAGTTGGCTGCCTTCCTGCCCTCCTGCAACTGCCACTGACAGCCACCTAGAGGCCTGATGCTTATTCTACCCATTAAGACCGGTTTCGGAAAGCCCACTGTGGTAGGAGCATAGTTCACACTAAGCTTTAGTGGAGCCAACCTGGCGCAATGTCTTTCCGCAATGGCCTGGAAAGGATGGCGCCGGATTGCGTTCTTCTGGCCTGGCAGCGGTGAGCTACCACCTTATCAATTGTCAGGGCCTCTTTCGGAACTTGTACTAGGCTGGCCCTTAGTGACATTTCTGCACGTGATGATTTCAGGCTTCTGTCTCCAATCCATTACCCTGGGATGTATCCTATGGACAGATGGCTGCCTTCTTGCCCTCCTGCAACTGCCACGGACAGCCAGCTAGAGCCCTGATGCTTATTC
This sequence comes from Aspidoscelis tigris stejnegeri, assembly GCA_023333525.1. Classification (NCBI taxonomy): domain Eukaryota; kingdom Metazoa; phylum Chordata; class Lepidosauria; order Squamata; family Teiidae; genus Aspidoscelis; species Aspidoscelis tigris. The sequence continues at coordinate 4,860,880 of JALMGA010000017.1, forward strand.
TACCCATTAAGACCGGTTTTGGAAAGCCCACTGTGGTAGGAGCATAGTTCACACTAAGCCTTAATGGAGCCAACCTGGCGCAATGTCTTTCCGCAATGGCCTGGAAAGGATGGCGCCGGTTTGCGATCTTCTGGCCTGGCAGCCGTGAGCTACCACCTTGTCAATTGTCAGGGCCTCTTTCGGAACTTGTACTAGGCTGGCCCTTAGTGACATTTCTGCACGTGATGATTTCAGGCTTCTGGCTCCAATCCATTATCCTTGGATGTATCCTATGGAGAGTTGGCTGCCTTCTCCCTCTCCTGCATCTGCCACGGATAGCCAGCTAGAGGCCTGATGCTTCATCTACCCATTAAGACCGGTTTCGGAAAGCCCACTGTGGTAGGAGCATAGTTCACACTAAGCCTTAGTGGTGCCAACCTGGCGCAATGTCTTTCCGCAATGGCCTGGAAAGGATGGCGCCAGATTGCGTTCTTCTGGCCTGGCAGTGGTGAGCTACCACCTTGTCAATTGTCAGGGCCTCTTCGGAACTTGTACTAGGCTGGCCCTAAGTGACATTTCTGCACGTGATGATTTCAGGATTCTGTCTCCAATCCATTACCCTGGGATGTATTCTATGGACAGTTGGCTGCCTTCCTGCCCTCCTGCAACTGCTACTGACAGCCAGCTAGAGGCCTGATGCTTATTCTAACCATTAAGACCGGTTTCGGAAAGCCCACTGTGGTAAGAGCATAGTTCACACTAAGCTTTAGTGGAGCCAACCTGGCGCAATGTCTTTCCGCAATGGCCTGGAAAGGATGGCGCCGGATTGCGTTCTTCTGGCCTGGCAGCGTTGAGCTACCACCTTGTCAATTGTCAGGGCCTCTTTCGGAACTTGTACTAGGCTGGCCCTTAGTGACATTTCTGCACGTGATGATTTCAGGCTTCTGTCTCCAATCCATTACCCTGGGATCTATCCTATGGACAGTTGGCTGCCTTCCTGCCCTCCTGCAACTGCCACTGACAGCCAGCTAGAGGCCTGATGCTTATTCTACCCATTAAGACCGGTTTCGGAAAGCCCACTGTGGTAGGAGCATAGTTCACACTAAGCTTTAGTGGAGCCAACCTGGCGCAATGTCTTTCCGCAATGGCCTGGAAAGGATGGCGCGAGGTTGCGTTCTTCTGGCCTGGCAGCGGTGAGCTACCACCTTGTCAATTCTCAGGGCCTCTTTCGGAACTTGTACTAGGCTGGCCCTTAGTGACATTTCTGCACGTGATGATTTCAGGCTTCTGTCTCCAATCCATTACCCTGGGATGTATCCTACGGAAAGTTGGCTGCCTTCCTGCCCTCCTACAACTGCCACTGACAGCCACCTAGAGGCCTGATGCTTATTCTACCCATTAAGACCGGTTTCGGAAAGCCCACTGTGGTAGGAGCATAGTTCACACTAAGCTTTAGTGGAGCCAACCTGGCGCAATGTCTTTCCGCAATGGCCTGGAAAGGATGGCCCCGGATGGCGTTCTTCTGGCCTGGCAGCGGTGAGCTACCACCTTGTCAATTGTCAGGGCCTCTTTCGGAACTTGTACTAGGCTGGCCCTTAGTGACATTTCTGCACGTGATGATTTCAGGCTTCTGTCTCCAATCCATTACACTGGGATGTATCCTATGGAGAGTTGGCTGCCTTCTCACTCTCCTGCATCTGCCACGTACAGCCAGCTAGAGGCCTGATGCTTCATCTACCCATTAAGACCGGTTTCGGAAAGCCCACTGTGGTAGGAGCATAGATCACACTAAGCCTTAGTGGAGCCAACCTGGCAAAATGTCTTTCCACAATGGCCTGGAAAGGATGGCGCCGGATTGCGTTCTTCTGGCTTGGCAGCGGTGACCTACCACCTTGTCAATTGTCAGGGCCTCTTTCGGAACTTGTACTAGGCTGGCCCTTAGTGACATTTCTGCACGTGATGATTTCAGGCTTCTGTCTCCAATCCATTACCCTTGGATGTATCCTATGGAGAGTTGGCTGCCTTGTCCCTCTCCTGCATCTGCCACGGATAGCCAGCTAGAGGCCTGATGCTTCATCTACCCATTAAGACCGGTTTCGGAAAGCCCACTGTGGTAGGAGCATAGTTCACACTAAGCCTTAGTGGTGCCAACCTGGCGCAATGTCTTTCCGCAATGGCCTGGAAAGGATGGCGCCGGATTGCGTTCTTCTGGCCTGGCAGCGGTGAGCTACCACCTTGTCAATTGTCAGGGCCTCTTCGGAACTTGTACTAGGCTGGCCCTTAGTGACATTTGTGCACGTGATGATTTCAGGTTTCTGTCTCCAATCCATTACCCTGGGATGTATCCTATGGACAATTGGCTGCCTTCCTGCCCTCCTGCAACTGCCACTGACAGCCACCTAGAGGCCTGATGCTTATTCTACCCATTAAGACCGGTTTCGGAAAGCCCACTGTGGTAGGAGCATAGTTCACACTAAGCTTTAGTGGAGCCAACCTGGCGCAATGTCTTTCCGCAATGGCCTGGAAAGGATGGTCCCGGATGGAGTTCTTCTGGCCTGGCAGCGGTGAGCTACCACCTTGTCAATTGTCAGGGCCTCTTTCGGAACTTGTACTAGGCTGGCCCTTAGTGACATTTCTCCACGTGATGATTTCAGGCTTCTGTCTCCAATCCATTACCCTGGGATGTATCCTATGGAGAGTTGGCTTCCTTCCTGCCCACCTGCATCTGCCACGGACAGCCAGCTAGAGGCCTGATGCTTCATCAACCCATTAAGACCGGTTTCGGAAAGCCCACTGTGGTAGGAGCATAGTTCACACTAAGCCTTAGTGTAGCCAACCTGGCGCAATGTCTTTTCGCAATGGCCTGGAAAGGATGGCGCCGGATTGCGTTTTTCTGGCCTGGCAGCGGTGAGCTACCAGCTTGTCAATTGTCAGGGCCTCTTTCGGAACTTGTACTAGGCTGGCCCTAAGTGACATTTCTGCACGTGATAATTTCAGGCTTATCTCTCCAATCCATTACCCTGGGATCTATGCTATGGAGAGTTGGCTGCCTTCCTGCCATCCTGCAACTGCCACGGATAGCCAGCTAGAGCCCTGATGCTTATTCTACCCATTAATACCGGTTTCGGAAAGCCCACTGTGGTAGGAGCATAGTTCACACTAAGCCTTAGTGGAGTCAACCTGGCGCAATGTCTTTCCGCAATGGCCTGGAAAGGATGGCGCCGGATTGCGTTCTTCTGGCCTGGCAGCGGTGAGCTACAACCTCGTCATTTGTCAGGGCCTCTTTCGGAACTTGTACTAGGCTGGCCCTTAGTGACATTTCTGCACGTGATGATTTCAGGCTTCTGTCTCCAATCCATTACCCTGGGCTGTATCCTATGGACAGTTGGCTGCCTTCCTGCCCTCCTGCAACTGCCACGGACAGCCAGCTAGAGGCCTGATGCTTATTCTACCCATTAAGACCCGTTTCGGAAAGCCCACTGTGGTAGGAGCATAGTTCACACAATGCCTTAGTGTAGCCAAACTGGCGCAATGTCTTTCTGCAATAGCCTGGAAAGGATGGCGCCGGATTGCCTTCTTCTGGCCTGGCAGCGGTGAGCTACCACCTTGTCAATTGTCAGGGCCTCTTTCGGAACTTGTACTAGGCTGGCCCTTAGTGACATTTCTGCACGTGATGATTTCAGGCTTCTGTCTCCAATACATTACCCTGGGATGTATCCTATGGAGAGTTGGCTGCCTTCCTGCCCTCCTGCAACTGCCACGGAGAGCCAGCTATGGGCCTGATGCTTATTCTACCCATTAAGACTGGTTTCGGAAAGCCCACTGTAGTAGGAGCATAGATCACACTAAGCCTTAGTGGAGCCAACCTGGCAAAATGTCTTTTCGCAATGGCCTGGAAAGGATGGCGCCGGATTGCGTTTTTCTGGCCTGGCAGCGGTGAGCTATCACCTTGTCAATTGTCAGGGCCTCTTTCGGAACGTACTAGGCTGGCCCTTAGTGACATTTCTGCACGTGATGATTTCAGGCTTCTGTCTCCATTCCATTACCATGGGATGTATCCTATGGAGAGTTGGCTGCCTTCTCACTCTCCTGCATCTGCCACGGACAGCCAGCTAGAGGCCTGATGCTTCATCTACCCATTAAGACCGGTTTCGGAAAGCCCACTGTGGTAGGAGCATAGTTCACACTAAGCCTTAGTGGTGCCAACCTGGCGCAATGTCTTTCCGCAATGGCCTGGAAAGGATGGCGCCGGATTGCGTTCTTCTGGCCTGGCAGCGGTGAGCTACCACCTTGTCAATTGTCAGGGCCTCTTTCGGAACTTGTACTAGGCTGGCCCTTAGTGACATTTCTGCACGTGATGATTTCAGGCTTCTGTCTCCAATCCATTACCCTGGGATGTATCCTATGGACAGTTGGCTGCCTTCCTGCCCTCCTGCAACTGCCACTGACAGCCAGCTAGAGGCCTGATGCTTATTCTACCCATTAAGACCTGTTTCGGACAGCCCACTGTGGTAGGAGCATAGTTCACACTAAGCTTTAGTGGAGCCAACCTGGCGCAATGTCTTTCCGCAATGGCCTGGAAAGGATGGCGCCGGATTGCGTTCTTCTGTCCTGGCAGCGGTGAGCTACCAGCTTGTCAATTGTCAGGGCCTCTTTCGGAACTTGTACTAGGCTGGCCCTTAGTGACATTTCTGCACGTGATGATTTCAGGCTTCTGTCTCCAATCCATTACACTGGGATGTATCCTATGGAGAGTTGGCTGCCTTCTCACTCTCCTGCATCTGCCACGGACAGACAGCTAGAGGCCTGATGCTTCATCTACCCATTAAGACCGGTTTCGGAAAGCCCACTGTGGTAGGAGCATAGTTCACACTAAGCTTTAGTGGAGCCAACCTGGCGCAATGTCTTTCCGCAATGGCCTGGAAAGGATGGCGCCGGATTGCGTTCTTCTGGCCTGGCAGCGGTGAGCTACCACCTTGTCAATTGTCAGGGCCTCTTTCGGAACTTGTACTAGGCTGGCCCTTAGTGACATTTCTGCTCGTGATGATTTCAGGCTTCTGTCTCCAATCCATTACACTGGGATGTATCCTATGGAGAGTTGGCTGCCTTCTCACTCTCCTGCATCTGCCACGGACAGCCAGCTAGAGGCCTGATGCTTCATCTACCCATTAAGACCGGTTTCGGAAAGCCCACTGTGGTAGGAGCATAGTTCACACTAAGCCTTAGTGGAGCCAACCTGGCACAATGGCTTTCCGCAATGGCCTGGAAAGGATGGCGCCGGATTGCGTTCTTCTGGCCTGGCAGCGGTGAGCTACCACCTTGTCAATTGTCAGGGCCTCTTCAGAACTTGTACTAAGCTGGCCCTTACTGACATTTCTGCACGTGATGATTTCAGGCTTCTGTCTCCAATCCATTACCCTGGGATCTATCCTATGGACAGTTGGCTGCCTTCCTGCCCTCCTGCAACTGCCACTGACAGCCAGCTAGAGGCCTGATGCTTATTCTACCCATTAAGACCGGTTTCGGAAAGCCCACAGTGGTAGGAGCATAGTTCACACTAAGCTTTAGTGGAGCCAACCTGGCGCCATGTCTTTCCGCAATGGCCTGGAAAGGATGGCGCCGGATTGCGTTCTTCTGGCCTGGCAGCGGTGAGCTACCACCTTGTCAATTGTCAGGGCCTCTTTCGGAACGTACTAGGCTGGCCCTTAGTGACATTTCTGCACGTGATGATTTCAGGCTTCTGTCTCCATTCCATTACCATGGGATGTATCCTATGGAGAGTTGGCTGCCTTCTCACTCTCCTGCATCTGCCACGGACAGCCAGCTAGAGGCCTGATGCTTCATCTACCCATTAAGACCGGTTTCGGAAAGCCCACTGTGGTAGGAGCATAGTTCACACTAAGCCTTAGTGGTGCCAACCTGGCGCAATGTCTTTCCGCAATGGCCTGGAAAGGATGGCGCCGGATTGCGTTCTTCTGGCCTGGCAGCGGTGAGCTACCACCTTGTCAATTGTCAGGGCCTCTTTCGGAACTTGTACTAGGCTGGCCCTTAGTGACATTTCTGCACGTGATGATTTCAGGCTTCTGTCTCCAATCCATTACCTTGGGATGTATCCTATGGACAGTTGGCTGCCTTCCTGCCCTCCTGCAACTGCCACTGACAGCCAGCTAGAGGCCTGATGCTTATTCTACCCATTAAGACCGGTTTCGGACAGCCCACTGTGGTAGGAGCATAGTTCACACTAAGCTTTAGTGGAGCCAACCTGGCGCAATGTCTTTCCGCAATGGCCTGGAAAGGATGGCGCCGGATTGCGTTCTTCTGTCCTGGCAGCGGTGAGCTACCACCTTGTCAATTGTCAGGGCCTCTTTCGGAACTTGTACTAGGCTGGCCCTTAGTGACATTTCTGCACGTGATGATTTCAGGCTTCTGTCTCCAATCCATTACACTGGGATGTATCCTATGGAGAGTTGGCTGCCTTCTCACTCTCCTGCATCTGCCACGGACAGCCAGCTAGAGGCCTGATGCTTCATCTACCCATTAAGACCGGTTTCGGAAAGCCCACTGTGGTAGGAGCATAGTTCACACTAAGCCTTAGTGGTGCCAACCTGGCGCAATGTCTTTCCGCAATGGCCTGGAAAGGATGGCGCCGGATTGCGTTCTTCTGGCCTGGCAGCGGTGAGCTACCACCTTGTCAATTGTCAGGGCCTCTTCAGAACTTGTACTAGGCTGGCCCTTAGTGACATTTCTGCACGTGATGATTTCAGGCTTCTGTCTCCAATCCATTACCCTGGGATGTATCCTATGGACAGTTGGCTGCCTTCCTGCCCTCCTGCAACTGCCACTGACAGCCAGCTAGAGGCCTGATGCTTATTCTACCCATTAAGACCGGTTTCGGAAAGCACACTGTGGTAGGAGCATAGTTCACACTAAGCTTTAGTGGAGCCAACCTGGCGCAATGTCTTTCCGCAATGGCCTGGAAAGGATGGCGCCGGATTGCGTTCTTCTGGCCTGGCAGCGGTGAGCTACCACCTTGTCAATTCTCAGGGCCTCTTTCGGAACTTGTACTAGGCTGGCCCTTAGTGACATTTCTGCACGTGATGATTTCAGGCTTCTGTCTCCAATCCATTACACCGGGATGTATCCTATGGAGTGTTGGCTGCCTTCTCACTCTCCTGCATCTGCCACGGACAGCCAGCTAGAGGCCTGATGCTTCATCTACCCATTAAGACCGGTTTCGGAAAGCCCACTGTGGTAGGAGCATAGTTCACACTAAGCTTTAGTGGAGCCAACCTGGCGCAATGTCTTTCCGCAATGGCCTGGAAAGGATGGCGCCGGATTGCCTTCTTCTGGCCTGGCAGCGGTGAACTACCACCTTGTCAATTGTCAGGGCCTCTTCAGAACTTGTACTAGGCTGGCCCTTAGTGACATTTCTGCACGTGATGATTTCAGGCTTCTGTCTCCAATCCATTACACTGGGATGTATCCTATGGAGAGTTGGCTGCCTTCTCACTCTCCTGCATCTGCCACGGACAGCCAGCTAGAGGCCTGATGCTTCATCTACCCATTAAGACCGGTTTCGGAAAGCCCACTGTGGTAGGAGCATAGTTCACACTAAGACTTAGTGGTGCCAACCTGGCGCAATGTCTTTCCGCAATGGCCTGGAAAGGATGGCGCCGGATTGCGTTCTTCTGGCCTGGCAGCGGTGAGCTACCACCTTGTCAATTGTCAGGGCCTCTTCAGTTCTTGTACTAGGCTGGCCCTTAGTGACATTTCTGCACGTGATGATTTCAGGCTTCTGTCTCCAATCCATTACCCTGGGATGTATCCTATGGAGAGTTGGCTGCCTTCTCACTCTCCTGCATCTGCCACGGACAGCCAGCTAGAGGCCTGATGCTTATTCTACCCATTAAGACCGGTTTCGGAAAGCCCACTGTGGTAGGAGCATAGTTCACACTAAGCTTTAGTGTAGCCAACCTGGCGCAATGTCTTTCCGCAATGGCCTGGAAAGGATGGCGCCGGATTGCGTTCTTCTGGCCTGGCAGCGGTGAGCTATCACCTTGTCAATTGTCAGGGCCTCTTTCGGAACTTGTACTAGGCTGGCCCTTAGTGACATTTCTGCACGTGATGATTTCAGGCTTCTGTCTCCAATCCATTACCCTGGGATGTATCCTATGGAGAGTTGGCTGCCTTCTCCCTCTCCTGCATCTTCCACGGATAGCCAGCTAGAGCCCTGATGCTTATTCTACCCATTAAGACCGGTTTCGGAAAGCCCACTGTGGTAGGTGCATAGTTCACACTAAGCCTTATTGGTGCCAACCTGGCGCAATGTCTTTCCGCAATGGCCTGGAAAGGATGGCGCCGGATTGCGTTCTTCTGGCCTGGCAGCGGTGAGCTACCACCTTGTCAATTGTCAGGGCCTCTTCTGAACTTGTAGTAGGCTGGCCCTTAGTGACATTTCTGCACGTGATGATTTCAAGCTTCTGTCTCCAATCCATTACCCTGGGATGTATGCTATCGACAGTTGGCTGCCTTCCTGCCCTCCTGCAACTGCCACGGATAGCCAGCTAGAGCCCTGATGCTTATTCTACCCATTAAGACCGGTTTCGGAAAGCCCACTGTGGTAGGAGCATAGTTCACACTAAGCCTTAGTGGAGCCAACCAGGGGCAATGTCTTTCCCCAATGGCCTGGAAAGGATGGCGCCGGATTGCGTTCTTCTGGCCTGGCAGCGGTGAGCTACCACCTTGTCAATTGTCAGGGCCTCTTTCGGAACTTGTACTAGGCTGGCCCTTAGTGACATTTCTGCACGTGATGATTTCAGGCTTCTGTCTCCAATCCACTACCCTGGGATGTATCCTATGGAGAGTTGGCTGCCTTCTCCCTCTCCTGCATCTTCCACGGATAGCCAGCTAGAGGCGTGATGCTTCATCTACCCATTAAGACCGGTTTCGGAAAACCCACTGTGGTAGGTGCATAGTTCACACTAAGCCTTAGTGGTGCCAACCAGGCGCAATGTCTTTCCGCAATGGCCTGGAAAGGATGGCACCGGATTGCGTTCTTCTGGCCTGGCAGCGGTGAGCTACCACCTTGTCAATTGTCAGGGCCTCTTCAGAACTTGTACTAGGCTGGCCCTTAGTGACATTTCTGCACGTGATGATTTCAGGCTTCTGTCTCCAATCCATTACCCTGGGATGTATCCTATGGACAGTTGGCTGCCTTCCTGCCCTCCTGCAACTGCCACTGACAGCCAGCTAGAGGCCTGATGCTTATTCTACCCATTAAGACCGGTTTCGGACAGCCCACTGTGGTAGGAGCATAAGACGTTTTCGCACGGGGCTGAACGGAACGCGAAAAAGACAGCTGCGGACACGTCATCCGCATTGCCCGAGGGCGGCTTGCGCTCCGACGTGTCCGCAGCTGTCTTTTCCGCGTTCGAAATGTAGAGCACTTTAAAGTGCTCTACATGCGTTCCAACGCGGACGAGCCGCCCGCAGGCGTTCGGGAGGAGAAGCGTTCGCGCCTGCTTCTGTCTCCCGAACAGCTGCGGCCGCCTCCGACGCCGGCAAGGCTTCGACAATCAGCTGTTTGACAATCAGCTGATTGTCGATCTGCCTCCGCGGCTGTCTCCGCGCCCCTGGCCGGCAGTTGCCAGCTAAGAAAGCTCCCGGCGCTTTGAGCATTCGCACACAGACGCTCCGGAACGCGTTTACACGCATTCTGGCGCGTCTGTGTGTGAACGGGGAAAGCGCCCGGAGCTGTCTTAAGCTTTCCGCCTGAACGCGTTCCGTTTGGAACGCGTTGCAGTGCGGAAATGCCTATAGTTCACACTAAGCTTTAGTGGAGCCAACCTGGCGCAATGTCTTTCCGCAATGGCCTGGAAAGGATGGCGCCGGATTGCGTTCTTCTGGCCTGGCAGCGGTGAGCTACCACCTTGTCAATTGTCAGGGCCTCTTTCGGAACTTGTACTAGGCTGGCCCTTAGTGACATTTCTGCACGTGATGATTTCAGGCTTCTGTCTCCAATCCATTACCCTGGGATGTATCCTATGGACAGTTGGCTGCCTTCCTGCCCTCCTGCAACTGCCACTGACAGCCAGCTACAGGCCTGATGCTTATTCTACCCATTAAGACCGGTTTCGGAAAGCCCACTGTGGTAGGAGCATAGTTCACACTAAGCTTTAGTGGAGCCAACCTGGCGCAATGTCTTTCCGCAATGGCCTGGAAAGGATGGCGCCGGATTGCGTTCTTCTGGCCTGGCAGCGGTGTACTACCACCTTGTGAATTGTCAGGGCCTCTTTCGGAACTTGTACTAGGCTGGCCCTTAGTGACATTTCTGCACGTGATGATTTCAGGCTTCTGTCTCCAATCCATTACACTGGGATGTATCCTATGGAGAGTTGGCTGCCTTCTCACTCTCCTGCATCTGCCACGGACAGCCAGCTAGAGGCCTGATGCTTCATCTACCCATTAAGACCGGTTTCGGAAAGCCCACTGTGGTAGGAGCATAGTTCACACTAAGACTTAGTGGTGCCAACCTGGCGCAATGTCTTTCCGCAATGGCCTGGAAAGGATGGCGCCGGATTGCGTTCTTCTGGCCTGGCAGCGGTGAGCTACCACCTTGTCAATTGTCAGGGCCTCTTCAGTTCTTGTACTAGGCTGGCCCTTAGTGACATTTCTGCACGTGATGATTTCAGGCTTCTGTCTCCAATCCATTACCCTGGGATGTATCCTATGGAGAGTTGGCTGCCTTCTCACTCTCCTGCATCTGCCACGGACAGCCAGCTAGAGGCCTGATGCTTATTCTACCCATTAAGACCGGTTTCGGAAAGCCCACTGTGGTAGGAGCATAGTTCACACTAAGCTTTAGTGGAGCCAACCTGGCGCAATGTCTTTCCGCAATGGCCTGGAAAGGATGGCGCCGGATTGCGTTCTTCTGGCCTGGCAGCGGTGAGCTATCACCTTGTCAATTGTCAGGGCCTCTTTCGGAACTTGTACTAGGCTGGCCCTTAGTGACATTTCTGCACGTGATGATTTCAGGCTTCTGTCTCCAATCCATTACCCTGGGATGTATCCTATGGAGAGTTGGCTGCCTTCTCACTCTCCTGCATCTGCCACGGACAGCCAGCTAGAGGCCTGATGCTTCATCTACCCATTAAGACCGGGTTCGGAAAGCCCACTGTGGTAGGAGCATAGTTCACACTAAGCTTTAGTGGAGCCAACCTGGCGCAATGTCTTTCCGCAATGGCCTGGAAAGAATGGCGCCGGATTGCGTTCTTCTGGCCTGGCAGCGGTGTCCTACCACCTTGTCAATTGTCAGGGCCTCTTTCGGAACTTGTACTAGGCTGGCCCTTAGTGACATTTCTGCACGTGATGATTTCAGGCTTCTGTCTCCAATCCATTACCCTGGGATGTATCCTATGGAGAGTTGGCTGCCTTCTCCCTCTCCTGCATCTTCCACGGATAGCCAGCTAGAGCCCTGATGCTTATTCTACCCATTAAGACCGGTTTCGGAAAGCCCACTGTGGTAGGTGCATAGTTCACACTAAGCCTTAGTGGTGCCAACCTGGCGCAATGTCTTTCCGCAATGGCCTGGAAAGGATGGCGCCGGATTGCGTTCTTCTGGCCTGGCAGCGGTGAGCTACCACCTTGTCAATTGTCAGGGCCTCTTCTGAACTTGTAGTAGGCTGGCCCTTAGTGACATTTCTGCACGTGATGATTTCAAGCTTCTGTCTCCAATCCATTACCCTGGGATGTATGCTATCGACAGTTGGCTGCCTTCCTGCCCTCCTGCAACTGCCACGGATAGCCAGCTAGAGCCCTGATGCTTATTCTACCCATTAAGACCGGTTTCGGAAAGCCCACTGTGGTAGGAGCATAGTTCACACTAAGCCTTAGTGGAGCCAACCAGGGGCAATGTCTTTCCCCAATGGCCTGGAAAGGATGGCGCCGGATTGCGTTCTTCTGGCCTGGCAGCGGTGAGCTACCACCTTGTCAATTGTCAGGGCCTCTTTCGGAACTTGTACTAGGCTGGCCCTTAGTGACATTTCTGCACGTGATGATTTCAGGCTTCTGTCTCCAATCCACTACCCTGGGATGTATCCTATGGAGAGTTGGCTGCCTTCTCCCTCTCCTGCATCTTCCACGGATAGCCAGCTAGAGGCGTGATGCTTCATCTACCCATTAAGACCGGTTTCGGAAAACCCACTGTGGTAGGTGCATAGTTCACACTAAGCCTTAGTGGTGCCAACCAGGCGCAATGTCTTTCCGCAATGGCCTGGAAAGGATGGCACCGGATTGCGTTCTTCTGGCCTGGCAGCGGTGAGCTACCACCTTGTCAATTGTCAGGGCCTCTTCAGAACTTGTACTAGGCTGGCCCTTAGTGACATTTCTGCACGTGATGATTTCAGGCTTCTGTCTCCAATCCATTACCCTGGGATGTATCCTATGGACAGTTGGCTGCCTTCCTGCCCTCCTGCAACTGCCACTGACAGCCAGCTAGAGGCCTGATGCTTATTCTACCCATTAAGACCGGTTTCGGACAGCCCACTGTGGTAGGAGCATAAGACGTTTTCGCACGGGGCTGAACGGAACGCGAAAAAGACAGCTGCGGACACGTCATCCGCATTGCCCGAGGGCGGCTTGCGCTCCGACGTGTCCGCAGCTGTCTTTTCCGCGTTCGAAATGTAGAGCACTTTAAAGTGCTCTACATGCGTTCCAACGCGGACGAGCCGCCCGCAGGCGTTCGGGAGGAGAAGCGTTCGCGCCTGCTTCTGTCTCCCGAACAGCTGCGGCCGCCTCCGACGCCGGCAAGGCTTCGACAATCAGCTGTTTGACAATCAGCTGATTGTCGATCTGCCTCCGCGGCTGTCTCCGCGCCCCTGGCCGGCAGTTGCCAGCTAAGAAAGCTCCCGGCGCTTTGAGCATTCGCACACAGACGCTCCGGAACGCGTTTACACGCATTCTGGCGCGTCTGTGTGTGAACGGGGAAAGCGCCCGGAGCTGTCTTAAGCTTTCCGCCTGAACGCGTTCCGTTTGGAACGCGTTGCAGTGCGGAAATGCCTATAGTTCACACTAAGCTTTAGTGGAGCCAACCTGGCGCAATGTCTTTCCGCAATGGCCTGGAAAGGATGGCGCCGGATTGCGTTCTTCTGGCCTGGCAGCGGTGAGCTACCACCTTGTCAATTGTCAGGGCCTCTTTCGGAACTTGTACTAGGCTGGCCCTTAGTGACATTTCTGCACGTGATGATTTCAGGCTTCTGTCTCCAATCCATTACCCTGGGATGTATCCTATGGACAGTTGGCTGCCTTCTCACTCTCCTGCATCTGCCACGGACAGCCAGCTAGAGGCCTGATGCTTCATCTACCCATTAAGACCGGTTTCGGAAAGCCCACTGTGGTAGGAGCATAGTTCACACTAAGCTTTAGTGGAGCCAACCTGGCGCAATGTCTTTCCGCAATGGCCTGGAAAGGATGGCGCCGGATTGCGTTCTTCTGGCCTGGCAGCGGTGTACTACCACCTTGTCAATTGTCAGGGCCTCTTTCGGAACTTGTACTAGGCTGGCCCTTAGTGACATTTCTGCACGTGATGATTTCAGGCTTCTGTCTCCAATCCATTACCCTGGGATGTATCCTATGGACATTTGGCTGCCTTCCTGCCCTCCTGCAACTGCCACTGACAGCCAGCTACAGGCCTGATGCTTATTCTACCCATTAAGACCGGTTTCGGAAAGCCCACTGTGGTAGGAGCATAGTTCACACTAAGCTTTAGTGGAGCCAACCTGGCGCAATGTCTTTCCGCAATGGCCTGGAAAGGATGGCGCCGGATTGCGTTCTTCTGGCCTGGCAGCGGTGTACTACCACCTTGTGAATTGTCAGGGCCTCTTTCGGAACTTGTACTAGGCTGGCCCTTAGTGACATTTCTGCACGTGATGATTTCAGGCTTCTGTCTCCAATCCATTACCCTGGGATGTATCCTATGGAGAGTTGGCTGCCTTCTCCCTCTCCTGCATCTGCCACGGATAGCCAGCTAGAGGCCTGATGCTTCATCTACCCATTAAGACCGGTTTCGGAAAGCCCACTGTGGTAGGAGCATAGTTCACACTAAGCCTTAGTGGAGCCAACCTGGCACAATGGCTTTCCGCAATGGCCTGGAAAGGATGGCGCCGGATTGCGTTCTTCTGGCCTGGCAGCGGTGAGCTACCACCTTGTCAATTGTCAGGGCCTCTTCGGAACTTGTACTAGGCTGGCCCTTAGTGACATTTCTGCACGTGATGATTTCAGGCTTCTGTCTCCAATCCATTACCCTGGGATGTATCCTATGGACAGTTGGCTGCCTTCCTGCCCTCCTGCAACTGCCACTGACAGCCACCTAGAGGCCTGATGCTTATTCTACCCATTAAGACCGGTTTCGGAAAGCCCACTGTGGTAGGAGCATAGTTCACACTAAGCTTTAGTGGAGCCAACCTGGCGCAATGTCTTTCCACAATGGCCTGGAAAGGATGGCGCCGGATTGCGTTCTTCTGGCCTGGCAGCGGTGAGCTACCACCTTATCAATTGTCAGGGCCTCTTTCGGAACTTGTACTAGGCTGGCCCTTAGTGACATTTCTGCACGTGATGATTTCAGGCTTCTGTCTCCAATCCATTACCCTGGGATGTATCCTATGGACAGATGGCTGCCTTCTTGCCCTCGTGCAACTGCCACGGACAGCCAGCTAGAGCCCTGATGCTTATTCTACCCATTAAGACCGGTTTTGGAAAGCCCACTGTGGTAGGAGCATAGTTCACACTAAGCCTTAATGGAGCCAACCTGGCGCAATGTCTTTCCGCAATGGCCTGGAAAGGATGGCACCGGTTTGCGATCTTCTGGCCTGGCAGCCGTGAGCTACCACCTTGTCAATTGTCAGGGCCTCTTTCGGAACTTGTACTAGGCTGGCCCTTAGTGACATTTCTGCACGTGATGATTTCAGGCTTCTGGCTCCAATCCATTATCCTTGGATGTATCCTATGGAGAGTTGGCTGCCTTCTCCCTCTCCTGCATCGGCCACGGATAGCCAGCTAGAGGCCTGATGCTTCATCTACCCATTAAGACCGGTTTCGGAAAGCCCACTGTGGTAGGAGCATAGTTCACACTAAGCCTTAGTGGTGCCACCCTGGCGCAATGTCTTTCCGCAATGGCCTGGAAAGGATGGCGCCAGATTGCGTTCTTCTGGCCTGGCAGTGGTGAGCTACCACCTTGTCAATTGTCAGGGCCTCTTCGGAACTTGTACTAGGCTGGCCCTAAGTGACATTTCTGCACGTGATGATTTCAGGATTCTGTCTCCAATCCATTACCCTGGGATGTATTCTATGGACAGTTGGCTGCCTTCCTGCCCTCCTGCAACTGCTACTGACAGCCAGCTAGAGGCCTGATGCTTATTCTAACCATTAAGACCGGTTTCGGAAAGCCCACTGTGGTAAGAGCATAGTTCACACTAAGCTTTAGTGGAGCCAACCTGGCGCAATGTCTTTCCGCAATGGCCTGGAAAGGATGGCGCCGGATTGCGTTCTTCTGGCCTGGCAGCGTTGAGCTACCACCTTGTCAATTGTCAGGGCCTCTTTCGGAACTTGTACTAGGCTGGCCCTTAGTGACATTTCTGCACGTGATGATTTCAGGCTTCTGTCTCCAATCCATTACCCTGGGATCTATCCTATGGACAGTTGGCTGCCTTCCTGCCCTCCTGCAACTGCCACTGACAGCCAGCTAGAGGCCTGATGCTTATTCTACCCATTAAGACCGGTTTCGGAAAGCCCACTGTGGTAGGAGCATAGTTCACACTAAGCTTTAGTGGAGCCAACCTGGCGCAATGTCTTTCCGCAATGGCCTGGAAAGGATGGCGCCGGATTGCGTTTTTCTGTCCTGGCAGCGGTGAACTACCACCTTGTCAATTGTCAGGGCCTCTTTCGGAACTTGTACTAGGCTGGCCCTTAGTGACATTTCTGCACATGATGATTTCAGGCTTCTGTCTCCAATCCATTACCCTGCGATGTATCCTATGGAGAGTTGGCTGCCTTCTCACTCTTCTGCATCTGCCACGGACAGCCAGCTAGAGGCCTGATGCTTCATCAACCCATTAAGACCGGTTTCGGAAAGCCCACTGTGGTAGGAGCAAAGTTCACACTAAGCCTTAGTGGAGCCAACCTGGCACAATGTCTTTCCGCAATGGCCTGGAAAGGATGGCGCGAGGTTGCGTTCTTCTGGCCTGGCAGCGGTGAGCTACCACCTTGTCAATTCTCAGGGCCTCTTTCGGAACTTGTACTAGGCTGGCCCTTAGTGACATTTCTGCACGTGATGATTTCAGGCTTCTGTCTCCAATCCATTACCCTGGGATGTATCCTACGGAAAGTTGGCTGCCTTCCTGCCCTCCTACAACTGCCACTGACAGCCACCTAGAGGCCTGATGCTTATTCTACCCATTAAGACCGGTTTCGGAAAGCCCACTGTGGTAGGAGCATAGTTCACACTAAGCTTTAGTGGAGCCAACCTGGCGCAATGTCTTTCCGCAATGGCCTGGAAAGGATGGCCCCGGATGGCGTTCTTCTGGCCTGGCAGCGGTGAGCTACCACCTTGTCAATTGTCAGGGCCTCTTTCGGAACTTGTACTAGGCTGGCCCTTAGTGACATTTCTGCACGTGATGATTTCAGGCTTCTGTCTCCAATCCATTACACTGGGATGTATCCTATGGAGAGTTGGCTGCCTTCTCACTCTCCTGCATCTGCCACGTACAGCCAGCTAGAGGCCTGATGCTTCATCTACCCATTAAGACCGGTTTCGGAAAGCCCACTGTGGTAGGAGCATAGATCACACTAAGCCTTAGTGGAGCCAACCTGGCAAAATGTCTTTCCACAATGGCCTGGAAAGGATGGCGCCGGATTGCGTTCTTCTGGCTTGGCAGCGGTGAGCTACCACCTTGTCAATTGTCAGGGCCTCTTTCGGAACTTGTACTAGGCTGGCCCTTAGTGACATTTCTGCACGTGATGATTTCAGGCTTCTGTCTCCAATCCATTACCCTTGGATGTATCCTATGGAGAGTTGGCTGCCTTGTCCCTCTCCTGCATCTGCCACGGATAGCCAGCTAGAGGCCTGATGCTTCATCTACCCATTAAGACCGGTTTCGGAAAGCCCACTGTGGTAGGAGCATAGTTCACACTAAGCCTTAGTGGTGCCAACCTGGCGCAATGTCTTTCCGCAATGGCCTGGAAAGGATGGCGCCGGATTGCGTTCTTCTGGCCTGGCAGCGGTGAGCTACCACCTTGTCAATTGTCAGGGCCTCTTCGGAACTTGTACTAGGCTGGCCCTTAGTGACATTTCTGCACGTGATGATTTCAGGCTTCTGTCTCCAATCCATTACCCTGGGATGTATCCTATGGACAGTTGGCTGCCTTCCTGCCCTCCTGCAACTGCCACTGACAGCCACCTAGAGGCCTGATGCTTATTCTACCCATTAAGACCGGTTTCGGAAAGCCCACTGTGGTAGGAGCATAGTTCACACTAAGCTTTAGTGGAGCCAACCTGGCGCAATGTCTTTCCGCAATGGCCTGGAAAGGATGGTCCCGGATGGCGTTCTTCTGGCCTGGCAGCGGTGAGCTACCACCTTGTCAATTGTCAGGGCCTCTTTCGGAACTTGTACTAGGCTGGCCCTTAGTGACATTTCTGCACGTGATGATTTCAGGCTTCTGTCTCCAATCCATTACCCTGGGATGTATCCTATGGAGAGTTGGCTGCCTTCCTGCCCTCCTGCATCTGCCACGGACAGCCAGCTAGAGGCCTGATGCTTCATCAACCCATTAAGACCGGTTTCGGAAAGCCCACTGTGGTAGGAGCATAGTTCACACTAAGCCTTAGTGTAGCCAACCTGGCGCAATGTCTTTCCGCAATGGCCTGGAAAGGATGGCGCCGGATTGTGTTCTTCTGGCCTGGCAGCGGTGAGCTATCATCTTGTCAATTGTCAGGGCCTCTTTCGGAACTTGTACTAGGCTGGCCCTTAGTGACATTTCTGCACGTGATGATTTCAGGCTCATGTCTCCAATTCATTACCCTGGGATGTATCCTATGGAGAGTTGGCTGCCTTCCTGCCCTCCTGCAACTGCCACGGAGAGCCAGCTATGGGCCTGATGCTTATTCTACCCATTAAGACTGGTTTCGGAAAGCCCACTGTGGTAGGAGCATAGTTCACACTAAGCCTTAGTGGAGCCAACCTGGCGCAATGTCTTTTCGCAATGGCCTGGAAAGGATGGCGCCGGATTGCGTTTTTCTGGCCTGGCAGCGGTGAGCTACCACCTTGTCAATTGTCAGGGCCTCTTTCGGAACTTGTACTAGGCTGGCCCTTAGTGACATTTCTGCACATGATGATTTCAGGCTTCTGTCTCCAATCCATTACCCTGCGATGTATCCTATGGAGAGTTGGCTGCCTTCTCACTCTCCTGCATCTGCCACGGACAGCCAGCTAGAGGCCTGATGCTTCATCTACCCATTAAGACCGGTTTCGGAAAGCCCACTGTGGTAGGAGCATAGATCACACTAAGCCTTAGTGGAGCCAACCTGGCAAAATGTCTTTTCACAATGGCCTGGAAAGGATGGCGCCGGATTGCGTTCTTCTGGCGTGGCAGCGGTGAGCTACCACCTTGTCAATTGTCAGGGCCTCTTTAGGAACTTGTACTAGGCTGGCCCTTAGTGACATTTCTGCACGTGATGATTTCAGGCTTCTGTCTCCAATACATTACCCTGGGATGTATCCTATGGAGAGTTGGCTGCCTTCCTGCCCTCCTGCAACTGCCACGGAGAGCCAGCTATGGGCCTGATGCTTATTCTACCCATTAAGACTGGTTTCGGAAAGCCCACTGTGGTAGGAGCATAGATCACACTAAGCCTTAGTGGAGCCAACCTGGCAAAATGTCTTTTCGCAATGGCCTGGAAAGGATGGCGCCGGATTGCGTTTTTCTGGCCTGGCAGCGGTGAGCTACCACCTTGTCAATTCTCAGGGCCTCTTTCGGAACTTGTACTAGGCTGGCCCTTAGTGACATTTCTGCACATGATGATTTCAGGCTTCTGTCTCCAATCCATTACCCTGCGATGTATCCTATGGAGACTTGGCTGCCTTCTCACTCTCCTGCATCTGCCACGGACAGCCAGCTAGAGGCCTGATGCTTCATCTACCCATTAAGACCGGTTTCGGAAAGCCCACTGTGGTAGGAGCATAGATCACACTAAGCCTTAGTGGAGCCAACCTGGCAAAATGTCTTTTCACAATGGCCTGGAAAGGATGGCGCCGGATTGCGTTCTTCTGGCGTTGCAGCGGTGAGCTACCACCTTGTCAATTGTCAGGGCCTCTTTAGGAACTTGTACTAGGCTGGCCCTAAGTGACATTTCTGCACGTGATAATTTCAGGCTTATCTCTCCAATCCATTACCCTGGGATCTATGCTATGGAGAGTTGGCTGCCTTCCTGCCATCCTGCAACTGCCACGGATAGCCAGCTAGAGCCCTGATGCTTATTCTACCCATTAAGACCGGTTTCGGAAAGCCCACTGTGGTAGGAGCATAGTTAACAATAAGCCATAGTGGAGCCAACCTGGCGCAATGTCTTTCCGCAATGGCCTGGAAAGGATGGCTCCGGATTGCGTTTTTCTGGCCTGGCAGCGGTGAGCTACCACCTTGTCAATTGTCAGGGCCTCTTTCGGAACTTTTACTAGGCTGGCCCTTAGTGAAATTTCTGCACATGATGATTTCAGGCTTCTGTCTCCAATCCATTACACTGCGATGTATCCTGTGGAGAGTTGGCTGCCTTCTCACTCTCCTGCATCTGCCACGCACAGCCAGCTAGAGGCCTGATGCTTCATCTACCCATTAAGACCGGTTTCGGAAAGCCCACTGTGGTAGGAGCATAGATCACACTAAGCCTTAGTGGAGCCAACCTGGCAAAATGTCTTTTCACAATGGCCTGGAAAGGATGGCGCCGGATTGCGTTCTTCTGGCGTGGCAGCGGTGAGCTACCACCTTCTCAATTGTCAGGGCCTCTTTCGGAACTTGTACTAGGCTGGCCCTTAGTGACATTTCGGCACGTGATGATTTCAGGCTTCTCTCTCCAATCCATTACCCTGGGATCTATGCTATGGAGAGTTGGCTGCCTTCCTGCCATCCTGCAACTGCCACGGATAGCCAGCTAGAGCCCTGATGCTTATTCTACCCATTAATACCGGTTTCGGAAAGCCCACTGTGGTAGGAGCATAGTTCACACTAAGCCTTAGTGGAGTCAACCTGGCGCAATGTCTTTCCGCAATGGCCTGGAAAGGATGGCGCCGGATTGCGTTCTTCTGGCCTGGCAGCGGTGAGCTACCACCTCGTCATTTGTCAGGGCCTCTTTCGGAACTTGTACTAGGCTGGCCCTTAGTGACATTTCTGCACGTGATGATTTCAGGCTTCTGTCTCCAATCCATTACCCTGGGCTGTATCCTATGGACAGTTGGCTGCCTTCCTGCCCTCCTGCAACTGCCACGGACAGCCAGCTAGAGGCCTGATGCTTATTCTACCCATTAAGACCCGTTTCGGAAAGCCCACTGTGGTAGGAGCATAGTTCACACAATGCCTTAGTGTAGCCAAACTGGCGCAATGTCTTTCTGCAATAGCCTGGAAAGGATGGCGCCGGATTGCCTTCTTCTGGCCTGGCAGCGGTGAGCTACCACCTTGTCAATTGTCAGGGCCTCTTTCGGAACTTGTACTAGGCTGGCCCTTAGTGACATTTCTGCACATGATGATTTCAGGTTTCTCTCTCCAATCCATTACCCTGGGATGTATCCTATGAACAGTTGGCTGCCTTCCTGCCCTCCTGCAACTACCACGAACAACCATCTAGAGGCCTGATGCTTATTCTACCCATTAAGACCGGTTTCGGAAACCCAACTGTGGTAGGAGCATAGTTCACAATAAGCCTTAGTGGAGCCAACCTGGCGCAATGTCTTTCCGCAATGGCCCGGAAAGGATGGCGCCTGATTGCGTTCTTCTGACCTGGCAGCGGTGAGCTACCACCTTGTCAATTGTCAGGGCCTCTTTCGGAACTTGTACTAGGCTGGCCCTTAGTGACATTTCTGCACGTGATGATTTCAGGCTTCTGTCTCCAATCCATAACCCTTGGATGTATCCTATGGAGAGTTGGCTGCCTTCTCCCTCTCCTGCATCTGCCACGGACAGCCAGCTAGAGGCCTGATGCTTCATCAACCCATTAAGACCGGTTTCGGAAAGCCCACTGTGGTAGGAGCATAGTTCACACTAAGCCTTAGTGGAGCCAACCTGGCACAATGTCTTTCCGCAACGGCCTGGAAAGGATGGCGCCAAATTGCGTTCTTCTGGCCTGGCAGCGGTGAGCTACCACCTTGTCAATTGTCAGGGTCTCTTTCGGAACTTGTACTAGGCTGGCCCTTAGTGACATTTCTGCACGTGATGATTTCAGGCTTCTGTCTCCAATCCATTACCCTGGGATGTATCCTATGGAGAGTTGGCTGCCTTCCTGCCCTCCTGCATCTGCCACGGACAGCCAGCTAGAGGCCTGATGCTTCATCAACCCATTAAGACCGGTTTCGGAAAGCCCACTGTGGTAGGAGCATAGTTCACACTAAGCCTTAGTGTAGCCAACCTGGCGCAATGTCTTTCCGCAATGGCCTGGAAAGGATGGCGCCGGATTGTGTTCTTCTGGCCTGGCAGCGGTGAGCTATCATCTTGTCAATTGTCAGGGCCTCTTTCGGAACTTGTACTAGGCTGGCCCTTAGTGACATTTCTGCACGTGATGATTTCAGGCTCATGTCTCCAATTCATTACCCTGGGATGTATCCTATGGAGAGTTGGCTGCCTTCCTGCCCTCCTGCAACTGCCACGGAGAGCCAGCTATGGGCCTGATGCTTATTCTACCCATTAAGACTGGTTTCGGAAAGCCCACTGTGGTAGGAGCATAGTTCACACTAAGCCTTAGTGGAGCCAACCTGGCGCAATGTCTTTTCGCAATGGCCTGGAAAGGATGGCGCCGGATTGCGTTTTTCTGGCCTGGCAGCGGTGAGCTACCACCTTGTCAATTGTCAGGGCCTCTTTCGGAACTTGTACTAGGCTGGCCCTTAGTGACATTTCTGCACATGATGATTTCAGGCTTCTGTCTCCAATCCATTACCCTGCGATGTATCCTATGGAGAGTTGGCTGCCTTCTCACTCTCCTGCATCTGCCACGGACAGCCAGCTAGAGGCCTGATGCTTCATCTACCCATTAAGACCGGTTTCGGAAAGCCCACTGTGGTAGGAGCATAGATCACACTAAGCCTTAGTGGAGCCAACCTGGCAAAATGTCTTTTCACAATGGCCTGGAAAGGATGGCGCCGGATTGCGTTCTTCTGGCGTGGCAGCGGTGAGCTACCACCTTGTCAATTGTCAGGGCCTCTTTAGGAACTTGTACTAGGCTGGCCCTTAGTGACATTTCTGCACGTGATGATTTCAGGCTTCTGTCTCCAATACATTACCCTGGGATGTATCCTATGGAGAGTTGGCTGCCCTCCTGCCCTCCTGCAACTGCCACGGAGAGCCAGCTATGGGCCTGATGCTTATTCTACCCATTAAGACTGGTTTCGGAAAGCCCACTGTGGTAGGAGCATAGATCACACTAAGCCTTAGTGGAGCCAACCTGGCAAAATGTCTTTTCGCAATGGCCTGGAAAGGATGGCGCCGGATTGCGTTTTTCTGGCCTGGCAGCGGTGAGCTATCACCTTGTCAATTGTCAGGGCCTCTTTCGGAACTTGTACTAGGCTGGCCCTTAGTGACATTTCTGCACGTGATGATTTCAGGCTTCTGTCTCCAATCCATTACCCTGGGCTGTATCCTATGGACAGTTGGCTGCCTTCCTGCCCTCCTGCAACTGCCACGGACAGCCAGCTAGAGGCCTGATGCTTATTCTACCCATTAAGACCCGTTTCGGAAAGCCCACTGTGGTAGGAGCATAGTTCACACAATGCCTTAGTGTAGCCAAACTGGCGCAATGTCTTTCTGCAATAGCCTGGAAAGGATGGCGCCGGATTGCCTTCTTCTGGCCTGGCAGCGGTGAGCTACCACCTTGTCAATTGTCAGGGCCTCTTTCGGAACTTGTACTAGGCTGGCCCTTAGTGACATTTCTGCACATGATGATTTCAGGTTTCTCTCTCCAATCCATTACCCTGGGATGTATCCTATGAACAGTTGGCTGCCTTCCTGCCCTCCTGCAACTGCCACGAACAACCATCTAGAGGCCTGATGCTTATTCTACCCATTAAGACCGGTTTCGGAAACCCCACTGTGGTAGGAGCATAGTTCACAATAAGCCTTAGTGGAGCCAACCTGGCGCAATGTCTTTCCGCAATGGCCCGGAAAGGATGGCGCCTGATTGCGTTCTTCTGACCTGGCAGCGGTGAGCTACCACCTTGTCAATTGTCAGGGCCTCTTTCGGAACTTGTACTAGGCTGGCCCTTAGTGACATTTCTGCACGTGATGATTTCAGGCTTCTGTCTCCAATCCATAACCCTTGGATGTATCCTATGGAGAGTTGGCTGCCTTCTCCCTCTCCTGCATCTGCCACGGACAGCCAGCTAGAGGCCTGATGCTTCATCAACCCATTAAGACCGGTTTCGGAAAGCCCACTGTGGTAGGAGCATAGTTCACACTAAGCCTTAGTGGAGCCAACCTGGCACAATGTCTTTCCGCAACGGCCTGGAAAGGATGGCGCCAAATTGCGTTCTTCTGGCCTGGCAGCGGTGAGCTACCACCTTGTCAATTGTCAGGGTCTCTTTCGGAACTTGTACTAGGCTGGCCCTTAGTGACATTTCTGCACGTGATGATTTCAGGCTTCTGTCTCCAATCCATTACCCTGGGATGTATCCTATGGAGAGTTGGCTGCCTTCCTGCCCTCCTGCATCTGCCACGGACAGCCAGCTAGAGGCCTGATGCTTCATCAACCCATTAAGACCGGTTTCGGAAAGCCCACTGTGGTAGGAGCATAGTTCACACTAAGCCTTAGTGTAGCCAACCTGGCGCAATGTCTTTCCGCAATGGCCTGGAAAGGATGGCGCCGGATTGTGTTCTTCTGGCCTGGCAGCGGTGAGCTATCATCTTGTCAATTGTCAGGGCCTCTTTCGGAACTTGTACTAGGCTGGCCCTTAGTGACCTTTCTGCACGTGATGATTTCAGGCTCATGTCTCCAATTCATTACCCTGGGATGTATCCTATGGAGAGTTGGCTGCCTTCCTGCCCTCCTGCAACTGCCACGGAGAGCCAGCTATGGGCCTGATGCTTATTCTACCCATTAAGACTGGTTTCGGAAAGCCCACTGTGGTAGGAGCATAGTTCACACTAAGCCTTAGTGGAGCAAACCTGGTGCAATGTCTTTTCGCAATGGCCTGGAAAGGATGGCGCCGGATTGCGTTTTTCTGGCCTGGCAGCGGTGAGCTACCACCTTGTCAATTGTCAGGGCCTCTTTCGGAACTTGTACTAGGCTGGCCCTTAGTGACATTTCTGCACATGATGATTTCAGGCTTCTGTCTCCAATCCATTACCCTGCGATGTATCCTATGGAGAGTTGGCTGCCTTCTCACTCTCCTGCATCTGCCACGGACAGCCAGCTAGAGGCCTGATGCTTCATCTACCCATTAAGACCGGTTTCGGAAAGCCCACTGTGGTAGGAGCATAGATCACACTAAGCCTTAGTGGAGCCAACCTGGCAAAATGTCTTTTCACAATGGCCTGGAAAGGATGGCGCCGGATTGCGTTCTTCTGGCGTGGCAGCGGTGAGCTACCACCTTGTCAATTGTCAGGGCCTCTTTAGGAACTTGTACTAGGCTGGCCCTTAGTGACATTTCTGCACGTGATGATTTCAGGCTTCTGTCTCCAATACATTACCCTGGGATGTATCCTATGGAGAGTTGGCTGCCTTCCTGCCCTCCTGCAACTGCCACGGAGAGCCAGCTATGGGCCTGATGCTTATTCTACCCATTAAGACTGGTTTCGGAAAGCCCACTGTGGTAGGAGCATAGATCACACTAAGCCTTAGTGGAGCCAACCTGGCAAAATGTCTTTTCGCAATGGCCTGGAAAGGATGGCGCCGGATTGCGTTTTTCTGGCCTGGCAGCGGTGAGCTATCACCTTGTCAATTGTCAGGGCCTCTTTCGGAACTTGTACTAGGCTGGCCCTTAGTGACATTTCTGCACGTGATGATTTCAGGTTTCTCTCTCCAATCCATTACCCTGGGATGTATCCTATGGAGAGTTGGCTGCCTTCCTGCCCTTCTGCAACTGCCACGGATAGCCAGCTAGAGCCCTGATGCTTATTCTACCCATTAAGACCGATTAAGGAAAGCCCACTGTGGTAGGAGCATAGTTCACACTAAGCCTTACTGTAGCCAACCAGGGGCAATGTCTTTCCGCAATGGCTTGGAAAGGATGGGGCCTGATTGCGTTCTTCTGGCCTGGCAGCGGTGAGCTACCACCTTGTCAATTGTCAGGGCCTCTTTCGGAACTTGTGCTAGGCTGGCCCTTAGTGACATTTCTGCACGTGATGATTTCAGGTTTCTGTCTCCAATCCATAACCCTTGGATGTATCCTATGGAGAGTTGGCTGCCTTCCTGCCCTCCTGCAACTGCCACGGACAGCCAGCTAGAGGCCTGATGCTTATTCTACTCATTAACACCGGTTTCGGAAAGCCCACTGTGGTAGGACCATAGTTCACACTATGCCTTACTGTAGTCAACCTGGCGCAATGTCTTTCCGCAATGGCCTGGAAAGGATGGCGCCGGATTGTGTTCTTCTGGCCTGGCAGCGGTGAGCTCTCACCTTGTCAATTGTCAGGGCCTCTTTCGGAACTTGTACTAGGCTGGCCCTTAGTGACATTTCTGCACGTGATGATTTCAGGCTTCTGTCTCCAATCCATTACCCTGGGATGTATCCTATGGAGAGTTGGCTGCCTTCTCACTCTTCTGCATCTGCCACGGACAGCCAGCTAGAGGCCTGATGCTTCATCAACCCATTAAGACCGGTTTCGGAAAGCCCTCTGTGGTAGGAGCATAGTTCACACTAAGCCTTAGTGGAGCCAACCTGGCACAATGTCTATCCGCAATGGCCTGGAAAGGATGGCGCGAGGTTGCGTTCTTCTGGCCTGGCAGCGGTGAGCTACCACCTTGTCAATTCTCAGGGCCTCTTTCGGAACTTGTACTAGGCTGGCCCTTAGTGACATTTCTGCACGTGATGATTTCAGGCTTCTGTCTCCAATCCATTACCCTGGGATGTATCCTACGGAAAGTTGGCTGCCTTCCTGCCCTCCTACAACTGCCACTGACAGCCACCTAGAGGCCTGATGCTTATTCTACCCATTAAGACCGGTTTCGGAAAGCCCACTGTGGTAGGAGCATAGTTCACACTAAGCTTTAGTGGAGCCAACCTGGCGCAATGTCTTTCCGCAATGGCCTGGAAAGGATGGCGCCGGATGGCGTTCTTCTGGCCTGGCAGCGGTGAGCTACCACCTTGTCAATTGTCAGGGCCTCTTCGGAACTTGTACTAGGCTGGCCCTTAGTGACATTTCTGCACGTGATGATTTCAGGCTTCTGTCTCCAATCCATTACACTGGGATGTATCCTATGGAGAGTTGGCTGCCTTCTCACTCTCCTGCATCTGCCACGTACAGCCAGCTAGAGGCCTGATGCTTCATCTACCCATTAAGACCGGTTTCGGAAAGCCCACTGTGGTAGGAGCATAGATCACACTAAGCCTTAGTGGAGCCAACCTGGCAAAATGTCTTTCCACAATGGCCTGGAAAGGATGGCGCCGGATTGCGTTTTTCTGGCTTGGCAGCGGTGAGCTACCACCTTGTCAATTGTCAGGGCCTCTTTCGGAACTTGTACTAGGCTGGCCCTTAGTGAAATTTCTGCACGTGATGATTTCAGGCTACTGTCTCCAATCCATTACCCTGGGATGTATCCTATGGACAGTTGGCTGCCTTCCTGCCCTCCTGCAACTGCCAGGGATAGCCAGCTAGAACCCTGATGCTTCATCTACCCATTAAGACCGGTTTCGGAAAGCCCACTGTGGTAGGAGCATAGTTCACACTAAGCCTTAGTGGAGCCAACCTGGCGCAATGTCTTTCCGCAATGGCCTGGAAAGGATGGCGCCGGATTGCGTTCTTCTGGCCTGGCAGCGGTGACCTACCACCTTGTCAATTGTCAGGGCCTCTTTCAGAACTTGTATTAGGCTGGCCCTTAGTGACATTTCTGCACGTGATGATTTCAGGCTTCTGTCTCCAATCCATTACCCTTGGATGTATCCTATGGAGAGTTGGCTGCCGTCTCCCTCTCCTGCATCTGCCACGGATAGCCAGCTAGAGGCCTGATGCTTCATCTACCCATTAAGGCCGGTTTCGGAAAGCCCACTGTGGTAGGAGCATAGTTCACACTAAGCCTTAGTGGTGCCAACCTGGCGCAATGTCTTTCCGCAATGGCCTGGAAAGGATGGCGCCGGATTGCATTCTTCTGGCCTGGCAGTGGTGAGCTACCACCTTGTCAATTGTCAGGGCCTCTTCGGAACTAGTACTAGGCTGGCCCTTAGTGACATTTCTGCACGTGATGATTTCAGGCTTCTGTCTCCAATCCATTACCCTGGGATGTATCCTATGGACAGTTGGCTGCCTTCCTGCCCTCCTGCAACTGCCACTGACAGCCACCTAGAGGCCTGATGCTTATTCTACCCATTAAGACCGGTTTCGGAAAGCCCACTGTGGTAGGAGCATAGTTCACACTAAGCTTTAGTGGAGCCAACCTGGCGCAATGTCTTTCCGCAATGGCCTGGAAAGGATGGCGCCGGATTGCGTTCTTCTGGCCTGGCAGCGGTGAACTACCACCTTGTGAATTGTCAGGGCCTCTTTCGGAACTTGTACTAGGCTGGCCCTTAGTGACATTTCTGCACGTGATGATTTCAGGCTTCTGTCTCCAATCCATTACCCTGGGATGTATCCTATGGAGAGTTGGCTGCCTTCTCCCTCTCCTGCATCTGCCACGGATAGCCAGCTAGAGGCCTGATGCTTCATCTACCCATTAAGACCGGTTTCGGAAAGCCCACTGTGGTAGGAGCATAGTTCACACTAAGCCTTAGTGGAGCCAACCTGGCACAATGGCTTTCCGCAATGGCCTGGAAAGGATGGCGCCGGATTGCGTTCTTCTGGCCTGGCAGCGGTGAGCTACCACCTTGTCAATTGTCAGGGCCTCTTCGGAACTTGTACTAGGCTGGCCCTTAGTGACATTTCTGCACGTGATGATTTCAGGCTTCTGTCTCCAATCCATTACCCTGGGATGTATCCTATGGACAGTTGGCTGCCTTCCTGCCCTCCTGCAACTGCCACTGACAGCCACCTAGAGGCCTGATGCTTATTCTACCCATTAAGACCGGTTTCGGAAAGCCCACTGTGGTAGGAGCATAGTTCACACTAAGCTTTAGTGGAGCCAACCTGGCGCAATGTCTTTCCGCAATGGCCTGGAAAGGATGGCGCCGGATTGCGTTCTTCTGGCCTGGCAGCGGTGAGCTACCACCTTATCAATTGTCAGGGCCTCTTTCGGAACTTGTACTAGGCTGGCCCTTAGTGACATTTCTGCACGTGATGATTTCAGGCTTCTGTCTCCAATCCATTACCCTGGGATGTATCCTATGGACAGATGGCTGCCTTCTTGCCCTCCTGCAACTGCCACGGACAGCCAGCTAGAGCCCTGATGCTTATTCTACCCATTAAGACCGGTTTTGGAAAGCCCACTGTGGTAGGAGCATAGTTCACACTAAGCCTTAATGGAGCCAACCTGGCGCAATGTCTTTCCGCAATGGCCTGGAAAGGATGGCGCCGGTTTGCGATCTTCTGGCCTGGCAGCCGTGAGCTACCACCTTGTCAATTGTCAGGGCCTCTTCGGAACTTGTACTAGGCTGGCCCTAAGTGACATTTCTGCACGTGATGATTTCAGGATTCTGTCTCCAATCCATTACCCTGGAATGTATTCTATGGACAGTTGGCTGCCTTCCTGCCCTCCTGCAACTGCGACTGACAGCCAGCTAGAGGCCTGATGCTTATTCTAACCATTAAGACCGGTTTCGGAAAGCCCACTGTGGTAAGAGCATAGTTCACACTAAGCTTTAGTGGAGCCAACCTGGCGCAATGTCTTTCCGCAATGGCCTGGAAAGGATGGCGCCGGATTGCGTTCTTCTGGCCTGGCAGCGGTGAGCTACCACCTTGTCAATTGTCAGGGCCTCTTTCGGAACTTGTACTAGGCTGGCCCTTAGTGACATTTCTGCACGTGATGATTTCAGGCTTCTGTCTCCAATCCATTACCCTGGGATCTATCCTATGGACAGTTGGCTGCCTTCCTGCCCTCCTGCAACTGCCACTGACAGCCAGCTAGAGGCCTGATGCTTATTCTACCCATTAAGACCGGTTTCGGAAAGCCCACTGTGGTAGGAGCATAGTTCACACTAAGCTTTAGTGGAGCCAACCTGGCGCAATGTCTTTCCGCAATGGCCTGGAAAGGATGGCGCCGGATTGCGTTTTTCTGTCCTGGCAGCGGTGAACTACCACCTTGTCAATTGTCAGGGCCTCTTTCGGAACTTGTACTAGGCTGGCCCTTAGTGACATTTCTGCACATGATGATTTCAGGCTTCTGTCTCCAATCCATTACCCTGCGATGTATCCTATGGAGAGTTGGCTGCCTTCTCACTCTTCTGCATCTGCCACGGACAGCCAGCTAGAGGCCTGATGCTTCATCAACCCATTAAGACCGGTTTCGGAAAGCCCACTGTGGTAGGAGCATAGTTCACACTAAGCCTTAGTGGAGCCATCCTGGCACAATGTCTTTCCGCAATGGCCTGGAAAGGATGGCGCGAGGTTGCGTTCTTCTGGCCTGGCAGCGGTGAGCTACCACCTTGTCAATTCTCAGGGCCTCTTTCGGAACTTGTACTAGGCTGGCCCTTAGTGACATTTCTGCACGTGATGATTTCAGGCTTCTGTCTCCAATCCATTACCCTGGGTTGTATCCTACGGAAAGTTGGCTGCCTTCCTGCCCTCCTACAACTGCCACTGACAGCCACCTAGAGGCCTGATGCTTATTCTACCCATTAAGACCGGTTTCGGAAAGCCCACTGTGGTAGGAGCATAGTTCACACTAAGCTTTAGTGGAGCCAACCTGGCGCAATGTCTTTCCGCAATGGCCTGGAAAGGATGGCGCCGGATGGCGTTCTTCTGGTCTGGCAGCGGTGAGCTACCACCTTGTCAATTGTCAGGGCCTCTTTCGGAACTTGTACTAGGCTGGCCCTTAGTGACATTTCTGCACGTGATGATTTCAGGCTTCTGTCTCCAATCCATTACACTGGGATGTATCCTATGGAGAGTTGGCTGCCTTCTCACTCTCCTGCATCTGCCACGTACAGCCAGCTACAGGCCTGATGCTTCATCTACCCATTAAGACCGGTTTCGGAAAGCCCACTGTGGTAGGAGCATAGATCACACTAAGCCTTAGTGGAGCCAACCTGGCAAAATATCTTTCCACAATGGCCTGGAAAGGATGGCGCCGGATTGCGTTCTTCTGGCTTGGCAGCGGTGAGCTACCACCTTGTCAATTGTCAGGGCCTCTTTCGGAACTTGTACTAGGCTGGCCCTTAGTGACATTTCTGCACGTGATGATTTCAGGCTTCTGTCTCCAATCCATTACCCTTGGATGTATCCTATGGAGAGTTGGCTGCCTTGTCCCTCTCCTGCATCTGCCACGGATAGCCAGCTAGAGGCCTGATGCTTCATCTACCCATTAAGACCGGTTTCGGAAAGCCCACTGTGGTAGGAGCATAGTTCACACTAAGCCTTAGTGGTGCCAACCTGGCGCAATGTCTTTCCGCAATGGCCTGGAGAGGATGGCGCCGGATTGCGTTCTTCTGGCCTGGCAGCGGTGAGCTACCACCTTGTCAATTGTCAGGGCCTCTTCGGAACTTGTACTAGGCTGGCCCTTAGTGACATTTCTGCACGTGATGATTTCAGGCTTCTGTCTCCAATCCATTACCCTGGGATGTATCCTATGGACAGTTGGCTGCCTTCCTGCCCTCCTGCAACTGCCACTGACAGCCACCTAGAGGCCTGATGCTTATTCTACCCATTAAGACCGGTTTCGGAAAGCCCACTGTGGTAGGAGCATAATTCACCCTAAGCTTTAGTGGAGCCAACCTGGCGCAATGTCTTTCCGCAATGGCCTGGAAAGGATGGCGCCGGATGGCGTTCTTCTGGCCTGGCAGCGGTGAGCTACCACCTTGTCAATTGTCAGGGCCTCTTTCGGAACTTGTACTAGGCTGGCCCTTAGTGACATTTCTGCACGTGATGATTTCAGGCTTCTGTCTCCAATCCATTACACTGGGATGTATCCTATGGAGAGTTGGCTGCCTTCTCACTCTCCTGCATCTGCCACGTACAGCCAGCTAGAGGCCTGATGCTTCATCTACCCATTAAGACCGGTTTCGGAAAGCCCACTGTGGTAGGAGCATAGATCACACTAAGCCTTAGTGGAGCCAACCTGGCAAAATGTCTTTCCACAATGGCCTGGAAAGGATGGCGCCGGATTGCGTTCTTCTGGCTTGGCAGCGGTGAGCTACCACCTTGTCAATTGTCAGGGCCTCTTTCGGAACTTGTACTAGGCTGGCCCTTAGTGACATTTCTGCACGTGATGATTTCAGGCTTCTGTCTCCAATCCATTACCCTTGGATGTATCCTATGGAGAGTTGGCTGCCTTGTCCCTCTCCTGCATCTGCCACGGATAGCCAGCTAGAGGCCTGATGCTTCATCTACCCATTAAGACCGGTTTCGGAAAGCCCACTGTGGTAGGAGCATAGTTCACACTAAGCCTTAGTGGTGCCAACCTGGCGCAATGTCTTTCCGCAATGGCCTGGAAAGGATGGCGCCGGATTGCGTTCTTCTGGCCTGGCAGCGGTGAGCTACCACCTTGTCAATTGTCAGGGCCTCTTCGGAACTTGTACTAGGCTGGCCCTTAGTGACATTTCTGCACGTGATGATTTCAGGCTTCTGTCTCCAATCCATTACCCTGGGATGTATCCTATGGACAGTTGGCTGCCTTCTCCCTCTCCTGCATCTGCCACGGATAGCCAGCTAGAGGCCTGATGCTTCATCTACCCATTAAGACCGGTTTCGGAAAGCCCACTGTGGTAGGAGCATAGTTCACACTAAGCTTTAGTGGAGCCAACCTGGCGCAATGTCTTTCCGCAATGGCCTGGAAAGGATGGCGCCGGATTGCGTTCTTCTGGCCTGGCAGCGGTGAGCTACCACCTTGTGAATTGTCAGGGCCTCTTTCGGAACTTGTACTAGGCTGGCCCTTAGTGACATTTCTGCACGTGATGATTTCAGGCTTCTGTCTCCAATCCATTACACTGGGATGTATCCTATGGAGAGTTGGCTGCCTTCTCACTCTCCTGCATCTGCCACGTACAGCCAGCTAGAGGCCTGATGCTTCATCTACCCATTAAGACCGGTTTCGGAAAGCCCACTGTGGTAGGAGCATAGATCACACTAAGCCTTAGTGGAGCCAACCTGGCAAAATGTCTTTCCACAATGGCCTGGAAAGGATGGCGCCGGATTGCGTTCTTCTGGCTTGGCAGCGGTGAGCTACCACCTTGTCAATTGTCAGGGCCTCTTTCGGAACTTGTACTAGGCTGGCCCTTAGTGACATTTCTGCACGTGATGATTTCAGGCTTCTGTCTCCAATCCATTACCCTTGGATGTATCCTATGGAGAGTTGGCTGCCTTGTCCCTCTCCTGCATCTGCCACGGATAGCCAGCTAGAGGCCTGATGCTTCATCTACCCATTAAGACCGGTTTCGGAAAGCCCACTATGGTAGGAGCATAGTTCACACTAAGCCTTAGTGGTGCCAACCTGGCGCAATGTCTTTCCGCAATGGCCTGGAAAGGATGGCGCCGGATTGCGTTCTTCTGGCCTGGCAGCGGTGAGCTACCACCTTGTCAATTGTCAGGGCCTCTTCGGAACTTGTACTAGGCTGGCCCTTAGTGACATTTCTGCACGTGATGATTTCAGGCTTCTGTCTCCAATCCATTACACTGGGATGTATCCTATGGAGAGTTGGCTGCCTTCTCACTCTCCTGCATCTGCCACGTACAGCCAGCTAGAGGCCTGATGCTTCATCTACCCATTAAGACTGGTTTCGGAAAGCCCACTGTGGTAGGAGCATAGTTCACACTAAGCCTTAGTGGAGCCAACCTGGCGCAATGTCTTTCCGCAATGGCCTGGAAAGGATGGCGCCGGATTGCGTTTTTCTGTCCTGGCAGCGGTGAACTACCACCTTGTCAATTGTCAGGGCCTCTTCGGAACTTGTACTAGGCTGGCCCTTAGTGACATTTCTGCACGTGATGATTTCAGGCTTCTGTCTCCAATCCATTACCCTGGGATGTATCCTATGGACAGTTGGCTGCCTTCCTGCCCTCCTGCAACTGCCACTGACAGCCACCTAGAGGCCTGATGCTTATTCTACCCATTAAGACCGGTTTCGGAAAGCCCACTGTGGTAGGAGCATAGTTCACACTAAGCTTTAGTGGAGCCAACCTGGCGCAATGTCTTTCCGCAATGGCCTGGAAAGGATGGCGCCGGATGGCGTTCTTCTGGCCTGGCAGCGGTGAGCTACCACCTTGTCAATTGTCAGGGCCTCTTTCGGAACTTGTACTAGGCTGGCCCTTAGTGACATTTCTGCACGTGATGATTTCAGGCTTCTGTCTCCAATCCATTACACTGGGATGTATCCTATGGAGAGTTGGCTGCCTTCTCACTCTCCTGCATCTGCCACGTACAGCCAGCTAGAGGCCTGATGCTTCATCTACCCATTAAGACCGGTTTCGGAAAGCCCACTGTGGTAGGAGCATAGATCACACTAAGCCTTAGTGGAGCCAACCTGGCAAAATGTCTTTCCACAATGGCCTGGAAAGGATGGCGCCGGATTGCGTTCTTCTGGCTTGGCAGCGGTGAGCTACCACCTTGTCAATTGTCAGGGCCTCTTTCGGAACTTGTACTAGGCTGGCCCTTAGTGACATTTCTGCACGTGATGATTTCAGGCTTCTGTCTCCAATCCATTACCCTTGGATGTATCCTATGGAGAGTTGGCTGCCTTGTCCCTCTCCTGCATCTGCCACGGATAGCCAGCTAGAGGCCTGATGCTTCATCTACCCATTAAGACCGGTTTCGGAAAGCCCACTGTGGTAGGAGCATAGTTCACACTAAGCCTTAGTGGTGCCAACCTGGCGCAATGTCTTTCCGCAATGGCCTGGAAAGGATGGCGCCGGATTGCGTTCTTCTGGCCTGGCAGCGGTGAGCTACCACCTTGTCAATTGTCAGGGCCTCTTCGGAACTTGTACTAGGCTGGCCCTTAGTGACATTTCTGCACGTGATGATTTCAGGCTTCTGTCTCCAATCCATTACCCTGGGATGTATCCTATGGACAGTTGGCTGCCTTCCTGCCCTCCTGCAACTGCCACTGACAGCCACCTAGAGGCCTGATGCTTATTCTACCCATTAAGACCGGTTTCGGAAAGCCCACTGTGGTAGGAGCATAATTCACCCTAAGCTTTAGTGGAGCCAACCTGGCGCAATGTCTTTCCGCAATGGCCTGGAAAGGATGGCGCCGGATGGCGTTCTTCTGGCCTGGCAGCGGTGTGCTACCACCTTGTCAATTGTCAGGGCCTCTTTCGGAACTTGTACTAGGCTGGCCCTTAGTGACATTTCTGCACGTGATGATTTCAGGCTTCTGTCTCCAATCCATTACACTGGGATGTATCCTATGGAGAGTTGGCTGCCTTCTCACTCTCCTGCATCTGCCACGTACAGCCAGCTAGAGGCCTGATGCTTCATCTACCCATTAAGACCGGTTTCGGAAAGCCCACTGTGGTAGGAGCATAGATCACACTAAGCCTTAGTGGAGCCAACCTGGCAAAATGTCTTTCCACAATGGCCTGGAAAGGATGGCGCCGGATTGCGTTCTTCTGGCTTGGCAGCGGTGAGCTACCACCTTGTCAATTGTCAGGGCCTCTTTCGGAACTTGTACTAGGCTGGCCCTTAGTGACATTTCTGCACGTGATGATTTCAGGCTTCTGTCTCCAATCCATTACCCTTGGATGTATCCTATGGAGAGTTGGCTGCCTTGTCCCTCTCCTGCATCTGCCACGGATAGCCAGCTAGAGGCCTGATGCTTCATCTACCCATTAAGACCGGTTTCGGAAAGCCCACTGTGGTAGGAGCATAGTTCACACTAAGCCTTAGTGGTGCCAACCTGGCGCAATGTCTTTCCGCAATGGCCTGGAAAGGATGGCGCCGGATTGCGTTCTTCTGGCCTGGCAGCGGTGAGCTACCACCTTGTCAATTGTCAGGGCCTCTTCGGAACTTGTACTAGGCTGGCCCTTAGTGACATTTCTGCACGTGATGATTTCAGGCTTCTGTCTCCAATCCATTACCCTGGGATGTATCCTATGGACAGTTGGCTGCCTTCTCCCTCTCCTGCATCTGCCACGGATAGCCAGCTAGAGGCCTGATGCTTCATCTACCCATTAAGACCGGTTTCGGAAAGCCCACTGTGGTAGGAGCATAGTTCACACTAAGCTTTAGTGGAGCCAACCTGGCGCAATGTCTTTCCGCAATGGCCTGGAAAGGATGGCGCCGGATTGCGTTCTTCTGGCCTGGCAGCGGTGAGCTACCACCTTGTGAATTGTCAGGGCCTCTTTCGGAACTTGTACTAGGCTGGCCCTTAGTGACATTTCTGCACGTGATGATTTCAGGCTTCTGTCTCCAATCCATTACACTGGGATGTATCCTATGGAGAGTTGGCTGCCTTCTCACTCTCCTGCATCTGCCACGTACAGCCAGCTAGAGGCCTGATGCTTCATCTACCCATTAAGACCGGTTTCGGAAAGCCCACTGTGGTAGGAGCATAGATCACACTAAGCCTTAGTGGAGCCAACCTGGCAAAATGTCTTTCCACAATGGCCTGGAAAGGATGGCGCCGGATTGCGTTCTTCTGGCTTGGCAGCGGTGAGCTACCACCTTGTCAATTGTCAGGGCCTCTTTCGGAACTTGTACTAGGCTGGCCCTTAGTGACATTTCTGCACGTGATGATTTCAGGCTTCTGTCTCCAATCCATTACCCTTGGATGTATCCTATGGAGAGTTGGCTGCCTTGTCCCTCTCCTGCATCTGCCACGGATAGCCAGCTAGAGGCCTGATGCTTCATCTACCCATTAAGACCGGTTTCGGAAAGCCCACTATGGTAGGAGCATAGTTCACACTAAGCCTTAGTGGTGCCAACCTGGCGCAATGTCTTTCCGCAATGGCCTGGAAAGGATGGCGCCGGATTGCGTTCTTCTGGCCTGGCAGCGGTGAGCTACCACCTTGTCAATTGTCAGGGCCTCTTCGGAACTTGTACTAGGCTGGCCCTTAGTGACATTTCTGCACGTGATGATTTCAGGCTTCTGTCTCCAATCCATTACCCTTGGATGTATCCTATGGAGAGTTGGCTGCCTTGTCCCTCTCCTGCATCTGCCACGGATAGCCAGCTAGAGGCCTGATGCTTCATCTACCCATTAAGACCGGTTTCGGAAAGCCCACTGTGGTAGGAGCATAGTTCACACTAAGCCTTAGTGGTGCCAACCTGGCGCAATGTCTTTCCGCAATGGCCTGGAAAGGATGGCGCCGGATTGCGTTCTTCTGGCCTGGCAGCGGTGAGCTACCACCTTGTCAATTGTCAGGGCCTCTTCGGAACTTGTACTAGGCTGGCCCTTAGTGACATTTCTGCACGTGATGATTTCAGGCTTCTGTCTCCAATCCATTACCCTGGGATGTATCCTATGGACAGTTGGCTGCCTTCCTGCCCTCCTGCAACTGCCACTGACAGCCACCTAGAGGCCTGATGCTTATTCTACCCATTAAGACCGGTTTCGGAAAGCCCACTGTGGTAGGAGCATAATTCACCCTAAGCTTTAGTGGAGCCAACCTGGCGCAATGTCTTTCCGCAATGGCCTGGAAAGGATGGCGCCGGATGGCGTTCTTCTGGCCTGGCAGCGGTGAGCTACCACCTTGTCAATTGTCAGGGCCTCTTTCGGAACTTGTACTAGGCTGGCCCTTAGTGACATTTCTGCACGTGATGATTTCAGGCTTCTGTCTCCAATCCATTACACTGGGATGTATCCTATGGAGAGTTGGCTGCCTTCTCACTCTCCTGCATCTGCCACGTACAGCCAGCTAGAGGCCTGATGCTTCATCTACCCATTAAGACCGGTTTCGGAAAGCCCACTGTGGTAGGAGCATAGATCACACTAAGCCTTAGTGGAGCCAACCTGGCAAAATGTCTTTCCACAATGGCCTGGAAAGGATGGCGCCGGATTGCGTTCTTCTGGCTTGGCAGCGGTGAGCTACCACCTTGTCAATTGTCAGGGCCTCTTTCGGAACTTGTACTAGGCTGGCCCTTAGTGACATTTCTGCACGTGATGATTTCAGGCTTCTGTCTCCAATCCATTACCCTTGGATGTATCCTATGGAGAGTTGGCTGCCTTGTCCCTCTCCTGCATCTGCCACGGATAGCCAGCTAGAGGCCTGATGCTTCATCTACCCATTAAGACCGGTTTCGGAAAGCCCACTGTGGTAGGAGCATAGTTCACACTAAGCCTTAGTGGTGCCAACCTGGCGCAATGTCTTTCCGCAATGGCCTGGAAAGGATGGCG
Source organism: Aspidoscelis tigris stejnegeri (assembly GCA_023333525.1). Lineage (NCBI taxonomy): Eukaryota > Metazoa > Chordata > Lepidosauria > Squamata > Teiidae > Aspidoscelis > Aspidoscelis tigris. The sequence continues at coordinate 4,898,670 of JALMGA010000017.1, forward strand.
CCGGATTGCGTTCTTCTGGCCTGGCAGCGGTGAGCTACCACCTTGTCAATTGTCAGGGCCTCTTCGGAACTTGTACTAGGCTGGCCCTTAGTGACATTTCTGCACGTGATGATTTCAGGCTTCTGTCTCCAATCCATTACCCTGGGATGTATCCTATGGACAGTTGGCTGCCTTCTCCCTCTCCTGCATCTGCCACGGATAGCCAGCTAGAGGCCTGATGCTTCATCTACCCATTAAGACCGGTTTCGGAAAGCCCACTGTGGTAGGAGCATAGTTCACACTAAGCTTTAGTGGAGCCAACCTGGCGCAATGTCTTTCCGCAATGGCCTGGAAAGGATGGCGCCGGATTGCGTTCTTCTGGCCTGGCAGCGGTGAGCTACCACCTTGTGAATTGTCAGGGCCTCTTTCGGAACTTGTACTAGGCTGGCCCTTAGTGACATTTCTGCACGTGATGATTTCAGGCTTCTGTCTCCAATCCATTACACTGGGATGTATCCTATGGAGAGTTGGCTGCCTTCTCACTCTCCTGCATCTGCCACGTACAGCCAGCTAGAGGCCTGATGCTTCATCTACCCATTAAGACCGGTTTCGGAAAGCCCACTGTGGTAGGAGCATAGATCACACTAAGCCTTAGTGGAGCCAACCTGGCAAAATGTCTTTCCACAATGGCCTGGAAAGGATGGCGCCGGATTGCGTTCTTCTGGCTTGGCAGCGGTGAGCTACCACCTTGTCAATTGTCAGGGCCTCTTTCGGAACTTGTACTAGGCTGGCCCTTAGTGACATTTCTGCACGTGATGATTTCAGGCTTCTGTCTCCAATCCATTACCCTTGGATGTATCCTATGGAGAGTTGGCTGCCTTGTCCCTCTCCTGCATCTGCCACGGATAGCCAGCTAGAGGCCTGATGCTTCATCTACCCATTAAGACCGGTTTCGGAAAGCCCACTATGGTAGGAGCATAGTTCACACTAAGCCTTAGTGGTGCCAACCTGGCGCAATGTCTTTCCGCAATGGCCTGGAAAGGATGGCGCCGGATTGCGTTCTTCTGGCCTGGCAGCGGTGAGCTACCACCTTGTCAATTGTCAGGGCCTCTTCGGAACTTGTACTAGGCTGGCCCTTAGTGACATTTCTGCACGTGATGATTTCAGGCTTCTGTCTCCAATCCATTACACTGGGATGTATCCTATGGAGAGTTGGCTGCCTTCTCACTCTCCTGCATCTGCCACGTACAGCCAGCTAGAGGCCTGATGCTTCATCTACCCATTAAGACTGGTTTCGGAAAGCCCACTGTGGTAGGAGCATAGTTCACACTAAGCCTTAGTGGAGCCAACCTGGCGCAATGTCTTTCCGCAATGGCCTGGAAAGGATGGCGCCGGATTGCGTTTTTCTGTCCTGGCAGCGGTGAACTACCACCTTGTCAATTGTCAGGGCCTCTTCGGAACTTGTACTAGGCTGGCCCTTAGTGACATTTCTGCACGTGATGATTTCAGGCTTCTGTCTCCAATCCATTACCCTGGGATGTATCCTATGGACAGTTGGCTGCCTTCCTGCCCTCCTGCAACTGCCACTGACAGCCACCTAGAGGCCTGATGCTTATTCTACCCATTAAGACCGGTTTCGGAAAGCCCACTGTGGTAGGAGCATAGTTCACACTAAGCTTTAGTGGAGCCAACCTGGCGCAATGTCTTTCCGCAATGGCCTGGAAAGGATGGCGCCGGATGGCGTTCTTCTGGCCTGGCAGCGGTGAGCTACCACCTTGTCAATTGTCAGGGCCTCTTTCGGAACTTGTACTAGGCTGGCCCTTAGTGACATTTCTGCACGTGATGATTTCAGGCTTCTGTCTCCAATCCATTACACTGGGATGTATCCTATGGAGAGTTGGCTGCCTTCTCACTCTCCTGCATCTGCCACGTACAGCCAGCTAGAGGCCTGATGCTTCATCTACCCATTAAGACCGGTTTCGGAAAGCCCACTGTGGTAGGAGCATAGATCACACTAAGCCTTAGTGGAGCCAACCTGGCAAAATGTCTTTCCACAATGGCCTGGAAAGGATGGCGCCGGATTGCGTTCTTCTGGCTTGGCAGCGGTGAGCTACCACCTTGTCAATTGTCAGGGCCTCTTTCGGAACTTGTACTAGGCTGGCCCTTAGTGACATTTCTGCACGTGATGATTTCAGGCTTCTGTCTCCAATCCATTACCCTTGGATGTATCCTATGGACAGTTGGCTGCCTTGTCCCTCTCCTGCATCTGCCACGGATAGCCAGCTAGAGGCCTGATGCTTCATCTACCCATTAAGACCGGTTTCGGAAAGCCCACTGTGGTAGGAGCATAGTTCACACTAAGCCTTAGTGGTGCCAACCTGGCGCAATGTCTTTCCGCAATGGCCTGGAAAGGATGGCGCCGGATTGCGTTCTTCTGGCCTGGCAGCGGTGAGCTACCACCTTGTCAATTGTCAGGGCCTCTTCGGAACTTGTACTAGGCTGGCCCTTAGTGACATTTCTGCACGTGATGATTTCAGGCTTCTGTCTCCAATCCATTACCCTGGGATGTATCCTATGGACAGTTGGCTGCCTTCCTGCCCTCCTGCAACTGCCACTGACAGCCACCTAGAGGCCTGATGCTTATTCTACCCATTAAGACCGGTTTCGGAAAGCCCACTGTGGTAGGAGCATAGTTCACACTAAGCTTTAGTGGAGCCAACCTGGCGCAATGTCTTTCCGCAATGGCCTGGAAAGGATGGCGCCGGATTGCGTTCTTCTGGCCTGGCAGCGGTGAGCTACCACCTTGTGAATTGTCAGGGCCTCTTTCGGAACTTGTACTAGGCTGGCCCTTAGTGACATTTCTGCACGTGATGATTTCAGGCTTCTGTCTCCAATCCATTACACTGGGATGTATCCTATGGAGAGTTGGCTGCCTTCTCACTCTCCTGCATCTGCCACGTACAGCCAGCTAGAGGCCTGATGCTTCATCTACCCATTAAGACCGGTTTCGGAAAGCCCACTGTGGTAGGAGCATAGATCACACTAAGCCTTAGTGGAGCCAACCTGGCAAAATGTCTTTCCACAATGGCCTGGAAAGGATGGCGCCGGATTGCGTTCTTCTGGCTTGGCAGCGGTGAGCTACCACCTTGTCAATTGTCAGGGCCTCTTTCGGAACTTGTACTAGGCTGGCCCTTAGTGACATTTCTGCACGTGATGATTTCAGGCTTCTGTCTCCAATCCATTACCCTTGGATGTATCCTATGGAGAGTTGGCTGCCTTGTCCCTCTCCTGCATCTGCCACGGATAGCCAGCTAGAGGCCTGATGCTTCATCTACCCATTAAGACCGGTTTCGGAAAGCCCACTGTGGTAGGAGCATAGTTCACACAAAGCCTTAGTGGTGCCAACCTGGCGCAATGTCTTTCCGCAATGGCCTGGAAAGGATGGCGCCGGATTGCGTTCTTCTGGCCTGGCAGCGGTGAGCTACCACCTTGTCAATTGTCAGGGCCTCTTCGGAACTTGTACTAGGCTGGCCCTTAGTGACATTTCTGCACGTGATGATTTCAGGCTTCTGTCTCCAATCCATTACCCTGGGATGTATCCTATGGACAGTTGGCTGCCTTCCTGCCCTCCTGCAACTGCCACTGACAGCCACCTAGAGGCCTGATGCTTATTCTACCCATTAAGACCGGTTTCGGAAAGCCCACTGTGGTAGGAGCATAGTTCACACTAAGCTTTAGTGGAGCCAACCTGGCGCAATGTCTTTCCGCAATGGCCTGGAAAGGATGGCGCCGGATTGCGTTCTTCTGGCCTGTCAGCGGTGAACTACCACCTTGTGAATTGTCAGGGCCTCTTTCGGAACTTGTACTAGGCTGGCCCTTAGTGACATTTCTGCACGTGATGATTTCAGGCTTCTGTATCCAATCCATTACCCTGGGATGTATCCTATGGAGAGTTGGCTGCCTTCTCCCTCTCCTGCATCTGCCACGGATAGCCAGCTAGAGGCCTGATGCTTCATCTACCCATTAAGACCGGTTTCGGAAAGCCCACTGTGGTAGGAGCATAGTTCACACTAAGCCTTAGTGGTGCCAAACTGGCGCAATGTCTTTCCGCAATGGCCTGGAAAGGATGGCGCCGGATTTCGTTCTTCTGGCCTGGCAGCGGTGAGCTACCACCTTGTCAATTGTCAGGGCCTCTTCAGAACTTGTACTAGGCTGGCCCTTAGTGACATTTCTGCACGTGATGATTTCAGGCTTCTGTCTCCAATCCATTACCCTGGGATGTATCCTATGGACAGTTGGCTGCCTTCCTGCCCTCCTGCAACTGCCACTGACAGCCACCTAGAGGCCTGATGCTTATTCTACCAATTAAGACCGGTTTCGGAAAGCCCACTGTGGTAGGAGCATAGTTCACACTAAGCTTTAGTGGAGCCAACCTGGCGCAATGTCTTTCCGCAATGGCCTGGAAAGGATGGCGCCGGATTGCGTTCTTCTGGCCTGGCAGCGGTGAGCTACCACCTTGTCAATTGTCAGGGCCTCTTCGGAACTTGTACTAGGCTGGCCCTAAGTGACATTTCTGCACGTGATGATTTCAGGATTCTGTCTCCAATCCATTACCCTGGGATGTATTCTATGGACAGTTGGCTGCCTTCCTGCCCTCCTGCAACTGCCACTGACAGCCAGCTAGAGGCCTGATGCTTATTCTACCCATTAAGACCGGTTTCGGAAAGCCCACTGTGGTAAGAGCATAGTTCACACTAAGCTTTAGTGGAGCCAACCTGGCGCAATGTCTTTCCGCAATGGCCTGGAAAGGATGGCGCCGGATTGCGTTCTTCTGGCCTGGCAGCGGTGAGCTACCACCTTGTCAATTGTCAGGGCCTCTTTCGGAACTTGTACTAGGCTGGCCCTTAGTGACATTTCTGCACGTGATGATTTCAGGCTTCTGTCTCCAATCCATTACCCTTGGATGTATCCTATGGAGAGTTGGCTGCCTTGTCCCTCTCCTGCATCTGCCACGGATAGCCAGCTAGAGGCCTGATGCTTCATCTACCCATTAAGACCGGTTTCGGAAAGCCCACTGTGGTAGGAGCATAGTTCACACTAAGCCTTAGTGGTGCCAACCTGGCGCAATGTCTTTCCGCAATGGCCTGGAAAGGATGGCGCCGGATTGCGTTCTTCTGGCCTGGCAGCGGTGAGCTACCACCTTGTCAATTGTCAGGGCCTCTTCGGAACTTGTACTAGGCTGGCCCTTAGTGACATTTCTGCACGTGATGATTTCAGGCTTCTGTCTCCAATCCATTACCCTGGGATGTATCCTATGGACAGTTGGCTGCCTTCCTGCCCTCCTGCAACTGCCACTGACAGCCACCTAGAGGCCTGATGCTTATTCTACCCATTAAGACCGGTTTCGGAAAGCCCACTGTGGTAGGAGCATAGTTCACACTAAGCTTTAGTGGAGCCAACCTGGCGCAATGTCTTTCCGCAATGGCCTGGAAAGGATGGCGCCGGATTGCGTTCTTCTGGCCTGTCAGCGGTGAACTACCACCTTGTGAATTGTCAGGGCCTCTTTCGAAACTTGTACTAGGCTGGCCCTTAGTGACATTTCTGCACGTGATGATTTCAGGCTTCTGTATCCAATCCATTACCCTGGGATGTATCCTATGGAGAGTTGGCTGCCTTCTCCCTCTCCTGCATCTGCCACGGATAGCCAGCTAGAGGCCTGATGCTTCATCTACCCATTAAGACCGGTTTCGGAAAGCCCACTGTGGTAGGAGCATAGTTCACACTAAGCCTTAGTGGTGCCAAACTGGCGCAATGTCTTTCCGCAATGGCCTGGAAAGGATGGCGCCGGATTTCGTTCTTCTGTCCTGGCAGCGGTGAGCTACCACCTTGTCAATTGTCAGGGCCTCTTCAGAACTTGTACTAGGCTGGCCCTTAGTGACATTTCTGCACGTGATGATTTCAGGCTTCTGTCTCCAATCCATTACCCTGGGATGTATCCTATGGTCGTTGGCTGCCTTCCTGCCCTCCTGCAACTGCCACTGACAGCCAGCTAGAGGCCTGATGCTTATTCTACCCATTAAGACCGGTTTCGGAAAGCCCACTGTGGTAAGAGCATAGTTCACACTAAGCTTTAGTGGAGCCAACCTGGCGCAATGTCTTTCCGCAATGGCCTGGAAAGGATGGCGCCGGATTGCGTTCTTCTGGCCTGGCAGCGGTGAGCTACCACCTTGTCAATTGTCAGGGCCTCTTTCGGAACTTGTACTAGGCTGGCCCTTAGTGACATTTCTGCACGTGATGATTTCAGGCTTCTGTCTCCAATCCATTACCCTGGGATGTATCCTATGGAGAGTTTCCTGCCTTCTCACTCTCCTGCATCTGCCACGGACAGCCAGCTAGAGGCCTGATGCTTCATCTACCCATTAAGACCGGTTTCGGAAAGCCCACTGTGGTAGGAGCATAGTTCACACTAAGCCTTAGTGGAGCCAACCTGGCACAATGGCTTTCCGCAATGGCCTGGAAAGGATGGCGCCGGATTGCGTTCTTCTGGCCTGGCAGCGGTGAGCTACCACCTTGTCAATTGTCAGGGCCTCTTCGGAACTTGTACTAGGCTGGCCCTTAGTGACATTTCTGCGCGTGATGATTTCAGGATTCTGTCTCCAATCCATTACCCTGGGATGTATCCTATGGACAGATGGCTGCCTTCCTGCCCTCCTGCAACTGCCACGGACAGCCAGCTAGAGCCCTGATGCTTATTCTACCCATTAAGACCGGTTTCGGAAAGCCCCCTGTGGTAGGAGCATAGTTCACACTAAACCTTAATGGAGCCAACCTGGCGCAATGTCTTTCCGCAATGGCCTGGAAAGGATGGCGCCGGTTTGCGATCTTCTGGCCTGGCAGCCGTGAGCTACCACCTTGTCAATTGTCAGGGCCTCTTTCGGAACTTGTACTAGGCTGGCCCTTAGTGACATTTCTGCACGTGATGATTTCAGGCTTCTGGCTCCAATCCATTATCCTTGGATGTATCCTATGGAGAGTTGGCTGCCTTCTCCCTCTCCTGCATCTGCCACGGATAGCCAGCTAGAGGCCTGATGCTTCATCTACCCATTAAGACCGGTTTCGGAAAGCCCACTGTGGTAGGAGCATAGTTCACACTAAGCCATAGTGGTGCCAACCTGGCGCAATGTCTTTCCGCAATGGCCTGGAAAGGATGGCGCCAGATTGCGTTCTTCTGGCCTGGCAGAGGTGAGCTACCACCTTGTCAATTGTCAGGGCCTCTTCGGAACTTGTACTAGGCTGGCCCTAAGTGACATTTCTGCACGTGATGATTTCAGGATTCTGTCTCCAATCCATTACCCTGGGATGTATTCTATGGACAGTTGGCTGCCTTCCTGCCCTCCTGCAACTGCTACTGACAGCCAGCTAGAGGCCTGATGCTTATTCTACCCATTAAGACCGGTTTCGGAAAGCCCACTGTGGTAAGAGCATAGTTCACACTAAGCTTTAGTGGAGCCAACCTGGCGCAATGTCTTTCCGCAATGGCCTGGAAAGGATGGCGCCGGATTGCGTTCTTCTGGCCTGGCAGCGGTGAGCTACCACCTTGTGAATTGTCAGGGCCTATTTCGGAACTTGTACTAGGCTGGCCCTTAGTGACATTTCTGCACGTGATGATTTCAGGCTTCTGTATCCAATCCATTACCCTGGGATGTATCCTATGGAGAGTTGGCTGCCTTCTCCCTCTCCTGCATCTGCCACGGATAGCCAGCTAGAGGCCTGATGCTTCATCTACCCATTAAGACCGGTTTCGGAAAGCCCACTGTGGTAGGAGCATAGTTCACACTAAGCCTTAGTGGTGCCAACCTGGCGCAATGTCTTTCCGCAATGGCCTGGAAAGGATGGCGCCGGATTGCGTTCTTCTGGCCTGGCAGCGGTGATCTACCACCTTATCAATTGTCAGGGCCTCTTTCGGAACTTGTACTAGGCTGGCCCTTAGTGACATTTCTGCACGTGATGATTTCAGGCTTCTGTCTCCAATCCATTACCCTGGGATGTATCCTATGGACAGATGGCTGCCTTCTTGCCCTCGTGCAACTGCCACGGACAGCCAGCTAGAGCCCTGATGCTTATTCTACCCATTAAGACCGGTTTTGGAAAGCCCACTGTGGTAGGAGCATAGTTCACACTAAGCCTTAATGGAGCCAACCTGGCGCAATGTCTTTCCGCAATGGCCTGGAAAGGATGGCGCCGGTTTGCGATCTTCTGGCCTGGCAGCCGTGAGCTACCACCTTGTCAATTGTCAGGGCCTCTTTCGGAACTTGTACTAGGCTGGCCCTTAGTGACATTTCTGCACGTGATGATTTCAGGCTTCTGGCTCCAATCCATTATCCTTGGATGTATCCTATGGAGAGTTGGCTGCCTTCTCCCTCTCCTGCATCTGCCACGGATAGCCAGCTAGAGGCCTGATGCTTCATCTACCCATTAAGACCGGTTTTGGAAAGCCCACTGTGGTAGGAGCATAGTTCACACTAAGCCTTAGTGGTGCCAACCTGGCGCAATGTCTTTCCGCAATGGCCTGGAAAGGATGGCGCCGGATTGCGTTCTTCTGGCCTGGCAGCGGTGAGCTACCACCTTGTCAATTGTCAGGGCCTCTTAGGAACTTGTACTAGGCTGGCCCTAAGTGACATTTCTGCACGTGATGATTTCAGGATTCTGTCTCCAATCCATTACCCTGGGATGTATTCTATGGACAGTTGGCTGCCTTCCTGCCCTCCTGCAACTGCCACTGACAGCCAGCTAGAGGCCTGATGCTTATTCTACCCATTAAGACCGGTTTCGGAAAGCCCACTGTCGTAAGAGCATAGTTCACACTAAGCTTTAGTGGAGCCAACCTGGCGCAATGTCTTTCCGCAATGGCCTGGAAAGGATGGCGCCGGATTGCGTTCTTCTGGCCTGGCAGCGGTGAGCTACCACCTTGTCAATTGTCAGGGCCTCTTTCGGAACTTGTACTAGGCTGGCCCTTAGTGACATTTCTGCACGTGATGATTTCAGGCTTCTGTCTCCAATCCATTACCCTGGGATGTATCCTATGGAGAGTTGGCTGCCTTCTCCCTCTCCTGCATCTGCCACGGATAGCCAGCTAGAGGCCTGATGCTTCATCTACCCATTAAGACCGGTTTCGGAAAGCCCACTGTGGTAGGAGCATAGTTCACACTAAGCCTTAGTGGAGCCAACCTGGCACAATGGCTTTTCGCAATGGCCTGGAAAGGATGGCGCCGGATTGCGTTCTTCTGGCCTGGAAGCGGTGAGCTACCACCTTGTCAATTGTCAGGGCCTCTTCGGAACTTGTACTAGGCTGGCCCTTAGTGACATTTCTGCACGTGATGATTTCAGGCTTCTGTCTCCAATCCATTACCCTGGGATGTATCCTATGGACAGTTGGCTGCCTTCCTGCCCTCCTGCAACTGCCACTGACAGCCACCTAGAGGCCTGATGCTTATTCTACCCATTAAGACCGGTTTCGGAAAGCCCACTGTGGTAGGAGCATAGTTCACACTAAGCTTTAGTGGAGCCAACCTAGCGCAATGTCTTTCCGCAATGGCCTGGAAAGGATGGCGCCGGATTGCGTTCTTCTGGCCTGGCAGCGGTGAGCTACCACCTTATCAATTGTCAGGGCCTCTTTCGGAACTTGTACTAGGCTGGCCCTTAGTGACATTTCTGCACGTGATGATTTAAGGCTTCTGTCTCCAATCCATTACCCTGGGATGTATCCTATGGACAGATGGCTGCCTTCTTGCCCTCCTGCAACTGCCACGGACAGCCAGCTAGAGCCCTGATGCTTATTCTACCCATTAAGACCGGTTTTGGAAAGCCCACTGTGGTAGGAGCATAGTTCACACTAAGCCTTAATGGAGCCAACCTGGCGCAATGTCTTTCCGCAATGGCCTGGAAAGGATGGCGCCGGTTTGCGATCTTCTGGCCTGGCAGCCGTGAGCTACCACCTTGTCAATTGTCAGGGCCTCTTTCGGAACTTGTACTAGGCTGGCCCTTAGTGACATTTCTGCACGTGATGATTTCAGGCTTCTGGCTCCAATCCATTATCCTTGGATGTATCCTATGGAGAGTTGGCTGCCTTCTCCCTCTCCTGCATCTCCCACGGATAGCCAGCTAGAGGCCTGATGCTTCATCTACCCATTAAGACCGGTTTCGGAAAGCCCACTGTGGTAGGAGCATAGTTCACACTAAGCCTTAGTGGTGCCAACCTGGCGCAATGTCTTTCCGCAATGGCCTGGAAAGGATGGCGCCGGATTGCGTTCTTCTGGCCTGGCAGTGGTGAGCTACCACCTTGTCAATTGTCAGGGCCTCTTCGGAACTTGTACTAGGCTGGCCCTAAGTGACATTTCTGCACGTGATGATTTCAGGATTCTGTCTCCAATCCATTACCCTGGGATGTATTCTATGGACAGTTGGCTGCCTTCCTGCCCTCCTGCATCTGCTACTGACAGCCAGCTAGAGGCCTGATGCTTATTCTAACCATTAAGACCGGTTTCGGAAAGCCCACTGTGGTAAGAGCATAGTTCACACTAAGCTTTAGTGGAGCCAACCTGGCGCAATGTCTTTCCGCAATGGCCTGGAAAGGATGGCGCCGGATTGCGTTCTTCTGGCCTGGCAGCGGTGAGCTACCACCTTGTCAATTGTCAGGGCCTCTTTCGGAACTTGTACTAGGCTGGCCCTTAGTGACATTTCTGCACGTGATGATTTCAGGCTTCTGTCTCCAATCCATTACCCTGGGATCTATCCTATGGACAGTTGGCTGCCTTCCTGCCCTCCTGCAACTGCCACTGACAGCCAGCTAGAGGCCTGATGCTTATTCTACCCATTAAGACCGGTTTCGGAAAGCCCACTGTGGTAGGAGCATAGTTCACACTAAGCTTTAGTTGAGCCAACCTGGCGCAATGTCTTTCCGCAATGGCCTGGAAAGGATGGCGCCGGATTGCGTTTTTCTGTCCTGGCAGCGGTGAACTACCACCTTGTCAATTGTCAGGGCCTCTTTCGGAACTTGTACTAGGCTGGCCCTTAGTGACATTTCTGCACATGATTATTTCAGGCTTCTGTCTCCAATCCATTACCCTGCGATGTATCCTATGGAGAGTTGGCTGCCTTCTCACTCTTCTGCATCTGCCACGGACAGCCAGCTAGAGGCCTGATGCTTCATCAACCCATTAAGACCGGTTTCGGAAAGCCCACTGTGGTAGGAGCATAGTTCACACTAAGCCTTAGTGGAGCCAACCTGGCACAATGTCTTTCCGCAATGGCTTGGAAAGGATGGCGCGAGGTTGCGTTCTTCTGGCCTGGCAGCGGTGAGCTACCACCTTGTCAATTCTCAGGGCCTCTTTCGGAACTTGTACTAGGCTGGCCCTTAGTGACATTTCTGCACGTGATGATTTCAGGCTTCTGTCTCCAATCCATTACCCTGGGATGTATCCTACGGAAAGTTGGCTGCCTTCCTGCCCTCCTACAACTGCCACTGACAGCCACCTAGAGGCCTGATGCTTATTCTACCCATTAAGACCGGTTTCGGAAAGCCCACTGTGGTAGGAGCATAGTTCACACTAAGCTTTAGTGGAGCCAACCTGGCGCAATGTCTTTCCGCAATGGCCTGGAAAGGATGGCGCCGGATGGCGTTCTTCTGGCCTGGCAGCGGTGAGCTACCACCTTGTCAATTCTCAGGGCCTCTTTCGGAACTTGTACTAGGCTGGCCCTTAGTGACATTTCTGCACGTGATGATTTCAGGCTTCTGTCTCCAATCCATTACACTGGGATGTATCCTATGGAGAGTTGGCTGCCTTCTCACTCTCCTGCATCTGCCACGTACAGCCAGCTAGAGGCCTGATGCTTCATCTACCCATTAAGACCGGTTTCGGAAAGCCCACTGTGGTAGGAGCATAGATCACACTAAGCCTTAGTGGAGCCAACCTGGCAAAATGTCTTTCCACAATGGCCTGGAAAGGATGGCGCCGGATTGCGTTCTTCTGGCTTGGCAGCGGTGAGCTACCACCTTGTCAATTGTCAGGGCCTCTTTCGGAACTTGTACTAGGCTGGCCCTTAGTGACATTTCTGCACGTGATGATTTCAGGCTTCTGTATCCAATCCATTACCCTGGGATGTATCCTATGGAGAGTTGGCTGCCTTCTCCCTCTCCTGCATCTGCCACGGATAGCCAGCTGGAGGCCTGATGCTTCATCTACCCATTAAGACCGGTTTCGGAAAGCCCACTGTGGTAGGAGCATAGTTCACACTAAGCCTTAGTGGTGCCAACCTGGCGCAATGTCTTTCCGCAATGGCCTGGAAAGGATGGCGCCGGATTGCGTTCTTCTGGCCTGGCAGCGGTGAGCTACCACCTTGTCAATTGTCAGGGCCTCTTCAGAACTTGTACTAGGCTGGCCCTTAGTGACATTTCTGCACGTGATGATTTCAGGCTTCTGTCTCCAATCCATTACCCTGGGATGTATCCTATGGACAGTTGGCTGCCTTCCTGCCCTCCTGCAACTGCCACTGACAGCCACCTAGAGGCCTAATGCTTATTCTACCCATTAAGACCGGTTTCGGAAAGCCCACTGTGGTAGGAGCATAGTTCACACTAAGCTTTAGTGGAGCCAACCTGGCGCAATGTCTTTCCGCAATGGCCTGGAAAGGATGGCGCCGGATTGCGTTCTTCTGGCCTGGCAGCGGTGAGCTACCACCTTGTCAATTGTCAGGGCCTCTTCGGAACTTGTACTAGGCTGGCCCTAAGTGACATTTCTGCACGTGATGATTTCAGGATTCTGTCTCCAATCCATTACCCTGGGATGTATTCTATGGACAGTTGGCTGCCTTCCTGCCCTCCTGCAACTGCCACTGACAGCCAGCTAGAGGCCTGATGCTTATTCTACCCATTAAGACCGGTTTCGGAAAGCCCACTGTGGTAAGAGCATAGTTCACACTAAGCTTTAGTGGAGCCAACCTGGCGCAATGTCTTTCCGCAATGGCCTGGAAAGGATGGCGCCGGATTGCGTTCTTCTGGCCTGGCAGCGGTGAGCTACCACCTTGTCAATTGTCAGGGCCTCTTTCGGAACTTGTGCTAGGCTGGCCCTTAGTGACATTTCTGCACGTGATGATTTCAGGCCTGTCTCCAATCCATTACCCTGGGATGTATCCTATGGAGAGTTGCCTGCCTTCTCACTCTCCTGCATCTGCCACGGACAGCCAGCTAGAGGCCTGATGCTTCATCTACCCATTAAGACCGGTTTCGGAAAGCCCTCTGTGGTAGGAGCATAGTTCACACTAAGCCTTAGTGGAGCCAACCTGGCACAATGTCTTTCCGCAATGGCCTGGAAAGGATGGCGCCGGATTGCGTTCTTCTGGCCTGGCAGCGGTGAGCTACCACCTTATCAATTGTCAGGGCCTCTTTCGGAACTTGTACTAGGCTGGCCCTTAGTGACATTTCTGCACGTGATGATTTCAGGCTTCTGTCTCCAATCCATTACCCTGGGATGTATCCTATGGACAGATGGCTGCCTTCTTGCCCTCCTGCAACTGCCACGGACAGCCAGCTAGAGCCCTGATGCTTATTCTACCCATTAAGACCGGTTTTGGAAAGCCCACTGTGGTAGGAGCATAGTTCACACTAAGCCTTAATGGAGCCAACCTGGCGCAATGTCTTTCCGCAATGGCCTGGAAAGGATGGCGCCGGTTTGCGATCTTCTGGCCTGGCAGCCGTGAGCTACCACCTTGTCAATTGTCAGGGCCTCTTTCGGAACTTGTACTAGGCTGGCCCTTAGTGACATTTCTGCACGTGATGATTTCAGGCTTCTGGCTCCAATCCATTATCCTTGGATGTATCCTATGGAGAGTTGGCTGCCTTCTCCCTCTCCTGCATCTCCCACGGATAGCCAGCTAGAGGCCTGATGCTTCATCTACCCATTAAGACCGGTTTCGGAAAGCCCACTGTGGTAGGAGCATAGTTCACACTAAGCCTTAGTGGTGCCAACCTGGCGCAATGTCTTTCCGCAATGGCCTGGAAAGGATGGCGCCGGATTGCGTTCTTCTGGCCTGGCAGTGGTGAGCTACCACCTTGTCAATTGTCAGGGCCTCTTCGGAACTTGTACTAGGCTGGCCCTAAGTGACATTTCTGCACGTGATGATTTCAGGATTCTGTCTCCAATCCATTACCCTGGGATGTATTCTATGGACAGTTGGCTGCCTTCCTGCCCTCCTGCATCTGCTACTGACAGCCAGCTAGAGGCCTGATGCTTATTCTAACCATTAAGACCGGTTTCGGAAAGCCCACTGTGGTAAGAGCATAGTTCACACTAAGCTTTAGTGGAGCCAACCTGGCGCAATGTCTTTCCGCAATGGCCTGGAAAGGATGGCGCCGGATTGCGTTCTTCTGGCCTGGCAGCGGTGAGCTACCACCTTGTCAATTGTCAGGGCCTCTTTCGGAACTTGTACTAGGCTGGCCCTTAGTGACATTTCTGCACGTGATGATTTCAGGCTTCTGTCTCCAATCCATTACCCTGGGATCTATCCTATGGACAGTTGGCTGCCTTCCTGCCCTCCTGCAACTGCCACTGACAGCCAGCTAGAGGCCTGATGCTTATTCTACCCATTAAGACCGGTTTCGGAAAGCCCACTGTGGTAGGAGCATAGTTCACACTAAGCTTTAGTTGAGCCAACCTGGCGCAATGTCTTTCCGCAATGGCCTGGAAAGGATGGCGCCGGATTGCGTTTTTCTGTCCTGGCAGCGGTGAACTACCACCTTGTCAATTGTCAGGGCCTCTTTCGGAACTTGTACTAGGCTGGCCCTTAGTGACATTTCTGCACATGATTATTTCAGGCTTCTGTCTCCAATCCATTACCCTGCGATGTATCCTATGGAGAGTTGGCTGCCTTCTCACTCTTCTGCATCTGCCACGGACAGCCAGCTAGAGGCCTGATGCTTCATCAACCCATTAAGACCGGTTTCGGAAAGCCCACTGTGGTAGGAGCATAGTTCACACTAAGCCTTAGTGGAGCCAACCTGGCACAATGTCTTTCCGCAATGGCTTGGAAAGGATGGCGCGAGGTTGCGTTCTTCTGGCCTGGCAGCGGTGAGCTACCACCTTGTCAATTCTCAGGGCCTCTTTCGGAACTTGTACTAGGCTGGCCCTTAGTGACATTTCTGCACGTGATGATTTCAGGCTTCTGTCTCCAATCCATTACCCTGGGATGTATCCTACGGAAAGTTGGCTGCCTTCCTGCCCTCCTACAACTGCCACTGACAGCCACCTAGAGGCCTGATGCTTATTCTACCCATTAAGACCGGTTTCGGAAAGCCCACTGTGGTAGGAGCATAGTTCACACTAAGCTTTAGTGGAGCCAACCTGGCGCAATGTCTTTCCGCAATGGCCTGGAAAGGATGGCGCCGGATGGCGTTCTTCTGGCCTGGCAGCGGTGAGCTACCACCTTGTCAATTCTCAGGGCCTCTTTCGGAACTTGTACTAGGCTGGCCCTTAGTGACATTTCTGCACGTGATGATTTCAGGCTTCTGTCTCCAATCCATTACACTGGGATGTATCCTATGGAGAGTTGGCTGCCTTCTCACTCTCCTGCATCTGCCACGTACAGCCAGCTAGAGGCCTGATGCTTCATCTACCCATTAAGACCGGTTTCGGAAAGCCCACTGTGGTAGGAGCATAGATCACACTAAGCCTTAGTGGAGCCAACCTGGCAAAATGTCTTTCCACAATGGCCTGGAAAGGATGGCGCCGGATTGCGTTCTTCTGGCTTGGCAGCGGTGAGCTACCACCTTGTCAATTGTCAGGGCCTCTTCAGAACTTGTACTAGGCTGGCCCTTAGTGACATTTCTGCACGTGATGATTTCAGGCTTCTGTCTCCAATCCATTACCCTGGGATGTATCCTATGGACAGTTGGCTGCCTTCCTGCCCTCCTGCAACTGCCACTGACAGCCACCTAGAGGCCTAATGCTTATTCTACCCATTAAGACCGGTTTCGGAAAGCCCACTGTGGTAGGAGCATAGTTCACACTAAGCTTTAGTGGAGCCAACCTGGCGCAATGTCTTTCCGCAATGGCCTGGAAAGGATGGCGCCGGATTGCGTTCTTCTGGCCTGGCAGCGGTGAGCTACCACCTTGTCAATTGTCAGGGCCTCTTCGGAACTTGTACTAGGCTGGCCCTAAGTGACATTTCTGCACGTGATGATTTCAGGATTCTGTCTCCAATCCATTACCCTGGGATGTATTCTATGGACAGTTGGCTGCCTTCCTGCCCTCCTGCAACTGCCACTGACAGCCAGCTAGAGGCCTGATGCTTATTCTACCCATTAAGACCGGTTTCGGAAAGCCCACTGTGGTAAGAGCATAGTTCACACTAAGCTTTAGTGGAGCCAACCTGGCGCAATGTCTTTCCGCAATGGCCTGGAAAGGATGGCGCCGGATTGCGTTCTTCTGGCCTGGCAGCGGTGAGCTACCACCTTGTCAATTGTCAGGGCCTCTTTCGGAACTTGTGCTAGGCTGGCCCTTAGTGACATTTCTGCACGTGATGATTTCAGGCCTGTCTCCAATCCATTACCCTGGGATGTATCCTATGGAGAGTTGCCTGCCTTCTCACTCTCCTGCATCTGCCACGGACAGCCAGCTAGAGGCCTGATGCTTCATCTACCCATTAAGACCGGTTTCGGAAAGCCCTCTGTGGTAGGAGCATAGTTCACACTAAGCCTTAGTGGAGCCAACCTGGCACAATGGCTTTCCGCAATGGCCTGGAAAGGATGGCGCCGGATTGCGTTCTTCTGGCCTGGCAGCGGTGAGCTACCACCTTGTCAATTGTCAGGGCCTCTTCGGAACTTGTACTAGGCTGGCCCTTAGTGACATTTCTGCACGTGATGATTTCAGGCTTCTGTCTCCAATCCATTACCCTGGGATGTATCCTATGGACAGTTGGCTGCCTTCCTGCCCTCCTGCAACTGCTACTGACAGCCAGCTAGAGGCCTGATGCTTATTCTAACCATTAAGACCGGTTTCGGAAAGCCCACTGTGGTAAGAGCATAGTTCACACTAAGCTTTAGTGGAGCCAACCTGGCGCAATGTCTTTCCGCAATGGCCTGGAAAGGATGGCGCCGGATTGCGTTCTTCTGGCCTGGCAGCGGTGAGCTACCACCTTGTCAATTGTCAGGGCCTCTTTCGGAACTTGTACTAGGCTGGCCCTTAGTGACATTTCTGCACGTGATGATTTCAGGCTTCTGTCTCCAATCCATTACCCTGGGATCTATCCTATGGACAGTTGGCTGCCTTCCTGCCCTCCTGCAACTGCCACTGACAGCCACCTAGAGGCCTAATGCTTATTCTACCCATTAAGACCGGTTTCGGAAAGCCCACTGTGGTAGGAGCATAGTTCACACTAAGCTTTAGTGGAGCCAACCTGGCGCAATGTCTTTCCGCAATGGCCTGGAAAGGATGGCGCCGGATTGCGTTCTTCTGGCCTGGCAGCGGTGAGCTACCACCTTGTCAATTGTCAGGGCCTCTTCGGAACTTGTACTAGGCTGGCCCTAAGTGACATTTCTGCACGTGATGATTTCAGGATTCTGTCTCCAATCCATTACCCTGGGATGTATTCTATGGACAGTTGGCTGCCTTCCTGCCCTCCTGCAACTGCCACTGACAGCCAGCTAGAGGCCTGATGCTTATTCTACCCATTAAGACCGGTTTCGGAAAGCCCACTGTGGTAAGAGCATAGTTCACACTAAGCTTTAGTGGAGCCAACCTGGCGCAATGTCTTTCCGCAATGGCCTGGAAAGGATGGCGCCGGATTGCGTTCTTCTGGCCTGGCAGCGGTGAGCTACCACCTTGTCAATTGTCAGGGCCTCTTTCGGAACTTGTGCTAGGCTGGCCCTTAGTGACATTTCTGCACGTGATGATTTCAGGCCTGTCTCCAATCCATTACCCTGGGATGTATCCTATGGAGAGTTGCCTGCCTTCTCACTCTCCTGCATCTGCCACGGACAGCCAGCTAGAGGCCTGATGCTTCATCTACCCATTAAGACCGGTTTCGGAAAGCCCTCTGTGGTAGGAGCATAGTTCACACTAAGCCTTAGTGGAGCCAACCTGGCACAATGGCTTTCCGCAATGGCCTGGAAAGGATGGCGCCGGATTGCGTTCTTCTGGCCTGGCAGCGGTGAGCTACCACCTTGTCAATTGTCAGGGCCTCTTCGGAACTTGTACTAGGCTGGCCCTTAGTGACATTTCTGCACGTGATGATTTCAGGCTTCTGTCTCCAATCCATTACCCTGGGATGTATCCTATGGACAGTTGGCTGCCTTCCTGCCCTCCTGCAACTGCTACTGACAGCCAGCTAGAGGCCTGATGCTTATTCTAACCATTAAGACCGGTTTCGGAAAGCCCACTGTGGTAAGAGCATAGTTCACACTAAGCTTTAGTGGAGCCAACCTGGCGCAATGACTTTCCGCAATGGCCTGGAAAGGATGGCGCCGGATTGCGTTCTTCTGGCCTGGCAGCGGTGAGCTACCACCTTGTCAATTGTCAGGGCCTCTTTCGGAACTTGTACTAGGCTGGCCCTTAGTGACATTTCTGCACGTGATGATTTCAGGCTTCTGTCTCCAATCCATTACCCTGGGATCTATCCTATGGACAGTTTGCTGCCTTCCTGCCCTCCTGCAACTGCCACTGACAGCCAGCTAGAGGCCTGATGCTTATTCTACCCATTAAGACCGGTTTCGGAAAGCCCACTGTGGTAGGAGCATAGTTCACACTAAGCTTTAGTGGAGCCAACCTGGCGCAATGTCTTTCCGCAATGGCCTGGAAAGGATGGCGCCGGATTGCGTTTTTCTGTCCTGGCAGCGGTGAACTACCACCTTGTCAATTGTCAGGGCCTCTTTCGGAACTTGTACTAGGCTGGCCCTTAGTGACATTTCTGCACATGATGATTTCAGGCTTCTGTCTCCAATCCATTACCCTGCGATGTATCCTATGGAGAGTTGGCTGCCTTCTCACTCTTCTGCATCTGCCACGGACAGCCAGCTAGAGGCCTGATGCTTCATCAACCCATTAAGACCGGTTTCGGAAAGCCCACTGTGGTAGGAGCATAGTTCACACTAAGCCTTAGTGGAGCCAACCTGGCACAATGTCTTTCCGCAATGGCTTGGAAAGGATGGCGCCGGGTTGCGTTCTTCTGGCCTGGCAGCGGTGAGCTACCACCTTGTCAATTCTCAGGGCCTCTTTCGGAACTTGTACTAGGCTGGCCCTTAGTGACATTTCTGCACGTGATGATTTCAGGCTTCTGTCTCCAATCCATTACCCTGGGATGTATCCTACGGAAAGTTGGCTGCCTTCCTGCCCTCCTACAACTGCCACTGACAGCCACCTAGAGGCCTGATGCTTATTCTACCCATTAAGACCGGTTTCGGAAAGCCCACTGTGGTAGGAGCATAGTTCACACTAAGCTTTAGTGGAGCCAACCTGGCGCAATGTCTTTCCGCAATGGCCTGGAAAGGATAGCGCCGGATGGCGTTCTTCTGGCCTGGCAGCGGTGAGCTACCACCTTGTCAATTGTCAGGGCCTCTTTCGGAACTTGTACTAGGCTGGCCCTTAGTGACATTTCTGCACGTGATGATTTCAGGCTTCTGTCTCCAATCCATTACACTGGGATGTATCCTATGGAGAGTTCGCTGCCTTCTCACTCTCCTGCATCTGCCACGTACAGCCAGCTAGAGGCCTGATGCTTCATCTACCCATTAAGACCGGTTTCGGAAAGCCCACTGTGGTAGGAGCATAGATCACACTAAGCCTTAGTGGAGCCAACCTGGCAAAATGTCTTTCCACAATGGCCTGGAAAGGATGGCGCCGGATTGCGTTCTTCTGGCTTGGCAGCGGTGAGCTACCACCTTGTCAATTGTCAGGGCCTCTTTCGGAACTTGTACTAGGCTGGCCCTTAGTGACATTTCTGCACGTGATGATTTCAGGCTTCTGTATCCAATCCATTACCCTGGGATGTATCCTATGGAGAGTTGGCTGCCTTCTCCCTCTCCTGCATCTGCCACGGATAGCCAGCTGGAGGCCTGATGCTTCATCTACCCATTAAGACCGGTTTCGGAAAGCCCACTGTGATAGGAGCATAGTTCACACTAAGCCTTAGTGGTGCCAACCTGGCGCAATGTCTTTCCGCAATGGCCTGGAAAGGATGGCGCCGGATTGCGTTCTTCTGGCCTGGCAGCGGTGAGCTACCACCTTGTCAATTGTCAGGGCCTCTTCAGAACTTGTACTAGGCTGGCCCTTAGTGACATTTCTGCACGTGATGATTTCAGGCTTCTGTCTCCAATCCATTACCCTGGGATGTATCCTATGGACAGTTGGCTGCCTTCCTGCCCTCCTGCAACTGCCACTGACAGCCACCTAGAGGCCTAATGCTTATTCTACCCATTAAGACCGGTTTCGGAAAGCCCACTGTGGTAGGAGCATAGTTCACACTAAGCTTTAGTGGAGCCAACCTGGCGCAATGTCTTTCCGCAATGGCCTGGAAAGGATGGCGCCGGATTGCGTTCTTCTGGCCTGGCAGCGGTGAGCTACCACCTTGTCAATTGTCAGGGCCTCTTCGGAACTTGTACTAGGCTGGCCCTAAGTGACATTTCTGCACGTGATGATTTCAGGATTCTGTCTCCAATCCATTACCCTGGGATGTATCCTATGGACAGTTGGCTGCCTTCCTGCCCTCCTGCAACTGCCACTGACAGCCAGCTAGGGGCCTGATGCTTATTCTACCCATTAAGACCGGTTTCGGAAAGCCCACTGTGGTAAGAGCATAGTTCACACTAAGCTTTAGTGGAGCCAACCTGGCGCAATGTCTTTCCGCAATGGCCTGGAAAGGATGGCGCCGGATTGCGTTCTTCTGGCCTGGCAGCGGTGAGCTACCACCTTGTCAATTGTCAGGGCCTCTTTCGGAACTTGTACTAGGCTGGCACTTAGTGACATTTCTGCACGTGATGATTTCAGGCCTGTCTCCAATCCATTACCCTGGGATGTATCCTATGGAGAGTTGCCTGCCTTCTCACTCTCCTGCATCTGCCACGGACAGCCAGCTAGAGGCCTGATGCTTCATCTACCCATTAAGACCGGTTTCGGAAAGCCCTCTGTGGTAGGAGCATAGTTCACACTAAGCCTTAGTGGAGCCAACCTGGCACAATGGCTTTCCGCAATGGCCTGGAAAGGATGGCGCCGGATTGCGTTCTTCTGGCCTGGCAGCGGTGAGCTACCACCTTGTCAATTGTCAGGGCCTCTTCGGAACTTGTACTAGGCTGGCCCTTAGTGACATTTCTGCACGTGATGATTTCAGGCTTCTGTCTCCAATCCATTACCCTGGGATGTATCCTATGGACAGTTGGCTGCCTTCCTGCCCTCCTGCAACTGCTACTGACAGCCAGCTCGAGGCCTGATGCTTATTCTAACCATTAAGACCGGTTTCGGAAAGCCCACTGTGGTAAGATCATAGTTCACACTAAGCTTTAGTGGAGCCAACCTGGCGCAATGTCTTTCCGCAATGGCCTGGAAAGGATGGCGCCGGATTGCGTTCTTCTGGCCTGGCAGCGGTGAGCTACCACCTTGTCAATTGTCAGGGCCTCTTTCGGAACTTGTACTAGGCTGGCCCTTAGTGACATTTCTGCACGTGATGATTTCAGGCTTCTGTCGCCAATCCATTACCCTGGGATGTATCCTACGGAAAGTTGGCTGCCTTCCTGCCCTCCTACAACTGCCACTGACAGCCACCTAGAGGCCTGATGCTTATTCTACCCATTAAGACCGGTTTCGGAAAGCCCACTGTGGTAGGAGCATAGTTCACACTAAGCTTTAGTGGAGCCAACCTGGCGCAATGTCTTTCCGCAATGGCCTGGAAAGGATGGCGCCGGATTGCGTTTTTCTGTCCTGGCAGCGGTGAACTACCACCTTGTCAATTGTCAGGGCCTCTTTCGGAACTTGTACTAGGCTGGCCCTTAGTGACATTTCTGCACATGATGATTTCAGGCTTCTGTCTCCAATCCATTACCCTGCGATGTATCCTATGGAGAGTTGGCTGCCTTCTCACTCTTCTGCATCTGCCACGGACAGCCAGCTAGAGGCCTGATGCTTCATCTACCCATTAAGACCGGTTTCGGAAAGCCCTCTGTGGTAGGAGCATAGTTCACACTAAGCCTTAGTGGAGCCAACCTGGCACAATGGCTTTCCGCAATGGCCTGGAAAGGATGGCGCCGGATTGCGTTCTTCTGGCCTGGCAGCGGTGAGCTACCACCTTGTCAATTGTCAGGGCCTCTTCGGAACTTGTACTAGGCTGGCCCTTAGTGACATTTCTGCACGTGATGATTTCAGGCTTCTGTCTCCAATCCATTACCCTGGGATGTATCCTATGGACAGTTGGCTGCCTTCCTGCCCTCCTACAACTGCCACTGACAGCCACCTAGAGGCCTGATGCTTATTCTACCCATTAAGACCGGTTTCGGAAAGCCCACTGTGGTAGGAGCATAGATCACACTAAGCCTTAGTGGAGCCAACCTGGCAAAATGTCTTTCCACAATGGCCTGGAAAGGATGGCGCCGGATTGCGTTCTTCTGGCTTGGCAGCGGTGAGCTACCACCTTGTCAATTGTCAGGGCCTCTTTCGGAACTTGTACTAGATGGCCCTTAGTGACATTTCTGCACGTGATGATTTCAGGCTTCTGTATCCAATCCATTACCCTGGGATGTATCCTATGGAGAGTTGGCTGCCTTCTCCCTCTCCTGCATCTGCCACGGATAGCCAGCTAGAGGCCTGATGCTTCATCTACCCATTAAGACCGGTTTCGGAAAGCCCACTGTGGTAGGAGCATAGATCACACTAAGCCTTAGTGGAGCCAACCTGGCAAAATGTCTTTCCGCAATGGCCTGGAAAGGATGGCGCCAGATTGCGTTCTTCTGGCCTGGCAGTGGTGAGCTACCACCTTGTCAATTGTCAGGGCCTCTTCGGAACTTGTACTAGGCTGGCCCTAAGTGACATTTCTGCACGTGATGATTTCAGGATTCTGTCTCCAATCCATTACCCTGGGATGTATTCTATGGACAGTTGGCTGCCTTCCTGCCCTCCTGCAACTGCTACTGACAGCCAGCTAGAGGCCTGATGCTTATTCTACCCATTAAGACCGGTTTCGGAAAGCCCACTGTGGTAAGAGCATAGTTCACACTAAGCTTTAGTGGAGCCAACCTGGCGCAATGTCTTTCCGCAATGGCCTGGAAAGGATGGCGCCGGATTGCGTTCTTCTGGCCTGGCAGCGGTGAGCTACCACCTTGTGAATTGTCAGGGCCTCTTTCGGAACTTGTACTAGGCTGGCCCTTAGTGACATTTCTGCACGTGATGATTTCAGGCTTCTGTATCCAATCCATTACCCTGGGATGTATCCTATGGAGAGTTGGCTGCCTTCTCCCTCTCCTGCATCTGCCACGGATAGCCAGCTAGAGGCCTGATGCTTCATCTACCCATTAAGACCGGTTTCGGAAAGCCCACTGTGGTAGGAGCATAGTTCACACTAAGCCTTAGTGGTGCCAACCTGGCGCAATGTCTTTCCGCAATGGCCTGGAAAGGATGGCGCCGGATTGCGTTCTTCTGGCCTGGCAGCGGTGAGCTACCACCTTGTCAATTGTCAGGGCCTCTTCGGAACTTGTACTAGGCTGGCCCTAAGTGACATTTCTGCACGTGATGATTTCAGGATTCTGTCTCCAATCCATTACCCTGGGATGTATTCTATGGACAGTTGGCTGCCTTCCTGCCCTCCTGCAACTGCCACTGACAGCCAGCTAGAGGCCTGATGCTTATTCTACCCATTAAGACCGGTTTCGGAAAGCCCACTGTGGTAGGAGCATAGTTCACACTAAGCTTTAGTGGAGCCAACCTGGCGCAATGTCTTTCCGCAATGGCCTGGAAAGGATGGCGCCGGATTGCGTTCTTCTGGCCTGGCAGCGGTGAGCTACCACCTTGTCAATTGTCAGGGCCTCTTCGGAACTTGTACTAGGCTGGCCCTAAGTGACATTTCTGCACGTGATGATTTCAGGATTCTGTCTCCAATCCATTACCCTGGGATGTATTCTATGGACAGTTGGCTGCCTTCCTGCCCTCCTGCAACTGCCACTGACAGCCAGCTAGAGGCCTGATGCTTATTCTACCCATTAAGACCGGTTTCGGAAAGCCCACTGTGGTAAGAGCATAGTTCACACTAAGCTTTAGTGGAGCCAACCTGGCGCAATGTCTTTCCGCAATGGCCTGGAAAGGATGGCGCCGGATTGCGTTCTTCTGGCCTGGCAGCGGTGAGCTACCACCTTGTCAATTGTCAGGGCCTCTTTCGGAACTTGTACTAGGCTGGCCCTTAGTGACATTTCTGCACGTGATGATTTCAGGCTTCTGTCTCCAATCCATTACCCTGGGATGTATCCTATGGAGAGTTGCCTGCCTTCTCACTCTCCTGCATCTGCCACGGACAGCCAGCTAGAGGCCTGATGCTTCATCTACCCATTAAGACCGGTTTCGGAAAGCCCACTGTGGTAGGAGCATAGTTCACACTAAGCCTTAGTGGAGCCAACCTGGCACAATGGCTTTCCGCAATGGCCTGGAAAGGATGGCGCCGGATTGCGTTCTTCTGGCCTGGCAGCGGTGAGCTACCACCTTGTCAATTGTCAGGGCCTCTTCGGAACTTGTACTAGGCTGGCCCTTAGTGACATTT
This sequence comes from Aspidoscelis tigris stejnegeri, assembly GCA_023333525.1. Lineage (NCBI taxonomy): Eukaryota > Metazoa > Chordata > Lepidosauria > Squamata > Teiidae > Aspidoscelis > Aspidoscelis tigris. Next base: position 4,923,426 of record JALMGA010000017.1, read on the forward strand.
CTGCACGTGATGATTTCAGGCTTCTGTCTCCAATCCATTACCCTGGGATGTATCCTATGGACAGTTGGCTGCCTTCCTGCCCTCCTGCAACTGCCACTGACAGCCACCTAGAGGCCTGATGCTTATTCTACCCATTAAGACCGGTTTCGGAAAGCCCACTGTGGTAGGAGCATAGTTCACACTAAGCTTTAGTGGAGCCAACCTGGCGCAATGTCTTTCCGCAATGGCCTGGGAAGGATGGCGCCGGATTGCGTTCTTCTGGCCTGGCAGCGGTGAGCTACCACCTTATCAATTGTCAGGGCCTCTTTCGGAACTTGTACTAGGCTGGCCCTTAGTGACATTTCTGCACGTGATGATTTCAGGCTTCTGTCTCCAATCCATTACCCTGGGATGTATCCTATGGACAGATGGCTGCCTTCTTGCCCTCCTGCAACTGCCACGGACAGCCAGCTAGAGCCCTGATGCTTATTCTACCCATTAAGACCGGTTTCGGAAAGCCCACTGTGGTAGGAGCATAGTTCACACTAAACCTTAATGGAGCCAACCTGGCGCAATGTCTTTCCGCAATGGCCTGGAAAGGATGGCGCCGGTTTGCGATCTTCTGGCCTGGCAGCCGTGAGCTACCACCTTGTCAATTGTCAGGGCCTCTTTCGGAACTTGTACTAGGCTGGCCCTTAGTGACATTTCTGCACGTGATGATTTCAGGCTTCTGGCTCCAATCCATTATCCTTGGATGTATCCTATGGAGAGTTGGCTTCCTTCTCCCTCTCCTGCATCTGCCACGGATAGCCAGCTAGAGGCCTGATGCTTCATCTACCCGTTAAGACCGGTTTCGGAAAGCCCACTGTGGTAGGAGCATAGTTCACACTAAGCCTTAGTGGTGCCAACCTGGCGCAATGTCTTTCCGCAATGGCCTGGAAAGGATGGCGCCAGATTGCGTTCTTCTGGCCTGGCAGTGGTGAGCTACCACCTTGTCAATTGTCAGGGCCTCTTCGGAACTTGTACTAGGCTGGCCCTAAGTGACATTTCTGCACGTGATGATTTCAGGATTCTGTCTCCAATCCATTACCCTGGGATGTATTCTATGGACAGTTGGCTGCCTTCCTGCCCTCCTGCAACTGCTACTGACAGCCAGCTAGAGGCCTGATGCTTATTCTACCCATTAAGACCGGTTTCGGAAAGCCCACTGTGGTAAGAGCATAGTTCACACTAAGCTTTAGTGGAGCCAACCTGGCGCAATGTCTTTCCGCAATGGCCTGGAAAGGATGGCACCGGATTGCGTTCTTCTGGCCTGGCAGCGGTGAGCTACCACCTTGTCAATTGTCAGGGCCTCTTTCGGAACTTGTACTAGGCTGGCCCTTAGTGACATTTCTGCACATGATGATTTCAGGCTTCTGTCTCCAATCGATTACCCTGGGATGTATCCTAAGGAGAGTTGGCTGCCTTCTCACTCTCCTGCATCTGCCATGGACAGCCAGCTAGAGGCCTGATGCTTCATCTACCCATTAAGACCTGTTTCGGAAAGCCCACTGTGGTAGGAGCATAGTTCACACTAAGCCTTAGTGGTGCCAACCTGGCGCAATGTCTTTCCTCAATGGCCTGGAAAGGATGGTGCCGGATTGCGTTCTTCTGGCCTGGCAGCGGAGAGCTACCACCTTGTCAATTGTCAGGGCCTCTTTCGGAACTTGTACTAGGCTGGCCCTTAGTGACATTTCTGCACGTGATGATTTCAGGCTTCTGTCTCCAATCCATTACACTGGGATGTATCCTATGGAGAGTTGGCTGCCTTCTCACTCTCCTGCATCTGCCACGGACAGCCAGCTAGAGGCCTGATGCTTCATCTACCCATTAAGACCGGTTTCGGAAAGCCCACTGTGGTAGGAGCATAGTTCACACTAAGCCTTAGTGGAGCCAACCTGGCAAAATGTCTTTCCACAATGGCCTGGAAAGGATGGCGCCGGATTGCGTTCTTCTGGCCTGGCAGCGGTGAGCTACCACCTTGTCAATTGTCAGGGCCTCTTTCGGAACTTGTACTAGGCTGGCCCTTAGTGACATTTCTGCACGTGATGATTTCAGCTTCTGGCTCCAATCCATTACCCTTGGATGTATCCTATGGAGAGTTGGCTGCCTTCTCCCTCTCCTGCATCTGCCACGGATAGCCAGCTAGAGGCCTGATGCCTCATCTACCCATTAAGACCGGTTTCGGAAAGCCCACTGTGGTAGGAGCATAGTTCACACTAAGCCTTAGTGGTGCCAACCTGGCGCAATGTCTTTCCGCAATGGCCTGGAAAGGATGGCGCCGGATTGCGTTCTTCTGGCCTGGCAGCGGTGAGCTACCACGTTGTCAATTGTGAGGGCCTCTTCGGAACTTGTACTAGGCTGGCCCTTAGTGACATTTCTGCACGTGATGATTTCAGGCTTCTGTCTCCAATCCATTACCCTGGGATCTATCCTATGGACAGTTGGCTGCCTTCCTGCCCTCCTGCAACTGCCACTGACAGCCAGCTAGAGGCCTGATGCTTATTCTACCCATTAAGACAGGTTTCGGAAAGCCTACTGTGGTAGGAGCATAGTTCACACTAAGCTTTAGTGGAGCCAACCTGGCGCAATGTCTTTCCGCAATGGCCTGGAAAGGATGGCGCCGGATTGCGTTCTTCTGGCCTGGCAGCGGTGAGCTACCATCTTGTCAATTGTCAGGGCCTCTTTCGGAACTTGTACTAGGCTGGCCCTTAGTGACATTTCTGCACGTGATGATTTCAGGCTTCTGTCTCCAATCAATTACCCTGGGATGTATCCTAAGGAGAGTTGGCTGCCTTCTCACTCTCCTGCATCTGCCACGGACAGCCAGCTAGAGGCCTGATGCTTCATCTACCCATTAAGACCTGTTTCGGAAAGCCCACTGTGGTAGGAGCATAGTTCACACTAAGCCTTAGTGGTGCCAACGTGGCGCAATATCTTTCCTCAATGGCCTGGAAAGGATGGCACCGGATTGCATTCTTCTGGCCTGGCAGCGGTGAGCTACCACCTTGTCAATTGTCAGGGCCTCTTTCGGAACTTGTACTAGGCTGGCCCTTAGTGACATTTCTGCACGTGATGATTTCAGGCTTCTGTCTCCAATCCATTACACTGGGATGTATCCTATGGAGAGTTGGCTGCCTTCTCACTCTTCTGCATCTGCCACGGACAGCCAGCTAGAGGCCTGATGCTTCATCTACCCATTAAGACCGGTTTCGGAAAGCCCACTGTGGTAGGAGCATAGATCACACTAAGCCTTAGTGGAGCCATCCTGGGGCAATGTCTTTCCTCAATGGCCTGGAAAGGATGGCGCCGGATTGCGTTCTTCTGGCCTGGCAGCGGTGAGCTACCACCTTGTCAATTGTCAGGGCCTCTTCGGAACTTGTACTAGGCTGGCCCTAAGTGACATTTCTGCACGTGATGATTTCAGGATTCTGTCTCCAATCCATTACCCTGGGATGTATTCTATGGACAGTTGGCTGCCTTCCTGCCCTCCTGCAACTGCCACTGACAGCCAGCTAGAGGCCTGATGCTTATTCTACCCATTAAGACCGGTTTCGGAAAGCCCACTGTGGTAAGAGCATAGTTCACACTAAGCTTTAGTGGAGCCAACCTGGCGCAATGTCTTTCCGCAATGGCCTGGAAAGGATGGCGCCGGATAGCGTTCTTCTGGCCTGGCAGCGGTGAGCTACCACCTTGTCAATTGTCAGGGCCTCTTTCGGAACTTGTACTAGGCTGGCCCTTAGTGACATTTCTGCACGTGATGATTTCAGGCTTCTGTCTCCAATCCATTACCCTGGGATGTATCCTATGGAGAGTTGCCTGCCTTCTCACTCTCCTGCATCTGCCACGGACAGCCAGCTAGAGGCCTGATGCTTCATCTACCCATTAAGACCGGTTTCGGAAAGCCCACTGTGGTAGGAGCATAGTTCACACTAAGCCTTAGTGGAGCCAACCTGGCACAATGGCTTTCCGCAATGGCCTGGAAATGATGGCGCCGGATTGCGTTCTTCTGGCCTGGCAGCGGTGAGCTACCACCTTGTCAATTGCCAGGGCCTCTTCGGAACTTGTACTAGGCTGGCCCTTAGTGACATTTCTGCACGTGATGATTTCAGGCTTCTGTCTCCAATCCATTACCCTGGGATGTATCCTATGGACAGTTGGCTGCCTTCCTGCCCTCCTGCAACTGCCACTGACAGCCACCTAGAGGCCTGATGCTTATTCTACCCATTAAGACCGGTTTCGGAAAGCCCACTGTGGTAGGAGCATAGTTCACACTAAGCTTTAGTGGAGCCAACCTGGCGCAATGTCTTTCCGCAATGGCCTGGAAAGGATGGCGCCGGATTGCGTTCTTCTGGCCTGGCAGCGGTGAGCTACCACCTTGTCAATTGTCAGGGCCTCTTTCGGAACTTGTACTAGGCTGGCCCTTAGTGACATTTCTGCACATGATGATTTCAGGCTTCTGTCTCCAATCGATTACCCTGGGATGTATCCTAAGGAGAGTTGGCTGCCTTCTCACTCTCCTGCATCTGCCATGGACAGCCAGCTAGAGCCCTGATGCTTATTCTACCCATTAAGACCGGTTTCGGAAAGCCCACTGTGGTAGGAGCATAGTTCACACTAAACCTTAATGGAGCCAACCTGGCGCAATGTCTTTAAGCAATGGCCTGGAAAGGATGGCGCCGGTTTGCGATCTTCTGGCCTGGCAGCCGTGAGCTACCACCTTGTCAATTGTCAGGGCCTCTTTCGGAACTTGTACTAGGCTGGCCCTTAGTGACATTTCTGCACGTGATGATTTCAGGCTTCTGGCTCCAATCCATTATCCTTGGATGTATCCTATGGAGAGTTGGCTTCCTTCTCCCTCTCCTGCATCTGCCACGGATAGCCAGCTAGAGGCCTGATGCTTCATCTACCCGTTAAGACCGGTTTCGGAAAGCCCACTGTGGTAGGAGCATAGTTCACACTAAGCCTTAGTGGTGCCAACCTGGCGCAATGTCTTTCCGCAATGGCCTGGAAAGGATGGCGCCAGATTGCGTTCTTCTGGCCTGGCAGTGGTGAGCTACCACCTTGTCAATTGTCAGGGCCTCTTCGGAACTTGTACTAGGATGGCCCTAAGTGACATTTCTGCACGTGATGATTTCAGGATTCTGTCTCCAATCCATTACCCTGGGATGTATTCTATGGACAGTTGGCTGCCTTCCTGCCCTCCTGCAACTGCTACTGACAGCCAGCTAGAGGCCTGATGCTTATTCTACCCATTAAGACCGGTTTCGGAAAGCCCACTGTGGTAAGAGCATAGTTCACACTAAGCTTTAGTGGAGCCAACCTGGCGCAATGTCTTTCCGCAATGGCCTGGAAAGGATGGCGCCGGATTGCGTTCTTCTGGCCTGGCAGCGGTGAGCTACCACCTTGTCAATTGTCAGGGCCTCTTTCGGAACTTGTACTAGGCTGGCCCTTAGTGACATTTCTGCACGTGATGATTTCAGGCTTCTGTCTCCAATCCATTACACTGGGATGTATCCTATGGAGAGTTGGCTGCCTTCTCACTCTCCTGCATCTGCCACGGACAGCCAGCTAGAGGCCTGATGCTTCATCTACCCATTAAGACCGGTTTCGGAAAGCCCACTGTGGTAGGAGCATAGTTCACACTAAGCCTTAGTGGAGCCAACCTGGCAAAATGTCTTTCCACAATGGCCTGGAAAGGATGGCGCCGGATTGCGTTCTTCTGGCCTGGCAGCGGTGAGCTACCACCTTGTCAATTGTCAGGGCCTCTTTCGGAACTTGTACTAGGCTGGCCCTTAGTGACATTTCTGCACGTGATGATTTCAGCTTCTGGCTCCAATCCATTACACTGGGATGTATCCTATGGAGAGTTGGCTGCCTTCTCCCTCTCCTGCATCTGCCACGGATAGCCAGCTAGAGGCCTGATGCCTCATCTACCCATTAAGACCGGTTTCGGAAAGCCCACTGTGGTAGGAGCATAGTTCACACTAAGCCTTAGTGGTGCCAACCTGGCGCAATGTCTTTCCGCAATGGCCTGGAAAGGATGGCGCCGGATTGCGTTCTTCTGGCCTGGCAGCGGTGAGCTACCACGTTGTCAATTGTGAGGGCCTCTTCGGAACTTGTACTAGGCTGGCCCTTAGTGACATTTCTGCACGTGATGATTTCAGGCTTCTGTCTCCAATCCATTACCCTGGGATCTATCCTATGGACAGTTGGCTGCCTTCCTGCCCTCCTGCAACTGCCACTGACAGCCAGCTAGAGGCCTGATGCTTATTCTACCCATTAAGACAGGTTTCGGAAAGCCTACTGTGGTAGGAGCATAGTTCACACTAAGCTTTAGTGGAGCCAACCTGGCGCAATGTCTTTCCGCAATGGCCTGGAAAGGATGGCGCCGGATTGCGTTCTTCTGGCCTGGCAGCGGTGAGCTACCACCTTGTCAATTGTCAGGGCCTCTTTCGGAACTTGTACTAGGCTGGCCCTTAGTGACATTTCTGCACGTGATGATTTCAGGCTTCTGTCTCCAATCAATTACCCTGGGATGTATCCTAAGAAGAGTTGGCTGCCTTCTCACTCTCCTGCATCTGCCACGGACAGCCAGCTAGAGGCCTGATGCTTCATCTACCCATTAAGACCTGTTTCGGAAAGCCCACTGTGGTAGGAGCATAGTTCACACTAAGCCTTAGTGGTGCCAACCTGGCGCAATATCTTTCCTCAATGGCCTGGAAAGGATGGCGCCGGATTGCGTTCTTCTGGCCTGGCAGCGGTGAGCTACCACCTTGTCAATTGTCAGGGCCTCTTTCGGAACTTGTACTAGGCTGGCCCTTAGTGACATTTCTGCACGTGATGATTTCAGGCTTCTGTCTCCAATCCATTTCCCTGGGATGTATCCTATGGAGAGTTGCCTGCCTTCTCACTCTCCTGCATATGCCACGGACAGCCAGCTAGAGGCCTGATGCTTCATCTACCCATTAAGACCGGTTTCGGAAAGCCCACTGTGGTAGGAGCATAGTTCACACTAAGCCTTAGTGGAGCCAACCTGGCACAATGGCTTTCCGCAATGGCCTGGAAAGGATGGCGCCGGATTGCGTTCTTCTGGCCTGGCAGCGGTGAGCTACCACCTTGTCAATTGTCAGGGCCTCTTCGGAACTTGTACTAGGCTGGCCCTTAGTGACATTTCTGCACGTGATGATTTCAGGCTTCTGTCTCCAATCCATTACCCTGGGATGTATCCTATGGACAGTTGGCTGCCTTCCTGCCCTCCTGCAACTGCCACTGACAGCCACCTAGAGGCCTGATGCTTATTCTACCCATTAAGACCGGTTTCGGAAAGCCCACTGTGGTAGGAGCATAGTTCACACTAAGCTTTAGTGGAGCCAACCTGGCGCAATGTCTTTCCGCAATGGCCTGGAAAGGATGGCGCCGGATTGCGTTCTTCTGGCCTGGCAGCGGTGAGCTACCACCTTATCAATTGTCAGGGCCTCTTCGGAACTTGTACTAGGCTGGCCCTTAGTGACATTTCTGCACGTGATGATTTCAGGCTTCTGTCTCCAATCCATTACCCTGGGATCTATCCTATGGACAGTTGGCTGCCTTCCTGCCCTCCTGCAACTGCCACTGACAGCCAGCTAGAGGCCTGATGCTTATTCTACCCATTAAGACCGGTTTCGGAAAGCCCACTGTGGTAGGAGCATAGTTCACACTAAGCTTTAGTGGAGCCAACCTGGCGCAATGTCTTTCCGCAATGGCCTGGAACGGATGGCGCCGGATTGCGTTCTTCTGGCCTGGCAGCGGTGAGCTACCACCTTGTCAATTGTCAGGGCCTCTTTCGGAACTTGTACTAGGCTGGCCCTTAGTGACATTTCTGCACATGATGATTTCAGGCTTCTGTCTCCAATCGATTACCCTGGGATGTATCCTAAGGAGAGTTGGCTGCCTTCTCACTCTCCTGCATCTGCCATGGACAGCCAGCTAGAGGCCTGATGCTTCATCTACCCATTAAGACCTGTTTCGGAAAGCCCACTGTGGTAGGAGCATAGTTCACACTAAGCCTTAGTGGTGCCAACCTGGCGCAATGTCTTTCCTCAATGGCCTGGAAAGGATGGCGCCGGATTGCGTTCTTCTGGCCTGGCAGCGGAGAGCTACCACCTTGTCAATTGTCAGGGCCTCTTTCGGAACTTGTACTAGGCTGGCCCTTAGTGACATTTCTGCACGTGATGATTTCAGGCTTCTGTCTCCAATCCATTACACTGGGATGTATCCTATGGAGAGTTGGCTGCCTTCTCCCTCTCCTGCATCTGCCACGGATAGCCAGCTAGAGGCCTGATGCCTCATCTACCCATTAAGACCGGTTTCGGAAAGCCCACTGTGGTAGGAGCATAGTTCACACTAAGCCTTAGTGGAGCCAACCTGGCGCAATGTCTTTCCGCAATGGCCTGGAAAGGATGGCGCCGGATTGCGTTCTTCTGGCCTGGCAGCTGTGACCTACCACCTTGTCAATTGTCAGGGCCTCTTTCGGAACTTGTATTAGGCTGGCCCTTAGTGACATTTCTGCACGTGATGATTTCAGGCTTCTGTCTCCAATCCATTACCCTTGGATGTATCCTATGGAGAGTTGGCTGCCTTCTCCCTCTCCTGCATCTGCCACGGACAGCCAGCTAGAGGCCTGATGCTTCATCTACACATTAAGACCGGTTTCGGAAAGCCCACTGTGGTAGGAGCATAGTTCACACTAAGCCTTAGTGGAGCCAACCTGGCACAATGGCTTTCCGCAATGGCCTGGAAAGGATGGCGCCGGATTGCGTTCTTCTGGCCTGGCAGCGGTGAGCTACCACCTTGTCAATTGTCAGGGCCTCTTCGGAACTTGTACTAGGCTGGCCCTTAGTGACATTTCTGCACGTGATGATTTCAGGCTTCTGTCTCCAATCCATTACCCTGGGATGTATCCTATGGAGAGTTGGCTGCCTTCTCCCTCTCCTGCATCTGCCACGGATAGCCAGCTAGAGGCCTGATGCCTCATCTACCCATTAAGACCGGTTTCGGAAAGCCCACTGTGGTAGGAGCATAGTTCACACTAAGCCTTAGTGGTGCCAACCTGGCGCAATGTCTTTCCGCAATGGCCTGGAAAGGATGGCGCCGGATTGCGTTCTTCTGGCCTGGCAGCGGTGAGCTACCACGTTGTCAATTGTGAGGGCCTCTTCGGAACTTGTACTAGGCTGGCCCTTAGTGACATTTCTGCACGTGATGATTTCAGGCTTCTGTCTCCAATCCATTACCCTGGGATCTATCCTATGGACAGTTGGCTGCCTTCCTGCCCTCCTGCAACTGCCACTGACAGCCAGCTAGAGGCCTGATGCTTATTCTACCCATTAAGACAGGTTTCGGAAAGCCTACTGTGGTAGGAGCATAGTTCACACTAAGCTTTAGTGGAGCCAACCTGGCGCAATGTCTTTCCGCAATGGCCTGGAAAGGATGGCGCCGGATTGCGTTCTTCTGGCCTGGCAGCGGTGAGCTACCACCTTGTCAATTGTCAGGGCCTCTTTCGGAACTTGTACTAGGCTGGCCCTTAGTGACATTTCTGCACGTGATGATTTCAGGCTTCTGTCTCCAATCAATTACCCTGGGATGTATCCTAAGAAGAGTTGGCTGCCTTCTCACTCTCCTGCATCTGCCACGGACAGCCAGCTAGAGGCCTGATGCTTCATCTACCCATTAAGACCTGTTTCGGAAAGCCCACTGTGGTAGGAGCATAGTTCACACTAAGCCTTAGTGGTGCCAACCTGGCGCAATATCTTTCCTCAATGGCCTGGAAAGGATGGCGCCGGATTGCGTTCTTCTGGCCTGGCAGCGGTGAGCTACCACCTTGTCAATTGTCAGGGCCTCTTTCGGAACTTGTACTAGGCTGGCCCTTAGTGACATTTCTGCACGTGATGATTTCAGGCTTCTGTCTCCAATCCATTTCCCTGGGATGTATCCTATGGAGAGTTGCCTGCCTTCTCACTCTCCTGCATCTGCCACGGACAGCCAGCTAGAGGCCTGATGCTTCATCTACCCATTAAGACCGGTTTCGGAAAGCCCACTGTGGTAGGAGCATAGTTCACACTAAGCCTTAGTGGAGCCAACCTGGCACAATGGCTTTCCGCAATGGCCTGGAAAGGATGGCGCCGGATTGCGTTCTTCTGGCCTGGCAGCGGTGAGCTACCACCTTGTCAATTGTCAGGGCCTCTTCGGAACTTGTACTAGGCTGGCCCTTAGTGACATTTCTGCACGTGATGATTTCAGGCTTCTGTCTCCAATCCATTACCCTGGGATGTATCCTATGGACAGTTGGCTGCCTTCCTGCCCTCCTGCAACTGCCACTGACAGCCACCTAGAGGCCTGATGCTTATTCTACCCATTAAGACCGGTTTCGGAAAGCCCACTGTGGTAGGAGCATAGTTCACACTAAGCTTTAGTGGAGCCAACCTGGCGCAATGTCTTTCCGCAATGGCCTGGAAAGGATGGCGCCGGATTGCGTTCTTCTGGCCTGGCAGCGGTGAGCTACCACCTTATCAATTGTCAGGGCCTCTTCGGAACTTGTACTAGGCTGGCCCTTAGTGACATTTCTGCACGTGATGATTTCAGGCTTCTGTCTCCAATCCATTACCCTGGGATGTATCCTATGGACAGTTGGCTGCCTTCCTGCCCTCCTGCAACTGCCACGGACAGCCAGCTAGAGGCCTGATGCTTCATCTACCCATTAAGACCGGTTTCGGAAAGCCCACTGTGGTAGGAGCATAGTTCACACTAAGCTTTAGTGGAGCCAACCTGGCGCAATGTCTTTCCGCAATGGCCTGGAAAGGATGGCGCCGGATTGCGTTCTTCTGGCCTGGCAGCGGTGAGCTACCACCTTATCAATTGTCAGGGCCTCTTCGGAACTTGTACTAGGCTGGCCCTTAGTGACATTTCTGCACGTGATGATTTCAGGCTTCTGTCTCCAATCCATTTCCCTGGGATGTATCCTATGGAGAGTTGCCTGCCTTCTCACTCTCCTGCATCTGCCACGGACAGCCAGCTAGAGGCCTGATGCTTCATCTACCCATTAAGACCGGTTTCGGAAAGCCCACTGTGGTAGGAGCATAGTTCACACTAAGCCTTAGTGGAGCCAACCTGGCACAATGGCTTTCCGCAATGGCCTGGAAAGGATGGCGCCGGATTGCGTTCTTCTGGCCTGGCAGCGGTGAGCTACCACCTTGTCAATTGTCAGGGCCTCTTCGGAACTTGTACTAGGCTGGCCCTTAGTGACATTTCTGCACGTGATGATTTCAGGCTTCTGTCTCCAATCCATTACCCTGGGATGTATCCTATGGACAGTTGGCTGCCTTCCTGCCCTCCTGCAACTGCCACTGACAGCCACCTAGAGGCCTGATGCTTATTCTACCCATTAAGACCGGTTTCGGAAAGCCCACTGTGGTAGGAGCATAGTTCACACTAAGCTTTAGTGGAGCCAACCTGGCGCAATGTCTTTCCGCAATGGCCTGGAAAGGATGGCGCCGGATTGCGTTCTTCTGGCCTGGCAGCGGTGAGCTACCACCTTATCAATTGTCAGGGCCTCTTTCGGAACTTGTACTAGGCTGGCCCTTAGTGACATTTCTGCACGTGATGATTTCAGGCTTCTGTCTCCAATCCATTACCCTGGGATGTATCCTATGGACAGATGGCTGCCTTCTTGCCCTCCTGCAACTGCCACGGACAGCCAGCTAGAGCCCTGATGCTTATTCTACCCATTAAGACCGGTTTCGGAAAGCCCACTGTGGTAGGAGCATAGTTCACACTAAACCTTAATGGAGCCAACCTGGCGCAATGTCTTTCCGCAATGGCCTGGAAAGGATGGCGCCGGTTTGCGATCTTCTGGCCTGGCAGCCGTGAGCTACCACCTTGTCAATTGTCAGGGCCTCTTTCGGAACTTGTACTAGGCTGGCCCTTAGTGACATTTCTGCACGTGATGATTTCAGGCTTCTGGCTCCAATCCATTATCCTTGGATGTATCCTATGGAGAGTTGGCTGCCTTCTCCCTCTCCTGCATCTGCCACGGATAGCCAGCTAGAGGCCTGATGCTTCATCTACCCGTTAAGACCGGTTTCGGAAAGCCCACTGTGGTAGGAGCATAGTTCACACTAAGCCTTAGTGGTGCCAACCTGGCGCAATGTCTTTCCGCAATGGCCTGGAAAGGATGGCGCCAGATTGCGTTCTTCTGGCCTGGCAGTGGTGAGCTACCACCTTGTCAATTGTCAGGGCCTCTTTCGGAACTTGTACTAGGCTGGCCCTTAGTGACATTTCTGCACGTGATGATTTCAGGCTTCTGTCTCCAATCCATTACACTGGGATGTATCCTATGGAGAGTTGGCTGCCTTCTCCCTCTCCTGCATCTGCCACGGATAGCCAGCTAGAGGCCTGATGCCTCATCTACCCATTAAGACCGGTTTCGGAAAGCCCACTGTGGTAGGAGCATAGTTCACACTAAGCCTTAGTGGAGCCAACCTGGCGCAATGTCTTTCCGCAATGGCCTGGAAAGGATGGCGCCGGATTGCGTTCTTCTGGCCTGGCAGCTGTGACCTACCACCTTGTCAATTGTCAGGGCCTCTTTCGGAACTTGTATTAGGCTGGCCCTTAGTGACATTTCTGCACGTGATGATTTCAGGCTTCTGTCTCCAATCCATTACCCTTGGATGTATCCTATGGAGAGTTGGCTGCCTTCTCCCTCTCCTGCATCTGCCACGGACAGCCAGCTAGAGGCCTGATGCTTCATCTACACATTAAGACCGGTTTCGGAAAGCCCACTGTGGTAGGAGCATAGTTCACACTAAGCCTTAGTGGAGCCAACCTGGCACAATGGCTTTCCGCAATGGCCTGGAAAGGATGGCGCCGGATTGCGTTCTTCTGGCCTGGCAGCGGTGAGCTACCACCTTGTCAATTGTCAGGGCCTCTTCGGAACTTGTACTAGGCTGGCCCTTAGTGACATTTCTGCACGTGATGATTTCAGGCTTCTGTCTCCAATCCATTACCCTGGGATGTATCCTATGGAGAGTTGGCTGCCTTCTCCCTCTCCTGCATCTGCCACGGATAGCCAGCTAGAGGCCTGATGCCTCATCTACCCATTAAGACCGGTTTCGGAAAGCCCACTGTGGTAGGAGCATAGTTCACACTAAGCCTTAGTGGTGCCAACCTGGCGCAATGTCTTTCCGCAATGGCCTGGAAAGGATGGCGCCGGATTGCGTTCTTCTGGCCTGGCAGCGGTGAGCTACCACGTTGTCAATTGTGAGGGCCTCTTCGGAACTTGTACTAGGCTGGCCCTTAGTGACATTTCTGCACGTGATGATTTCAGGCTTCTGTCTCCAATCCATTACCCTGGGATCTATCCTATGGACAGTTGGCTGCCTTCCTGCCCTCCTGCAACTGCCACTGACAGCCAGCTAGAGGCCTGATGCTTATTCTACCCATTAAGACAGGTTTCGGAAAGCCTACTGTGGTAGGAGCATAGTTCACACTAAGCTTTAGTGGAGCCAACCTGGCGCAATGTCTTTCCGCAATGGCCTGGAAAGGATGGCGCCGGATTGCGTTCTTCTGGCCTGGCAGCGGTGAGCTACCACCTTGTCAATTGTCAGGGCCTCTTTCGGAACTTGTACTAGGCTGGCCCTTAGTGACATTTCTGCACGTGATGATTTCAGGCTTCTGTCTCCAATCAATTACCCTGGGATGTATCCTAAGAAGAGTTGGCTGCCTTCTCACTCTCCTGCATCTGCCACGGACAGCCAGCTAGAGGCCTGATGCTTCATCTACCCATTAAGACCTGTTTCGGAAAGCCCACTGTGGTAGGAGCATAGTTCACACTAAGCCTTAGTGGTGCCAACCTGGCGCAATATCTTTCCTCAATGGCCTGGAAAGGATGGCGCCGGATTGCGTTCTTCTGGCCTGGCAGCGGTGAGCTACCACCTTGTCAATTGTCAGGGCCTCTTTCGGAACTTGTACTAGGCTGGCCCTTAGTGACATTTCTGCACGTGATGATTTCAGGCTTCTGTCTCCAATCCATTTCCCTGGGATGTATCCTATGGAGAGTTGCCTGCCTTCTCACTCTCCTGCATCTGCCACGGACAGCCAGCTAGAGGCCTGATGCTTCATCTACCCATTAAGACCGGTTTCGGAAAGCCCACTGTGGTAGGAGCATAGTTCACACTAAGCCTTAGTGGAGCCAACCTGGCACAATGGCTTTCCGCAATGGCCTGGAAAGGATGGCGCCGGATTGCGTTCTTCTGGCCTGGCAGCGGTGAGCTACCACCTTGTCAATTGTCAGGGCCTCTTCGGAACTTGTACTAGGCTGGCCCTTAGTGACATTTCTGCACGTGATGATTTCAGGCTTCTGTCTCCAATCCATTACCCTGGGATGTATCCTATGGACAGTTGGCTGCCTTCCTGCCCTCCTGCAACTGCCACTGACAGCCACCTAGAGGCCTGATGCTTATTCTACCCATTAAGACCGGTTTCGGAAAGCCCACTGTGGTAGGAGCATAGTTCACACTAAGCTTTAGTGGAGCCAACCTGGCGCAATGTCTTTCCGCAATGGCCTGGAAAGGATGGCGCCGGATTGCGTTCTTCTGGCCTGGCAGCGGTGAGCTACCACCTTATCAATTGTCAGGGCCTCTTCGGAACTTGTACTAGGCTGGCCCTTAGTGACATTTCTGCACGTGATGATTTCAGGCTTCTGTCTCCAATCCATTACCCTGGGATGTATCCTATGGACAGTTGGCTGCCTTCCTGCCCTCCTGCAACTGCCACGGACAGCCAGCTAGAGGCCTGATGCTTCATCTACCCATTAAGACCGGTTTCGGAAAGCCCACTGTGGTAGGAGCATAGTTCACACTAAGCTTTAGTGGAGCCAACCTGGCGCAATGTCTTTCCGCAATGGCCTGGAAAGGATGGCGCCGGATTGCGTTCTTCTGGCCTGGCAGCGGTGAGCTACCACCTTATCAATTGTCAGGGCCTCTTCGGAACTTGTACTAGGCTGGCCCTTAGTGACATTTCTGCACGTGATGATTTCAGGCTTCTGTCTCCAATCCATTTCCCTGGGATGTATCCTATGGAGAGTTGCCTGCCTTCTCACTCTCCTGCATCTGCCACGGACAGCCAGCTAGAGGCCTGATGCTTCATCTACCCATTAAGACCGGTTTCGGAAAGCCCACTGTGGTAGGAGCATAGTTCACACTAAGCCTTAGTGGAGCCAACCTGGCACAATGGCTTTCCGCAATGGCCTGGAAAGGATGGCGCCGGATTGCGTTCTTCTGGCCTGGCAGCGGTGAGCTACCACCTTGTCAATTGTCAGGGCCTCTTCGGAACTTGTACTAGGCTGGCCCTTAGTGACATTTCTGCACGTGATGATTTCAGGCTTCTGTCTCCAATCCATTACCCTGGGATGTATCCTATGGACAGTTGGCTGCCTTCCTGCCCTCCTGCAACTGCCACTGACAGCCACCTAGAGGCCTGATGCTTATTCTACCCATTAAGACCGGTTTCGGAAAGCCCACTGTGGTAGGAGCATAGTTCACACTAAGCTTTAGTGGAGCCAACCTGGCGCAATGTCTTTCCGCAATGGCCTGGAAAGGATGGCGCCGGATTGCGTTCTTCTGGCCTGGCAGCGGTGAGCTACCACCTTATCAATTGTCAGGGCCTCTTTCGGAACTTGTACTAGGCTGGCCCTTAGTGACATTTCTGCACGTGATGATTTCAGGCTTCTGTCTCCAATCCATTACCCTGGGATGTATCCTATGGACAGATGGCTGCCTTCTTGCCCTCCTGCAACTGCCACGGACAGCCAGCTAGAGCCCTGATGCTTATTCTACCCATTAAGACCGGTTTCGGAAAGCCCACTGTGGTAGGAGCATAGTTCACACTAAACCTTAATGGAGCCAACCTGGCGCAATGTCTTTCCGCAATGGCCTGGAAAGGATGGCGCCGGTTTGCGATCTTCTGGCCTGGCAGCCGTGAGCTACCACCTTGTCAATTGTCAGGGCCTCTTTCGGAACTTGTACTAGGCTGGCCCTTAGTGACATTTCTGCACGTGATGATTTCAGGCTTCTGGCTCCAATCCATTATCCTTGGATGTATCCTATGGAGAGTTGGCTGCCTTCTCCCTCTCCTGCATCTGCCACGGATAGCCAGCTAGAGGCCTGATGCTTCATCTACCCGTTAAGACCGGTTTCGGAAAGCCCACTGTGGTAGGAGCATAGTTCACACTAAGCCTTAGTGGTGCCAACCTGGCGCAATGTCTTTCCGCAATGGCCTGGAAAGGATGGCGCCAGATTGCGTTCTTCTGGCCTGGCAGTGGTGAGCTACCACCTTGTCAATTGTCAGGGCCTCTTCGGAACTTGTACTAGGCTGGCCCTAAGTGACATTTCTGCACGTGATGATTTCAGGATTCTGTCTCCAATCCATTACCCTGGGATGTATTCTATGGACAGTTGGCTGCCTTCCTGCCCTCCTGCAACTGCTACTGACAGCCAGCTAGAGGCCTGATGCTTATTCTACCCATTAAGACCGGTTTCGGAAAGCCCACTGTGGTAAGAGCATAGTTCACACTAAGCTTTAGTGGAGCCAACCTGGCGCAATGTCTTTCCGCAATGGCCTGGAAAGGATGGCACCGGATTGCGTTCTTCTGGCCTGGCAGCGGTGAGCTACCACCTTGTCAATTGTCAGGGCCTGTTTCGGAACTTGTACTAGGCTGGCCCTTAGTGACATTTCTGCACGTGATGATTTCAGGCTTCTGTCTCCAATCCATTACCCTGGGATCTATCCTATGGACAGTTGGCTGCCTTCCTGCCCTCCTGCAACTGCCACTGACAGCCAGCTAGAGGCCTGATGCATATTCTACCCATTAAGACCGGTTTCGGAAAGCCCACTGTGGTAGGAGCATAGTTCACACTAAGCTTTAGTGGAGCCAACCTGGCGCAATGTCTTTCCGCAATGGCCTGGAACGGATGGCGCCGGATTGCGTTCTTCTGGCCTGGCAGCGGTGAGCTACCACCTTGTCAATTGTCAGGGCCTCTTTCGGAACTTGTACTAGGCTGGCCCTTAGTGACATTTCTGCACATGATGATTTCAGGCTTCTGTCTCCAATCGATTACCCTGGGATGTATCCTAAGGAGAGTTGGCTGCCTTCTCACTCTCCTGCATCTGCCATGGACAGCCAGCTAGAGGCCTGATGCTTCATCTACCCATTAAGACCTGTTTCGGAAAGCCCACTGTGGTAGGAGCATAGTTCACACTAAGCCTTAGTGGTGCCAACCTGGCGCAATGTCTTTCCTCAATGGCCTGGAAAGGATGGCGCCGGATTGCGTTCTTCTGGCCTGGCAGCGGAGAGCTACCACCTTGTCAATTGTCAGGGCCTCTTTCGGAACTTGTACTAGGCTGGCCCTTAGTGACATTTCTGCACGTGATGATTTCAGGCTTCTGTCTCCAATCCATTACACTGGGATGTATCCTATGGAGAGTTGGCTGCCTTCTCACTCTCCTGCATCTGCCACGGACAGCCAGCTAGAGGCCTGATGCTTCATCTACCCATTAAGACCGTTTTCGGAAAGCCCACTGTGGTAGGAGCATAGTTCACACTAAGCCTTAGTGGAGCCAACCTGGCAAAATGTCTTTCCACAATGGCCTGGAAAGGATGGCGCCGGATTGCGTTCTTCTGGCCTGGCAGCGGTGAGCTACCACCTTGTCAATTCTCAGGGCCTCTTTCGGAACTTGTACTAGGCTGGCCCTTAGTGACATTTCTGCACGTAATGATTTCAGCTTCTGGCTCCAATCCATTACCCTTGGATGTATCCTATGGAGAGTTGGCTGCCTTCTCCCTCTCCTGCATCTGCCACGGATAGCCAGCTAGAGGCCTGATGCCTCATCTACCCATTAAGACCGGTTTCGGAAAGCCCACTGTGGTAGGAGCATAGTTCACACTAAGCCTTAGTGGAGCCAACCTGGCGCAATGTCTTTCCGCAATGGCCTGGAAAGGATGGCGCCGGATTGCGTTCTTCTGGCCTGGCAGCTGTGACCTACCACCTTGTCAATTGTCAGGGCCTCTTTCGGAACTTGTATTAGGCTGGCCCTTAGTGACATTTCTGCACGTGATGATTTCAGGCTTCTGTCTCCAATCCATTACCCTTGGATGTATCCTATGGAGAGTTGGCTGCCTTCTCCCTCTCCTGCATCTGCCACGGACAGCCAGCTAGAGGCCTGATGCTTCATCTACACATTAAGACCGGTTTCGGAAAGCCCACTGTGGTAGGAGCATAGTTCACACTAAGCCTTAGTGGAGCCAACCTGGCACAATGGCTTTCCGCAATGGCCTGGAAAGGATGGCGCCGGATTGCGTTCTTCTGGCCTGGCAGCGGTGAGCTACCACCTTGTCAATTGTCAGGGCCTCTTCGGAACTTGTACTAGGCTGGCCCTTAGTGACATTTCTGCACGTGATGATTTCAGGCTTCTGTCTCCAATCCATTACCCTGGGATGTATCCTATGGACAGTTGGCTGCCTTCCTGCCCTCCTGCAACTGCCACTGACAGCCACCTAGAGGCCTGATGCTTATTCTACCCATTAAGACCGGTTTCGGAAAGCCCACTGTGGTAGGAGCATAGTTCACACTAAGCTTTAGTGGAGCCAACCTGGCGCAATGTCTTTCCGCAATGGCCTGGAAATGATGGCGCCGGATTGCGTTCTTCTGGCCTGGCAGCGGTGAGCTACCACCTTATCAATTGTCAGGGCCTCTTTCGGAACTTGTACTAGGCTGGCCCTTAGTGACATTTCTGCACGTGATGATTTCAGGCTTCTGTCTCCAATCCATTACCCTGGGATGTATCCTATGGACAGATGGCTGCCTTCTTGCCCTCCTGCAACTGCCACGGACAGCCAGCTAGAGCCCTGATGCTTATTCTACCCATTAAGACCGGTTTCGGAAAGCCCACTGTGGTAGGAGCATAGTTCACACTAAACCTTAATGGAGCCAACCTGGCGCAATGTCTTTCCGCAATGGCCTGGAAAGGATGGCGCCGGTTTGCGATCTTCTGGCCTGGCAGCCGTGAGCTACCACCTTGTCAATTGTCAGGTCCTCTTTCGGAACTTGTACTAGGCTGGCCCTTAGTGACATTTCTGCACGTGATGATTTCAGGCTTCTGGCTCCAATCCATTATCCTTGGATGTATCCTATGGAGAGTTGGCTGCCTTCTCCCTCTCCTGCATCTGCCACGGATAGCCAGCTAGAGGCCTGATGCTTCATCTACCCGTTAAGACCGGTTTCGGAAAGCCCACTGTGGTAGGAGCATAGTTCACACTAAGCCTTAGTGGTGCCAACCTGGCGCAATGTCTTTCCGCAATGGCCTGGAAAGGATGGCGCCAGATTGCGTTCTTCTGGCCTGGCAGTGGTGAGCTACCACCTTGTCAATTGTCAGGGCCTCTTCGGAACTTGTACTAGGCTGGCCCTAAGTGACATTTCTGCACGTGATGATTTCAGGATTCTGTCTCCAATCCATTACCCTGGGATCTATCCTATGGACAGTTGGCTGCCTTCCTGCCCTCCTGCAACTGCCACTGACAGCCAGCTAGAGGCCTGATGCTTATTCTACCCATGAAGACCGGTTTCGGAAAGCCCACTGTGGTAGGAGCATAGTTCACACTAAGCTTTAGTGGAGCCAACCTGGCGCAATGTCTTTCCGCAATGGCCTGGAAAGGATGGCGCCGGATTGCGTTCTTCTGGCCTGGCAGCGGTGAGCTACCACCTTGTCAATTGTCAGGGCCTCTTTCGGAACTTGTACTAGGCTGGCCCTTAGTGACATTTCTGCACATGATGATTTCAGGCTTCTGTCTCCAATCGATTACCCTGGGATGTATCCTAAGGAGAGTTGGCTGCCTTCTCACTCTCCTGCATCTGCCATGGACAGCCAGCTAGAGCCCTGATGCTTATTCTACCCATTAAGACCGGTTTCGGAAAGCCCACTGTGGTAGGAGCATAGTTCACACTAAACCTTAATGGAGCCAACCTGGCGCAATGTCTTTCCGCAATGGCCTGGAAAGGATGGCGCCGGTTTGCGATCTTCTGGCCTGGCAGCCGTGAGCTACCACCTTGTCAATTGTCAGGGCCTCTTTCGGAACTTGTACTAGGCTGGCCCTTAGTGACATTTCTGCACGTGATGATTTCAGGCTTCTGGCTCCAATCCATTATCCTTGGATGTATCCTATGGAGAGTTGGCTGCCTTCTCCCTCTCCTGCATCTGCCACGGATAGCCAGCTAGAGGCCTGATGCTTCATCTACCCGTTAAGACCGGTTTCGGAAAGCCCACTGTGGTAGGAGCATAGTTCACACTAAGCCTTAGTGGTGCCAACCTGGCGCAATGTCTTTCCGCAATGGCCTGGAAAGGATGGCGCCAGATTGCGTTCTTCTGGCCTGGCAGTGGTGAGCTACCACCTTGTCAATTGTCAGGGCCTCTTCGGAACTTGTACTAGGATGGCCCTAAGTGACATTTCTGCACGTGATGATTTCAGGATTCTGTCTCCAATCCATTACCCTGGGATGTATTCTATGGACAGTTGGCTGCCTTCCTGCCCTCCTGCAACTGCTACTGACAGCCAGCTAGAGGCCTGATGCTTATTCTACCCATTAAGACCGGTTTCGGAAAGCCCACTGTGGTAAGAGCATAGTTCACACTAAGCTTTAGTGGAGCCAACCTGGCGCAATGTCTTTCCGCAATGGCCTGGAAAGGATGGCACCGGATTGCGTTCTTCTGGCCTGGCAGCGGTGAGCTACCACCTTGTCAATTGTTAGGGCCTCTTTCGGAACTTGTACTAGGCTGGCCCTTAGTGACATTTCTGCACGTGATGATTTCAGGCTTCTGTCTCCAATCCATTACCCTGGGATCTATCCTATGGACAGTTGGCTGCCTTCCTGCCCTCATGCAACTGCCACTGACAGCCAGCTAGAGGCCTGATGCTTATTCTACCCATTAAGACCGGTTTCGGAAAGCCCACTGTGGTAGGAGCATAGTTCACACTAAGCTTTAGTGGAGCCAACCTGGCGCAATGTCTTTCCGCAATGGCCTGGAAAGGATGGCGCCGGATTGCGTTCTTCTGGCCTGGCAGCGGTGAGCTACCACCTTGTCAATTGTCAGGGCCTCTTTCGGAACTTGTACTAGGCTGGCCCTTAGTGACATTTCTGCACATGATGATTTCAGGCTTCTGTCTCCAATCGATTACCCTGGGATGTATCCTAAGGAGAGTTGGCTGCCTTCTCACTCTCCTGCATCTGCCATGGACAGCCAGCTAGAGGCCTGATGCTTCATCTACCCATTAAGAACTGTTTCGGAAAGCCCACTGTGGTAGGAGCATAGTTCACACTAAGCCTTAGTGGTGCCAACCTGGCGCAATGTCTTTCCTCAATGGCCGGGAAAGGATGGCGCCGGATTGCGTTCTTCTGGCCTGGCAGCGGAGAGCTACCACCTTGTCAATTGTCAGGGCCTCTTTCGGAACTTGTACTAGGCTGGCCCTTAGTGACATTTCTGCACGTGATGATTTCAGGCTTCTGTCTCCAATCCATTACACTGGGATGTATCCTATGGAGAGTTGGCTGCCTTCTCACTCTCCTGCATCTGCCACGGACAGCCAGCTAGAGGCCTGATGCTTCATCTACCCATTAAGACCGGTTTCGGAAAGCCCACTGTGGTAGGAGCATAGTTCACACTAAGCCTTAGTGGAGCCAACCTGGCAAAATGTCTTTCCAGAATGGCCTGGAAAGGATGGCGCCGGATTGCGTTCTTCTGGCCTGGCAGCGGTGAGCTACCACCTTGTCAATTGTCAGGGCCTCTTTCGGAACTTGTACTAGGCTGGCCCTTAGTGACATTTCTGCACGTGATGATTTCAGCTTCTGGCTCCAATCCATTACCCTTGGATGTATCCTATGGAGAGTTGGCTGCCTTCTCCCTCTCCTGCATCTGCCACGGATAGCCAGCTAGAGGCCTGATGCCTCATCTACCCATTAAGACCGGTTTCGGAAAGCCCACTGTGGTAGGAGCATAGTTCACACTAAGCCTTAGTGGTGCCAACCTGGCGCAATGTCTTTCCGCAATGGCCTGGAAAGGATGGCGCCGGATTGCGTTCTTCTGGCCTGGCAGCGGTGAGCTACCACGTTGTCAATTGTGAGGGCCTCTTCGGAACTTGTACTAGGCTGGCCCTTAGTGACATTTCTGCACGTGATGATTTCAGGCTTCTGTCTCCAATCCATTACCCTGGGATCTATCCTATGGACAGTTGGCTGCCTTCCTGCCCTCCTGCAACTGCCACTGACAGCCAGCTAGAGGCCTGATGCTTATTCTACCCATTAAGACAGGTTTCGGAAAGCCTACTGTGGTAGGAGCATAGTTCACACTAAGCTTTAGTGGAGCCAACCTGGCGCAATGTCTTTCCGCAATGGCCTGGAAAGGATGGCGCCGGATTGCGTTCTTCTGGCCTGGCAGCGGTGAGCTACCACCTTGTCAATTGTCAGGGCCTCTTTCGGAACTTGTACTAGGCTGGCCCTTAGTGACATTTCTGCACGTGATGATTTCAGGCTTCTGTCTCCAATCAATTACCCTGGGATGGATCCTAAGGAGAGTTGGCTGCCTTCTCACTCTCCTGCATCTGCCACGGACAGCCAGCTAGAGGCCTGATGCTTCATCTACCCATTAAGACCTGTTTCGGAAAGCCCACTGTGGTAGGAGCATAGTTCACACTAAGGCTTAGTGGTGCCAACCTGGCGCAATATCTTTCCTCAATGGCCTGGAAAGGATGGCGCCGGATTGCGTTCTTCTGGCCTGGCAGCGGTGAGCTACCACCTTGTCAATTGTCAGGGCCTCTTTCGGAACTTGTACTAGGCTGGCCCTTAGTGACATTTCTGCACGTGATGATTTCAGGCTTCTGTCTCCAATCCATTACACTGGGATGTATCCTATGGAGAGTTGGCTGCCTTCTCACTCTCCTGCATCTGCCACGGACAGCCAGCTAGAGGCCTGATGCTTCATCTACCCATTAAGACCGGTTTCGGAAAGCCCACTGTGGTAGGAGCATAGATCACACTAAGCCTGAGTGGAGCCAACCTGGCAAAATGTCTTTCCACAATGGCCTTGAAAGTATGGCGCCGGATTGCGTTCTTGTGGCCTGGCAGCGGTGAGCTACCACCTTGTCAATTGTCAGGGCCTCTTTCGGAACTTGTACTAGGCTGGCCCTTAGTGACATTTCTGCACGTGATGATTTCAGGCTTCTGTCTCCAATCCATTACCCTGGGATGTATCCTATGGACAGTTGGCTGCCTTCCTGCCCTCCTGCAACTGCCACGGATAGCCAGCTAGAACCCTGATGCTTATTCTACCCATTAAGACCGGTTTCTGAAAGCCCACTGTGGTAGGAGCATAGTTCACACTAAGCCTTAGTGGAGCCAACCTGGCGCAATGTCTTTCCGCAATGG
This sequence comes from Aspidoscelis tigris stejnegeri, assembly GCA_023333525.1. Lineage (NCBI taxonomy): Eukaryota > Metazoa > Chordata > Lepidosauria > Squamata > Teiidae > Aspidoscelis > Aspidoscelis tigris. The sequence goes on from JALMGA010000017.1 coordinate 4,946,948, forward strand.
CCTGGAAAGGATGGCGCCGGATTGCGTTCTTCTGGCCTGGCAGCTGTGACCTACCACCTTGTCAATTGTCAGGGCCTCTTTCGGAACTTGTATTAGGCTGGCCCTTAGTGACATTTCTGCACGTGATGATTTCAGGCTTCTGTCTCCAATCCATTACCCTTGGATGTATCCTATGGAGAGTTGGCTGCCTTCTCCCTCTCCTGCATCTGCCACGGATAGCCAGCTAGAGGCCTGATGCTTCATCTACCCATTAAGACCGGTTTCGGAAAGCCCACTGTGGTAGGAGCATAGTTCACACTAAGCTTTAGTGGAGCCAACCTGGCGCAATGTCTTTCCGCAATGGCCTGGAAAGGATGGCACCGGATTGCGTTCTTCTGGCCTGGCAGCGGTGAGCTACCACCTTGTCAATTGTCAGGGCCTCTTTCGGAACTTGTACTAGGCTGGCCCTTAGTGACATTTCTGCACGTGATGATTTCAGGCTTCTGTCTCCAATCCATTTCCCTGGGATGTATCCTATGGAGAGTTGCCTGCCTTCTCACTCTCCTGCATCTGCCACGGATAGCCAGCTAGAGGCCTGATGCTTCATCTACCCGTTAAGACCGGTTTCTGAAAGCCCACTGTGGTAGGAGCATAGATCACACTAAGCCTGAGTGGAGCCAACCTGGCAAAATGTCTTTCCACAATGGCCTTGAAAGTATGGCGCCGGATTGCGTTCTTGTGGCCTGGCAGCGGTGAGCTACCACCTTGTCAATTGTCAGGGCCTCTTTCGGAACTTGTACTAGGCTGGCCCTTAGTGACATTTCTGCACGTGATGATTTCAGGCTTCTGTCTCCAATCCATTACCCTGGGATGTATCCTATGGACAGTTGGCTGCCTTCCTGCCCTCCTGCAACTGCCACGGATAGCCAGCTAGAACCCTGATGCTTATTCTACCCATTAAGACCGGTTTCTGAAAGCCCACTGTGGTAGGAGCATAGTTCACACTAAGCCTTAGTGGAGCCAACCTGGCGCAATGTCTTTCCGCAATGGCCTGGAAAGGATGGCGCCGGATTGCGTTCTTCTGGCCTGGCAGCTGTGACCTACCACCTTGTCAATTGTCAGGGCCTCTTTCGGAACTTGTATTAGGCTGGCCCTTAGTGACATTTCTGCACGTGATGATTTCAGGCTTCTGTCTCCAATCCATTACCCTTGGATGTATCCTATGGAGAGTTGCCTGCCTTCTCACTCTCCTGCATCTGCCACGGATAGCCAGCTAGAGGCCTGATGCTTCATCTACCCGTTAAGACCGGTTTCGGAAAGCCCACTGTGGTAGGAGCATAGTTCACACTAAGCCTTAGTGGTGCCAACCTGGCGCAATGTCTTTCCGCAATGGCCTGGAAAGGATGGCGCCAGATTGCGTTCTTCTGGCCTGGCAGTGGTGAGCTACCACCTTGTCAATTGTCAGGGCCTCTTCGGAACTTGTACTAGGCTGGCCCTAAGTGACATATCTGCACGTGATGATTTCAGGATTCTGTCTCCAATCCATTACCCTGGGATGTATTCTATGGACAGTTGGCTGCCTTCCTGCCCTCCTGCAACTGCTACTGACAGCCAGCTAGAGGCCTGATGCTTATTCTACCCATTAAGACCGGTTTCGGAAAGCCCACTGTGGTAAGAGCATAGTTCACACTAAGCTTTAGTGGAGCCAACCTGGCGCAATGTCTTTTCGCAATGGCCTGGAAAGGATGGCACCGGATTGCGTTCTTCTGGCCTGGCAGCGGTGAGCTACCACCTTGTCAATTGTCAGGGCCTCTTTCGGAACTTGTACTTGGCTGGCCCTTAGTGACATTTCTGCACGTGATGATTTCAGGCTTCTGTCTCCAATCCATTACCCTGGGATCTATCCTATGGACAGTTGGCTGCCTTCCTGCCCTCCTGCAACTGCCACTGACAGCCAGCTAGAGGCCTGATGCTTATTCTACCCATTAAGATCGGTTTCGGAAAGCCCACTGTGGTAGGAGCATAGTTCACACTAAGCTTTAGTGGAGCCAACCTGGCGCAATGTCTTTCCGCAATGGCCTGGAAAGGATGGCGCCGGATTGCGTTCTTCTGGCCTGGCAGCGGTGAGCTACCACCTTGTCAATTGTCAGGGCCTCTTTCGGAACTTGTACTAGGCTGGCCCTTAGTGACATTTCTGCACATGATGATTTCAGGCTTCTGTCTCCAATCGATTACCCTGGGATGTATCCTAAGGAGAGTTGGCTGCCTTCTCACTCTCCTGCATCTGCCATGGACAGCCAGCTAGAGGCCTGATGCTTCATCTACCCATTAAGACCTGTTTCGGAAAGCCCACTGTGGTAGGAGCATAGTTCACACTAAGCCTTAGTGGTGCCAACCTGGCGCAATGTCTTTCCTCAATGGGCTGGAAAGGATGGCGCCGGATTGCGTTCTTCTGGCCTGGCAGCGGAGAGCTACCACCTTGTCAATTGTCAGGGCCTCTTTCGGAACTTGTACTAGGCTGGCCCTTAGTGACATTTCTGCACGTGATGATTTCAGGCTTCTGTCTCCAATCCATTACACTGGGATGTATCCTATGGAGAGTTGGCTGCCTTCTCACTCTCCTGCATCTGCCACGGACAGCCAGCTAGAGGCCTGATGCTTCATCTACCCATTAAGACCGGTTTCGGAAAGCCCACTGTGGTAGGAGCATAGTTCACACTAAGCCTTAGTGGAGCCAACCTGGCAAAATGTCTTTCCACAATGGCCTGGAAAGGATGGCGCCGGATTGCGTTCTTCTGGCCTGGCAGCGGTGAGCTACCACCTTGTCAATTGTCAGGGCCTCTTTCGGAACTTGTACTAGGCTGGCCCTTAGTGACATTTCTGCACGTGATGATTTCAGCTTCTGGCTCCAATCCATTACCCTTGGATGTATCCTATGGAGAGTTGGCTGCCTTCTCCCTCTCCTGCATCTGCCACGGATAGCCAGCTAGAGGCCTGATGCCTCATCTACCCATTAAGACCGGTTTCGGAAAGCCCACTGTGGTAGGAGCATAGTTCACACTAAGCCTTAGTGGTGCCAACCTGGCGCAATGTCTTTCCGCAATGGCCTGGAAAGGATGGCGCCGGATTGCGTTCTTCTGGCCTGGCAGCGGTGAGCTACCACCTTGTCAATTGTCAGGGCCTCTTCGGAACTTGTACTAGGCTGGCCCTTAGTGACATTTCTGCACGTGATGATTTCAGGCTTCTGTCTCCAATCCATTACCCTGGGATGTATCCTATGGACAGTTGGCTGCCTTCCTGCCCTCCTGCAACTGCCACTGACAGCCAGCTAGAGGCCTGATGCTTATTCTACCCATTAAGACAGGTTTCGGAAAGCCTACTGTGGTAGGAGCATAGTTCACACTAAGCTTTAGTGGAGCCAACCTGGCGCAATGTCTTTCCGCAATGGCCTGGAAAGGATGGCGCCGGGTTGCGTTCTTCTGGCCTGGCAGCGGTGAGCTACCACCTTGTCAATTGTCAGGGCCTCTTTCGGAACTTGTACTAGGCTGGCCCTTAGTGACATTTCTGCACGTGATGATTTCAGGCTTCTGTCTCCAATCAATTACCCTGGGATGTATCCTAAGGAGAGTTGGCTGCCTTCTCACTCTCCTGCATCTGCCACGAACAGCCAGCTAGAGGCCTGATGCTTCATCTACCCATTAAGACCTGTTTCGGAAAGCCCACTGTGGTAGGAGCATAGTTCACACTAAGCCTTAGTGGTGCCAACCTGGCGCAATATCTTTCCTCAATGGCCTGGAAAGGATGGCGCCGGATTGCATTCTTCTGGCCTGGATGCGGTGAGCTACCACCTTGTCAATTGTCAGGGCCTCTTTCGGAACTTGTACTAGGCTGGCCCTTAGTGACATTTCTGCACGTGATGATTTCAGGCTTCTGTCTCCAATCCATTACACTGGGATGTATCCTATGGAGAGTTGGCTGCCCTCTCACTCTTCTGCATCTGCCACGGACAGCCAGCTAGAGGCCTGATGCTTCATCTACCCATTAAGACCGGTTTCGGAAAGCCCACTGTGGTAGGAGCATAGATCACACTAAGCCTTAGTGTAGCCAACCTGGGGCAATGTCTTTCCTCAATGGCCTGGAAAGGATGGCGCCGGATTGCGTTCTTCTGGCCTGGCAGCGGTGAGCTACCACCTTGTCAATTGTCAGGGCCTCTTTCGGAACTTGTACTAGGCTGGCCCTTAGTGACATTTCTGCACGTGATGATTTCAGGCTTCTGTCTCCAATCCATTACACTGGGATGTATCCTATGGAGAGTTGGCTGCCTTTTGACTCTCCTGCATCTGCCACGGACAGCCAGCTAGAGGCCTGATGCTTCATGTACCCATTAAGACCGGTTTCGGAAAGCCCACTGTGGTAGGAGCATAGATCACACTAAGCCTGAGTGGAGCCAACCTGGCAAAATGTCTTTCCACAATGGCCTGGAAAGGATGGCGCCGGATTGCGTTCTTCTGGCCTGGCAGCGGTGAGCTACCACCTTGTCAATTGTCAGGGCCTCTTTCGGAACTTGTACTAGGCTGGCCCTTAGTGACATTTCTGCACGTGATGATTTCAGGCTTCTGTCTCCAATCCATTACCCTGGGATGTATCCTATGGACAGTTGGCTGCCTTCCTGCCCTCCTGCAACTGCCACGGATAGCCAGCTAGAACCCTGATGCTTATTCTACCCATTAAGACCGGTTTCGGAAAGCCCACTGTTGTAGGAGCATAGTTCACACTAAGCCTTAGTGGAGCCAACCTGGCGCAATGTCTTTCCGCAATGGCCTGGAAAGGATGGCGCCGGATTGCGTTCTTCTGGCCTGGCAGCTGTGACCTACCACCTTGTCAATTGTCAGGGCCTCTTTCGGAACTTGTATTGGCTGGCCCTTAGTGACATTTCTGCACGTGATGATTTCAGGCTTCTGTCTCCAATCCATTACCCTTGGATGTATCCTATGGAGAGTTGGCTGCCTTCTCCCTCTCCTGCATCTGCCACGGATTGCCAGCTAGAGGCCTGATGCTTCATCTACCCATTAAGACCCGTTTCGGAAAGCCCACTGTGGTAGGAGCATAGTTCACACTAAGCCTTAGTGGTGCCAACCTGGCGCAATGTCTTTCCGCAATGGCCTGGAAAGGATGGCGCCGGATTGCGTTCTTCTGGCCTGGCAGCGGTGAGCTACCACCTTGTCAATTGTCAGGGCCTCTTCGGAACTTGTACTAGGCTGGCCCTTAGTGACATTTCTGCACGTGATGATTTCAGGCTTCTGTCTCCAATCCATTACCCTGGGATGTATCCTATGGACAGTTGGCTGCCTTCCTGCCCTCCTGCAACTGCCACGGATAGCCAGCTAGAACCCTGATGCTTATTCTACCCATTAAGACCGGTTTCGGAAAGCCCACTGTGGTAGGAGCATAGTTCACACTAAGCTTTAGTGGAGCCAACCTGGCGCAATGTCTTTTCGCAATGGCCTGGAAAGGATGGCGCCGGATTGCGTTCTTCTGGCCTGGCAGCGGTGAGCTACCACCTTGTCAATTGTCAGGGTCTCTTCGGAACTTGTACTAGGCTGGCCCTTAGTGACATTTCTGCACGTGATGATTTCAGCCTTCTGTCTCCAATCCATTACCCTGGGATGTATCCTATGGACAGTTGGCTTCCTTCCTGCCCTCTTGCAACTGCCACTGACAGCCACCTAGAGGCCTGATGCTTATTCTACCCATTAAGACCGGTTTCGGAAAGCCCACTGTGGTAGGAGCATAGTTCACACTAAGCTTTAGTGGAGCCAACCTGGCGCAATGTCTTTCCGCAATGGCCTGGAAAGGATGGCGCCGGATTGCGTTCTTCTGGCCTGGCAGCGGTGAGCTACCACCTTGTCAATTGTCAGGGCCTCTTTCGGAACTTGTACTAGGCTGGCCCTTAGTGACATTTCTGCACGTGATGATTTCAGGCTTCTGTCTCCAATCCATTACACTGGGATGTATCCTATGGAGAGTTGGCTGCCTTCTCACTCTCCTGCATCTGCCACGGACAGCCAGCTAGAGGCCTGATGCTTCATCTACCCATTAAGACCGGTTTCGGAAAGCCCACTGTGGTAGGAGCATAGATCACACTAAGCCTGAGTGGAGCCAACCTGGCAAAATGTCTTTCCACAATGGCCTTGAAAGTATGGCGCCGGATTGCGTTCTTGTGGCCTGGCAGCGGTGAGCTACCACCTTGTCAATTGTCAGGGCCTCTTTCGGAACTTGTACTAGGCTGGCCCTTAGTGACATTTCTGCACGTGATGATTTCAGGCTTCTGTCTCCAATCCATTACCCTGGGATGTATCCTATGGACAGTTGTCTGCCTTCCTGCCCTCCTGCAACTGCCACGGATAGCCAGCTAGAACCCTGATGCTTATTCGACCCATTAAGACCGGTTTCGGAAAGCCCACTGTGGTAGGAGCATAGTTCACACTAAGCCTTAGTGGAGCCAACCTGGCGCAATGTCTTTCCGCAATGGCCTGGAAAGGATGGCGCCGGATTGCGTTCTTCTGGCCTGGCAGCTGTGACCTACCACCTTGTCAATTGTCAGGGCCTCTTTCGGAACTTGTATTAGGCTGGCCCTTAGTGACATTTCTGCACGTGATGATTTCAGGCTTCTGTCTCCAATCCATTACCCTTGGATGTATCCTATGGAGAGTTGGCTGCCTTCTCCCTCTCCTGCATCTGCCACGGATAGCCAGCTAGAGGCCTGATGCTTCATCTACCCATTAAGACCGGTTTCGGAAAGCCCACTGTGGTAGGAGCATAGTTCACACTAAGCTTTAGTGGAGCTAACCTGGCGCAATGTCTTTCCGCAATGGCCTGGAAAGGATGGCACCGGATTGCGTTCTTCTGGCCTGGCAGCGGTGAGCTACCACCTTGTCAATTGTCAGGGCCTCTTTCGGAACTTGTACTAGGCTGGCCCTTAGTGACATTTCTGCACGTGATCATTTCAGGCTTCTGTCTCCAATCCATTTCCCTGGGATGTATCCTATGGAGAGTTGCCTGCCTTCTCACTCTCCTGCATCTGCCACGGACAGCCAGCTAGAGGCCTGATGCTTCATCTACCCATTAAGACCGGTTTCGGAAAGCCCACTGTGGTAGGAGCATAGTTCAAACTAAGCCTTAGTGGAGCCAACCTGGCACAATGGCTTTCCGCAATGGCCTGGAAAGGATGGCGCCGGATTGCGTTCTTCTGGCCTGGCAGCGGTGAGCTACCACCTTGTCAATTGTCAGGGCCTCTTCGGAACTTGTACTAGGCTGGCCCTTAGTGACATTTCTGCACGTGATGATTTCAGGCTTCTGTCTCCAATCCATTACCCTGGGATGTATCCTATGGACAGTTGGCTGCCTTCCTGCCCTCCTGCAACTGCCACTGACAGCCACCTAGAGGCCTGATGCTTATTCTACCCATTAAGACCGGTTTCGGAAAGCACACTGTGGTAGGAGCATAGTTCACACTAAGCTTTAGTGGAGCCAACCTGGCGCAATGTCTTTCCGCAATGGCCTGGAAAGGATGGCGCCGGATTGCGTTCTTCTGGCCTGGCAGCGGTGAGCTACAACCTTATCAATTGTCAGGGCCTCTTTCGGAACTTGTACTAGGCTGGCCCTTAGTGACATTTCTGCACGTGATGATTTCAGGCTTCTGTCTCCAATCCATTACCCTGGGATGTATCCTATGGACAGATGGCTGCCTTCTTGCCCTCCTGCAACTGCCACGGACAGCCAGCTAGAGCCCTGATGCTTATTCTACCCATTAAGACCGGTTTCGGAAAGCCCACTGTGGTAGGAGCATAGTTCACACTAAACCTTAATGGAGCCAACCTGGCGCAATGTCTTTCCGCAATGGCCTGGAAAGGATGGCGCCGGTTTGCGATCTTCTGGCCTGGCAGCCGTGAGCTACCACCTTGTCAATTGTCAGGGCCTCTTTCGGAACTTGTACTAGGCTGGCCCTTAGTGACATTTCTGCTCGTGATGATTTCAGGCTTCTGGCTCCAATCCATTATCCTTGGATGTATCCTATGGAGAGTTGGCTGCCTTCTCCCTCTCCTGCATCTGCCACGGATAGCCAGCTAGAGGCCTGATGCTTCATCTACCCGTTAAGACCGGTTTCGGAAAGCCCACTGTGGTAGGAGCATAGTTCACACTAAGCCTTAGTGGTGCCAACCTGGCGCAATGTCTTTCCGCAATGGCCTGGAAAGGATGGCGCCAGATTGCGTTCTTCTGGCCTGGCAGTGGTGAGCTACCACCTTGTCAATTGTCAGGGCCTCTTCGGAACTTGTACTAGGCTGGCCCTAAGTGACATTTCTGCACGTGATGATTTCAGGATTCTGTCTCCAATCCATTACCCTGGGATGTATTCTATGGACAGTTGGCTGCCTTCCTGCCCTCCTGCAACTGCTACTGACAGCCAGCTAGAGGCCTGATGCTTATTCTACCCATTAAGACCGGTTTCGGAAAGCCCACTGTGGTAAGAGCATAGTTCACACTAAGCTTTAGTGGAGCCAACCTGGCGCAATGTCTTTTCGCAATGGCCTGGAAAGGATGGCACCGGATTGCGTTCTTCTGGCCTGGCAGCGGTGAGCTACCACCTTGTCAATTGTCAGGGCCTCTTTCGGAACTTGTACTAGGCTGGCCCTTAGTGACATTTCTGCACGTGATGATTTCAGGCTTCTGTCTCCAATCCATTACCCTGGGATCTATCCTATGGACAGTTGGCTGCCTTCCTGCCCTCCTGCAACTGCCACTGACAGCCAGCTAGAGGCCTGATGCTTATTCTACCCATTAAGACCGGTTTCGGAAAGCCCACTGTGGTAGGAGCATAGTTCACACTAAGCTTTAGTGGAGCCAACCTGGCGCAATGTCTTTCCGCAATGGCCTGGAAAGGATGGCGCCGGATTGCGTTCTTCTGGCCTGGCAGCGGTGAGCTACCACCTTGTCAATTGTCAGGGCCTCTTTCGGAACTTGTACTAGGCTGGCCCTTAGTGACATTTCTGCACATGATGATTTCAGGCTTCTGTCTCCAATCGATTACCCTGGGATGTATCCTAAGGAGAGTTGGCTGCCTTCTCACTCTCCTGCATCTGCTATGGACAGCCAGCTAGAGGCCTGATGCTTCATCTACCCATTAAGACCTGTTTCGGAAAGCCCACTGTGGTAGGAGCATAGTTCACACTAAGCCTTAGTGGTGCCAACCTGGCGCAATGTCTTTCCTCAATGGGCTGGAAAGGATGGCGCCGGATTGCGTTCTTCTGGCCTGGCAGCGGAGAGCTACCACCTTGTCAATTGTCAGGGCCTCTTTCGGAACTTGTACTAGGCTGGCCCTTAGTGACATTTCTGCACGTGATGATTTCAGGCTTCTGTCTCCAATCCATTACACTGGGATGTATCCTATGGAGAGTTGGCTGCCTTCTCACTCTCCTGCATCTGCCACGGACAGCCAGCTAGAGGCCTGATGCTTCATCTACCCATTAAGACCGGTTTCGGAAAGCCCACTGTGGTAGGAGCATAGTTCACACTAAGCCTTAGTGGAGCCAACCTGGCAAAATGTCTTTCCACAATGGCCTGGAAAGGATGGCGCCGGATTGCGTTCTTCTGGCCTGGCAGCGGTGAGCTACCACCTTGTCAATTGTCAGGGCCTCTTTCGGAACTTGTACTAGGCTGGCCCTTAGTGACATTTCTGCACGTGATGATTTCAGCTTCTGGCTCCAATCCATTACCCTTGGATGTATCCTATGGAGAGTTGGCTGCCTTCTCCCTCTCCTGCATCTGCCACGGATAGCCAGCTAGAGGCCTGATGCCTCATCTACCCATTAAGACCGGTTTCGGAAAGCCCACTGTGGTAGGAGCATAGTTCACACTAAGCCTTAGTGGTGCCAACCTGGCGCAATGTCTTTCCGCAATGGCCTGGAAAGGATGGCGCCGGATTGCGTTCTTCTGGCCTGGCAGCGGTGAGCTACCACCTTGTCAATTGTCAGGGCCTCTTCGGAACTTGTACTAGGCTGGCCCTTAGTGACATTTCTGCACGTGATGATTTCAGGCTTCTGTCTCCAATCCATTACCCTGGGATGTATCCTATGGACAGTTGGCTGCCTTCCTGCCCTCCTGCAACTGCCACTGACAGCCAGCTAGAGGCCTGATGCTTATTCTACCCATTAAGACAGGTTTCGGAAAGCCTACTGTGGTAGGAGCATAGTTCACACTAAGCTTTAGTGGAGCCAACCTGGCGCAATGTCTTTCCGCAATGGCCTGGAAAGGATGGCGCCGGGTTGCGTTCTTCTGGCCTGGCAGCGGTGAGCTACCACCTTGTCAATTGTCAGGGCCTCTTTCGGAACTTGTACTAGGCTGGCCCTTAGTGACATTTCTGCACGTGATGATTTCAGGCTTCTGTCTCCAATCAATTACCCTGGGATGTATCCTAAGGAGAGTTGGCTGCCTTCTCACTCTCCTGCATCTGCCACGGACAGCCAGCTAGAGGCCTGATGCTTCATCTACCCATTAAGACCTGTTTCGGAAAGCCCACTGTGGTAGGAGCATAGTTCACACTAAGCCTTAGTGGTGCCAACCTGGCGCAATATCTTTCCTCAATGGCCTGGAAAGGATGGCGCCGGATTGCATTCTTCTGGCCTGGATGCGGTGAGCTACCACCTTGTCAATTGTCAGGGCCTCTTTCGGAACTTGTACTAGGCTGGCCCTTAGTGACATTTCTGCACGTGATGTTTTCAGGCTTCTGTCTCCAATCCATTACACTGGGATGTATCCTATGGAGAGTTGGCTGCCCTCTCACTCTTCTGCATCTGCCACGGACAGCCAGCTAGAGGCCTGATGCTTCATCTACCCATTAAGACCGGTTTCGGAAAGCCCACTGTGGTAGGAGCATAGATCACACTAAGCCTTAGTGTAGCCAACCTGGGGCAATGTCTTTCCTCAATGGCCTGGAAAGGATGGCGCCGGATTGCGTTCTTCTGGCCTGGCAGCGGTGAGCTACCACCTTGTCAATTGTCAGGGCCTCTTTCGGAACTTGTACTAGGCTGGCCCTTAGTGACATTTCTGCACGTGATGATTTCAGGCTTCTGTCTCCAATCCATTACACTGGGATGTATCCTATGGAGAGTTGGCTGCCTTTTCACTCTCCTGCATCTGCCACGGACAGCCAGCTAGAGGCCTGATGCTTCATCTACCCATTAAGACCGGTTTCGGAAAGCCCACTGTGGTAGGAGCATAGATCACACTAAGCCTTAGTGGAGCCAACCTGGCGCAATGTCTTTCCGCAATGGCCTGGAAAGGATGGCGCCGGATTGCGTTCTTCTGGCCTGGCAGCTGTGACCTACCACCTTGTCAATTGTCAGGGCCTCTTTCGGAACTTGTATTAGGCTGGCCCTTAGTGACATTTCTGCACGTGATGATTTCAGGCTTCTGTCTCCAATCCATTACCCTTGGATGTATCCTATGGAGAGTTGGCTGCCTTCTCCCTCTCCTGCATCTGCTACGGATAGCCAGCTAGAGGCCTGATGCTTCATCTACCCATTAAGACCCGTTTCGGAAAGCCCACTGTGGTAGGAGCATAGTTCACACTAAGCCTTAGTGGTGCCAACCTGGCGCAATGTCTTTCCGCAATGGCCTGGAAAGGATGGCGCCGGTTTGCGCTCTTCTGGCCTGGCAGCCGTGAGCTACCACCTTGTCAATTGTCAGGGCCTCTTTCGGAACTTGTACTAGGCTGGCCCTTAGTGACATTTCTGCACGTGATGATTTCAGGCTTCTGTCTCCAATCCATTACCCTGGGATGTATCCTATGGACAGTTGGCTGCCTTCCTGCCCTCCTGCAACTGCCACGGATAGCCAGCTAGAACCCTGATGCTTATTCTACCCATTAAGACCGGTTTCTGAAAGCCCACTGTGGTAGGAGCATAGTTCACACTAAGCCTTAGTGGAGCCAACCTGGCGCAATGTCTTTCCGCAATGGCCTGGAAAGGATGGCGCCGGATTGCGTTCTTCTGGCCTGGCAGCTGTGACCTACCACCTTGTCAATTGTCAGGGCCTCTTTCGGAACTTGTATTAGGCTGGCCCTTAGTGACATTTCTGCACGTGATGATTTCAGGCTTCTGTCTCCAATCCATTACCCTTGGATGTATCCTATGGAGAGTTGGCTGCCTTCTCCCTCTCCTGCATCTGCCACGGATAGCCAGCTAGAGGCCTGATGCTTCATCTACCCATTAAGACCGGTTTCGGAAAGCCCACTGTGGTAGGAGCATAGTTCACACTAAGCTTTAGTGGAGCCAACCTGGCGCAATGTCTTTCCGCAATGGCCTGGAAAGGATGGCACCGGATCGCGTTCTTCTGGCCTGGCAGCGGTGAGCTACCACCTTGTCAATTGTCAGGGCCTCTTTCGGAACTTGTACTAGGCTGGCCCTTAGTGACATTTCTGCACGTGATGATTTCAGGCTTCTGTCTCCAATCCATTTCCCTGGGATGTATCCTATGGAGAGTTGCCTGCCTTCTCACTCTCCTGCATCTGCCACGGATAGCCAGCTAGAGGCCTGATGCTTCATCTACCCGTTAAGACCGGTTTCTGAAAGCCCACTGTGGTAGGAGCATAGATCACACTAAGCCTGAGTGGAGCCAACCTGGCAAAATGTCTTTCCACAATGGCCTTGAAAGTATGGCGCCGGATTGCGTTCTTGTGGCCTGGCAGCGGTGAGCTACCACCTTGTCAATTGTCAGGGCCTCTTTCGGAACTTGTACTAGGCTGGCCCTTAGTGACATTTCTGCACGTGATGATTTCAGGCTTCTGTCTCCAATCCATTACCCTGGGATGTATCCTATGGACAGTTGGCTGCCTTCCTGCCCTCCTGCAACTGCCACGGATAGCCAGCTAGAACCCTGATGCTTATTCTACCCATTAAGACCGGTTTCTGAAAGCCCACTGTGGTAGGAGCATAGTTCACACTAAGCCTTAGTGGAGCCAACCTGGCGCAATGTCTTTCCGCAATGGCCTGGAAAGGATGGCGCCGGATTGCGTTCTTCTGGCCTGGCAGCTGTGACCTACCACCTTGTCAATTGTCAGGGCCTCTTTCGGAACTTGTATTAGGCTGGCCCTTAGTGACATTTCTGCACGTGATGATTTCAGGCTTCTGTCTCCAATCCATTACCCTTGGATGTATCCTATGGAGAGTTGGCTGCCTTCTCCCTCTCCTGCATCTGCCACGGATAGCCAGCTAGAGGCCTGATGCTTCATCTACCCATTAAGACCGGTTTCGGAAAGCCCACTGTGGTAGGAGCATAGTTCACACTAAGCTTTAGTGGAGCCAACCTGGCGCAATGTCTTTCCGCAATGGCCTGGAAAGGATGGCACCGGATTGCGTTCTTCTGGCCTGGCAGCGGTGAGCTACCACCTTGTCAATTGTCAGGGCCTCTTTCGGAACTTGTACTAGGCTGGCCCTTAGTGACATTTCTGCACGTGATGATTTCAGGCTTCTGTCTCCAATCCATTTCCCTGGGATGTATCCTATGGAGAGTTGCCTGCCTTCTCACTCTCCTGCATCTGCCACGGATAGCCAGCTAGAGGCCTGATGCTTCATCTACCCGTTAAGACCGGTTTCGGAAAGCCCACTGTGGTAGGAGCATAGTTCACACTAAGCCTTAGTGGTGCCAACCTGGCGCAATGTCTTTCCGCAATGGCCTGGAAAGGATGGCGCCAGATTGCGTTCTTCTGGCCTGGCAGTGGTGAGCTACCACCTTGTCAATTGTCAGGGCCTCTTCGGAACTTGTACTAGGCTGGCCCTAAGTGACATATCTGCACGTGATGATTTCAGGATTCTGTCTCCAATCCATTACCCTGGGATGTATTCTATGGACAGTTGGCTGCCTTCCTGCCCTCCTGCAACTGCTACTGACAGCCAGCTAGAGGCCTGATGCTTATTCTACCCATTAAGACCGGTTTCGGAAAGCCCACTGTGGTAAGAGCATAGTTCACACTAAGCTTTAGTGGAGCCAACCTGGCGCAATGTCTTTTCGCAATGGCCTGGAAAGGATGGCACCGGATTGCGTTCTTCTGGCCTGGCAGCGGTGAGCTACCACCTTGTCAATTGTCAGGGCCTCTTTCGGAACTTGTACTTGGCTGGCCCTTAGTGACATTTCTGCACGTGATGATTTCAGGCTTCTGTCTCCAATCCATTACCCTGGGATCTATCCTATGGACAGTTGGCTGCCTTCCTGCCCTCCTGCAACTGCCACTGACAGCCAGCTAGAGGCCTGATGCTTATTCTACCCATTAAGATCGGTTTCGGAAAGCCCACTGTGGTAGGAGCATAGTTCACACTAAGCTTTAGTGGAGCCAACCTGGCGCAATGTCTTTCCGCAATGGCCTGGAAAGGATGGCGCCGGATTGCGTTCTTCTGGCCTGGCAGCGGTGAGCTACCACCTTGTCAATTGTCAGGGCCTCTTTCGGAACTTGTACTAGGCTGGCCCTTAGTGACATTTCTGCACATGATGATTTCAGGCTTCTGTCTCCAATCGATTACCCTGGGATGTATCCTAAGGAGAGTTGGCTGCCTTCTCACTCTCCTGCATCTGCCATGGACAGCCAGCTAGAGGCCTGATGCTTCATCTACCCATTAAGACCTGTTTCGGAAAGCCCACTGTGGTAGGAGCATAGTTCACACTAAGCCTTAGTGGTGCCAACCTGGCGCAATGTCTTTCCTCAATGGGCTGGAAAGGATGGCGCCGGATTGCGTTCTTCTGGCCTGGCAGCGGAGAGCTACCACCTTGTCAATTGTCAGGGCCTCTTTCGGAACTTGTACTAGGCTGGCCCTTAGTGACATTTCTGCACGTGATGATTTCAGGCTTCTGTCTCCAATCCATTACACTGGGATGTATCCTATGGAGAGTTGGCTGCCTTCTCACTCTCCTGCATCTGCCACGGACAGCCAGCTAGAGGCCTGATGCTTCATCTACCCATTAAGACCGGTTTCGGAAAGCCCACTGTGGTAGGAGCATAGTTCACACTAAGCCTTAGTGGAGCCAACCTGGCAAAATGTCTTTCCACAATGGCCTGGAAAGGATGGCGCCGGATTGCGTTCTTCTGGCCTGGCAGCGGTGAGCTACCACCTTGTCAATTGTCAGGGCCTCTTTCGGAACTTGTACTAGGCTGGCCCTTAGTGACATTTCTGCACGTGATGATTTCAGCTTCTGGCTCCAATCCATTACCCTTGGATGTATCCTATGGAGAGTTGGCTGCCTTCTCCCTCTCCTGCATCTGCCACGGATAGCCAGCTAGAGGCCTGATGCCTCATCTACCCATTAAGACCGGTTTCGGAAAGCCCACTGTGGTAGGAGCATAGTTCACACTAAGCCTTAGTGGTGCCAACCTGGCGCAATGTCTTTCCGCAATGGCCTGGAAAGGATGGCGCCGGATTGCGTTCTTCTGGCCTGGCAGCGGTGAGCTACCACCTTGTCAATTGTCAGGGCCTCTTCGGAACTTGTACTAGGCTGGCCCTTAGTGACATTTCTGCACGTGATGATTTCAGGCTTCTGTCTCCAATCCATTACCCTGGGATGTATCCTATGGACAGTTGGCTGCCTTCCTGCCCTCCTGCAACTGCCACTGACAGCCAGCTAGAGGCCTGATGCTTATTCTACCCATTAAGACAGGTTTCGGAAAGCCTACTGTGGTAGGAGCATAGTTCACACTAAGCTTTAGTGGAGCCAACCTGGCGCAATGTCTTTCCGCAATGGCCTGGAAAGGATGGCGCCGGGTTGCGTTCTTCTGGCCTGGCAGCGGTGAGCTACCACCTTGTCAATTGTCAGGGCCTCTTTCGGAACTTGTACTAGGCTGGCCCTTAGTGACATTTCTGCACGTGATGATTTCAGGCTTCTGTCTCCAATCAATTACCCTGGGATGTATCCTAAGGAGAGTTGGCTGCCTTCTCACTCTCCTGCATCTGCCACGAACAGCCAGCTAGAGGCCTGATGCTTCATCTACCCATTAAGACCTGTTTCGGAAAGCCCACTGTGGTAGGAGCATAGTTCACACTAAGCCTTAGTGGTGCCAACCTGGCGCAATATCTTTCCTCAATGGCCTGGAAAGGATGGCGCCGGATTGCATTCTTCTGGCCTGGATGCGGTGAGCTACCACCTTGTCAATTGTCAGGGCCTCTTTCGGAACTTGTACTAGGCTGGCCCTTAGTGACATTTCTGCACGTGATGATTTCAGGCTTCTGTCTCCAATCCATTACACTGGGATGTATCCTATGGAGAGTTGGCTGCCCTCTCACTCTTCTGCATCTGCCACGGACAGCCAGCTAGAGGCCTGATGCTTCATCTACCCATTAAGACCGGTTTCGGAAAGCCCACTGTGGTAGGAGCATAGATCACACTAAGCCTTAGTGTAGCCAACCTGGGGCAATGTCTTTCCTCAATGGCCTGGAAAGGATGGCGCCGGATTGCGTTCTTCTGGCCTGGCAGCGGTGAGCTACCACCTTGTCAATTGTCAGGGCCTCTTTCGGAACTTGTACTAGGCTGGCCCTTAGTGACATTTCTGCACGTGATGATTTCAGGCTTCTGTCTCCAATCCATTACACTGGGATGTATCCTATGGAGAGTTGGCTGCCTTTTGACTCTCCTGCATCTGCCACGGACAGCCAGCTAGAGGCCTGATGCTTCATGTACCCATTAAGACCGGTTTCGGAAAGCCCACTGTGGTAGGAGCATAGATCACACTAAGCCTGAGTGGAGCCAACCTGGCAAAATGTCTTTCCACAATGGCCTGGAAAGGATGGCGCCGGATTGCGTTCTTCTGGCCTGGCAGCGGTGAGCTACCACCTTGTCAATTGTCAGGGCCTCTTTCGGAACTTGTACTAGGCTGGCCCTTAGTGACATTTCTGCACGTGATGATTTCAGGCTTCTGTCTCCAATCCATTACCCTGGGATGTATCCTATGGACAGTTGGCTGCCTTCCTGCCCTCCTGCAACTGCCACGGATAGCCAGCTAGAACCCTGATGCTTATTCTACCCATTAAGACCGGTTTCGGAAAGCCCACTGTTGTAGGAGCATAGTTCACACTAAGCCTTAGTGGAGCCAACCTGGCGCAATGTCTTTCCGCAATGGCCTGGAAAGGATGGCGCCGGATTGCGTTCTTCTGGCCTGGCAGCTGTGACCTACCACCTTGTCAATTGTCAGGGCCTCTTTCGGAACTTGTATTGGCTGGCCCTTAGTGACATTTCTGCACGTGATGATTTCAGGCTTCTGTCTCCAATCCATTACCCTTGGATGTATCCTATGGAGAGTTGGCTGCCTTCTCCCTCTCCTGCATCTGCCACGGATTGCCAGCTAGAGGCCTGATGCTTCATCTACCCATTAAGACCCGTTTCGGAAAGCCCACTGTGGTAGGAGCATAGTTCACACTAAGCCTTAGTGGTGCCAACCTGGCGCAATGTCTTTCCGCAATGGCCTGGAAAGGATGGCGCCGGATTGCGTTCTTCTGGCCTGGCAGCGGTGAGCTACCACCTTGTCAATTGTCAGGGCCTCTTCGGAACTTGTACTAGGCTGGCCCTTAGTGACATTTCTGCACGTGATGATTTCAGGCTTCTGTCTCCAATCCATTACCCTGGGATGTATCCTATGGACAGTTGGCTGCCTTCCTGCCCTCCTGCAACTGCCACGGATAGCCAGCTAGAACCCTGATGCTTATTCTACCCATTAAGACCGGTTTCGGAAAGCCCACTGTGGTAGGAGCATAGTTCACACTAAGCTTTAGTGGAGCCAACCTGGCGCAATGTCTTTTCGCAATGGCCTGGAAAGGATGGCGCCGGATTGCGTTCTTCTGGCCTGGCAGCGGTGAGCTACCACCTTGTCAATTGTCAGGGTCTCTTCGGAACTTGTACTAGGCTGGCCCTTAGTGACATTTCTGCACGTGATGATTTCAGCCTTCTGTCTCCAATCCATTACCCTGGGATGTATCCTATGGACAGTTGGCTTCCTTCCTGCCCTCTTGCAACTGCCACTGACAGCCACCTAGAGGCCTGATGCTTATTCTACCCATTAAGACCGGTTTCGGAAAGCCCACTGTGGTAGGAGCATAGTTCACACTAAGCTTTAGTGGAGCCAACCTGGCGCAATGTCTTTCCGCAATGGCCTGGAAAGGATGGCGCCGGATTGCGTTCTTCTGGCCTGGCAGCGGTGAGCTACCACCTTGTCAATTGTCAGGGCCTCTTTCGGAACTTGTACTAGGCTGGCCCTTAGTGACATTTCTGCACGTGATGATTTCAGGCTTCTGTCTCCAATCCATTACACTGGGATGTATCCTATGGAGAGTTGGCTGCCTTCTCACTCTCCTGCATCTGCCACGGACAGCCAGCTAGAGGCCTGATGCTTCATCTACCCATTAAGACCGGTTTCGGAAAGCCCACTGTGGTAGGAGCATAGATCACACTAAGCCTGAGTGGAGCCAACCTGGCAAAATGTCTTTCCACAATGGCCTTGAAAGTATGGCGCCGGATTGCGTTCTTGTGGCCTGGCAGCGGTGAGCTACCACCTTGTCAATTGTCAGGGCCTCTTTCGGAACTTGTACAAGGCTGGCCCTTAGTGACATTTCTGCACGTGATGATTTCAGGCTTCTGTCTCCAATCCATTACCCTGGGATGTATCCTATGGACAGTTGTCTGCCTTCCTGCCCTCCTGCAACTGCCACGGATAGCCAGCTAGAACCCTGATGCTTATTCGACCCATTAAGACCGGTTTCGGAAAGCCCACTGTGGTAGGAGCATAGTTCACACTAAGCCTTAGTGGAGCCAACCTGGCGCAATGTCTTTCCGCAATGGCCTGGAAAGGATGGCGCCGGATTGCGTTCTTCTGGCCTGGCAGCTGTGACCTACCACCTTGTCAATTGTCAGGGCCTCTTTCGGAACTTGTATTAGGCTGGCCCTTAGTGACATTTCTGCACGTGATGATTTCAGGCTTCTGTCTCCAATCCATTACCCTTGGATGTATCCTATGGAGAGTTGGCTGCCTTCTCCCTCTCCTGCATCTGCCACGGATAGCCAGCTAGAGGCCTGATGCTTCATCTACCCATTAAGACCGGTTTCGGAAAGCCCACTGTGGTAGGAGCATAGTTCACACTAAGCTTTAGTGGAGCTAACCTGGCGCAATGTCTTTCCGCAATGGCCTGGAAAGGATGGCACCGGATTGCGTTCTTCTGGCCTGGCAGCGGTGAGCTACCACCTTGTCAATTGTCAGGGCCTCTTTCGGAACTTGTACTAGGCTGGCCCTTAGTGACATTTCTGCACGTGATCATTTCAGGCTTCTGTCTCCAATCCATTTCCCTGGGATGTATCCTATGGAGAGTTGCCTGCCTTCTCACTCTCCTGCATCTGCCACGGACAGCCAGCTAGAGGCCTGATGCTTCATCTACCCATTAAGACCGGTTTCGGAAAGCCCACTGTGGTAGGAGCATAGTTCAAACTAAGCCTTAGTGGAGCCAACCTGGCACAATGGCTTTCCGCAATGGCCTGGAAAGGATGGCGCCGGATTGCGTTCTTCTGGCCTGGCAGCGGTGAGCTACCACCTTGTCAATTGTCAGGGCCTCTTCGGAACTTGTACTAGGCTGGCCCTTAGTGACATTTCTGCACGTGATGATTTCAGGCTTCTGTCTCCAATCCATTACCCTGGGATGTATCCTATGGACAGTTGGCTGCCTTCCTGCCCTCCTGCAACTGCCACTGACAGCCACCTAGAGGCCTGATGCTTATTCTACCCATTAAGACCGGTTTCGGAAAGCACACTGTGGTAGGAGCATAGTTCACACTAAGCTTTAGTGGAGCCAACCTGGCGCAATGTCTTTCCGCAATGGCCTGGAAAGGATGGCGCCGGATTGCGTTCTTCTGGCCTGGCAGCGGTGAGCTACAACCTTATCAATTGTCAGGGCCTCTTTCGGAACTTGTACTAGGCTGGCCCTTAGTGACATTTCTGCACGTGATGATTTCAGGCTTCTGTCTCCAATCCATTACCCTGGGATGTATCCTATGGACAGATGGCTGCCTTCTTGCCCTCCTGCAACTGCCACGGACAGCCAGCTAGAGCCCTGATGCTTATTCTACCCATTAAGACCGGTTTCGGAAAGCCCACTGTGGTAGGAGCATAGTTCACACTAAACCTTAATGGAGCCAACCTGGCGCAATGTCTTTCCGCAATGGCCTGGAAAGGATGGCGCCGGTTTGCGATCTTCTGGCCTGGCAGCCGTGAGCTACCACCTTGTCAATTGTCAGGGCCTCTTTCGGAACTTGTACTAGGCTGGCCCTTAGTGACATTTCTGCTCGTGATGATTTCAGGCTTCTGGCTCCAATCCATTATCCTTGGATGTATCCTATGGAGAGTTGGCTGCCTTCTCCCTCTCCTGCATCTGCCACGGATAGCCAGCTAGAGGCCTGATGCTTCATCTACCCGTTAAGACCGGTTTCGGAAAGCCCACTGTGGTAGGAGCATAGTTCACACTAAGCCTTAGTGGTGCCAACCTGGCGCAATGTCTTTCCGCAATGGCCTGGAAAGGATGGCGCCAGATTGCGTTCTTCTGGCCTGGCAGTGGTGAGCTACCACCTTGTCAATTGTCAGGGCCTCTTCGGAACTTGTACTAGGCTGGCCCTAAGTGACATTTCTGCACGTGATGATTTCAGGATTCTGTCTCCAATCCATTACCCTGGGATGTATTCTATGGACAGTTGGCTGCCTTCCTGCCCTCCTGCAACTGCTACTGACAGCCAGCTAGAGGCCTGATGCTTATTCTACCCATTAAGACCGGTTTCGGAAAGCCCACTGTGGTAAGAGCATAGTTCACACTAAGCTTTAGTGGAGCCAACCTGGCGCAATGTCTTTTCGCAATGGCCTGGAAAGGATGGCACCGGATTGCGTTCTTCTGGCCTGGCAGCGGTGAGCTACCACCTTGTCAATTGTCAGGGCCTCTTTCGGAACTTGTACTAGGCTGGCCCTTAGTGACATTTCTGCACGTGATGATTTCAGGCTTCTGTCTCCAATCCATTACCCTGGGATCTATCCTATGGACAGTTGGCTGCCTTCCTGCCCTCCTGCAACTGCCACTGACAGCCAGCTAGAGGCCTGATGCTTATTCTACCCATTAAGACCGGTTTCGGAAAGCCCACTGTGGTAGGAGCATAGTTCACACTAAGCTTTAGTGGAGCCAACCTGGCGCAATGTCTTTCCGCAATGGCCTGGAAAGGATGGCGCCGGATTGCGTTCTTCTGGCCTGGCAGCGGTGAGCTACCACCTTGTCAATTGTCAGGGCCTCTTTCGGAACTTGTACTAGGCTGGCCCTTAGTGACATTTCTGCACATGATGATTTCAGGCTTCTGTCTCCAATCGATTACCCTGGGATGTATCCTAAGGAGAGTTGGCTGCCTTCTCACTCTCCTGCATCTGCTATGGACAGCCAGCTAGAGGCCTGATGCTTCATCTACCCATTAAGACCTGTTTCGGAAAGCCCACTGTGGTAGGAGCATAGTTCACACTAAGCCTTAGTGGTGCCAACCTGGCGCAATGTCTTTCCTCAATGGGCTGGAAAGGATGGCGCCGGATTGCGTTCTTCTGGCCTGGCAGCGGAGAGCTACCACCTTGTCAATTGTCAGGGCCTCTTTCGGAACTTGTACTAGGCTGGCCCTTAGTGACATTTCTGCACGTGATGATTTCAGGCTTCTGTCTCCAATCCATTACACTGGGATGTATCCTATGGAGAGTTGGCTGCCTTCTCACTCTCCTGCATCTGCCACGGACAGCCAGCTAGAGGCCTGATGCTTCATCTACCCATTAAGACCGGTTTCGGAAAGCCCACTGTGGTAGGAGCATAGTTCACACTAAGCCTTAGTGGAGCCAACCTGGCAAAATGTCTTTCCACAATGGCCTGGAAAGGATGGCGCCGGATTGCGTTCTTCTGGCCTGGCAGCGGTGAGCTACCACCTTGTCAATTGTCAGGGCCTCTTTCGGAACTTGTACTAGGCTGGCCCTTAGTGACATTTCTGCACGTGATGATTTCAGCTTCTGGCTCCAATCCATTACCCTTGGATGTATCCTATGGAGAGTTGGCTGCCTTCTCCCTCTCCTGCATCTGCCACGGATAGCCAGCTAGAGGCCTGATGCCTCATCTACCCATTAAGACCGGTTTCGGAAAGCCCACTGTGGTAGGAGCATAGTTCACACTAAGCCTTAGTGGTGCCAACCTGGCGCAATGTCTTTCCGCAATGGCCTGGAAAGGATGGCGCCGGATTGCGTTCTTCTGGCCTGGCAGCGGTGAGCTACCACCTTGTCAATTGTCAGGGCCTCTTCGGAACTTGTACTAGGCTGGCCCTTAGTGACATTTCTGCACGTGATGATTTCAGGCTTCTGTCTCCAATCCATTACCCTGGGATGTATCCTATGGACAGTTGGCTGCCTTCCTGCCCTCCTGCAACTGCCACTGACAGCCAGCTAGAGGCCTGATGCTTATTCTACCCATTAAGACAGGTTTCGGAAAGCCTACTGTGGTAGGAGCATAGTTCACACTAAGCTTTAGTGGAGCCAACCTGGCGCAATGTCTTTCCGCAATGGCCTGGAAAGGATGGCGCCGGGTTGCGTTCTTCTGGCCTGGCAGCGGTGAGCTACCACCTTGTCAATTGTCAGGGCCTCTTTCGGAACTTGTACTAGGCTGGCCCTTAGTGACATTTCTGCACGTGATGATTTCAGGCTTCTGTCTCCAATCAATTACCCTGGGATGTATCCTAAGGAGAGTTGGCTGCCTTCTCACTCTCCTGCATCTGCCACGGACAGCCAGCTAGAGGCCTGATGCTTCATCTACCCATTAAGACCTGTTTCGGAAAGCCCACTGTGGTAGGAGCATAGTTCACACTAAGCCTTAGTGGTGCCAACCTGGCGCAATATCTTTCCTCAATGGCCTGGAAAGGATGGCGCCGGATTGCATTCTTCTGGCCTGGATGCGGTGAGCTACCACCTTGTCAATTGTCAGGGCCTCTTTCGGAACTTGTACTAGGCTGGCCCTTAGTGACATTTCTGCACGTGATGATTTCAGGCTTCTGTCTCCAATCCATTACACTGGGATGTATCCTATGGAGAGTTGGCTGCCCTCTCACTCTTCTGCATCTGCCACGGACAGCCAGCTAGAGGCCTGATGCTTCATCTACCCATTAAGACCGGTTTCGGAAAGCCCACTGTGGTAGGAGCATAGATCACACTAAGCCTTAGTGTAGCCAACCTGGGGCAATGTCTTTCCTCAATGGCCTGGAAAGGATGGCGCCGGATTGCGTTCTTCTGGCCTGGCAGCGGTGAGCTACCACCTTGTCAATTGTCAGGGCCTCTTTCGGAACTTGTACTAGGCTGGCCCTTAGTGACATTTCTGCACGTGATGATTTCAGGCTTCTGTCTCCAATCCATTACACTGGGATGTATCCTATGGAGAGTTGGCTGCCTTTTCACTCTCCTGCATCTGCCACGGACAGCCAGCTAGAGGCCTGATGCTTCATCTACCCATTAAGACCGGTTTCGGAAAGCCCACTGTGGTAGGAGCATAGATCACACTAAGCCTTAGTGGAGCCAACCTGGCGCAATGTCTTTCCGCAATGGCCTGGAAAGGATGGCGCCGGATTGCGTTCTTCTGGCCTGGCAGCTGTGACCTACCACCTTGTCAATTGTCAGGGCCTCTTTCGGAACTTGTATTAGGCTGGCCCTTAGTGACATTTCTGCACGTGATGATTTCAGGCTTCTGTCTCCAATCCATTACCCTTGGATGTATCCTATGGAGAGTTGGCTGCCTTCTCCCTCTCCTGCATCTGCTACGGATAGCCAGCTAGAGGCCTGATGCTTCATCTACCCATTAAGACCCGTTTCGGAAAGCCCACTGTGGTAGGAGCATAGTTCACACTAAGCCTTAGTGGTGCCAACCTGGCGCAATGTCTTTCCGCAATGGCCTGGAAAGGATGGCGCCGGTTTGCGCTCTTCTGGCCTGGCAGCCGTGAGCTACCACCTTGTCAATTGTCAGGGCCTCTTTCGGAACTTGTACTAGGCTGGCCCTTAGTGACATTTCTGCACGTGATGATTTCAGGCTTCTGTCTCCAATCCATTACCCTGGGATGTATCCTATGGACAGTTGGCTGCCTTCCTGCCCTCCTGCAACTGCCACGGATAGCCAGCTAGAACCCTGATGCTTATTCTACCCATTAAGACCGGTTTCGGAAAGCCCACTGTGGTAGGAGCATAGTTCACACTAAGCTTTAGTGGAGCCAACCTGGCGCAATGTCTTTCCGCAATGGCCTGGAAAGGATGGCGCCGGATTGCGTTCTTCTGGCCTGGCAGCGGTGAGCTACCACCTTATCAATTGTCAGGGCCTCTTTCGGAACTTGTACTAGGCTGGCCCTTAGTGACATTTCTGCACGTGATGATTTCAGGCTTCTGTCTCCAATCCATTACCCTGGGATGTATCCTATGGACAGATGGCTGCCTTCTTGCCCTCCTGCAACTGCTACCGATAGCCAGCTAGAGCCCTGATGCTTATTCTACCCATTAAGACCGGTTTCGGAAAGCCCACTGTGGTAGGAGCATAGTTCACACTAAGCCTTAATGGAGCCAACCTGGCGCAATGTCTTTCCGCAATGGCCTGGAAAGGATGGCGCCGGTTTGCGCTCTTCTGGCCTGGCAGCCGTGAGCTACCACCTTGTCAATTGTCAGGGCCTCTTTCGGAACTTGTACTAGGCTGGCCCTTAGTGACATTTCTGCACGTGATGATTTCAGGCTTCTGGCTCCAATCCATTACCCTTGGATGTATCCTATGGAGAGTTGGCTGCCTTCTCCCTCTCCTGCATCTCCCACGGATAGCCAGCTAGAGGCCTGATGCTTCATCTACCCATTAAGACCGGTTTCGGAAAGCCCACTGTGGTAGGAGCATAGTTCACACTAAGCCTTAGTGGTGCCAACCTGGCGCAATGTCTTTCCGCAATGGCCTGGAAAGGATGGCGCCGGATTGCGTTCTTCTGGCCTGGCAGCGTTGAGCTACCACCTTGTCAATTGTCAGGGCCTCTTGGGAACTTGTACTAGGCTGGCCCTAAGTGACATTTCTGCACGTGATGATTTGAGGATTCTGTCTCCAATCCATTACCCTGGGATGTATTCTATGGACAGTTGGCTGCCTTCCTGCCCTCCTGCAACTGCCACTGACAGCCAGCTAGAGGCCTGATGCTTATTCTACCCATTAAGACCGGTTTCGGAAAGCCCACTGTGGTAAGAGCATAGTTCACACTAAGCTTTAGTGGAGCCAACCTGGCGCAATGTCTTTCCGCAATGGCCTGGAAAGGATGGCGCCGGATTGCGTTCTTCTGGCCTGGCAGCGGTGAGCTACCACCTTGTCAATTGTCAGGGCCTCTTTCGGAACTTGTACTAGGCTGGCCCTTAGTGACTTTTCTGCACGTGATGATTTCAGGCTTCTGTCTCCAATCCATTACCCTGGGATGTATCCTATGGAGAGTTGCCTGCCTTCTCACTCTTCTGCATCTGCCACGGACAGCCAGCTAGAGGCCTGATGCTTCATCTACCCATTAAGACCGGTTTCGGAAAGCCCACTGTGGTAGGAGCATAGTTCACATTAACCCTTAGTGGAGCCAACCTGGCACAATGGCTTTCCGCAATGGCCTGGAAAGGATGGCGCCAGATTGCCTTCTTCTGGCCTGGCAGCGGTGAGCTACCACCTTGTCAATTGTCAGGGCCTCTTTCGGAACTTGTACTAGGCTGTCCCTTAGTGACATTTCTGCACGTGATGATTTCAGACTTCTGTCTCCAATCCATTACCCTGGAATCTATCCTATGGACAGTTGGCTGCCTTCCTGCCCTCCTGCAACTGCCACTGACAGCCAGCTAGAGGCCTGATGCTTATTCTACCCATTAAGACCTGTTTCGGAAAGCCCACTGTGGTAGGAGCATAGTTCACACTAAGCCTTAGTGGTGCCAACCTGGCGCAATGTCTTTCCTCAATGGCCTGGAAAGGATGGCGCCGGATTACGTTCTTCTGGCCTGGCAGCGGTGAGCTACCACCTTGTCAATTGTCAGGGCCTCTTTCGGAACTTGTACTAGGCTGGCCCTTAGTGACATTTCTGCACGTGATGATTTCAGGCTTCTGTCTCCAATCCATTACACTGGGATGTATCCTATGGAGAGTTGGCTGCCTTCTCACTCTCCTGCATCTGCCACGGACAGCCAGCTAGAGGCCTGATGCTTCATCTACCCATTAAGACCGGATTCGGAAAGCCCACTGTGGTAGGAGCATAGATCACACTAAGCCTTAGTGGAGCCAACCTGGCAAAATGTCTTTCCACAATGGCCTGGAAAGGATGGCGCCGGATTGCGTTCTTCTGGACTGGCAGCGGTGAGCTACCACCTTGTCAATTGTCAGGGCCTCTTTCGGAACTTGTACTAGGCTGGCCCTTAGTGACATTTCTGCACGTGATGATTTCAGGCTTCTGGCTCCAATCCATTACCCTTGGATGTATCCTATGGAGAGTTGGCTGCCTTCTCCCTCTCCTGCATCTCCCACGGATAGCCAGCTAGAGGCCTGATGCTTCATCTACCCATTAAGACCGGTTTTGGAAAGCCCACTGTGGTAGGAGCATAGTTCACACTAAGCCTTAGGGGTGCCAACCTGGCGCAATGTCTTTCCGCAATGGCCTGGAAAGGATGGCGCCGGATTGCGTTCTTCTGGCCTGGCAGCGGTGAGCTACCACGTTGTCAATTGTCAGGGCCTCTTCGGAACTTGTACTAGGCTGGCCCTTAGTGACATTTCTGCACGTGACGATTTCAGACTTCTGTCTCCAATCCATTACCCTTGGATGTATCCTATGGAGAGTTGGCTGCCTTCTCCCTCTCCTGCATCTGCCACGGATAGCCAGCTAGAGGCCTGATGCTTCATCTACCCATTAAGACCGGTTTCGGAAAGCCCACTGGGGTAGGAGCATAGTTCACACTAAGCCTTAGTGGTGCCAACCTGGCGCAATGTCTTTCCGCAATGGCCTGGAAAGGATGGCGCCGGATTGCGTTCTTCTGGCCTGGCAGCGGTGAGCTACCACCTTGTCAATTGTCAGGGCCTCTTCGGAACTTGTACTAGGCTGGCCCTTAGTGACATTTCTGCACGTGATGATTTCAGGCTTCTGTCTCCAATCCATTACCCTGGGATGTATCCTATGGAGAGTTGGCTGCCTTCCTGCCCTCCTGCAGCTGCCACGGACAGCCAGCTAGAGGCCTGATGCTTCATCTACCCATTAAGACCGGTTTCGGAAAGCCCACTGTGGTAGGAGCATAGTTCACATTAACCCTTAGTGGAGCCAACCTGGCACAATGGCTTTCCGCAATGGCCTGGAAAGGATGGCGCCAGATTGCCTTCTTCTGGCCTGGCAGCGGTGAGCTACCACCTTGTCAATTGTCAGGGCCTCTTTCGGAACTTGTACTAGGCTGGCCCTTAGTGACATTTCTGCACGTGATGATTTCAGGCTTCTGTCTCCAATCTATTACCCTGGGATGTATCCTATGGACAGTTGGTTACCTTCCTGCCCTCCTGCAACTGCCACGGATAGCCAGCTAGAGCCCTGATGCTTATTCTACCCATTAAGACCGGTTTCGGAAAGCCCACTGTGGTAGGAGCATAGTTCACACTAAGCCTTAGTGGAGCCAACCTGGCGCAATGTCTTTCCGCAGTGGCCTGGAAAGGATGGCGCCGGATTGCGTTCTTCTGGCCTGGCAGCGGTGAGCTACCACCTTGTCAATTGTCAGGGCCTCTTTCGGAACTTGTACTAGGCTGGCCCTTAGTGACATTTCTGCACGTGATGATTTCAGGCTTCTGGCTCCAATCCATTACACTTGGATGTATCCTATGGAGAGTTGGCTGCCTTCTCCCTCTCCTGCATCTGCCACGGATAGCCAGCTAGAGGCCTGATGCTTCATCTACCCATTAAGACCGGTTTCGGAAAGCCCACTGTGGTAGGAGCATAGTTCACACTAAGCCTTAGTGGTGCCAACCTGGCGCAATGTCTTTCCGCAATGGCCTGGAAAGGATGGCGCCGGATTGCGTTCTTCTGGCCTTGGAGCGGTGAGCTACCACCTTGTCAATTGTCAGGGCCTCTTCGGAACTTGTACTAGGCTTGCCCTAAGTGACATTTCTGCACGTGATGATTTCAGGATTCTGTCTCCAATCCATTACCCTGGGATGTATTCTATGGACAGTTGGCTGCCTTCCTGCCCTCCTGCCACTGCCACTGACAGCCAGCTAGAGGTCTAATGCTTATTCTACCCATTAAGACCGGTTTCGGAAAGCCCACTGTGGTAGGAGCATAGTTCACACTAAGCTTTAGTGGAGCCAACCTGGCGCAATGTCTTTCCGCAATGGCCTGGAAAGGATGGCGCCGGATTGCGTTCTTCTGACCTGGCAGCGGTGAGCTACCACCTTGTCAATTGTCAGGGCCTCTTTCGGAACTTGTACTAGGCTGGCCCTTAGTGACATTTCTGCACGTGATGATTTCAGGCTTCTGTCTCCAATCCATTACACTGGGATGTATCCTATGGAGAGTTGGCTGCCTTCTCACTCTCCTGCATCTGCCACGGACAGCCAGCTAGAGGCCTGATGCTTCATCTACCCATTAAGACCGGTTTCGGAAAGCCCACTGTGGTAGGAGCGTAGATCACACTAAGCCTTAGTGGAGCCAACCTGGCAAAATGTCTTTCCACAATGGCCTGGAAAGGATGGCGCCGGATTGCGTTCTTCTGGCCTGGCAGCGGTGAGCTACCACCTTGTCAATTGTCAGGGCCTCTTTCGGAACTTGTACTAGGCTGGCCGTTAGTGACATTTCTGCACGTGATGATTTCAGGCTTCTGTCTCCAATCCATTACCCTGGGATGTATCCTATGGACAGTTGGCTGCCTTCCTGCCCTCCTGGAACTGCCACGGATAGCCAGCTAGAGCCCTGATGCTTATTCTACCCATTAAGACCGGTTTCGGAAAGCCCACTGTGGTAGGAGCATAGTTCACACTAAGCCTTAGTGGAGCCAACCTGGCGCAATGTCTTTCCGCAATGGCCTGGAAAGGATGGCGCCGGATTGCGTTATTCTGGCCTGGCAGCGGTGACCTACCACCTTGTCAATTGTCAGGGCCTCTTTCGGAACTTGTATTAGGCTGGCCCTTAGTGACATTTCTGCACGTGATGATTTCAGGCTTCTGTCTCCAATCCATTACCCTTGGATGTATCCTAAGGAGAGTTGGCTGCCTTCTCCCTCTCCTGCATCTCCCACGGATAGCCAGCTAGAGGCCTGATGCTTCATCTACCCATTAAGACCGGTTTCGGAAAGCCCACTGTGGTAGGAGCATAGTTCACATTAACCCTTAGTGGAGCCAACCTGGCACAATGGCTTTCCGCAATGGCCTGGAAAGGATGGCGCCAGATTGCCTTCTTCTGGCCTGGCAGCGGTGAGCTACCACCTTGTCAATTGTCAGGGCCTCTTTCGGAACTTGTACTAGGCTGGCCCTTAGTGACATTTCTGCACGTGATGATTTCAGACTTCTGTCTCCAATCCATTACCCTGGGATCTATCCTATGGACAGTTGGCTGCCTTCCTGCCCTCCTGCAACTGCCACTGACAGCCAGCTAGAGGCCTGATGCTTATTCTACCCATTAAGACCTGTTTCGGAAAGCCCACTGTGGTAGGAGCATAGTTCACACTAAGCCTTAGTGGTGCCAACCTGGCGCAATGTCTTTCCTCAATGGCCTGGAAAGGATGGCGCCGGATTGCGTTCTTCTGGCCTGGCAGCGGTGAGCTACCACCTTGTCAATTGTCAGGGCCTCTTTCGGAACTTGTACTAGGCTGGCCCTTAGTGACATTTCTGCACGTGATGATTTCAGGCTTCTGTCTCCAATCCATTACACTGGGATGTATCCTATGGAGAGTTGGCTGCCTTCTCACTCTCCTGCATCTGCCACGGACAGCCAGCTAGAGGCCTGATGCTTCATCTACCCATTAAGACCGGTTTCGGAAAGCCCACTGTGGTAGGAGCATAGATCACACTAAGCCTTAGTGGAGCCAACCTGGCAAAATGTCTTTCCACAATGGCCTGGAAAGGATGGCGCCGGATTGCGTTGTTCTGGCCTGGCAGCGGTGAGCTACCACCTTGTCAATTGTCAGGGCCTCTTTCGGAACTTGTACTAGGCTGGCCCTTAGTGACATTTCTGCACGTGATGATTTCAGGCTTCTGGCTCCAATCCATTACCCTTGGATGTATCCTATGGAGAGTTGGCTGCCTTCTCCCTCTCCTGCATCTCCCACGGATAGCCAGCTAGAGGCGTGATGCTTCATCTACCCATTAAGACCGGTTTCGGAAAGCCCACTGTGGTAGGAGCATAGTTCACACTAAGCCTTAGGGGTGCCAACCTGGCGCAATGTCTTTCCGCAATGGCCTGGAAAGGATGGCGCCGGGTTGCGTTCTTCTGGCCTGGCAGCGGTGAGCTACCACCTTGTCAATTGTCAGGGCCTCTTCGGAACTTGTACTAGGCTGGCCCTTAGTGACATTTCTGCACGTGACGATTTCAGACTTCTGTCTCCAATCCATTACCCTGGGATCTTTCCTATGGACAGTTGCCTGCCTTCCTGCCCTCCTGCAACTGCCACTGACAGCCAGCTAGAGGTCTGATGCTTATTCTACCCATTAATACCGGTTTCGGAAAGCCCACTGTGGTAGGAGCATAGTTCACACTAAGCTTTAGTGGAGCCAACCTGGCGCAATGTCTTTCCGCAATGGCCTGGAAAGGATGGCGCCGGATTGCGTTCTTCTGGCCTGGCAGCGGTGAGCTACCACCTTGTCAATTGTCAGGGCCTCTTTCGGAACTTGTACTAGGCTGGCCCTTAGTGACATTTCTGCACGTGATGATTTCAGGCTTCTGTCTCCAATCAATTACCCTGGGATGTATCCTAAGGAGAGTTGGCTGCCTTCTCACTCTCCTGCATCTGCCACGGACAGCCAGCTAGAGGCCTGATGCTTCATCTACCCATTAAGACCTGTTTCGGAAAGCCCACTGTGGTAGGAGCATAGTTCACACTAAGCCTTAGTGGTGCCAACCTGGCGCAATATCTTTCCTCAATGGCCTGGAAAGGATGGCGCCGGATTGCGTTCTTCTGGCCTGGCAGCGGTGAGCTACCACCTTGTCAATTATCAGGGCCTCTTTCGGAACTTGTACTAGGCAGGCCCTTAGTGACATTTCTGCACGTGATGATTTCAGGCTTCTTTCTCCAATCCATTACACTGGGATGTATCCTATGGAGAGTTGGCTGCCTTCTCACTCTCCTGCATCTGCCACGGACAGCCAGCTAGAGGCCTGATGCTTCATCTACCCATTAAGACCGGTTTCGGAAAGCCCACTGTGGTAGGAGCATAGATCACACTAAGCCTTAGTGGAGCCAACCTGGCAAAATGTCTTTCCACAATGGCCTGGAAAGGATGGCGCCGGATTGCGTTCTTCTTGCCTGGCAGCGGTGAGCTACCACCTTGTCAATTGTCAGGGCCTCTTTCGGAACTTGTACTAGGCTGGCCGTTAGTGACATTTCTGCACGTGATGATTTCAGGCTTCTGTCTCCAATCCATTACCCTGGGATGTATCCTATGGAGAGTTGGCTGCCTTCTCACTCTCCTGCATCTGCCACGGACAGCCAGCTAGAGGCCTGATGCTTCATCTACCCATTAAGACCGGTTTCGGAAAGCCCACTGTGGTAGGAGCATAGTTCACACCAAGCCTTAGGGGTGCCAACCTGGCGCAATGTCTTTCCGCAATGGCCTGGAAAGGATGGCGCCGGATTGCGTTCTTCTGGCCTGGCAGCGGTGAGCTACCACGTTGTCAATTGTCAGGGCCTCTTCGGAACTTGTACTAGGCTGGCCCTTAGTGACATTTCTGCAGGTGACGATTTCAGACTTCTGTCTCCAATCCATTACCCTGGGATGTATCCTATGGACAGTTGGCTGCCTTCCTGCCCTCCTGGAACTGCCACGGATAGCCAGCTAGAGGCCTGATGCTTCATCTACCCATTAAGACCGGTTTCGGAAAGCCCACTGTGGTAGGAGCATAGATCACACTAAGCCTTAGTGGAGCCAACCTGGCAAAATGTCTTTCCACAATGGCCTGGAAAGGATGGCGCCGAATTGCGTTCTTCTGGCCTGGCAGCGGTGAGCTACCACCTTGTCAATTGTCAGGGCCTCTTTCGGAACTTGTACTAGGCTGGCCCTTAGTGACATTTCTGCACGTGATGATTTCAGGCTTCTGGCTCCAATCCATTACCCTTGGATGTATCCTATGGAGAGTTGGCTGCCTTCTCCCTCTCCTGCATCTCCCACGGATAGCCAGCTAGAGGCCTGATGCTTCATCTACCCATTAAGACTGGTTTCGGAAAGCCCACTGTGGTAGGAGCATAGTTCACACTAAGCCTTAGGGGTGCCAACCTGGCGCAATGTCTTTCCGCAATGGCCTGGAAAGGATGGCGCCGGATTGCGTTCTTCTGGCCTGGCAGCGGTGAGCTACCACGTTGTCAATTGTCAGGGCCTCTTCGGAACTTGTACTAGGCTGGCCCTTAGTGACATTTCTGCACGTGACGATTTCAGACTTCTGTCTCCAATCCATTACCCTGGGATCTTTCCTATGGACAGTTGCCTGCCTTCCTGCCCTCCTGCAACTGCCACTGACAGCCAGCTAGAGGTCTGATGCTTATTCTACCCATTAAGACCGGTTTCGGAAAGCCCACTGTGGTAGGAGCATAGTTCACACTAAGCTTTAGTGGAGCCAACCTGGTGCAATGTCTTTCCGCAATGGCCTGGAAAGGATGGCGCCGGATTGCGTTCTTCTGGCCTGGCAGCGGTGAGCTACCACCTTGTCAATTGTCAGGGCCTCTTTCAAAACTTGTACTAGGCTGGCCCTTAGTGACATTTCTGCACGTGATGATTTCACGCTTCTGTCTCCAATCCATTATCCTGGGATGTATCCTATGGACAGTTGGCTGCCTTCCTGCCCTCCTGGAACTGCCACGGATAGCCAGCTAGAGCCCTGATGCTTATTCTACCCATTAAGACCGGTTTCGGAAAGCCCACTGTGGTAGGAGCATAGTTCACACTAAGCCTTAGTGGAGCCAACCTGGCGCAATGTCTTTCCGCAATGGCCTGGAAAGGATGGCGCCGGATTGCGTTATTCTGGCCTGGCAGCGGTGACCTACCACCTTGTCAATTGTCAGGGCCTCTTTCGGAACTTGTATTAGGCTGGCCCTTAGTGACATTTCTGCACGTGATGATTTCAGGCTTCTGTCTCCAATCCATTACCCTTGGATGTATCCTATGGACAGTTGGCTTCCTTCCTGCCCTCCTGCAACTGCCACTGACAGCCACCTAGAGGCCTGATGCTTATTCTACCCATTAAGACCGGTTTCGGAAAGCCCACTGTGGTAGGAGCATAGTTCACACTAAGCTTTAGTGGAGCCAACCTGGCGCAATGTCTTTCCGCAATGGCCTGGAAAGGATGGCGCCGGATTGCCTTCTTCTGGCCTGGCAGCGTTGAGCTACCACCTTATCAATTGTCAGGGCCTCTTTCGGAACTTGTACTAGGCTGGCCCTTAGTGACATTTCTGCACGTGATGATTTCAGGCTTCTGTCTCCAATCCATTACACTGGGATGTATCCTATGGAGAGTTGGCTGCCTTCTCACTCTCCTGCATCTGCCACGGACAGCCAGCTAGAGGCCTGATGCTTCATCTACCCATTAAGACCGGTTTCGGAAAGCCCACTGTGGTAGGAGCATAGATCACACTAAGCCTTAGTGGAGCCAACCTGGCAAAATGTCTTTCCACAATGGCCTGGAAAGGATGGCGCCGAATTGCGTTCTTCTGGCCTGGCAGCGGTGAGCTACCACCTTGTCAATTGTCAGGGCCTCTTTCGGAACTTGTACTAGGCTGGCCCTTACTGACATTTCTGCACGTGATGATTTCAGGCTTCTGGCTCCAATCCATTACCCTTGGATGTATCCTATGGAGAGTTGGCTGCCTTCTCCCTCTCCTGCATCTCCCACGGATAGCCAGCTAGAGGCCTGATGCTTCATCTACCCATTAAGACTGGTTTCGGAAAGCCCACTGTGGTAGGAGCATAGTTCACACTAAGCCTTAGGGGTGCCAACCTGGGGCAATGTCTTTCCGCAATGGCCTGGAAAGGATGGCGCCGGATTGCGTTCTTCTGGCCTGGCAGCGGTGAGCTACCACGTTGTCAATTGTCAGGGCCTCTTCGGAACTTGTACTAGGGTGGCCCTTAGTGACATTTCTGCACGTGACGATTTCAGACTTCTGTCTCCAATCCATTACCCTGGGATCTTTCCTATGGACAGTTGCCTGCCTTCCTGCCCTCCTGCAACTGCCACTGACAGCCAGCTAGAGGTCTGATGCTTATTCTACCCATTAAGACCGGTTTCGGAAAGCCCACTGTGGTAGGAGCATAGTTCACACTAAGCTTTAGTGGAGCCAACCTGGTGCAATGTCTTTCCGCAATGGCCTGGAAAGGATGGCGCCGGATTGCGTTCTTCTGGCCTGGCAGCGGTGAGCTACCACCTTGTCAATTGTCAGGGCCTCTTTCAAAACTTGTACTAGGCTGGCCCTTAGTGACATTTCTGCACGTGATGATTTCAGGCTTCTGTCTCCAATCCATTACCCTGGGATGTATCCTATGGACAGTTGGCTGCCTTCCTGCCCTCCTGGAACTGCCACGGATAGCCAGCTAGAGCCCTGATGCTTATTCTACCCATTAAGACCGGTTTCGGAAAGCCCACTGTGGTAGGAGCATAGTTCACACTAAGCCTTAGTGGAGCCAACCTGGCGCAATGTCTTTCCGCAATGGCCTGGAAAGGATGGCGCCGGATTGCGTTATTCTGGCCTGGCAGCGGTGACCTACCACCTTGTCAATTGTCAGGGCCTCTTTCGGAACTTGTATTAGGCTGGCCCTTAGTGACATTTCTGCACGTGAGGATTTCAGGCTTCTGTCTCCAATCCATTACCCTGGGATGTATCCTATGGAGAGTTGGCTGCCTTCTCACTCTCCTGCATCTGCCACGGACAGCCAGCTAGAGGCCTGATGCTTCATCTACCCATTAAGACCGGTTTCGGAAAGCCCACTGTGGTAGGAGCATAGATCACACTAAGCCTTAGTGGAGCCAACCTGGCAAAATGTCTTTCCACAATGGCCTGGAAAGGATGGCGCCGGATTGCGTTCTTCTGGCCTGGCAGCGGTGAGCTACCACCTTGTCAATTGTCAGGGCCTCTTCGGAACTTGTTCTAGGCTGGCCGTTAGTGACATTTCTGCACGTGATGATTTCAGGCTTCTGTCTCCAATCCATTACCCTGGGATGTATCCTATGGACAGTTGGCTGCCTTCCTGCCCTCCTGGAACTGCCACGGATAGCCAGCTAGAGCCCTGATGCTTATTCTACCCATTAAGACCGGTTTCGGAAAGCCCACTGTGGTAGGAGCATAGTTCACACTAAGCCTTAGTGGAGCCAACCTGGCGCAATGTCTTTCCGCAATGGCCTGGAAAGGATGGCGCCGGATTGCGTTATTCTGGCCTGGCAGCGGTGACCTACCACCTTGTCAATTGTCAGGGCCTCTTTCGGAACTTGTATTAGGCTGGCCCTTAGTGACATTTCTGCACGTGATGATTTCAGGCTTCTGTCTCCAATCCATTACCCTTGGATGTATCCTATGGAGAGTTGGCTGCCTTCTCCCTCTCCTGCATCTCCCACGGATAGCCAGCTAGAGGCCTGATGCTTCATCTACCCATTAAGACCGGTTTCGGAAAGCCCACTGTGGTAGGAGCATAGTTCACACTAAGCCTTAGTGGTGCCAACCTGGCGCAATGTCTTTCCGCAATGGCCTGGAAAGGATGGCGCCGGATTGCGTTCTTCTGGCCTGGCAGCGGTGAGCTACCACCTTGTCAATTGTCAGGGCCTCTTCGGAACTTGTACTAGGCTGGCCCTTAGTGACATTTCTGCACGTGATGATTTCAGGCTTCTGTCTCCAATCCATTACCCTGGGATGTATCCTATGGACAGTTGGCTTCCTTCCTGCCCTCCTTCAACTGCCACTGACAGCCAGCTAGAGGCCTGATGCTTCATCTACCCATTAAGACCGGTTTCGGAAAGCCCACTGTGGTAGGAGCATAGATCACACTAAGCCTTAGTGGAGCCAACCTGGCAAAATGGCTTTCCACAATGGCCTGGAAAGGATGGCGCCGGATTGCGTTCTTCTGGCCTGGCAGCGGTGAGCTACCACGTTGTCAATTGTCAGGGCCTCTTCGGAACTTGTACTAGGGTGGCCCTTAGTGACATTTCTGCACGTGACGATTTCAGACTTCTGTCTCCAATCCATTACCCTGGGATCTTTCCTATGGACAGTTGCCTGCCTTCCTGCCCTCCTGCAACTGCCACTGACAGCCAGCTAGAGGTCTGATGCTTATTCTACCCATTAAGACCGGTTTCGGAAAGCCCACTGTGGTAGGAGCATAGTTCACACTAAGCTTTAGTGGAGCCAACCTGGTGCAATGTCTTTCCGCAATGGCCTGGAAAGGATGGCGCCGGATTGCGTTCTTCTGGCCTGGCAGCGGTGAGCTACCACCTTGTCAATTGTCAGGGCCTCTTTCAAAACTTGTACTAGGCTGGCCCTTAGTGACATTTCTGCACGTGATGATTTCAGGCTTCTGTCTCCAATCCATTACCCTGGGATGTATCCTATGGACAGTTGGCTGCCTTCCTGCCCTCCTGGAACTGCCACGGATAGCCAGCTAGAGCCCTGATGCTTATTCTACCCATTAAGACCGGTTTCGGAAAGCCCACTGTGGTAGGAGCATAGTTCACACTAAGCCTTAGTGGAGCCAACCTGGCGCAATGTCTTTCCGCAATGGCCTGGAAAGGATGGCGCCGGATTGCGTTATTCTGGCCTGGCAGCGGTGACCTACCACCTTGTCAATTGTCAGGGCCTCTTTCGGAACTTGTATTAGGCTGGCCCTTAGTGACATTTCTGCACGTGAGGATTTCAGGCTTCTGTCTCCAATCCATTACCCTGGGATGTATCCTATGGAGAGTTGGCTGCCTTCTCACTCTCCTGCATCTGCCACGGACAGCCAGCTAGAGGCCTGATGCTTCATCTACCCATTAAGACCGGTTTCGGAAAGCCCACTGTGGTAGGAGCATAGATCACACTAAGCCTTAGTGGAGCCAACCTGGCAAAATGTCTTTCCACAATGGCCTGGAAAGGATGGCGCCGGATTGCGTTCTTCTGGCCTGGCAGCGGTGAGCTACCACCTTGTCAATTGTCAGGGCCTCTTCGGAACTTGTTCTAGGCTGGCCGTTAGTGACATTTCTGCACGTGATGATTTCAGGCTTCTGTCTCCAATCCATTACCCTGGGATGTATCCTATGGACAGTTGGCTGCCTTCCTGCCCTCCTGGAACTGCCACGGATAGCCAGCTAGAGCCCTGATGCTTATTCTACCCATTAAGACCGGTTTCGGAAAGCCCACTGTGGTAGGAGCATAGTTCACACTAAGCCTTAGTGGAGCCAACCTGGCGCAATGTCTTTCCGCAATGGCCTGGAAAGGATGGCGCCGGATTGCGTTATTCTGGCCTGGCAGCGGTGACCTACCACCTTGTCAATTGTCAGGGCCTCTTTCGGAACTTGTATTAGGCTGGCCCTTAGTGACATTTCTGCACGTGATGATTTCAGGCTTCTGTCTCCAATCCATTACCCTTGGATGTATCCTATGGAGAGTTGGCTGCCTTCTCCCTCTCCTGCATCTCCCACGGATAGCCAGCTAGAGGCCTGATGCTTCATCTACCCATTAAGACCGGTTTCGGAAAGCCCACTGTGGTAGGAGCATAGTTCACACTAAGCCTTAGTGGTGCCAACCTGGCGCAATGTCTTTCCGCAATGGCCTGGAAAGGATGGCGCCGGATTGCGTTCTTCTGGCCTGGCAGCGGTGAGCTACCACCTTGTCAATTGTCAGGGCCTCTTCGGAACTTGTACTAGGCTGGCCCTTAGTGACATTTCTGCACGTGATGATTTCAGGCTTCTGTCTCCAATCCATTACCCTGGGATGTATCCTATGGACAGTTGGCTTCCTTCCTGCCCTCCTTCAACTGCCACTGACAGCCAGCTAGAGGCCTGATGCTTCATCTACCCATTAAGACCGGTTTCGGAAAGCCCACTGTGGTAGGAGCATAGATCACACTAAGCCTTAGTGGAGCCAACCTGGCAAAATGGCTTTCCACAATGGCCTGGAAAGGAAGGCGCCGGATTGCGTTCTTCTTGCCTGGCAGCGGTGAGCTACCACCTTGTCAATTGTCAGGGCCTCTTTCGGAACTTGTACTAGGCTGGCCCTTAGTGACATTTCTGCACGTGATGATTTCAGGCTTCTGTCTCCAATCTATTACCCTGGGATGTATCCTATGGACAGTTGGTTACCTTCCTGCCCTCCTGCAACTGCCACGGATAGCCAGCTAGAGCCCTGATGCTTATTCTACCCATTAAGACCGGTTTCGGAAAGCCCACTGTGGTAGGAGCATAGTTCACACTAAGCCTTAGTGGAGCCAACCTGGCGCAATGTCTTTCCGCAATGGCCTGGAAAGGATGCCGCCGGATTGCGTTATTCTGGCCTGGCAGCGGTGAGCTACCACCTTGTCAATTGTCAGGGCCTCTTTCGGAACTTGTACTAGGCTGGCCCTTAGTGACATTTCTGCACGTGATGATTTCAGGCTTCTGGCTCCAATCCATTACACTTGGATGTATCCTATGGAGAGTTGGCTGCCTTCTCCCTCTCCTGCATCTGCCACGGATAGCCAGCTAGAGGCCTGATGCTTCATCTACCCATTAAGACCGGTTTCGGAAAGCCCACTGTGGTAGGAGCATAGTTCACACTAAGCCTTAGTGGTGCCAACCTGGCGCAATGTCTTTACGCAATGGCCTGGAAAGGATGGCGCCGGATTGCGTTCTTCTGGCCTTGGAGCGGTGAGCTACCACCTTGTCAATTGTCAGGGCCTCTTTCGGAACTTGTACTAGGCTGGCCCTTAGTGACATTTCTGCACGTGATGATTTCAGGCTTCTGGCTCCAATCCATTACACTTGGATGTATCCTATGGAGAGTTGGCTGCCTTCTCCCTCTCCTGCAACTGCCACTGACAGCCAGCTAGAGGCCTGATGCTTATTCTACCCATTAAGACCGGTTTCGGAAAGCCCACTGTGGTAAGAGCATAGTTCACACTAAGCGTTTGTGGAGCCAACCTGGCGCAATGTCTTTCCGCAATGGCCTGGAAAGGATGGCGCCGGATTGCGTTCTTCTGGCCTGGCAGTGGTGAGCTACCACCTTGTCAATTGTCAGGGCCTCTTTCGGAACTTGTACTAGGCTGGCCCTTAGTGACATTTCTGCACGTGATGATTTCAGGCTTCTGTCTCCAATCCATTACCCTGGGATGTATCCTATGGAGAGTTGGCTGCCTTCTCACTCTCCTGCATCTGCCACGGACAGCCAGCTAGAGGCCTGATGCTTCATCTACCCATTAAGACCGGTTTCGGAAAGCCCACTGTGGTAGGAGCATAGTTCACACTAAGCCTTAGTGGAGCCAACCTGGCGCAATGGCTTTCCGCAATGGCCTGGAAAGGATGACGCCAGATTGCCTTCTTCTGGCCTGGCAGCGGTGAGCTACCACCTTGTCAATTGTCAGGGCCTCTTTCGGAACTTGTACTAGGCTGGCCCTTAGTGACATTTCTGCACGTGATGATTTCAGACTTCTGTCTCCAATCCATTACCCTGGGATCTATCCTATGGACAGTTGGCTGCCTTCCTGCCCTCCTGCAACTGCAACTGCCACTGACAGCCAGCTAGAGGCCTGATGCTTATTCTACCCATTAAGACCGGTTTCGGAAAGCCCACTGTGGTAGGAGCATAGTTCACCCTAAGCTTTAGTGGAGCCAACCTGGCGCAATGTCTTTCCGCAATGGCCTGGAAAGGATGGCGCCGGATTGCGTTCTTCTGGCCTGGCAGCGGTGAGCTACCACCTTGTCAATTGTCAGGGCCTCTTTCGGAACTTGTACTAGGCTGGCCCTTAGTGACATTTCTGCACGTGATGATTTCAGGCTTCTGTCTCCAATCGATTACCCTGGGATGTATCCTAAGGAGAGTTGGCTGCCTTCTCACTCCCTGCATCTGCCACGGACAGCCAGCTAGGGGCCTGATGCTTCATCTACCCATTAAGACCTGTTTCGGAAAGCCCACTGTGGTAGGAGCATAGTTCACACTAAGCCTTAGTGGTGCCAACCTGGCGCAATATCTTTCCTCAATGGCCTGGAAAGGATGGCGCCGGATTGCGTTCTTCTGGCCTGGCAGCGGTGAGCTACCACCTTGTCAATTGTCAGGGCCTCTTTCGGAACTTGTACTAGGCTGGCCCTTAGTGACATTTCTGCACGTGATGATTTCAGGCTTCTGTCTCCAATCCATTACACTGGGATGTATCCTATGGAGAGTTGGCTGCCTTCTCACTCTCCTGCATCTGCCACGGACAGCCAGCTAGAGGCCTGATGCTTCATCTACCCATTAAGACCGGTTTCGGAAAGCCCACTGTGGTAGGAGCATAGTTCACACTAAGCCTTAGTGGAGCCAACCTGGCAAAATGTCTTTCCACAATGGCCTGGAAAGGATGGCGCCGGATTGCGTTCTTCTGGCCTGGCAGCGGTGAGCTACCACCTTGTCAATTGTCAGGGCCTCTTTCGGAACTTGTACTAGGCTGGCCCTTAGTGACATTTCTGCACGTGATGATTTCAGCTTCTGGCTCCAATCCATTACCCTTGGATGTATCCTATGGAGAGTTGGCTGCCTTCTCCCTCTCCTGCATCTGCCACGGATAGCCAGCTAGAGGCCTGATGCCTCATCTACCCATTAAGACCGGTTTCGGAAAGCCCACTGTGGTAGGAGCATAGTTCACACTAAGCCTTAGTGGTGCCAACCTGGCGCAATGTCTTTCCGCAATGGCCTGGAAAGGATGGCGCCGGATTGCGTTCTTCTGGCCTGGCAGCGGTGAGCTACCACGTTGTCAATTGTGAGGGCCTCTTCGGAACTTGTACTAGGCTGGCCCTTAGTGACATTTCTGCACGTGATGATTTCAGGCTTCTGGCTCCAATCCATTACCCTGGGATCTATCCTATGGACAGTTGGCTGCCTTCCTGCCCTCCTGCAACTGCCACTGACAGCCAGCTAGAGGCCTGATGCTTATTCTACCCATTAAGACAGGTTTCGGAAAGCCTACTGTGGTAGGAGCATAGTTCACACTAAGCTTTAGTGGAGCCAACCTGGCGCAATGTCTTTCCGCAATGGCCTGGAAAGGATGGCGCCGGATTGCGTTCTTCTGGCCTGGCAGCGGTGAGCTACCACCTTGTCAATTGTCAGGGCCTCTTTCGGAACTTGTACTAGGCTGGCCCTTAGTGACATTTCTGCACGTGATGATTTCAGGCTTCTGTCTCCAATCAATTACCCTGGGATGTATCCTAAGGAGAGTTGGTTGCCTTCTCACTCTCCTGCATCTGCCACGGACAGCCAGCTAGAGGCCTGATGCTTCATCTACCCATTAAGACCTGTTTCGGAAAGCCCACTGTGGTAGGAGCATAGTTCACACTAAGCCTTAGTGGTGCCAACCTGGCGCAATATCTTTCCTCAATGGCCTGGAAAGGATGGCGCCGGATTGCATTCTTCTGGCCTGGCAGCGGTGAGCTACCACCTTGTCAATTGTCAGGGCCTCTTTCGGAACTTGTACTAGGCTGGCCCTTAGTGACATTTCTGCACCTGATGATTTCAGGCTTCTGTCTCCAATCCATTACACTGGGATGTATCCTATGGAGAGTTGGCTGCCTTCTCACTCTTCTGCATCTGCCACGGACAGCCAGCTAGAGGCCTGATGCTTCATCTACCCATTAAGACCGGTTTCGGAAAGCCCACTGTGGTAGGAGCATAGATCACACTAAGCCTTAGTGGAGCCAACCTGGGGCAATGTCTTTCCTCAATGGCCTGGAAAGGATGGCGCCGGATTGCGTTCTTCTGGCCTGGCAGCGGTGAGCTACCACCTTGTCAATTGTCAGGGCCTCTTTCGGAACTTGTACTAGGCTGGCCCTTAGTGACATTTCTGCATGTGATGATTTCAGGCTTCTGTCTCCAATCCATTACACTGGGATGTATCCTATGGAGAGTTGGCTGCCTTTTCACTCTCCTGCATCTGCCACGGACAGCCAGCTAGAGGCCTGATGCTTCATCTACCCATTAAGACCGGTTTCGGAAAGCCCACTGTGGTAGGAGCATAGATCACACTAAGCCTGAGTGGAGCCAACCTGGCAAAATGTCTTTCCACAATGGCCTGGAAAGGATGGCGCCGGATTGCGTTCTTCTGGCCTGGCAGCGGTGAGCTACCACCTTGTCAATTGTCAGGGCCTCTTTCGGAACTTGTACTAGGCTGGCCCTTAGTGACATTTCTGCACGTGATGATTTCAGGCTTCTGTCTCCAATCCATTACCCTGGGATGTATC
Organism: Aspidoscelis tigris stejnegeri; assembly: GCA_023333525.1. Classification (NCBI taxonomy): domain Eukaryota; kingdom Metazoa; phylum Chordata; class Lepidosauria; order Squamata; family Teiidae; genus Aspidoscelis; species Aspidoscelis tigris. The sequence goes on from JALMGA010000017.1 coordinate 4,989,620, forward strand.
CTATGGACAGTTGGCTGCCTTCCTGCCCTCCTGCAACTGCCACGGATAGCCAGCTAGAACCCTGATGCTTATTCTACCCATTAAGACCGGTTTCGGAAAGCCCACTGTGGTAGGAGCATAGTTCACACTAAGCCTTAGTGGAGCCAACCTGGCGCAATGTCTTTCCGCAATGGCCTGGAAAGGATGGCGCCGGATTGCGTTCTTCTGGCCTGGCAGCGGTGACCTACCACCTTGTCAATTGTCAGGGCCTCTTTCGGAACTTGTATTAGGCTGGCCCTTAGTGACATTTCTGCACGTGATGATTTCAGGCTTCTGTCTCCAGTCCATTACCCTTGGATGTATCCTATGGAGAGTTGGCTGCCTTCTCCCTCTCCTGCATCTGCCACGGATAGCCAGCTAGAGGCCTGATGCTTCATCTACCCATTAAGACCGGTTTCGGAAAGCCCACTGTGGTAGGAGCATAGTTCACAGTAAGCCTTAGTGGTGCCAACCTGGCGCAATGTCTTTCCGCAATGGCCTGGAAAGGATGGCGCCGGATTGCGTTCTTCTGGCCTGGCAGCGGTGAGCTACCACCTTGTCAATTGTCAGGGCCTCTTCGGAAATTGTACTAGGCTGGCCCTTAGTGACATTTCTGCACGTGATGATTTCAGGCTTCTGTCTCCAATCCATTACCCTGGGATGTATCCTATGGACAGTTGGCTGCCTTCCTGCCCTCCTGCAACTGCCACGGATAGCCAGCTAGAACCCTGATGCTTATTCTACCCATTAAGACCGGTTTCGGAAAGCCCACTGTGGTAGGAGCATAGTTCACACTAAGCTTTAGTGGAGCCAACCTGGCGCAATGTCTTTCCGCAATGGCCTGGAAAGGATGGCGCCGGATTGCGTTCTTCTGGCCTGGCAGCGGTGAGCTACCACCTTGTCAATTGTCAGGGCCTCTTTCGGAACTTGTACTAGGCTGGCCCTTAGTGACTTTTCTGCACGTGATGATTTCAGGCTTCTGTCTCCAATCCATTACCCTGGGATGTATCCTATGGAGAGTTGCCTGCCTTCTCACTCTCCTGCATCTGCCACGGACAGCCAGCTAGAGGCCTGATGCTTATTCTACCCATTAAGACCGGTTTCGGAAAGCCCACTGTGGTAGGAGCATAGTTCACACTAAGCGTTAGTGGTGCCAACCTGGCGCAATGTCTTTCCGCAATGGCCTGGAAAGGATGGCGCCGGATTGCGCTCTTCTGGCCTAGCAGCGGTGAGCTACCACCTTGTCAATTGTCAGGGCCTCTTTCGGAACTTGTACTAGGCTGTCCCTTAGTGACATTTCTGCACGTGATGATTTCAGACTTCTGTCTCCAATCCATTACCCTGGGATCTATCCTATGGACAGTTGGCTGCCTTCCTGCCCTCCTGCAACTGCCACTGACAGCCAGCTAGAGGCCTGATGCTTATTCTACCCATTAAGACCTGTTTCGGAAAGCCCACTGTGGTAGGAGCATAGTTCACACTAAGCCTTAGTGGTGCCAACCTGGCGCAATGTCTTTCCTCAATGGCCTGGAAAGGATGGCGCCGGATTACGTTCTTCTGGCCTGGCAGCAGTGAGCTACCACCTTGTCAATTGTCAGGGCGTCTTTCGGAACTTGTACTAGGCTGGCCCTTAGTGACATTTCTGCACGTGATGATTTCAGGCTTCTGTCTCCAATCCATTACACTGGGATGTATCCTATGGAGAGTTGGCTGCCTTCTCACTCTCCTGCATCTGCCACGGACAGCCAGCTAGAGGCCTGATGCTTCATCTACCCATTAAGACCGGTTTCGGAAAGCCCACTGTGGTAGGAGCATAGATCACACTAAGCCTTAGTGGAGCCAACCTGGCAAAATGTCTTTCCACAATGGCCTGGAAAGGATGGCGCCGGATGGCGTTCTTCTGGCCTGGCAGCGGTGAGCTACCACCTTGTCAATTGTCAGGGCCTCTTTCGGAACTTGTACTAGGCTGGCCCTTAGTGACATTTCTGCACGTGATGATTTCAGGCTTCTGGCTCCAATCCATTACCCTTGGATGTATCCTATGGAGAGTTGGCTGCCTTCTCCCTCTCCTGCATCTCCCACGGATAGCCAGCTAGAGGCCTGATGCTTCATCTACCCATTAAGACCGGTTTTGGAAAGCCCACTGTGGTAGGAGCATAGTTCACACTAAGCCTTAGGGGTGCCAACCTGGCGCAATGTCTTTCCGCAATGGCCTGGAAAGGATGGCGCCGGATTGCGTTCTTCTGGCCTGGCAGCGGTGAGCTACCACGTTGTCAATTGTCAGGGCCTCTTCGGAACTTGTACTAGGCTGGCCCTTAGTGACATTTCTGCACGTGACGATTTCAGACTTCTGTCTCCAAACCATTACCCTTGGATGTATCCTATGGAGAGTTGGCTGCCTTCTCCCTCTCCTGCATCTGCCACGGATAGCCAGCTAGAGGCCTGATGCTTCATCTACCCATTAAGACCGGTTTCGGAAAGCCCACTGTGGTAGGAGCATAGTTCACACTAAGCCTTAGTGGTGCCAACCTGGCGCAATGTCTTTCCGCAATGGCCTGGAAAGGATGGCGCCGGATTGCGTTCTTCTGGCTTGGCAGCGGTGAGCTACCACCTTGTCAATTGTCAGGGCCTCTTCGGAACTTGTACTAGGCTGGCCCTTAGTGACATTTCTGCACGTGATGATTTCAGGCTTCTGTCTCCAATCCATTACCCTGGGATGTATCCTATGGACAGTTGGCTGCCTTCCTGCCCTCCTGCAACTGCCACGGATAGCCAGCTAGAACCCTGATGCTTATTCTACCCATTAAGACCGGTTTCGGAAAGCCCACTGTGGTAGGAGCATAGTTCACACTAAGCCTTAGTGGAGCCAACCTGGCGCAATGTCTTTCCGCAATGGCCTGGAAAGGATGGCGCCGGATTGCGTTCTTCTGGCCTGGCAGCGGTGACCTACCACCTTGTCAATTGTCAGGGCCTCTTTCGGAACTTGTATTAGGCTGGCCCTTAGTGACATTTCTGCACGTGATGATTTCAGGCTTCTGTCTCCAGTCCATTACCCTTGGATGTATCCTATGGAGAGTTGGCTGCCTTCTCCCTCTCCTGCATCTGCCACGGATAGCCAGCTAGAGGCCTGATGCTTCATCTACCCATTAAGACCGGTTTCGGAAAGCCCACTGTGGTAGGAGCATAGTTCACAGTAAGCCTTAGTGGTGCCAACCTGGCGCAATGTCTTTCCGCAATGGCCTGGAAAGGATGGCGCCGGATTGCGTTCTTCTGGCCTGGCAGCGGTGAGCTACCACCTTGTCAATTGTCAGGGCCTCTTCGGAACTTGTACTAGGCTGGCCCTTAGTGACATTTCTGCACGTGATGATTTCAGGCTTCTGTCTCCAATCCATTACCCTGGGATGTATCCTATGGACAGTTGGCTGCCTTCCTGCCCTCCTGCAACTGCCACGGATAGCCAGCTAGAAACCTGATGCTTATTCTACCCATTAAGACCGGTTTCGGAAAGCCCACTGTGGTAGGAGCATAGTTCACACTAAGCTTTAGTGGAGCCAACCTGGCGCAATGTCTTTCCGCAATGGCCTGGAAAGGATGGCGCCGGATTGCGTTCTTCTGGCCTGGCAGCGGTGAGCTACCACCTTATCAATTGTCAGGGCCTCTTTCGGAACTTGTACTAGGCTGGCCCTTAGTGACATTTCTGCACGTGATGATTTCAGGCTTCTGTCTCCAATCCATTACCCTGGGATGTATCCTATGGACAGATGGCTGCCTTCTTGCCCTCCTGCAACTGCCACCGATAGCCAGCTAGAGCCCTGATGCTTATTCTACCCATTAAGACCGGTTTCGGAAAGCCCACTGTGGTAGGAGCATAGTTCACACTAAGCTTTAGTGGAGCCAACCTGGCGCAATGTCTTTCCGCAATGGCCTGGAAAGGATGGCGCCGGATTGCGTTCTTCTGGCCTGGCAGCGGTGAGCTACCACCTTATCAATTGTCAGGGCCTCTTTCGGAACTTGTACTAGGCTGGCCCTTAGTGACATTTCTGCACGTGATGATTTCAGGCTTCTGTCTCCAATCCATTACCCTGGGATGTATCCTATGGACAGATGGCTGCCTTCTTGCCCTCCTGCAACTGCCACCGATAGCCAGCTAGAGCCCTGATGCTTATTCTACCCATTAAGACCGGTTTCGGAAAGCCCACTGTGGTAGGAGCATAGTTCACACTAAGCCTTAATGGAGCCAACCTGGCGCAATGTCTTTCCGCAATGGCCTGGAAAGGATGGCGCCGGTTTGCACTCTTCTGGCCTGGCAGCCGTGAGCTACCACCTTGTCAATTGTCAGGGCCTCTTTCGGAACTTGTACTAGGCTGGCCCTTAGTGACATTTCTGCACGTGATGATTTCAGGCTTCTGGCTCCAATCCATTACCCTTGGATGTATCCTATGGAGAGATGGCTGCCTTCTCCCTCTCCTGCATCTCCCACGGATAGCCAGCTAGAGGCCTGATGCTTCATCTACCCATTAAGACCGGTTTCGGAAAGCCCACTGTGGTAGGAGCATAGTTCACCCTAAGCCTTAGTGGTGCCAACCTGGCGCAATGTCTTTCCGCAATGGCCTGGAAAGGATGGCGCCGGATTGCGTTCTTCTGGCCTGGCAGCGTTGAGCTACCACCTTGTCAATTGTCAGGGCCTCTTGGGAACTTGTACTAGGCTGGCCCTAAGTGACATTTCTGCACGTGATGATTTCAGGATTCTGTCTCCAATCCATTACCCTGGGATGTATTCTATGGACAGTTGGCTGCCTTCCTGCCCTCCTGCAACTGCCACTGACAGCCAGCTAGAGGCCTGATGCTTATTCTACCCATTAAGACCGGTTTCGGAAAGCCCACTGTGGTAGGAGCATAGATCACACTAAGCCTTAGTGGAGCCAACCTGGCAAAATGTCTTTCCACAATGGCCTGGAAAGGATGGCGCCGGATTGCCTTCTTCTGGCCTGGCAGCGGTGAGCTACCACCTTGTCAATTGTCAGGGCCTCTTTCGGAACTTGTACTAGGCTGGCCCTTAGTGACATTTCTGCACGTGATGATTTCAGGCTTCTGGCTCCAATCCATTACCCTTGGATGTATCCTAAGGAGAGTTGGCTGCCTTCTCCCTCTCCTGCATCTCCCACGGATAGCCAGCTAGAGGCCTGATGCTTCATCTACCCATTAAGACCGGTTTTGGAAAGCCCACTGTGGTAGGAGCATAGTTCACACTAAGCCTTAGGGGTGCCAACCTGGCGCAATGTCTTTCCGCAATGGCCTGGAAAGGATGGCGCCGGATTGCGTTCTTCTGGCCTGGCAGCGGTGAGCTACCACGTTGTCAATTGTCAGGGCCTCTTCGGAACTTGTACTAGGCTGGCCCTTAGTGACATTTCTGCACGTGACGATTTCAGACTTCTGTCTCCAATCGATTACCCTGGGATCTTTCCTATGGACAGTTGCCTGCCTTCCTGCCCTCCTGCAACTGCCACTGACAGCCAGCTAGAGGTCTGATGCTTATTCTACCCATTAAGACCGGATTCGGAAAGCCCACTGTGGTAGGAGCATAGTTCACACTAAGCTTTAGTGGAGCCAACCTGGCGCAATGTCTTTCCGCAATGGCCTGGAAAGGATGGCGCCGGATTGCGTTCTTCTGGCCTGGCAGCGGTGAGCTACCACCTTGTCAATTGTCAGGGCCTCTTTCGGAACTTGTACTAGGCTGGCCCTTAGTGACATTTCTGCACGTGATGATTTCAGGCTTCTGTCTCCAATCAATTACCCTGGGATGTATCCTAAGGAGAGTTGGCTGCCTTCTCACTCTCCTGCATCTGCCACGGACAGCCAGCTAGAGGCCTGATGCTTCATCTACCCATTAAGACCTGTTTCGGAAAGCCCACTGTGGTAGGAGCATAGTTCACACTAAGCCTTAGTGGTGCCAACCTGGCGCAATATCTTTCCTCAATGGCCTGGAAAGGATGGCGCCGGATTGCGTTCTTCTGGCCTGGCAGCGGTGAGCTACCACCTTGTCAATTGTCAGGGCCTCTTTCGGAACTTGTACTAGGCTGGCCCTTAGTGACATTTCTGCACGTGATGATTTCAGGCTTCTGTCTCCAATCCATTACACTGGGATGTATCCTATGGACAGTTGGCTTCCTTCCTGCCCTCCTGCAACTGCCACTGACAGCCACCTAGAGGCCTGATGCTTATTCTACCCATTAAGACCGGTTTCGGAAAGCCCACTGTGGTAGGAGCATAGTTCACACTAAGCTTTAGTGGAGCCAACCTGGCGCAATGTCTTTCCGCAATGGCCTGGAAAGGATGGCGCCGGATTGCCTTCTTCTGGCCTGGCAGCGTTGAGCTACCACCTTATCAATTGTCAGGGCCTCTTTCGGAACTTGTACTAGGCTGGCCCTTAGTGACATTTCTGCACGTGATGATTTCAGGCTTCTGTCTCCAATCCATTACACTGGGATGTATCCTATGGAGAGTTGGCTGCCTTTTCACTCTCCTGCATCTGCCACGGACAGCCAGCTAGAGGCCTGATGCTTCATCTACCCATTAAGACCGGTTTCGGAAAGCCCACTGTGGTAGGAGCATAGATCACACTAAGCCTTAGTGGAGCCAACCTGGCAAAATGCCTTTCCACAATGGCCTGGAAAGGATGGCGCCGAATTGCGTTCTTCTGGCCTGGCAGCGGTGAGCTACCACCTTGTCAATTGTCAGGGCCTCTTTCGGAACTTGTACTAGGCTGGCCCTTAGTGACATTTCTGCACGTGATGATTTCAGGCTTCTGGCTCCAATCCATTACCCTTGGATGTATCCTATGGAGAGTTGGCTGCCTTCTCCCTCTCCTGCATCTCCCACGGATAGCCAGCTAGAGGCCTGATGCTTCATCTACCCATTAAGACTGGTTTCGGAAAGCCCACTGTGGTAGGAGCATAGTTCACACTAAGCCTTAGGGGTGCCAACCTGGCGCAATGTCTTTCCGCAATGGCCTGGAAAGGATGGCGCCGGATTGCGTTCTTCTGGCCTGGCAGCGGTGAGCTACCACCTTGTCAATTGTCAGGGCCTCTTCGGAACTTGTACTAGGCTGGCCCTTAGTGACATTTCTGCACGTGACGATTTCAGACTTCTGTCTCCAATCCATTACCCTGGGATCTTTCCTATGGACAGTTGCCTGCCTTCCTGCCCTCCTGCAACTGCCACTGACAGCCAGCTAGAGGTCTGATGCTTATTCTACCCATTAAGACCGGTTTCGGAAAGCCCACTGTGGTAGGAGCATAGTTCACACTAAGCTTTAGTGGAGCCAACCTGGTGCAATGTCTTTCCGCAATGGCCTGGAAAGGATGGCGCCGGATTGCGTTCTTCTGGCCTGGCAGCGGTGAGCTACCACCTTGTCAATTGTCAGGGCCTCTTTCAAAACTTGTACTAGGCTGGCCCTTAGTGACATTTCTGCACGTGATGATTTCAGGCTTCTGTCTCCAATCAATTACCCTGGGATGTATCCTAAGGAGAGTTGGCTGCCTTCTCACTCTCCTGCATCTGCCACGGACAGCCAGCTAGAGGCCTGATGCTTCATCTACCCATTAAGACCTGTTTCGGAAAGCCCACTTTGGTAGGAGCATAGTTCACACTAAGCCTTAGTGGTGCCAACCTGGCGCAATATCTTTCCTCAATGGCCTGGAAAGGATGGCGCCGGATTGCGTTCTTCTGGCCTGGCAGCGGTGAGCTACCACCTTGACAATTGTCAGGGCCTCTTTCGGAACTTGTACTAGGCTGGCCCTTAGTGACATTTCTGCACGTGATGATTTCAGGCTTCTGTCTCCAATCCATTACCCTGGGATGTATCCTATGGAGAGTTGGCTGCCTTCTCACTCTCCTGCATCTGCCACGGACAGCCAGCTAGAGGCCTGATGCTTCATCTACCCATTAAGACCAGTTTCGGAAAGCCCACTGTGGTAGGAGCATAGATCACACTAAGCCTTAGTGGAGCCAACCTGGCAAAATGTCTTTCCACAATGGCCTGGAAAGGATGGCGCCGGATTGCGTTCTTCTGGCCTGGCAGCGGTGAGCTACCACCTTGTCAATTGTCAGGGCCTCTTTCGGAACTTGTACTAGGCTGGCCGTTAGTGACATTTCTGCACGTGATGATTTCAGGCTTCTGTCTCCAATCCATTACCCTGGGATGTATCCTATGGACAGTTGGCTGCCTTCCTGCCCTCCTGGAACTGCCACGGATAGCCAGCTAGAGCCCTGATGCTTATTCTACCCATTAAGACCGGTTTCGGAAAGCCCACTGTGGTAGGAGCATAGTTCACACTAAGCCTTAGTGGAGCCAACCTGGCGCAATGTCTTTCCGCAATGGCCTGGAAAGGATGGCGCCGGATTGCGTTATTCTGGCCTGGCAGCGGTGACCTACCACCTTGTCAATTGTCAGGGCCTCTTTCGGAACTTGTATTAGGCTGGCCCTTAGTGACATTTCTGCACGTGATGATTTCAGGCTTCTGTCTCCAATCCATTACCCTGGGATGTATCCTATGGAGAGTTGGCTGCCTTCTCACTCTCCTGCATCTGCCACGGACAGCCAGCTAGAGGCCTGATGCTTCATCTACCCATTAAGACCGGTTTCGGAAAGCCCACTGTGGTAGGAGCATAGATCACACTAAGCCTTAGTGGAGCCAACCTGGCAAAATGTCTTTCCACAATGGCCTGGAAAGGATGGCGCCGGATTGCGTTCTTCTGGCCTGGCAGCGGTGAGCTACCACCTTGTCAATTGTCAGGGCCTCTTTCGGAACTTGTACTAGGCTGGCCGTTAGTGACATTTCTGCACGTGATGATTTCAGGCTTCTGTCTCCAATCCATTACCCTGGGATGTATCCTATGGACAGTTGGCTGCCTTCCTGCCCTCCTGGAACAGCCACGGATAGCCAGCTAGAGCCCTGATGCTTATTCTACCCATTAAGACCGGTTTCGGAAAGCCCACTGTGGTAGGAGCATAGTTCACACTAAGCCTTAGTGGAGCCAACCTGGCGCAATGTCTTTCCGCAATGGCCTGGAAAGGATGGCGCCGGATTGCGTTATTCTGGCCTGGCAGCGGTGACCTACCACCTTGTCAATTGTCAGGGCCTCTTTCGGAACTTGTATTAGGCTGGCCCTTAGTGACATTTCTGCACGTGATGATTTCAGGCTTCTGTCTCCAATCCATTACCCTGGGATGTATCCTATGGAGAGTTGGCTGCCTTCTCACTCTCCTGCATCTGCCACGGACAGCCAGCTAGAGGCCTGATGCTTCATCTACCCATTAAGACCGGTTTCGGAAAGCCCACTGTGGTAGGAGCATAGTTCACATTAACCCTTAGTGGAGCCAACCTGGCACAATGGCTTTCCGCAATGGCCTGGAAAGGATGGCGCCAGATTGCCTTCTTCTGGCCTGGCAGCGGTGAGCTACCACCTTGTCAATTGTCAGGGCCTCTTTCGGAACTTGTACTAGGCTGGCCCTTAGTGACATTTCTGCACGTGATGATTTCAGACTTCTGTCTCCAATCCATTACCCTGGGATCTATCCTATGGACAGTTGGCTGCCTTCCTGCCCTCCTGCAACTGCCACTGACAGCCAGCTAGAGGCCTGATGCTTATACTACCCATTAAGACCTGTTTCGGAAAGCCCACTGTGGTAGGAGCATAGTTCACACTAAGCCTTAGTGGTGCCAACCTGGCGCAATGTCTTTCCTCAATGGCCTGGAAAGGATGGCGCCGGATTACGTTCTTCTGGCCTGGCAGCAGTGAGCTACCACCTTGTCAATTGTCAGGGCGTCTTTCGGAACTTGTACTAGGCTGGCCCTTAGTGACATTTCTGCACGTGATGATTTCAGGCTTCTGTCTCCAATCCATTACACTGGGATGTATCCTATGGAGAGTTGGCTGCCTTCTCACTCTCCTGCATCTGCCACGGACAGCCAGCTAGAGGCCTGATGCTTCATCTACCCATTAAGACCGGTTTCGGAAAGCCCACTGTGGTAGGAGCATAGATCACACTAAGCCTTAGTGTAGCCAACCAGGGGCAATGTCTTTCCGCAATGGCCTGGAAAGGATGGCGCCGGATTGCGTTCTTCTGGCCTGGCAGCGGTGAGCTACCACCTTATCAATTGTCAGGGCCTCTTTCGGAACTTGTACTAGGCTGGCCCTTAGTGACATTTCTGCACGTGATGATTTCAGGCTTCTGGCTCCAATCCATTACCCTTGGATGTATCCTATGGAGAGTTGGCTGCCTTCTCCCTCTCCTGCATCTCCCACGGATAGCCAGCTAGAGGCCTGATGCTTCATCTACCCATTAAGACCGGTTTCGGAAAGCCCACTGTGGTAGGAGCATAGTTCACACTAAGCCTTAGGGGTGCCAACCTGGCGCAATGTCTTTCCGCAATGGCCTGGAAAGGATGGCGCCGGATTGCGTTCTTCTGGCCTGGCAGCGGTGAGCTACCACCTTGTCAATTGTCAGGGCCTCTTCGGAACTTGTACTAGGCTGGCCCTTAGTGACATTTCTGCACGTGACGATTTCAGACTTCTGTCTCCAATCCATTACCCTGGGATCTTTCCTATGGACAGTTGCCTGCCTTCCTGCCCTCCTGCAACTGCCACTGACAGCCAGCTAGAGGTCTGATGCTTATTCTACCCATTAAGACCGGTTTCGGAAAGCCCACTGTGGTAGGAGCATAGTTCACACTAAGCTTTAGTGGAGCCAACCTGGCGCAATGTCTTTCCGCAATGGCCTGGAAAGGATGGCGCCGGATTGCCTTCTTCTGGCCTGGCAGCGGTGAGCTACCACCTTGTCAATTGTCAGGGCCTCTTTCGGAACTTGTACTAGGCTGGCCCTTAGTGACATTTCTGCACGTGATGATTTCAGGCTTCTGTCTCCAATCAATTACCCTGGGATGTATCCTAAGGAGAGTTGGCTGCCTTCTCACTCTCCTGCATCTGCCACGGACAGCCAGCTAGAGGCCTGATGCTTCATCTACCCATTAAGACCTGTTTCGGAAAGCCCACTGTGGTAGGAGCATAGTTCACACTAAGCCTTAGTGGTGCCAACCTGGCGCAATATCGTTCCTCAATGGCCTGGAAAGGATGGCGCCGGATTGCGTTCTTCTGGCCTGGCAGCGGTGAGCTACCACCTTGTCAATTATCAGGGCCTCTTTCGGAACTTGTACTAGGCTGGCCCTTAGTGACATTTCTGCATGTGATGATTTCAGGCTTCTGTCTCCAATCCATTACACTGGGATGTATCCTATGGAGAGTTGGCTGCCTTCTCACTCTCCTGCATCTGCCACGGACAGCCAGCTAGAGGCCTGATGCTTCATCTACCCATTAAGACCGGTTTCGGAAAGCCCACTGTGGTAGGAGCATAGATCACACTAAGCTTTAGTGGAGCCAACCTGGCAAAATGTCTTTCCACAATGGCCTGGAAAGGATGGCTCCGGATTGCGTTCTTCTGGCCTGGCAGCGGTGAGCTACCACCTTGTCAATTGTCAGGGCCTCTTTCGGAACTTGTACTAGGCTGGCCGTTAGTGACATTTCTGCACGTGATGATTTCACGCTTCTGTCTCCAATCCATTACCCTGGGATGTATCCTATGGACAGTTGGCTGCCTTCCTGCCCTCCTGGAACTGCCACGGATAGCCAGCTAGAGCCCTGATGCTTATTCTACCCATTAAGACCGGTTTCGGAAAGCCCACTGTGGTAGGAGCATAGTTCACACTAAGCCTTAGTGGAGCCAACCTGGCGCAATGTCTTTCCGCAATGGCCTGGAAAGGATGGCGCCGGATTGCGTTATTCTGGCCTGGCAGCGGTGACCTACCACCTTGTCAATTGTCAGGGCCTCTTTCGGAACTTGTATTAGGCTGGCCCTTAGTGACATTTCTGCACGTGATGATTTCAGGCTTCTGTCTCCAATCCATTACCCTTGGATGTATCCTATGGAGAGTTGGCTGCCTTCTCCCTCTCCTGCATCTCCCACGGATAGCCAGCTAGAGGCCTGATGCTTCATCTACCCATTAAGACCGGTTTCGGAAAGCCCACTGTGGTAGGAGCATAGTTCACACTAAGCCTTAGTGGTGCCAACCTGGCGCAATGTCTTTCCGCAATGGCCTGGAAAGGATGGCGCCGGATTGCGTTCTTCTGGCCTGGCAGCGGTGAGCTACCACCTTGTCAATTGTCAGGGCCTCTTCGGAACTTGTAATAGGCTGGCCCTTAGTGACATTTCTGCACGTGATGATTTAAGGCTTCTGTCTCCAATCCATTACCCTGGGATGTATCCTATGGACAGTTGGCTTCCTTCCTGCCCTCCTGCAACTGCCACTGACAGCCACCTAGAGGCCTGATGCTTATTCTACCCATTAAGACCGGTTTCGGAAAGCCCACTGTGGTAGGAGCATAGTTCACACTAAGCTTTAGTGGAGCCAACCTGGCGCAATGTCTTTCCGCAATGGCCTGGAAAGGATGGCGCCGGATTGCCTTCTTCTGGCCTGGCAGCGTTGAGCTACCACCTTATCAATTGTCAGGGCCTCTTTCGGAACTTGTACTAGGCTGGCCCTTAGTGACATTTCTGCACGTGATGATTTCAGGCTTCTGTCTCCAATCCATTACACTGGGATGTATCCTATGGAGAGTTGGCTGCCTTTTCACTCTCCTGCATCTGCCACGGACAGCCAGCTAGAGGCCTGATGCTTCATCTACCCATTAAGACCGGTTTCGGAAAGCCCACTGTGGTAGGAGCATAGATCACACTAAGCCTTAGTGGAGCCAACCTGGCAAAATGCCTTTCCACAATGGCCTGGAAAGGATGGCGCCGAATTGCGTTCTTCTGGCCTGGCAGCGGTGAGCTACCACCTTGTCAATTGTCAGGGCCTCTTTCGGAACTTGTACTAGGCTGGCCCTTAGTGACATTTCTGCACGTGATGATTTCAGGCTTCTGGCTCCAATCCATTACCCTTGGATGTATCCTATGGAGAGTTGGCTGCCTTCTCCCTCTCCTGCATCTCCCACGGATAGCCAGCTAGAGGCCTGATGCTTCATCTACCCATTAAGACTGATTTCGGAAAGCCCACTGTGGTAGGAGCATAGTTCACACTAAGCCTTAGGGGTGCCAACCTGGCGCAATGTCTTTCCGCAATGGCCTGGAAAGGATGGCGCCAGATTGCGTTCTTCTGGCCTGGCAGCGGTGAGCTACCACCTTGTCAATTGTCAGGGCCTCTTCGGAACTTGTACTAGGCTGGCCCTTAGTGACATTTCTGCACGTGACGATTTCAGACTTCTGTCTCCAATCCATTACCCTGGGATCTTTCCTATGGACAGTTGCCTGCCTTCCTGCCCTCCTGCAACTGCCACTGACAGCCAGCTAGAGGTCTGATGCTTATTCTACCCATTAAGACCGGTTTCGGAAAGCCCACTGTGGTAGGAGCATAGTTCACACTAAGCTTTAGTGGAGCCAACCTGGTGCAATGTCTTTCCGCAATGGCCTGGAAAGGATGGCGCCGGATTGCGTTCTTCTGGCCTGGCAGCGGTGAGCTACCACCTAGTCAATTGTCAGGGCCTCTTTCAAAACTTGTACTAGGCTGGCCCTTAGTGACATTTCTGCACGTGATGATTTCAGGCTTCTGTCTCCAATCAATTACCCTGGGATGTATCCTAAGGAGAGTTGGCTGCCTTTTCACTCTCCTGCATCTGCCACGGACAGCCAGCTAGAGGCCTGATGCTTCATCTACCCATTAAGACCTGTTTCGGAAAGCCCACTTTGGTAGGAGCATAGTTCACACTAAGCCTTAGTGGTGCCAACCTGGCGCAATATCTTTCCTCAATGGCCTGGAAAGGATGGCGCCGGATTGCGTTCTTCTGGCCTGGCAGCGGTGAGCTACCACCTTGACAATTGTCAGGGCCTCTTTCGGAACTTGTACTAGGCTGGCCCTTAGTGACATTTCTGCACGTGATGATTTCAGGCTTCTGTCTCCAATCCATTACCCTGGGATGTATCCTATGGAGAGTTGGCTGCCTTCTCACTCTCCTGCATCTGCCACGGACAGCCAGCTAGAGGCCTGATGCTTCATCTACCCATTAAGACCAGTTTCGGAAAGCCCACTGTGGTAGGAGCATAGATCACACTAAGCCTTAGTGGAGCCAACCTGGCAAAATGTCTTTCCACAATGGCCTGGAAAGGATGGCGCCGGATTGCGTTCTTCTGGCCTGGCAGCGGTGAGCTACCACCTTGTCAATTGTCAGGGCCTCTTTCGGAACTTGTACTAGGCTGGCCGTTAGTGACATTTCTGCACGTGATGATTTCAGGCTTCTGTCTCCAATCCATTACCCTGGGATGTATCCTATGGACAGTTGGCTGCCTTCCTGCCCTCCTGGAACTGCCACGGATAGCCAGCTAGAGCCCTGATGCTTATTCTACCCATTAAGACCGGTTTCGGAAAGCCCACTGTGGTAGGAGCATAGTTCACACTAAGCCTTAGTGGAGCCAACCTGGCGCAATGTCTTTCCGCAATGGCCTGGAAAGGATGGCGCCGGATTGCGTTATTCTGGCCTGGCAGCGGTGACCTACCACCTTGTCAATTGTCAGGGCCTCTTTCGGAACTTGTATTAGGCTGGCCCTTAGTGACATTTCTGCACGTGATGATTTCAGGCTTCTGTCTCCAACCCATTACCCTGGGATGTATCCTATGGAGAGTTGGCTGCCTTCTCACTCTCCTGCATCTGCCACGGACAGCCAGCTACAGGCCTGATGCTTCATCTACCCATTAAGACCGGTTTCGGAAAGCCCACTGTGGTAGGAGCATAGATCACACTAAGCCTTAGTGGAGCCAACCTGGCAAAATGTCTTTCCACAATGGCCTGGAAAGGATGGCGCCGGATTGCGTTCTTCTGGCCTGGCAGCGGTGAGCTACCACCTTGTCAATTGTCAGGGCCTCTTTCGGAACTTGTACTAGGCTGGCCGTTAGTGACATTTCTGCACGTGATGATTTCAGGCTTCTGTCTCCAATCCATTACCCTGGGATGTATCCTATGGACAGTTGGCTGCCTTCCTGCCCTCCTGGAACTGCCACGGATAGCCAGCTAGAGCCCTGATGCTTATTCTACCCATTAAGACCGGTTTCGGAAAGCCCACTGTGGTAGGAGCATAGTTCACACTAAGCCTTAGTGGAGCCAACCTGGCGCAATGTCTTTCCGCAATGGCCTGGAAAGGATGGCGCCGGATTGCGTTATTCTGGCCTGGCAGCGGTGACCTACCACCTTGTCAATTGTCAGGGCCTCTTTCGGAACTTGTATTAGGCTGGCCCTTAGTGACATTTCTGCACGTGATGATTTCAGGCTTCTGTCTCCAATCCATTACCCTTGGATGTATCCTATGGAGAGTTGGCTGCCTTCTCCCTCTCCTGCATCTCCCACGGATAGCCAGCTAGAGGCCTGATGCTTCATCTACCCATTAAGACCGGTTTCGGAAAGCCCACTGTGGTAGGAGCATAGTTCACACTAAGCCTTAGTGGTGCCAACCTGGCGCAATGTCTTTCCGCAATGGCCTGGAAAGGATGGCGCCGGATTGCGTTCTTCTGGCCTGGCAGCGGTGAGCTACCACCTTGTCAATTGTCAGGGCCTCTTCGGAACTTGTACTAGGCTGGCCCTTAGTGACATTTCTGCACGTGATGATTTCAGGCTTCTGTCTCCAATCCATTACCCTGGGATGTATCCTATGGACAGTTGGCTTCCTTCCTGCCCTCCTGCAACTGCCACTGACAGCCACCTAGAGGCCTGATGCTTATTCTACCCATTAAGACCGGTTTCGGAAAGCCCACTGTGGTAGGAGCATAGTTCACACTAAGCTTTAGTGGAGCCAACCTGGCGCAATGTCTTTCCGCAATGGCCTGGAAAGGATGGCGCCGGATTGCCTTCTTCTGGCCTGGCAGCGTTGAGCTACCACCTTATCAATTGTCAGGGCCTCTTTCGGAACTTGTACTAGGCTGGCTCTTAGTGACATTTCTGCACGTGATGATTTCAGGCTTCTGTCTCCAATCCATTACACTGGGATGTATCCTATGGAGAGTTGGCTGCCTTTTCACTCTCCTGCATCTGCCACGGACAGCCAGCTAGAGGCCTGATGCTTCATCTACCCATTAAGACCGGTTTCGGAAAGCCCACTGTGGTAGGAGCATAGATCACACTAAGCCTTAGTGGAGCCAACCTGGCAAAATGTCTTTCCACAATCGCCTGGAAAGGAAGGCGCCGGATTGCGTTCTTCTTGCCTGGCAGCGGTGAGCTACCACCTTGTCAATTGTCAGGGCCTCTTTCGGAACTTGTACTAGGCTGGCCCTTAGTGACATTTCTGCACGTGATGATTTCAGGCTTCTGTCTCCAATCTATTACCCTGGGATGTATCCTATGGACAGTTGGTTACCTTCCTGCCCTCCTGCAACGGCCACGGATAGCCAGCTAGAGCCCTGATGCTTATTCTACCCATTAAGACCGGTTTCGGAAAGCCCACTGTGGTAGGAGCATAGTTCACACTAAGCCTTAGTGGAGCCAACCTGGCGCAATGTCTTTCCGCAATGGCCTGGAAAGGATGGCGCCGGATTGCGTTCTTCTGGCCTGGCAGCGGTGAGCTACCACCTTGTCAATTGTCAGGGCCTCTTTCGGAACTTGTACTAGGCTGGCCCTTAGTGACATTTCTGCACGTGATGATTTCAGGCTTCTGGCTCCAATCCATTACACTTGGATGTATCCTATGGAGAGTTGGCTGCCTTCTCCCTCTCCTGCATCTGCCACGGATAGCCAGCTAGAGGCCTGATGCTTCATCTACCCATTAAGACCGGTTTCGGAAAGCCCACTGTGGTAGGAGCATAGTTCACACTAAGCCTTAGTGGTGCCAACCTGGCGCAATGTCTTTACGCAATGGCCTGGAAAGGATGGCGCCGGATTGCGTTCTTCTGGCCTTGGAGCGGTGAGCTACCACCTTGTCAATTGTCAGGGCCTCTTCGGAACTTGTACTAGGCTTGCCCTAAGTGACATTTCTGCACGTGATGATTTCAGGATTCTGTCTCCAATCCATTACCCTGGGATGTATTCTATGGACAGTTGGCTGCCTTCCTGCCCTCCTGCAACTGCCACTGACAGCCAGCTAGAGGCCTGATGCTTATTCTACCCATTAAGACCGGTTTCGGAAAGCCACTGTGGTAAGAGCATAGTTCACACTAAGCTTTAGTGGAGCCAACCTGGCGCAATGTCTTTCTGCAATGGCCTGGAAAGGATGGCGCCGGATGCGTTCTTCTGGCCTGGCAGTGGTGAGCTACCACCTTGTCAATTGTCAGGGCCTCTTTCGGAACTTGTACTAGGCTGGCCCTTAGTGACATTTCTGCACGTGATGATTTCAGGCTTCTGTCTCCAATCCATTACCCTGGGATGTATCCTATGGAGAGTTGGCTGCCTTCTCACTCTCCTGCATCTGCCACGGACAGCCAGCTAGAGGCCTGATGCTTCATCTACCCATTAAGACCGGTTTCGGAAAGCCCACTGTGGTAGGAGCATAGTTCACACTAAGCCTTAGTGGACCCAACCTGGCGCAATGGCTTTCCGCAATGGCCTGGAAAGGATGGCGCCAGATTGCCTTCTTCTGGCCTGGCAGCGGTGAGCTACCACCTTGTCAATTGTCAGGGCCTCTTTCGGAACTTGTACTAGGCTGGCCCTTAGTGACATTTCTGCACGTGATGATTTCAGACTTCTGTCTCCAATCCATTACCCTGGGATCTATCCTATGGACAGTTGGCTGCCTTCCTGCCCTCCTGCAACTGCAACTGCCACTGACAGCCAGCTAGAGGCCTGATGCTTATTCTACCCATTAAGACCGGTTTCGGAAAGCCCACTGTGGTAGGAGCATAGTTCACACTAAGCTTTAGTGGAGCCAACCTGGCGCAATGTCTTTCCGCAATGGCCTGGAAAGGATGGCGCCGGATTGCGTTCTTCTGGCCTGGCAGCGGTGAGCTACCACCTTGTCAATTGTCAGGGCCTCTTTCGGAACTTGTACTAGGCTGGCCCTTAGTGACATTTCTGCACGTGATGATTTCAGGCTTCTGTCTCCAATCGATTACCCTGGGATGTATCCTAAGGAGAGTTGGCTGCCTTCTCACTCCCTGCATCTGCCACGGACAGCCAGCTAGAGGCCTGATGCTTCATCTACCCATTAAGACCTGTTTCGGAAAGCCCACTGTGGTAGGAGCATAGTTCACACTAAGCCTTAGTGGTGCCAACCTGGCGCAATATCTTTCCTCAATGGCCTGGAAAGGATGGCGCCGGATTGCGTTCTTCTGGCCTGGCAGCGGTGAGCTACCACCTTGTCAATTGTCAGGGCCTCTTTCGGAACTTGTACTAGGCTGGCCCTTAGTGACATTTCTGCACGTGATGATTTCAGGCTTCTGTCTCCAATCCATTACACTGGGATGTATCCTATGGAGAGTTGGCTGCCTTCTCACTCTCCTGCATCTGCCACGGACAGCCACCTAGAGGCCTGATGCTTCATCTACCCATTAAGACCGGTTTCGGAAAGCCCACTGTGGTAGGAGCATAGATCACACTAAGCCTTAGTGGTGCCAACCTGGCGCAATGTCTTTCCTCAATGGCCTGGAAAGGATGGCGCCGGATTGCGTTCTTCTGGCCTGGCAGCGGTGAGCTACCACCTTGTCAATTGTCAAGGCCTCTTCGGAACTTGTACTAGGCTGGCCCTTAGTGACATTTCTGCACGTGATGATTTCAGGCTTCTGTCTCCAATCCTTTACACTGGGATGTATCCTATGGACAGTTGGCTTCCTTCCTGCCCTCCTGCAACTGCCACTGACAGCCACCTAGAGGCCTGATGCTTATTCTACACATTAAGACCGGTTTCGGAAAGCCCACTGTGATAGGAGCATAGTTCACACTAAGCTTTAGTGGAGCCAACCTGGCGCAATGTCTTTCCGCAATGGCCTGGAAAGGATGGCGCCGGATTGCCTTCTTCTGGCCTGGCAGCGTTGAGCTACCACCTTATCAATTGTCAGGGCCTCTTTCGGAACTTGTACTAGGCTGGCCCTTAGTGACATTTCTGCACGTGATGATTTCATGCTTCTGTCTCCAATCCATTACACTGGGATGTATCCTATGGAGAGTTGGCTGCCTTCTCACTCTCCTGCATCTGCCACGGACAGCCAGCTAGAGGCCTGATGCTTCATCTACCCATTAAGACCGGTTTCGGAAAGCCCACTGTGGTAGGAGCATAGATCACACTAAGCCTTAGTGGAGCCAACCTGGCAAAATGTCTTTCCACAATGGCCTGGAAAGGAAGGCGCCGGATTGCGTTCTTCTTGCCTGGCAGCGGTGAGCTACCACCTTGTCAATTGTCAGGGCCTCTTTCGGAACTTGTACTAGGCTGGCCCTTAGTGACATTTCTGCACGTGATGATTTCAGGCTTCTGTCTCCAATCTATTACCCTGGGATGTATCCTATGGACAGTTGGTTACCTTCCTGCCCTCCTGCAACTGCCACGGATAGCCAGCTAGAGCCCTGATGCTTATTCTACCCATTAAGACCGGTTTCGGAAAGCCCACTGTGGTAGGAGCATAGTTCACACTAAGCCTTAGTGGAGCCAACCTGGCGCAATGTCTTTCCGCAATGGCCTGGAAAGGATGGCGCCGGATTGCGTTCTTCTGGCCTGGCAGCTGTGAGTTACCACCTTGTCAATTGTCAGGGCCTCTTTCGGGACTTGTACTAGGCTGGCCCTTAGTGACATTTCTGCACGTGATGATTTCAGGCTTCTGGCTCCAATCCATTACACTTGGATGTATCCTATGGAGAGTTGGCTGCCTTCTCCCTCTCCTGCATCTGCCACGGATAGCCAGCTAGAGGCCTGATGCTTCATCTACCCATTAAGACCGGTTTCGGAAAGCCCACTGTGGTAGGAGCATAGTTCACACTAAGCCTTTGTGGTGCCAACCTGGCGCAATGTCTTTACGCAATGGCCTGGAAAGGATGGCGCCGGATTGCGTTCTTCTGGCCTTGGAGCGGTGAGCTACCACCTTGTCAATTGTCAGGGCCTCTTCGGAACTTGTACTAGGCTTGCCCTAAGTGACATTTCTGCACGTGATGATTTCAGGATTCTGTCTCCAATCCATTACCCTGGGATGTATTCTATGGACAGTTGGCTGCCTTCCTGCCCTCCTGCAACTGTCACTGACAGCCAGCTAGAGGCCTGATGCTTATTCTACCCATTAAGACCGGTTTCGGAAAGCCCACTGTGGTAAGAGCATAGTTCACACTAAGCTTTAGTGGAGCCAACCTGGCGCAATGTCTTTCCGCAATGGCCTGGAAAGGATGGCGCCGGATTGCGTTCTTCTGGCCTGGCAGTGGTGAGCTACCACCTTGTCAATTGTCAGGGCCTCTTTCGGAACTTGTACTAGGCTGGCCCTTAGTGACATTTCTGCACGTGATGATTTCAGGCTTCTGTCTCCAATCCATTACCCTGGGATGTATCCTATGGAGAGTTGGCTGCCTTCTCACTCTCCTGCATCTGCCACGGACAGCCAGCTAGAGGCCTGATGCTTCATCTACCCATTAAGACCGGTTTCGGAAAGCCCACTGTGGTAGGAGCATAGTTCACATTAAGCCTTAGTGGAGCCAACCTGGCGCAATGGCTTTCCGCAATGGCCTGGAAAGGATGGCGCCAGATTGCCTTCTTCTGGCCTGGCAGCGGTGAGCTACCACCTTGTCAATTGTCAGGGCCTCTTTCGGAACTTGTACTAGGCTGGCCCTTAGTGACATTTCTGCACGTGATGATTTCAGGCTTCTGTCTCCAATCCATTACCCTGGGATGTATCCTATGGACAGTTGGCTTCCTTCCTGCCCTCCTGCAACTGCCACTGACAGCCACCTAGAGGCCTGATGCTTATTCTACCCATTAAGACCGGTTTCGGAAAGCCCACTGTGGTAGGAGCATAGTTCACACTAAGCTTTAGTGGAGCCAACCTGGCGCAATGTCTTTCCGCAATGGCCTGGAAAGGATGGCGCCGGAATGCCTTCTTCTGGCCTGGCCGCGTTGAGCTACCACCTTATCAATTGTCAGGGCCTCTTTCGGAACTTGTACTAGGCTGGCCCTTAGTGACATTTCTGCACGTGATGATTTCAGGCTTCTGTCTCCAATCCATTACACTGGGATGTATCCTATGGAGAGTTGGCTGCCTTCTCACTCTCCTGCATCTGCCACGGACAGCCAGCTAGAGGCGTGATGCTTCATCTACCCATTAAGACCGGTTTCGGAAAGCCCACTGTGGTAGGAGCATAGATCACACTAAGCCTTAGTGGAGCCAACCTGGCAAAATGTCTTTCCACAATGGCCTGGAAAGGAAGGCGCCGGATTGCGTTCTTCTTGCCTGGCAGCGGTGAGCTACCACCTTGTCAATTGTCAGGGCCTCTTTCGGAACTTGTACTAGGCTGGCCCTTAGTGACATTTCTGCACGTGATGATTTCAGGCTTCTGTCTCCAATCTATTACCCTGGGATGTATCCTATGGACAGTTGGTTACCTTCCTGCCCTCCTGCAACTGCCACGGATAGCCAGCTAGAGCCCTGATGCTTATTCTACCCATTAAGACCGGTTTCGGAAAGCCCACTGTGGTAGGAGCAGAGTTCACACTAAGCCTTAGTGGAGCCAACCTGGCGCAATGTCTTTCCGCAATGGCCTGGAAAGGATGGCGCCGGATTGCGTTCTTCTGGCCTGGCAGCGGTGAGCTACCACCTTGTCAATTGTCAGGGCCTCTTTCGGAACTTGTACTAGGCTGGCCCTTAGTGACATTTCTGCACGTGATGATTTCAGGCTTCTGGCTCCAATCCATTACACTTGGATGTATCCTATGGAGAGTTGGCTGCCTTCTCCCTCTCCTGCATCTGCCACGGATAGCCAGCTAGAGGCCTGATGCTTCATCTACCCATTAAGACCGGTTTCGGAAAGCCCACTGTGGTAGGAGCATAGTTCACACTAAGCGTTAGTGGTGCCAACCTGGCGCAATGTCTTTCCGCAATGGCCTGGAAAGGATGGCGCCGGATTGCGTTCTTCTGGCCTTGGAGCGGTGAGCTACCACCTTGTCAATTGTCAGGGCCTCTTCGGAACTTGTACTAGGCTTGCCCTAAGTGACATTTCTGCACGTGATGATTTCAGGATTCTGTCTCCAATCCATTACCCTGGGATGTATTCTATGGACAGTTGGCTGCCTTCCTGCCCTCCTGCAACTGCCACTGACAGCCAGCTAGAGGCCTGATGCTTATTCTACCCATTAAGACCGGTTTCGGAAAGCCCACTGTGGTAAGAGCATAGTTCACACTAAGCTTTAGTGGAGCCAACCTGGCGCAATGTCTTTCCGCAATGGCCTGGAAAGGATGGCGCCGGATTGCGTTCTTCTGGCCTGGCAGTGGTGAGCTACCACCTTGTCAATTGTCAGGGCCTCTTTCGGAACTTGTACTAGGCTGGCCCTTAGTGACATTTCTGCACGTGATGATTTCAGGCTTCTGTCTCCAATCCATTACCCTGGGATGTATCCTATGGAGAGTTGGCTGCCTTCTCACTCTCCTGCATCTGCCACGGACAGCCAGCTAGAGGCCTGATGCTTCATCTACCCATTAAGACCGGTTTCGGAAAGCCCACTGTGGTAGGAGCATAGTTCACACTAAGCCTTAGTGGAGCCAACCTGGCGCAATGGCTTTCCGCAATGGCCTGGAAAGGATGGCGCCAGATTGCCTTCTTCTGGCCTGGCAGCGGTGAGCTACCACCTTGTCAATTGTCAGGGCCTCTTTCGGAACTTGTACTAGGCTGGCCCTTAGTGACATTTCTGCACGTGATGATTTCAGACTTCTGTCTCCAATCCATTACCCTGGGATCTATCCTATGGACAGTTGGCTGCCTTCCTGCCCTCCTGCAACTGCAACTGCCACTGACAGCCAGCTAGAGGCCTGATGCTTATTCTACCCATTAAGACCGGTTTCGGAAAGCCCACTGTGGTAGGAGCATAGTTCACCCTAAGCTTTAGTGGAGCCAACCTGGCGCAATGTCTTTCCGCAATGGCCTGGAAAGGATGGCGCCGGATTGCGTTCTTCTGGCCTGGCAGCGGTGAGCTACCACCTTGTCAATTGTCAGGGCCTCTTTCGGAACTTGTACTAGGCTGGCCCTTAGTGACATTTCTGCACGTGATGATTTCAGGTTTCTGTCTCCAATCGATTACCCTGGGATGTATCCTAAGGAGAGTTGGCTGCCTTCTCACTCCCTGCATCTGCCACGAACAGCCAGCTAGAGGCCTGATGCTTCATCTACCCATTAAGACCTGTTTCGGAAAGCCCACTGTGGTAGGAGCATAGTTCACACTAAGCCTTAGTGGTGCCAACCTGGCACAATATCTTTCCTCAATGGCCTGGAAAGGATGGCGCCGGATTGCGTTCTTCTGGCCTGGCAGCGGTGAGCTACCACCTTGTCAATTGTCAGGGCCTCTTTCGGAACTTGTACTAGGCTGGCCCTTAGTGACATTTCTGCACGTGATGATTTCAGGCTTCTGTCTCCAATCCATTACACTGGGATGTATCCTATGGAGAGTTGGCTGCCTTCTCACTCTCCTGCATCTGCCACGGACAGCCACCTAGAGGCCTGATGCTTCATCTACCCATTAAGACCGGTTTCGGAAAGCCCACTGTGGTAGGAGCATAGATCACACTAAGCCTTAGTGGTGCCAACCTGGCGCAATGTCTTTCCTCAATGGCCTGGAAAGGATGGCGCCGGATTGCGTTCTTCTGGCCTGGCAGCGGTGAGCTACCACCTTGTCAATTGTCAGGGCCTCTTTCGGAACTTGTACTAGGCTGGCCCTTAGTGACATTTCTGCACGTGATGATTTCAGGCTTCTGTCTCCAATCCATTACACTGGGATGTATCCTATGGAGAGTTGGCTGCCTTCTCACTCTCCTGCATCTGCCACGGACAGCCAGCTAGAGGCCTGATGCTTCATCTACCCATTAAGACCGGTTTCGGAAAGCCCACTGTGGTAGGAGCATAGATCACACTAAGCCTTAGTGGAGCCAACCTGGCAAAATGTCTTTCCACAATGGCCTGGAAAGGATGGCGCCGGATTGCGTTCTTCTGGCCTGGCAGCGGTGAGCTACCACCTTGTCAATTGTCAGGGCCTCTTTCGGAACTTGTACTAGGCTGGCCCTTAGTGACATTTCTGCACGTGATGATTTCAGGCTTCTGGCTCCAATCCATTACCCTTGGATGTATCCTATGGAGAGTTGGCTGCCTTCTCCCTCTCCTGCATCTGCCACGGATAGCCAGCTAGAGGCCTGATGCTTCATCTACCCATTAAGACCGGTTTCGGAAAGCCCACTGTGGTAGGAGCATAGTTCACACTAAGCCTTAAGGGTGCCAACCTGGCGCAATGTCTTTCCGCAAAGGCCTGGAAAGGATGGCGCCAGATTGCGTTCTTCTGGCCTGGCAGCGGTGAGCTACCACGTTGTCAATTGTCAGGGCCTCTTCGGAACTTGTACTAGGCTGGCCCTTAGTGACATTTCTGCACGTGACGATTTCAGACTTCTGTCTCCAATCCATTACCCTGGGATCTTTCCTATGGACAGTTGCCTGCCTTCCTGCCCTCCTGCAACTGCCACTGACAGCCAGCTAGAGGCCTGATGCTTATTCTACCCATTAAGCCCGGTTTCGGAAAGCCCACTGTGGTAGGAGCATAGATCACACTAAGCCTTAGTGGAGCCAACCTGGCAAAATGTCTTTCCACAATGGCCTGGAAAGGAAGGCGCCGGATTGCGTTCTTCTTGCCTGGCAGCGGTGAGCTACCACCTTGTCAATTGTCAGCGCCTCTTTCGGAACTTGTACTAGGCTGGCCCTTAGTGACATTTCTGCACGTGATGATTTCAGGCTTCTGTCTCCAATCCATTACACTGGGATGTATCCTATGGAGAGTTGGCTGCCTTCTCACTCTCCTGCATCTGCCACGGACAGCCACCTAGAGGCCTGATGCTTCATCTACCCATTAAGACCGGTTTCGGAAAGCCCACTGTGGTAGGAGCATAGATCACACTAAGCCTTAGTGGAGCCAACCTGGCAAAATGTCTTTCCACAATGGCCTGGAAAGGAAGGCGCCGGATTGCGTTCTTCTTGCCTGGCAGCGGTGAGCTACCACCTTGTCAATTGTCAGGGCCTCTTTCGGAACTTGTACTAGGCTGGCCCTTAGTGACATTTCTGCACGTGATGATTTCAGGCTTCTGTCTCCAATCCATTACACTGGGATGTATCCTATGGAGAGTTGGCTGCCTTCTCACTCTCCTGCATCTGCCACGGACAGCCACCTAGAGGCCTGATGCTTCATCTACCCATTAAGACCGGTTTCGGAAAGCCCACTGTGGTAGGAGCATAGATCACACTAAGCCTTAGTGGAGCCAACCTGGCAAAATGTCTTTCCACAATGGCCTGGAAAGGATGGCGCCGGATTGCGTTCTTCTGGCCTGGCAGCGGTGAGCTACCACCTTGTCAGTTGTCAGGGCCTCTTTCGGAACTTGTACTAGGCTGGCCCTTAGTGACATTTCTGCACGTGATGATTTCAGGCTTCTGTCTCCAATCCATTACCCTGGGATGTATCCTATGGACAGTTGGCTGCCTTCCTGCGCTCCTGCAACTGCCACGGATTGCCAGCTAGAGCCCTGATGCTTCATCTA
This sequence comes from Aspidoscelis tigris stejnegeri, assembly GCA_023333525.1. NCBI lineage: Eukaryota > Metazoa > Chordata > Lepidosauria > Squamata > Teiidae > Aspidoscelis > Aspidoscelis tigris. Next base: position 5,015,413 of record JALMGA010000017.1, read on the forward strand.
CCCATTAAGACCGGTTTCGGAAAGCCCACTGTGGTAGGAGCATAGTTCACACTAAGCCTTAGTGGAGCCAACCTGGCGCAATGTCTTTCCGCAATGGCCTGGAAAGGTTGGCGCCGGATTGCGTTCTTCTGGCCTGGCAGCGGTGACCTACCACCTTGTCAATTGTCAGGGCCTCTTTCGGAACTTGTATTAGGCTGGCCCTTAGTGACATTTCTGCACGTGATGATTTCAGGCTTCTGTCTCCAATCCATTACCCTTGGAAGTATCCTATGGAGAGTTGGCTGCCTTCTCCCTCTCCTGCATCTGCCACGGATAGCCAGCTAGAGGCCTGATGCTTCATCTACCCATTAAGACCGGTTTCGGAAAGCCCACTGTGGTAGGAGCATAGTTCACACTAAGCCTTAGTGGTGCCAACCTGGCGCAATGTCTTTCCGCAATGGCCTGGAAAGGATGGCGCCAGATTGCGTTCTTCTGGACTGGCAGTGGTGAGCTACCACCTTGTCAATTGTCAGGGCCTCTTCGGAACTTGTACTAGGCTGGCCCTTAGTGACATTTCTGCACGTGATGATTTCAGGCTTCTGTCTCCAATCCATTACCCTGGGATGTATCCTATGGACAGTTGGCTTCCTTCCTGCCCTCTTGCAACTGCCACTGACAGCCACCTAGAGGCCTGATGCTTATTCTACCCATTAAGACCGGTTTCGGAAAGCCCACTGTGGTAGGAGCATAGTTCACACTAAGCTTTATTGGAGCCAACCTGGCGCAATGTCTTTCCGCAATGGCCTGGAAAGGATGGCGCCGGATTGCGTTCTTCTGGCCTGGCAGCGGTGAGCTACCACCTTATCAATTGTCAGGGCCTCTTTCGGAACTTGTACTAGGCTGGCCCTTAGTGACATTTCTGCACGTGATGATTTCAGGCTTCTGTCTCCAATCCATTACCCTGGGATGTATCCTATGGACAGTTGGCTTCCTTCCTGCCCTCCTGCAACTGCCACTGACAGCCACCTAGAGGCCTGATGCTTATTCTACCCATTAAGACCGGTTTCGGAAAGCCCACTGTGGTAGGAGCATAGTTCACACTAAGCCTTAGTGTAGCCAACCAGGGGCAATGTCTTTCCGCAATGGCCTGGAAAGGATGGCGCCGGATTGCGTTCTTCTGGCCTGGCAGCGGTGAGCTACCACCTTATCAATTGTCAGGGCCTCGTTCGGAACTTGTACTAGGCTGGCCCTTAGTGACATTTCTGCACGTGATGATTTCAGGCTTCTGTCTCCAATCCATTACACTGGGATGTATCCTATGGAGAGTTGGCTGCCTTCTCACTCTCCTGCATCTGCCACGGACAAGCAGCTAGAGGCCTGATGCTTCATCTACCCATTAAGACCGGTTTCGGAAAGCCCACTGTGGTAGGAGCATAGTTCACACTAAGCCTTAGTGGAGCCAACCTGGCGCAATGTCTTTCCGCAATGGCCTGGAAAGGATGGCGCCGGATTGCGTTCTTCTGGCCTGGCAGCGGTGAGCTACCACCTTGTCAATTGTCAGGGCCTCTTTCGGAACTTGTATTAGGCTGGCCCTTAGTGACATTTCTGCACGTGATGATTTCAGGCTTCTGTCTCCAATCCATTACCCTGGGATGTATCCTATGGAGAGTTGGCTGCCTTCTCACTCTCCTGCATCTGCCACGGACGGCCAGCTAGAGGCCTGATGCTTATTCTACCCAGTAAGACCGGTTTCGGAAAGCCCACTGTGGTAGGAGCTAAGTTCACACTAAGCCTTAGGGGAGCCAACCTGGCGCAATGTCTTTCCGCAATGGCCTGGAAAGGATGGCTCCGGATTGCGTTCTTCTGGCCTGGCAGCGGTGAGCTACCACCTTGTCAATTGTCAGGGCCTCCTTCGGAACTTGTACTAGGCTGGCCCTTAGTGACATTTCTGCACGTGATGATTTCAGGCTTCTGTCTCCAATCCATTACCCTGGGATGTATCCTATGGAGAGTTGGCTGCCTTCTCACTCTCCTGCATCTGCCACAGACGGCCAGCTAGAGGCCTGATGCTTATTCTACCCATTAAGACCGGTTTTGGAAACCCCACTGTGGTAGGAGCATAGTTCACACTAAGCCTTAGGGGAGCCAACCTGGCGCAATGTCTTTCCGCAATTGCCTGGAAAGGATGGCGCCGGATTGCGTTCTTCTGGCCTGGCAAAGATGAGCTACCACCTTGTCAATTGTCAGGGCCTCTTTCGGAACTTGTACTAGGCTGGCCCTTAGTGACATTTCTGCACGTGATGATTTCAGGCTTCTCTCTCCAATCCCTTACCCTGGGATGTATCCTATGGAGAGTTGGCTGAGTTCCTGCCCTCCTGCATCTTCCACGGACAGCCAACAAGAGCCCTGAAGCTTATTCTACCCATTAAGATAGGTTTCGGATAGCCCACTGTCTTCGGAGCATAGTTCACACTATGCCTTAGTGTAGCCAACCTGAGGCAATGTCTTTCCGCAATGGCCTGGAAAGGGTGGCGCCGGATTGCGTTCTTCTGGCCTGGCAGCGGTGAGCTACCACCTTGTCAATTGTCAGAATCTCTTTCGGAACTTGTACTAGGCTGGCCCTTAGTGACATTTCTGCACATGATGATTTCAGGCTTCTGTCTCCAATCCATTACCATGGGATGTATCCTATGGAGAGTTGGCTGCCTTCTCACTCTCCTGCATCTGCCACGGACAGCCAGCTAGAGCCCTCATGCTTATTCTACCCATTAAGACCGGTTTCGGAAAGCCCACTGTGGTAGGAGCATAGTTCACACTAAGCCTTAGTGGAGCCAACCTGGCACAATGTCTTTCCACAATGGCCTGGAAAGGATGGCGCCGGATAGCGTTCTTCTGGCATGGCAGCGGTGAGCTACCACCTTGTCAATTGTCAGGGCCTCTTTCGGAACTTGTACTAGGCTCGCCCTTAGTGACATTTCTGCACGTGATGATTTCAGGCTTCTGTCTCCAATTCATTACCCTGGGATGTATCCTATGGAGAGTTGGCTGCCTTCCTGCCCTCCTGCAACTGCCACGGACAGCCAGCTAGAGGCCTGATGCTTATTCTACCCATTAAGACCGGTTTCGGAAAGCCCACTGTGATAGGAGCATAGTTCACACTAAGCCTTAGTGGAGCCAACCTGGCGCAATGTCTTTCCGCAATGGCCTGGAAAGGATGGCGCCGGATTGCGTTTTTCTGGCCTGGCAGCGGTGAGCTACCACCTTGTCAATTGTCAGGGCCTCTTTCGGAACTTGTACTAGGCTGGCCCTTAGTGACATTTCTGCACGTGATGATTTCAAGCTTCTGTCTCCAATCCATTACCCTGGGATGTATCCTATGGAGAGTTGGCTGCCTTCTCACTCTCCTGCATCTGCCACAGACAGCCACCTAGAGGCCTGATGCTTATTCTACCCATTAAGACCGGTTTCGGAAAGCCCACTGTGGTAGGAGCATAGTTCACACTAAGCTTTAGTGGAGCCAACCTGGCGCAATGTCTTTCCCCAATGGCCTGGAAAGGATGGCGCCGGATTGCGTTCTTCTGGCCTGGCAGCGGTGAGCTACCACCTTGTAAATTGTCAGGGCCTCTTTCGGAACTTGTACTAGGCTGGCCCTTAGTGACATTTCTGCACGTGATGATTTCAGGCTTCTCTCTCCAATCCCTTACCCTGGGATCTATCCTATGGAGAGTTGGCTGCCTTCCTGCCCTCCTGCAACTGCCACGGATAGCCAGCTAGAGCCCTGATGCTTATTCTACCCATTAAGACCGGTTTCGGAAAGCCCACTGTGGTAGGAGCATAGTTCACACTAAGCCTTAGTGGAGCCAACCTGGCGCAATGTCTTTTCGCAATGGCCTGGAAAGGATGGTGCCGGATTGTGTTCTTCTGGCCTGGCAGCGGTGAGCTACCACCTTGTCAATTGTCAGGGCCTCTTCGGAACTTGTACTAGGCTGGCCCTTAGTGACATTTCTGCACGTGATGATTTCAGGCTTCTGTCTCCAATCCACTACCCTGGGATGTATCCTATGGACAGTTGGCTGCCTTCTCACTCTCCTGCATCTGCCACGGACAGCCAGCTAGAGGCCTGATGCTTCATCAACCCATTAAGACCGGTTTCGGAAAGCCCACTGTGGTAGGAGTATAGTACACCCTAAGCCTTAGTGGAGCCAACCTGGCACAATGTCTTTCCGCAATGGCCTGGAAAGGATGGCGCCGGATTGCGTTCTTCTGGCCTGGCAGCGGTGAGCTACCACCTTGTCAATTGTCAGGGCCTCTTTCGTACTAGGCTGGCCCTTAGTGACATTTCTGCACGTGATGATTTCAGGCTTCTGTCTCCAATCCATTACCCTGGGATGTATCCTATATAGAGTTGGCTGCCTTCTCACTCTCCTGCATCTGCCACGGACGGCCAGCTAGAGGCCTGATGCTTACTCTACCCATTAAGACCGGTTTTGGAAAGCCCACTGTGGTAGGAGCATAGTTCACACTAAGCCTTAGGGGAGCCAACCTGGTGCAATGTCTTTCCGCAATGGCCTGGAAAGGATGGCGCCGGATTGCGTTCTTCTGGCCTGGCAGCGGTGAGCTACCACCTTGTCAATTGTCAGGGTCTCTTTCGGAACTTGTACTAGGCTGGCCCTTAGTGACATTTCTGCACGTGATGATTTCAGGCTTCTGTCTCCAATCCATTACACTGGGATGTATCCTATGGAGAGTTGGCTGCCTTCTCACTCTCCTGCATCTGCCACAGACGGCCAGCTAGAGGCCTGATGCTTATTCTACCCATTAAGACCGGTTTTGGAAACCCCACTGTGCTAGGAGCATAGTTCACACTAAGCCTTAGTGGAGCCAACCTGGCGCAATGTCTTTCCGCAATGGCCTGGAAAGGATGGCGCCGGATTGCGTTCTTCTGGCCTGGCAGCGGTGAGCTACCACCTTGTCAATTGTCAGGGCCTCTTTCGGAACTTGTACTAGGCTGGCCCTTAGTGACATTTCTGCACGTGATTATTTTAGGCTTCTGTCTCCAATCCATTATCCTGGGATGTATCCTATGGAGAGTTGGCTGCCTTCTCACTCTCCTGCATCTGCCACGGACAGGCAGCTAGAGGCCTGATGCTTCATCTACCCATTAAGACCGGTTTCGGAAAGCCCACTGTGGTAGGAGCATAGTTCACACTAAGCCTTAGTGGAGCCAACCTGGCGCAATGTCTTTCCGCAATGGCCTGGAAAGAATGGCGCCGGATTGCGTTCTTCTGGCCTGGCAGCGGTGAGCTACCACCTTGTCAATTGTCAGGGCCTCTTACGTACTAGGCTGGCCCTTAGTGACATTTCTGCACGTGATGATTTCAGGCTTCTGTCTCCAATCCATTACCCTGGGATGTATCCTATGGAGAGTTGGCTGCCTTCTCACTCTCCTGCATCTGCCATGGACGGCCAGCTAGAGGCCTGATGCTTATTCTACCCATTAAGACCGGTTTCGGAAAGCCCACTGTGGTAGGAGCTAAGTTCACACTAAGCCTTAGGGGAGCCAACCTGGCGCAATGTCTTTCCGCAATGGCCTGGAAAGGATGGCTCCGGATTGCGTTCTTCTGGCCTGGCAGCGGTGAGCTACCACCTTGTCAATTGTCAGGGCCTCTTTCGGAACTTGTACTAGGCTGGCCCTTAGTGACATTTCTGCACGTGATGATTTCAGGCTTCTGTCTCCAATCCATTACCCTGGGATGTATCCTATATAGAGTTGGCTGCCTTCTCACTCTCCTGCATCTGCCACGGACGGCCAGCTAGAGGCCTGATGCTTATTCTACCCATTAAGACCGGTTTTGGAAAGCCCACTGTGGTAGGAGCATAGTTCACACTAAGCCTTAGGGGAGCCAACCTGGTGCAATGTCTTTCCGCAATGGCCTGGAAAGGATGGTGCCGGATTGCGTTCTTCTGGCCTGGCAGCGGTGAGCTACCACCTTGTCAATTGTCAGGGTCTCTTTCGGAACTTGTACTAGGCTGGCCCTTAGTGACATTTCTGCACGTGATGATTTCAGGCTTCTGTCTCCAATCATTACCCTGGGATGTATCCTATGGAGAGTTGGCTGCCTTCTCACTCTCCTGCATCTGCCACAGACGGCCAGCTAGAGGCCTGATGCTTATTCTACCCATTAAGACCGGTTTTGGAAACCCCACTGTGCTAGGAGCATAGTTCACACTAAGCCTTAGGGGAGCCAACCTGGCACAATGTCTTTCCGCAATGGCCTGGAAAGGATGGCGCCGGATTGCGTTCTTCTGGCCTGGCAAAGATGAGCTACCACCTTGTCAATTGTCAGGGCCTCTTTCGGAACTTGTTCTAGGCTGGCCCTTAGTGACATTTCTGCACGTGATGATTTCAGGCTTCTGTCTCCAATCCATTACCCTGGGATGTATCCTATGGAGAGTTGGCTGAGTTCTCACTCTCCTACATCTGCCACGGACAGCCAGCTAGAGGCCTGATGCTTCATATACCCATTAAGACCGGTTTCGGAAAGCCCACTGTGGTAGGAGCATAGTTCACACTAAGCCTTAGTGGAGCCAACCTGGCACAATGTCTTTCCACAATGGCCTGGAAAGGATGGCGCCGGATAGCGTTCTTCTGGCATGGCAGCGGTGAGCTACCACCTTGTCAATTGTCAGGGCCTCTTTCGGAACTTGTACTAGGCTGGCCCTTAGTGACATTTCTGCACGTGATGATTTCAAGCTTCTGTCTCCAATCCATTACCCTGGGATGTATCCTATGGAGAGTTGGCTGCCTTCTCACTCTCCTGCATCTGCCACGGATAGCCAGCTAGAGCCCTGATGCTTATTCTACCCATTAAGACCGGTTTCGGAAAGCCCACTGTGGTAGGAGCATAGTTCACACTAAGCCTTAGTGGAGCCAACCTGGCGCAATGTCTTTTCGCAATGGCCTGGAAAGGATGGTGCCGGATTGCGTTCTTCTGGCCTGGCAGCGGTGAGCTACCACCTTGTCAATTGTCAGGGCCTCTTTCGTACTAGGCTGGCCCTTAGTGACATTTCTGCACGTGATGATTTCAGGCTTCTGTCTCCAATCCATTACCCTGGGATGTATCCTATATAGAGTTGGCTGCCTTCTCACTCTCCTGCATCTGCCACGGACGGCCAGCTAGAGGCCTGATGCTTACTCTACCCATTAAGACCGGTTTTGGAAAGCCCACTGTGGTAGGAGCATAGTTCACACTAAGCCTTAGGGGAGCCAACCTGGTGCAATGTCTTTCCGCAATGGCCTGGAAAGGATGGCGCCGGATTGCGTTCTTCTGGCCTGGCAAAGATGAGCTACCACCTTGTCAATTGTCAGGGCCTCTTTCGGAACTTGTACTAGGCTGGCCCTTAGTGACATTTCTGCACGTGATGATTTCAGGCTTCTGTCTCCAATCCATTACCCTGGGATGTATCCTATGGAGAGTTGGCTGAGTTCTCACTCTCCTACATCTGCCACGGACAGCCAGCTAGAGGCCTGATGCTTCATATACCCATTAAGACCGGTTTCGGAAAGCCCACTGTGGTAGGAGCATAGTTCAAACTAAGCCTTAGTGGAGCCAACCTGGCACAATGTCTTTCCACAATGGCCTGGAAAGGATGGCGCCGGATAGCGTTCTTCTGGCATGGCAGCGGTGAGCTACCACCTTGTCAATTGTCAGGGCCTCTTTCGGAACTTGTACTAGGCTGCCCCTTAGTGACATTTCTGCACGTGATGATTTCAGGCTTCTGTCTCCAATCCATTACCATGGGATGTATCCTATGGAGAGTTGGCTGCCTTCTCCCTCTCCTGCATCTGCCACGGACAGCCAGCTAGAGGCCTGATGCTTCATCTACCCATTAAGACCGGTTTCGGAAAGCCCACTGTGGTAGGAGCATAGTTCACACTAAGCCTTAGTGGAGCCAACCTGGCGCAATGTCTTTCCGCAATGGCCTGGAAAGGATGGCGCCGGATTGCGTTCTTCTGGCCTGGCAGCGGTGAGCTACCACCTTGTCAATTGTCAGGGCCTCTTTCGGAACTTGTACTAGGCTGGCCCTTAGTGACATTTCTGCACGTGACTATTTTAGGCTTCTGTCTCCATTCCATTACCCTGGGATGTATCCTATGGAGAGTTGGCTGCCTTCTCACTCTCCTACATCTGCCACGGACAGCCAGCTAGAGGCCTGATGCTTGATATACCCATTAAGACCGGTTTCGGAAAGCCCACTGTGGTAGGAGCATAGTTCAAACTAAGCCTTAGTGGAGCCAACCTGGCACAATGTCTTTCCACAATGGCCTGGAAAGGATGGCGCCGGATAGCGTTCTTCTGGCATGGCAGCGGTGAGCTACCACCTTGTCAATTGTCAGGGCCTCTTTCGGAACTTGTACTAGGCTCGCCCTTAGTGACATTTCTGCACGTGATGATTTCAGGCTTCTGTCTCCAATTCATTACCCTGGGATGTATCCTATGGAGAGTTGGCTGCCTTCCTGCCCTCTTGCAACTGCCACGGACAGCCAGCTAGAGGCCTGATGCTTATTCTACCCATTAAGACCGGTTTCGGAAAGCCCACTGTGATAGGAGCATAGTTCACACTAAGCCTTAGTCGAGCCAACCTGGCGCAATGTCTTTCCGCAATGGCCTGGAAAGGATGGCGCCAGATTGCGTTCTTCTGGCCTGGCAGCGGTGAGCTACCACCTTGTCAATTAGGGCCTCTTTCGGAACTTCTACTAGGCTGGCCCTTAGTGACATTTCTGCATGATATTTTTTCAGGCTTCTGTCTCCAATCCATTACCCTGGGATGTATCCTATGGACATTTGGCTGCCTTCCTGCCCTCCTGCAACTTCCTCTGACAGACACCTAGAGGCCTGATGCTTATTCTACCCATTAAGACCGGTTTCGGAAAGCCCACTGTGGTAGGAGCATAGTTCACACTAAGCTTTAGTGGAGCCAACCTGGCGCAATGTCTTTCCGCAATGGCCTGGAAAGGATGGCGCTGGATTGCGTTCTTCTGGCCTGGCAGCGGTGAGCTACCACCTTGTCAATTGTCAGGGCCTCTTTCGGAACTTGTACTAGGCTGGCCCTTAGTGACATTTCTGCACGTGATGATTTCAAGCTTCTGTCTCCAATCCATTACCCTGCGATGTATCCTATGGAGAGTTGGCTGCCTTCTCACTCTCCTGCATCTGCCACAGACAGCCACCTAGAGGCCTGATGCTTATTCTACCCATTAAGACCGGTTTCGGAAAGCCCACTGTGGTAGGAGCATAGTTCACACTAAGCTTTAGTGGAGCCAACCTGGCGCAATGTCTTTCCGCAATGGCCTGGAAAGGATGGCGCCGGATTGCGTTCTTCTGGCCTGGCAGCGGTGAGCTACCACCTTGTAAATTGTCAGGGCCTCTTTTGGAACTTGTACTAGGCTGGCCCTTAGTGACATTTCTGCACGTGATGATTTCAGGCTTCTCTCTCCAATCCCTTACCCTGGGATCTATCCTATGGAGAGTTGGCTGCCTTCCTGCCCTCCTGCAACTGCCACGGATAGCCAGCTAGAGCCCTGATGCTTATTCTACCCATTAAGACCGGTTTCGGAAAGCCCACTGTGGTAGGAGCATAGTTCACACTAAGCCTTAGTGGAGCCAACCTGGCGCAATGTCTTTTCGCAATGGCCTGGAAAGGATGGTGCCGGATTGTGTTCTTCTGGCCTGGCAGCGGTGAGCTACCACCTTGTCAATTGTCAGGGCCTCTTCGGAACTTGTACTAGGCTGGCCCTTAGTGACATTTCTGCACGTGATGATTTCAGGCTTCTGTCTCCAATCCACTACCCTGGGATGTATCCTATGGACAGTTGGCTGCCTTCTCACTCTCCTGCATCTGCCACAGACAGCCAGCTAGAGGCCTGATGCTTCATCAACCCATTAAGACTGGTTTCGGAAAGCCCACTGTGGTAGGAGCATAGTACACCCTAAGCCTTAGTGGAGCCAACCTGGCACAATGTCTTTCCGCAATGACCTGGAAAGGATGGCACCGGATTGCGTTCTTCTGGCCTGGCAGCGGTGAGCTACCACCTTGTAAATTGTCAGGGCCTCTTTCGGAACTTCTACTAGGCTGGCCCTTAGTGACATTTCTGCACGAGATTTTTTCAGGCTTCTGTCTCCAATCCTTTACACTGGGATGTATCCTATGGACATTTGGCTGCCTTCCTGCCCTCCTGCAACTGCCTCTGACAGCCACCTAGAGGCCTGATGCTTATTCTACCCATTAAGACCGGTTTCGGAAAGCCCACTGTGGTAGGAGCATAGTTCACACTAAGCTTTAGTGGAGCCAACCTGGCGCAATGTCTTTCCGCAATGGCCTGGAAAGGGTGGTGCCGGATTGCGTTCTTCTTGCCTGGCAGCGGTGAGCTACCACCTTGTCAATTGTCAGGGCCTCTTTCGGAACTTGTACTAGGCTGGCCCTTAGTGACATTTCTGCACGTGATGATTTCAAGCTTCTGTCTCCAATCCATTACCCTGGGATGTATCCTATGGAGAGTTGGCTGCCTTCTCACTCTCCTGCATCTGCCATAGACAGCCAGCTAGAGGCCTGATGCTTATTCTACCCACTAAGACCGGTTTCGGAAAGCCCACTGTGGTAGGAGCATAGTTCACACTAATCTTTAGAGGAGCCAACCTGGCGCAATGTCTTTCCGCAATGGCCTGGAAAGGATGGCGCCGGATTGCGTTCTTCTGGCCTGGCAGCGGTGAGCTACCACCTTGTAAATTGTCAGGGCCTCTTTCGGAACTTGTACTAGGCTGGCCCTTAGTGACATTTCTGCACGTGATGATTTCAGGCTTCTCTCTCCAATCCCTTACCCTGGGATCTATCCTATGGAGAGTTGGCTGCCTTCCTGCCCTCCTGCAACTGCCACGGATAGCCAGCTAGAGCCCTGATGCTTATTCTACCCATTAAGACCGGTTTCGGAAAGCCCACTGTGTTAGGAGCATAGTTCACACTAAGCCTTAGTGGAGTCAACCTGGCGCAATGTCTTTTCGCAATGGCCTGGGAAGGATGGTGCCGGATTGCGTTCTTCTGTCCTGGCAGCGGTGAGCTACCACCTTGTCAATTGTCAGGGCCTCTTCGGAACTTGTACTAGGCTGGCCCTTAGTGACATTTCTCTACGTGATGATTTCAGGCTTCTGTCTCCAATCCATTACCCTGGGATGAATCCTATGGAGAGTTGGCTGCCTTCTCACTCTCCTGCATCTGCCACGGACAGCCAGCTAGAGGCCTGATGCTTCATCTACCCATTAAGACCAGTTTCGGAAAGCCCACTGTGGTAGGAGCACAGTAAGCCTTAGTGGAGACAACCTGGCACAATGTCTTTCCGCAATGGCCTGGAAAGGATGGCGCCGGATTGCGTTCTTCTGGCCTGGCAGTGGTGAGCTACCACCTTGTCAATTGTCAGGGCCTCTTTCGGAACTTGTACTAGGCTGGCCCTTAGTGACATTTCTGCACGTGATGATTTCAGGCTTCTGTCTCCAATCCATTACCCTGGGATGTATCCTATGGAGAGTTGGCTGCCTTCTCACTCTCCTGCATCTGCCACGGACAGCCAGCTAGAGGCCTGATGCTTCATCTACCCATTAAGACCGGTTTCGGAAAGCCCACTGTGGTAGGAGCATAGTTCACACTAAGCCTTAGTGGAGCCAACCTGGCACAAAGTCTTTCCACAATGGCCTGGAAAGGATGGCGCCGGATTGCGTTCTTCTGGCCTGGTAGCGGTGAGCTACCACCTTGTCCATTGTCAGGGCCACTTTCGGAACTTGTACTAGGCTGGCCCTTAGTGACATTTCTGCACGTGATGATTTCAGGCTTCTCTCTCCAATCCATTACCCTGGGATCTATCCTATGTAGAGTTGGCTGCCTTCCTGCCCTCCTGCAACTGCCACGGATAGCCAGCTAGAGCCCTGACGCTTATTCTACCCATTAAGACCGGTTTCGGAAAGCCCACTGTGGTAGGAGCAGAGTTGACACTAAGCCTTAGTGTAGCCAACCTGGCGCAATGTCTTTCCGCAATGGCCTGGAAAGGATGGCGCCGGATTGCGTTCTTCTGGCCTGGCAGCGGTGAGCTACCACCTTGTCAATTGTCAGGGCCTCTTTCGGAACTTGTACTAGGCTGGCCCTTAGTGACATTTCTGCACGTGATGATTTCAGGTTTCTCCAATCCATTACCCTGGGATGTACCCTATGGAGAGTTGGCTGCCTTCCTGCCCTTCTGCAACTGCCACGGATAGCCAGCTAGAGCCCTGATGCTTATTCTACCCATTAAGACCGATTTCGAAAAGCCCACTGTGGTAGGAGCATAGTTCACACTAACCCTTAGTGGAGCCAACCTGGCGCAATGTCTTTCCGCAATGGCCTGGAAAGGATGGCGCCGGATTGCGTTCTTCTGGCCTGGCAGCGGTGAGCTACCACCTCGTCAATTGTCAGGGCCTTTTTCGGAACTTGTACTAGGCTGGCCCTTAGTGACATTTCTGCACGTGATGATTTCAGGCTTCTGTCTCCAATCCATTACCCTGGGATGTATCCTATGGAGAGTTGGCTGCCTTCCTGCCCTCCTGCAACTGCCACGGACAGCCAGCTAGAGGCCTGATCCTTATTCTACCCATTAAGACCGGTTTCGGAAAGCCCACTGTGGTAGGAGCTTAGTTCACACAATGCCTTAGTGTAGCCAACCTGGCGCAATGTCTTTCCGCAATGGCCCTGAAAGGATGGCGCCGGATTGCGTTCTTCTGGCCTGGCAGCGGTGAGCTACCACGTTGTCAATTGTCAGGGCCTCTTTCGGAACTTGTACTAGGCTGGCCCTTAGTGACATTCCTGCACGTGATGATTTCAGGTTTCTCTCTCCAAACCATTACCCTGGGATGTATCCTATGGGCAGTTGGCTGCCTTCCTGCCCTCCTGCAACTGCCACGAACAGCCATCTAGAGGCCTGATGCTTATTCTACCCATTAAGACCGGTTTCGGAAAGCCCACTGTGGTAGGAGCATAGTTCACACTAAGCTTTAGTGGAGCCAACCTGGCGCAATGTCTTTCCGCAATGGCCTGGAAAGGATGGCGCCAGATTGCGTTCTTCTGGCCTGGCAGCGGTGAGCTACCACCTTGTCAATTGTCAGGGCATCTTTCGGAACTTGTACAAGGCTGGCCTTTAGTGACATTTCTGCACGTGATGATTTCAGGCTTCTGTCTCCAATCCATTACCCTGGGATGTATCCTATCGACAGTTGGCTGCCTTCCTGCCCTCCTGCAACTGCCACGGATAGCCAGCTAGAACCCTGATGCTTATTCTACCCATTAAGACCGGTTTCGGAAAGCCCACTGTGGTAGGAGCATAGTTCACACTAAGCCTTAGTGGAGCCAACCTGGCGCAATGTCTTTCCGCAATGGCCTGGACAGGATGGCACCGGATTGCGCTCTTCTGGCCTAGCAGCGGTGAGCTACCACCTTGTCAATTGTCAGGGCCTCTTTCGGAACTTGTACTAGGCTGGCCCTTAGTGACATTTCTGCCCGTGATGATTTCAGGCTTCTGTCTCCAATCCATTCCCCTTGGATGTATCCTATGGAGAGTTGGCTGCCTTCTCCCTCTCCTGCATCTGCCACGGACAGCCAGCTAGAGGCCTGATGCTTCATCTACCCATTAAGACCGGTTTCGGAAAGCCCACTGTGGTAGGAGCATAGTTCACACTAAGCCTTAGTGGTGCCAACCTGGCGCAATGTCTTTCCGCAATGGCCTGGAAAGGATGGCGCCGGATTGCGTTCTTCTGGCCTGGCAGCGGTGAGGTACCACCTTGTCAATTGTCAGGGCCTTTTCGGAACTTATACTAGGCTGGCCCTTAGTGAGATTTCTGCACGTGATGATTTCAGGCTTCTGTCTCCAATCCATTCCCCTGGGATGTATCCTATGGAGAGTTGGCTGCCTTCCTGCCCTCCTGCAACTGCCACGGACAGCCAGCTAGAGGCCTGATGCTTATTCTACCCATTAAGACCGGTTTCGGAAAGCCCACTTTGGTAGGAGCATAGTTCACACTATGCCTTAGTGTAGCCAACCTGGCGCAATGTCTTCCGCAATGGCCTGGAAAGGATGGCGCCGGATTGTGTTCTTCTGGCCTGGCAGCGGTGAGCTATCACCTTGTCAATTGTCAGGGCCTCTTTCAGAACTTGTACTAGGCTGGCCCTTAGTGACATTTCTGCACGTGATGATTTCAGGCTTCTGTCTCCAATCCATTACCCTGGGATGTATCCTATGGAGAGTTGGCTGCCTTCTCACTCTCCTGCATCTGCCACGGACAGCCAGCTAGAGGCCTGATGCTTCATCAACCCATTAAGACCGGTTTCGGAAAGCCCACTGTGGTAGGAGCATAGTACACCCTAAGCCTTAGTGGAGCCAACCTGGCAAAATGTCTTTCCACAATGGCCTGGAAAGGATGGCGCCGGATTGCGTTCTTCTGGCCTGGCAGCGGTGAGCTACCACCTTGTCCATTGTCAGGGCCACTTTCGGAACTTGTACTAGGCTGGCCCTTAGTGACATTTCTGCACGTGATGATTTCAGGCTTCTCTCTCCAATCCATTACCCTGGGATCTATCCTATGTAGAGTTGGCTGCCTTCCTGCCCTCCTGCAACTGCCACGGATAGCCAGCTAGAGCCCTGACGCTTATTCTACCCATTAAGACCGGTTTCGGAAAGCCCACTGTGGTAGGAGCATAGTTGACACTAAGCCTTAGTGTAGCCAACCTGGCGCAATGTCTTTCCGCAATGGCCTGGAAAGGATGGCGCCGGATTGCGTTCTTCTGGCCTGGCAGCGGTGAGCTACCACCTTGTCAATTGTCAGGGCCTCTTTCGGAACTTGTACTAGGCTGGCCCTTAGTGACATTTCTGCACGTGATGATTTCAGGTTTCTCCAATCCATTACCCTGGGATGTATCCTATGGAGAGTTGGCTGCCTTCCTGCCCTTCTGCAACTGCCACGGATAGCCAGCTAGAGCCCTGATGCTTATTCTACCCATTAAGACCGATTTCGAAAAGCCCACTGTGGTAGGAGCATAGTTCACACTAACCCTTAGTGGAGCCAACCTGGCGCAATGTCTTTCCGCAATGGCCTGGAAAGGATGGCGCCGGATTGCGTTCTTCTGGCCTGGCAGCGGTGAGCTACCACCTCGTCAATTGTCAGGGCCTTTTTCGGAACTTGTACTAGGCTGGCCCTTAGTGACATTTCTGCACGTGATGATTTCAGGCTTCTGTCTCCAATCCATTACCCTGGGATGTATCCTATGGAGAGTTGGCTGCCTTCCTGCCCTCCTGCAACTGCCACGGACAGCCAGCTAGAGGCCTGATCCTTATTCTACCCATTAAGACCGGTTTCGGAAAGCCCACGGTGGTAGGAGCTTAGTTCACACAATGCCTTAGTGTAGCCAACCTGGCGCAATGTCTTTCCGCAATGGCCCTGAAAGGATGGCGCCGGATTGCGTTCTTCTGGCCTGGCAGCGGTGAGCTACCACGTTGTCAATTGTCAGGGCCTCTTTCAGAACTTGTACTAGGCTGGCCCTTAGTGACATTTCTGCACGTGATGATTTCAGGTTTCTCTCTCCAAACCATTACCCTGGGATGTATCCTATGGGCAGTTGGCTGCCTTCCTGCCCTCCTGCAACTGCCACGAACAGCCATCTAGAGGCCTGATGCTTATTCTACCCATTAAGACCGGTTTCGGAAAGCCCACTGTGGTAGGAGCATAGTTCACACTAAGCTTTAGTGGAGCCAACCTGGCGCAATGTCTTTCCGCAATGGCCTGGAAAGGATGGCGCCGGATTGCGTTCTTCTGGCCTGGCAGCGGTGAGCTACCACCTTGTCAATTGTCAGGGCATCTTTCGGAACTTGTACTAGGCTGGCCTTTAGTGACATTTCTGCACGTGATGATTTCAGGCTTCTGTCTCCAATCCATTACCCTGGCATGTATCCTATCGACAGTTGGCTGCCTTCCTGCCCTCCTGCAACTGCCACGGATAGCCAGCTAGAACCCTGATGCTTATTCTACCCATTAAGACCGGTTTCGGAAAGCCCACTGTGGTAGGAGCATAGTTCACACTAAGCCTTAGTGGAGCCAACCTGGCGCAATGTCTTTCCGCAATTTACCTGGACAGGATGGCGCCGGATTGCGCTCTTCTGGCCTAGCAGCGGTGAGCTACCACCTTGTCAATTGTCAGGGCCTCTTTCGGAACTTGTACTAGGCTGGCCCTTAGTTACATTTCTGCACGTGATGATTTCAGGCTTCTGTCTCCAATCCATTCCCCTTGGATGTATCCTATGGAGAGTTGGCTGCCTTCTCCCTCTCCTGCATCTGCCACGGACAGCCAGCTAGAGGCCTGATGCTTCATCTACCCATTAAGACCGGTTTCGGAAAGCCCACTGTGGTAGGAGCATAGTTCACACTAAGCCTTAGTGGTGCCAACCTGGCGCAATGTCTTTCCGCAATGGCCTGGAAAGGATGGCGCCGGATTGCGTTCTTCTGGCCTGGCAGCGGTGAGGTACCACCTTGTCAATTGTCAGGGCCTTTTCGGAACTTGTACTAGGCTGGCCCTTAGTGAGATTTCTGCACGTGATGATTTCAGGCTTCTGTCTCCAATCCATTCCCCTGGGATGTATCCTATGGAGAGTTGGCTGCCTTCCTGCCCTCGTGCAACTGCCACGGACAGCCAGCTAGAGGCCTGATGCTTATTCTACCCATTAAGACCGGTTTCGGAAAGCCCACTTTGGTAGGAGCATAGTTCACACTATGCCTTAGTGTAGCCAAACTGGCGCAATGTCTTCCGCAATGGCCTGGAAAGGATGGCGCCGGATTGTGTTCTTCTGGCCTGGCAGCGGTGAGCTATCACCTTGTCAATTGTCAGGGCCTCTTTCAGAACTTGTACTAGGCTGGCCCTTAGTGACATTTCTGCACGTGATGATTTCAGGCTTCTGTCTCCAATCCATTACCATGGGATGTATCCTATGGAGAGTTGGCTGCCTTCTCACTCTCCTGCATCTGCCACGGACAGCCAGCTAGAGGCCTGATGCTTCATCAACCCATTAAGACCGGTTTCGGAAAGCCCACTGTGGTAGGAGCATAGTACACCCTAAGCCTTAGTGGAGCCAACCTGGCACAATGTCTTTCCGCAATGGCCTGGAAAGGATGGCGCCAGATTGCGTTCTTCTGGCCTGGCAGCGGTGAGCTACCACCTTGTCAATTGTCAGGGCCTCTTTCGGAACTTCTACTAGGCTGGCCCTTAGTGACATTTCTGCACGAGATTTTTTCAGGCTTCTGTCTCCAATCCATTACCCTGGGATGTATCCTATGGACATTTGGCTGCCTTCCTGCCCTCCTGCAACTGCCACTGACAGCCACCTAGAGTCCTGATGCTTATTCTACCCATTAAGACCGGTTTCGGAAAGCCCACTGTGGTAGGAGCATAGTTCACACTAAGCCTTAGTGGAGCCAACCTGGCGCAATGTCTTTCCGCAATGGCCTAGAAAGGATGGCGACGGATTGCGTTCTTCTGGCCTGGCAGCGGTGAGCTACCACCTTGTCAATTGTCAGGGTCTCTTTCGGAACTTTTACTAGGCTGGCCCTTAGTGACATTTCTGCACGTGATGATTTCAAGCTTCTGTCTCCAATCCATTACCCTGGGATGTATCCTATGGAGAGTTGGCTGCCTTCTCACTCTCCTGCATCTGCCACGGACAGCCAGCTAGAGGCCTGATGCTTCATCTACCCATTAAGACCGGTTTCGGAAAGCCCACTGTGGTAGGAGCATAGTTCACACTAAGCCTTAGTGGAGCCAACCTGGCACAATGTCTTTCCACAATGGCCTGGCAAGGATGGCGCCGGATTGCGTTCTTCTGGCCTGGCAGCGGTGAGCTACCACCTTGTCAATTGTCAGGGCATCTTTCGGAACTTGTACTAGGCTGGCCTTTAGTGACATTTCTGCACGTGATGATTTCAGGCTTCTGTCTCCAATCCATTACCCTGGGATGTATCCTATCGACAGTTGGCTGCCTTCCTGCCCTCCTGCAACTGCCACGGATAGCCAGCTAGAACCCTGATGCTTATTCTACCCATTAAGACCGGTTTCGGAAAGCCCACTGTGGTAGGAGCATAGTTCACACTAAGCCTTAGTGGAGCCAACCTGGCGCAATGTCTTTCCGCAATGGCCTGGACAGGATGGCGCCGGATTGCGCTCTTCTGGCCTAGCAGCGGTGAGCTACCACCTTGTCAATTGTCAGGGCCTCTTTCGGAACTTGTACTAGGCTGGCCCTTAGTGACATTTCTGCACGTGATGATTTCAGGCTTCTGTCTCCAATCCATTCCCCTTGGATCTATCCTATGGAGAATTGGCTGCCTTCTCCCTCTCCTGCATCTGCCACGGACAGCCAGCTAGAGGCCTGATGCTTCATCTACCCATTAAGACCGGTTTCGGAAAGCCCACTGTGGTAGGAGCATAGTTCACACTAAGCCTTAGTGGTGCCAACCTGGCGCAATGTCTTTCCGCAATGGCCTGGAAAGGATGGCGCCGGATTGCGTTCTTCTGGCCTGGCAGCGGTGAGGTACCACCTTGTCAATTGTCAGGTCCTTTTCGGAACTTGTACTAGGCTGGCCCTTAGTGACATTTCTGCACGTGATGATTTCAGGCTTCTGTCTCCAATCCATTACCATGGGATGTATCCTATGGAGAGTTGGCTGCCTTCTCACTCTCCTGCATCTGCCACGGACAGCCAGCTAGAGGCCTGATGCTTCATCAACCCATTAAGACCGGTTTCGGAAAGCCCACTGTGGTAGGAGCATAGTACACCCTAAGCCTTAGTGGAGCCAACCTGGCACAATGTCTTTCCGCAATGGCCTGGAAAGGATGGCGCCAGATTGCGTTCTTCTGGCCTGGCAGCGGTGAGCTACCACCTTGTCAATTGTCAGGGCCTCTTTCGGAACTTCTACTAGGCTGGCCCTTAGTGACATTTCTGCACGAGATTTTTTCAGGCTTCTGTCTCCAATCCATTACCCTGGGATGTATCCTATGGACATTTGGCTGCCTTCCTGCCCTCCTGCAACTGCCACTGACAGCCACCTAGAGGCCTGATGCTTATTCTACCCATTAAGACCGGTTTCGGAAAGCCCACTTCTGGTAGGAGCATAGTTCACACTAAGCCTTAGTGGAGCCAACCTGGCGCAATGTCTTTCCGCAATGGCCTAGAAAGGATGGCGACGGATTGCGTTCTTCTGGCCTGGCAGCGGTGAGCTACCACCTTGTCAATTGTCAGGGTCTCTTTCGGAACTTTTACTAGGCTGGCCCTTAGTGACATTTCTGCACGTGATGATTTCAAGCTTCTGTCTCCAATCCATTACCCTGGGATGTATCCTATGGAGAGTTGGCTGCCTTCTCACTCTCCTGCATCTGCCACGGACAGCCAGCTAGAGGCCTGATGCTTCATCTACCCATTAAGACCGGTTTCGGAAAGCCCACTGTGGTAGGAGCATAGTTCACACTAAGCCTTAGTGGAGCCAACCTGGCACAATGTCTTTCCACAATGGCCTGGCAAGGATGGCGCCGGATTGCGTTCTTCTGGCCTGGCAGCGGTGAGCTACCACCTTGTCAATTGTCAGGGCATCTTTCGGAACTTGTACTAGGCTGGCCTTTAGTGACATTTCTGCACGTGATGATTTCAGGCTTCTGTCTCCAATCCATTACCCTGGGATGTATCCTATCGACAGTTGGCTGCCTTCCTGCCCTCCTGCAACTGCCACGGATAGCCAGCTAGAACCCTGATGCTTATTCTACCCATTAAGACCGGTTTCGGAAAGCCCACTGTGGTAGGAGCATAGTTCACACTAAGCCTTAGTGGAGCCAACCTGGCGCAATGTCTTTCCGCAATGGCCTGGACAGGATGGCGCCGGATTGCGCTCTTCTGGCCTAGCAGCGGTGAGCTACCACCTTGTCAATTGTCAGGGCCTCTTTCGGAACTTGTACTAGGCTGGCCCTTAGTGACATTTCTGCACGTGATGATTTCAGGCTTCTGTCTCCAATCCATTCCCCTTGGATCTATCCTATGGAGAATTGGCTGCCTTCTCCCTCTCCTGCATCTGCCACGGACAGCCAGCTAGAGGCCTGATGCTTCATCTACCCATTAAGACCGGTTTCGGAAAGCCCACTGTGGTAGGAGCATAGTTCACACTAAGCCTTAGTGGTGCCAACCTGGCGCAATGTCTTTCCGCAATGGCCTGGAAAGGATGGCGCCGGATTGCGTTCTTCTGGCCTGGCAGCGGTGAGGTACCACCTTGTCAATTGTCAGGTCCTTTTCGGAACTTGTACTAGGCTGGCCCTTAGTGACATTTCTGCACGTGATGATTTCAGGCTTCTCTCTCCAATCCCTTACCCTGGGATCTATCCTATGGACAGTTGGCTGCCTTCCTGCCCTCCTGCAACTGCCACTGACAGCCAGCTAGAGGCCTGATGCTTATTCTACCCATTAAGACCGGTTTCGGAAAGCCCACTGTGGTAGGAGCATAGTTCACACTAAGCTTTAGTGGAGCCATCCTGGCGCAATGTCTTTCCGCAATGGCCTGGAAAGGATGGCACCGGATTGCGTTCTTCTGGCCTGGCAGCGGTGAGCTACCACCTTGTCAATTGTCAGGGCCTCTTTCGGAACTTGTACTAGGCTGGCCCTTAGTGACATTTCTGCACGTGATGATTTCAGGCTTCTCTCTCCAATCCCTTACCCTGGGATCTATCCTATGGAGAGTTGGCTGCCTTCCTGCCCTCCTGCAACTGCCACGGATAGCCAGCTAGAGCCCTGATGCTTATTCTACCCATTAAGACCGGTTTCGGAAAGCCCACTGTGTTAGGAGCATAGTTCACACTAAGCCTTAGTGGAGTCAACCTGGCGCAATGTCTTTTCGCAATGGCCTGGGAAGGATGGTGCCGGATTGCGTTCTTCTGTCCTGGCAGCGGTGAGCTACCACCTTGTCAATTGTCAGGGCCTCTTCGGAACTTGTACTAGGCTGGCCCTTAGTGACATTTCTCTACGTGATGATTTCAGGCTTCTGTCTCCAATCCATTACCCTGGGATGAATCCTATGGAGAGTTGGCTGCCTTCTCACTCTCCTGCATCTGCCACGGACAGCCAGCTAGAGGCCTGATGCTTCATCTACCCATTAAGACCAGTTTCGGAAAGCCCACTGTGGTAGGAGCACAGTAAGCCTTAGTGGAGACAACCTGGCACAATGTCTTTCCGCAATGGCCTGGAAAGGATGGCGCCGGATTGCGTTCTTCTGGCCTGGCAGTGGTGAGCTACCACCTTGTCAATTGTCAGGGCCTCTTTCGGAACTTGTACTAGGCTGGCCCTTAGTGACATTTCTGCACGTGATGATTTCAGGCTTCTGTCTCCAATCCATTACCCTGGGATGTATCCTATGGAGAGTTGGCTGCCTTCTCACTCTCCTGCATCTGCCACGGACAGCCAGCTAGAGGCCTGATGCTTCATCTACCCATTAAGACCGGTTTCGGAAAGCCCACTGTGGTAGGAGCATAGTTCACACTAAGCCTTAGTGGAGCCAACCTGGCACAAAGTCTTTCCACAATGGCCTGGAAAGGATGGCGCCGGATTGCGTTCTTCTGGCCTGGTAGCGGTGAGCTACCACCTTGTCCATTGTCAGGGCCACTTTCGGAACTTGTACTAGGCTGGCCCTTAGTGACATTTCTGCACGTGATGATTTCAGGCTTCTCTCTCCAATCCATTACCCTGGGATCTATCCTATGTAGAGTTGGCTGCCTTCCTGCCCTCCTGCAACTGCCACGGATAGCCAGCTAGAGCCCTGACGCTTATTCTACCCATTAAGACCGGTTTCGGAAAGCCCACTGTGGTAGGAGCATAGTTGACACTAAGCCTTAGTGTAGCCAACCTGGCGCAATGTCTTTCCGCAATGGCCTGGAAAGGATGGCGCCGGATTGCGTTCTTCTGGCCTGGCAGCGGTGAGCTACCACCTTGTCAATTGTCAGGGCCTCTTTCGGAACTTGTACTAGGCTGGCCCTTAGTGACATTTCTGCACGTGATGATTTCAGGTTTCTCCAATCCATTACCCTGGGATGTACCCTATGGAGAGTTGGCTGCCTTCCTGCCCTTCTGCAACTGCCACGGATAGCCAGCTAGAGCCCTGATGCTTATTCTACCCATTAAGACCGATTTCGAAAAGCCCACTGTGGTAGGAGCATAGTTCACACTAACCCTTAGTGGAGCCAACCTGGCGCAATGTCTTTCCGCAATGGCCTGGAAAGGATGGCGCCGGATTGCGTTCTTCTGGCCTGGCAGCGGTGAGCTACCACCTCGTCAATTGTCAGGGCCTTTTTCGGAACTTGTACTAGGCTGGCCCTTAGTGACATTTCTGCACGTGATGATTTCAGGCTTCTGTCTCCAATCCATTACCCTGGGATGTATCCTATGGAGAGTTGGCTGCCTTCCTGCCCTCCTGCAACTGCCACGGACAGCCAGCTAGAGGCCTGATCCTTATTCTACCCATTAAGACCGGTTTCGGAAAGCCCACTGTGGTAGGAGCTTAGTTCACACAATGCCTTAGTGTAGCCAACCTGGCGCAATGTCTTTCCGCAATGGCCCTGAAAGGATGGCGCCGGATTGCGTTCTTCTGGCCTGGCAGCGGTGAGCTACCACGTTGTCAATTGTCAGGGCCTCTTTCGGAACTTGTACTAGGCTGGCCCTTAGTGACATTTCTGCACGTGATGATTTCAGGTTTCTCTCTCCAAACCATTACCCTGGGATGTATCCTATGGGCAGTTGGCTGCCTTCCTGCCCTCCTGCAACTGCCACGAACAGCCATCTAGAGGCCTGATGCTTATTCTACCCATTAAGACCGGTTTCGGAAAGCCCACTGTGGTAGGAGCATAGTTCACACTAAGCTTTAGTGGAGCCAACCTGGCGCAATGTCTTTCCGCAATGGCCTGGAAAGGATGGCGCCAGATTGCGTTCTTCTGGCCTGGCAGCGGTGAGCTACCACCTTGTCAATTGTCAGGGCATCTTTCGGAACTTGTACAAGGCTGGCCTTTAGTGACATTTCTGCACGTGATGATTTCAGGCTTCTGTCTCCAATCCATTACCCTGGGATGTATCCTATCGACAGTTGGCTGCCTTCCTGCCCTCCTGCAACTGCCACGGATAGCCAGCTAGAACCCTGATGCTTATTCTACCCATTAAGACCGGTTTCGGAAAGCCCACTGTGGTAGGAGCATAGTTCACACTAAGCCTTAGTGGAGCCAACCTGGCGCAATGTCTTTCCGCAATGGCCTGGACAGGATGGCACCGGATTGCGCTCTTCTGGCCTAGCAGCGGTGAGCTACCACCTTGTCAATTGTCAGGGCCTCTTTCGGAACTTGTACTAGGCTGGCCCTTAGTGACATTTCTGCCCGTGATGATTTCAGGCTTCTGTCTCCAATCCATTCCCCTTGGATGTATCCTATGGAGAGTTGGCTGCCTTCTCCCTCTCCTGCATCTGCCACGGACAGCCAGCTAGAGGCCTGATGCTTCATCTACCCATTAAGACCGGTTTCGGAAAGCCCACTGTGGTAGGAGCATAGTTCACACTAAGCCTTAGTGGTGCCAACCTGGCGCAATGTCTTTCCGCAATGGCCTGGAAAGGATGGCGCCGGATTGCGTTCTTCTGGCCTGGCAGCGGTGAGGTACCACCTTGTCAATTGTCAGGGCCTTTTCGGAACTTATACTAGGCTGGCCCTTAGTGAGATTTCTGCACGTGATGATTTCAGGCTTCTGTCTCCAATCCATTCCCCTGGGATGTATCCTATGGAGAGTTGGCTGCCTTCCTGCCCTCCTGCAACTGCCACGGACAGCCAGCTAGAGGCCTGATGCTTATTCTACCCATTAAGACCGGTTTCGGAAAGCCCACTTTGGTAGGAGCATAGTTCACACTATGCCTTAGTGTAGCCAACCTGGCGCAATGTCTTCCGCAATGGCCTGGACAGGATGGCGCCGGATTGCGCTCTTCTGGCCTAGCAGCGGTGAGCTACCACCTTGTCAATTGTCAGGGCCTCTTTCGGAACTTGTACTAGGCTGGCCCTTAGTGACATTTCTGCCCGTGATGATTTCAGGCTTCTGTCTCCAATCCATTCCCCTTGGATCTATCCTATGGAGAATTGGCTGCCTTCTCCCTCTCCTGCATCTGCCACGGACAGCCAGCTAGAGGCCTGATGCTTCATCTACCCATTAAGACCGGTTTCGGAAAGCCCACTGTGGTAGGAGCATAGTTCACACTAAGCCTTAGTGGTGCCAACCTGGCGCAATGTCTTTCCGCAATGGCCTGGAAAGGATGGCGCCGGATTGCGTTCTTCTGGCCTGGCAGCGGTGAGGTACCACCTTGTCAATTGTCAGGTCCTTTTCGGAACTTGTACTAGGCTGGCCCTTAGTGACATTTCTGCACGTGATGATTTCAGGCTTCTGTCTCCAATCCATTACCATGGGATGTATCCTATGGAGAGTTGGCTGCCTTCTCACTCTCCTGCATCTGCCACGGACAGCCAGCTAGAGGCCTGATGCTTCATCAACCCATTAAGACCGGTTTCGGAAAGCCCACTGTGGTAGGAGCATAGTACACCCTAAGCCTTAGTGGAGCCAACCTGGCACAATGTCTTTCCGCAATGGCCTGGAAAGGATGGCGCCAGATTGCGTTCTTCTGGCCTGGCAGCGGTGAGCTACCACCTTGTCAATTGTCAGGGCCTCTTTCGGAACTTCTACTAGGCTGGACCTTAGTGACATTTCTGCACGAGATTTTTTCAGGCTTCTGTCTCCAATCCATTACCCTGGGATGTATCCTATGGACATTTGGCTGCCTTCCTGCCCTCCTGCAACTGCCACTGACAGCCACCTAGAGGCCTGATGCTTATTCTACCCATTAAGACCGGTTTCGGAAAGCCCACTGTGGTAGGAGCATAGTTCACACTAAGCCTTAGTGGAGCCAACCTGGCGCAATGTCTTTCCGCAATGGCCTAGAAAGGATGGCGACGGATTGCGTTCTTCTGGCCTGGCAGCGGTGAGCTACCACCTTGTCAATTGTCAGGGTCTCTTTCGGAACTTTTACTAGGCTGGCCCTTAGTGACATTTCTGCACGTGATGATTTCAAGCTTCTGTCTCCAATCCATTACCCTGGGATGTATCCTATCGACAGTTGGCTGCCTTCCTGCCCTCCTGCAACTGCCACGGATAGCCAGCTAGAACCCTGATGCTTATTCTACCCATTAAGACCGGTTTCGGAAAGCCCACTGTGGTAGGAGCATAGTTCACACTAAGCCTTAGTGGAGCCAACCTGGCGCAATGTCTTTCCGCAATGGCCTGGACAGGATGGCGCCGGATTGCGCTCTTCTGGCCTAGCAGCGGTGAGCTACCACCTTGTCAATTGTCAGGGCCTCTTTCGGAACTTGTACTAGGCTGGCCCTTAGTGACATTTCTGCACGTGATGATTTCAGGCTTCTGTCTCCAATCCATTCCCCTTGGATCTATCCTATGGAGAATTGGCTGCCTTCTCCCTCTCCTGCATCTGCCACGGACAGCCAGCTAGAGGCCTGATGCTTCATCTACCCATTAAGACCGGTTTCGGAAAGCCCACTGTGGTAGGAGCATAGTTCACACTAAGCCTTAGTGGTGCCAACCTGGCGCAATGTCTTTCCGCAATGGCCTGGAAAGGATGGCGCCGGATTGCGTTCTTCTGGCCTGGCAGCGGTGAGGTACCACCTTGTCAATTGTCAGGTCCTTTTCGGAACTTGTACTAGGCTGGCCCTTAGTGACATTTCTGCACGTGATGATTTCAGGCTTCTGTCTCCAATCCATTACCATGGGATGTATCCTATGGAGAGTTGGCTGCCTTCTCACTCTCCTGCATCTGCCACGGACAGCCAGCTAGAGGCCTGATGCTTCATCAACCCATTAAGACCGGTTTCGGAAAGCCCACTGTGGTAGGAGCATAGTACACCCTAAGCCTTAGTGGAGCCAACCTGGCACAATGTCTTTCCGCAATGGCCTGGAAAGGATGGCGCCAGATTGCGTTCTTCTGGCCTGGCAGCGGTGAGCTACCACCTTGTCAATTGTCAGGGCCTCTTTCGGAACTTCTACTAGGCTGGCCCTTAGTGACATTTCTGCACGAGATTTTTTCAGGCTTCTGTCTCCAATCCATTACCCTGGGATGTATCCTATGGACATTTGGCTGCCTTCCTGCCCTCCTGCAACTGCCACTGACAGCCACCTAGAGGCCTGATGCTTATTCTACCCATTAAGACCGGTTTCGGAAAGCCCACTGTGGTAGGAGCATAGTTCACACTAAGCCTTAGTGGAGCCAACCTGGCGCAATGTCTTTCCGCAATGGCCTAGAAAGGATGGCGACGGATTGCGTTCTTCTGGCCTGGCAGCGGTGAGCTACCACCTTGTCAATTGTCAGGGTCTCTTTCGGAACTTTTACTAGGCTGGCCCTTAGTGACATTTCTGCACGTGATGATTTCAAGCTTCTGTCTCCAATCCATTACCCTGGGATGTATCCTATGGAGAGTTGGCTGCCTTCTCACTCTCCTGCATCTGCCACGGACAGCCAGCTAGAGGCCTGATGCTTCATCTACCCATTAAGACCGGTTTCGGAAAGCCCACTGTGGTAGGAGCATAGTTCACACTAAGCCTTAGTGGAGCCAACCTGGCACAATGTCTTTCCACAATGGCCTGGCAAGGATGGCGCCGGATTGCGTTCTTCTGGCCTGGCAGCGGTGAGCTACCACCTTGTCAATTGTCAGGGCATCTTTCGGAACTTGTACTAGGCTGGCCTTTAGTGACATTTCTGCACGTGATGATTTCAGGCTTCTGTCTCCAATCCATTACCCTGGGATGTATCCTATCGACAGTTGGCTGCCTTCCTGCCCTCCTGCAACTGCCACGGATAGCCAGCTAGAACCCTGATGCTTATTCTACCCATTAAGACCGGTTTCGGAAAGCCCACTGTGGTAGGAGCATAGTTCACACTAAGCCTTAGTGGAGCCAACCTGGCGCAATGTCTTTCCGCAATGGCCTGGACAGGATGGCGCCGGATTGCGCTCTTCTGGCCTAGCAGCGGTGAGCTACCACCTTGTCAATTGTCAGGGCCTCTTTCGGAACTTGTACTAGGCTGGCCCTTAGTGACATTTCTGCACGTGATGATTTCAGGCTTCTGTCTCCAATCCATTCCCCTTGGATCTATCCTATGGAGAATTGGCTGCCTTCTCCCTCTCCTGCATCTGCCACGGACAGCCAGCTAGAGGCCTGATGCTTCATCTACCCATTAAGACCGGTTTCGGAAAGCCCACTGTGGTAGGAGCATAGTTCACACTAAGCCTTAGTGGTGCCAACCTGGCGCAATGTCTTTCCGCAATGGCCTGGAAAGGATGGCGCCGGATTGCGTTCTTCTGGCCTGGCAGCGGTGAGGTACCACCTTGTCAATTGTCAGGTCCTTTTCGGAACTTGTACTAGGCTGGCCCTTAGTGACATTTCTGCACGTGATGATTTCAGGCTTCTCTCTCCAATCCCTTACCCTGGGATCTATCCTATGGACAGTTGGCTGCCTTCCTGCCCTCCTGCAACTGCCACTGACAGCCAGCTAGAGGCCTGATGCTTATTCTACCCATTAAGACCGGTTTCGGAAAGCCCACTGTGGTAGGAGCATAGTTCACACTAAGCTTTAGTGGAGCCATCCTGGCGCAATGTCTTTCCGCAATGGCCTGGAAAGGATGGCACCGGATTGCGTTCTTCTGGCCTGGCAGCGGTGAGCTACCACCTTGTCAATTGTCAGGGCCTCTTTCGGAACTTGTACTAGGCTGGCCCTTAGTGACATTTCTGCACGTGATGATTTCAGGCTTCTCTCTCCAATCCCTTACCCTGGGATCTATCCTATGGAGAGTTGGCTGCCTTCCTGCCCTCCTGCAACTGCCACGGATAGCCAGCTAGAGCCCTGATGCTTATTCTACCCATTAAGACCGGTTTCGGAAAGCCCACTGTGTTAGGAGCATAGTTCACACTAAGCCTTAGTGGAGTCAACCTGGCGCAATGTCTTTTCGCAATGGCCTGGGAAGGATGGTGCCGGATTGCGTTCTTCTGTCCTGGCAGCGGTGAGCTACCACCTTGTCAATTGTCAGGGCCTCTTCGGAACTTGTACTAGGCTGGCCCTTAGTGACATTTCTCTACGTGATGATTTCAGGCTTCTGTCTCCAATCCATTACCCTGGGATGAATCCTATGGAGAGTTGGCTGCCTTCTCACTCTCCTGCATCTGCCACGGACAGCCAGCTAGAGGCCTGATGCTTCATCTACCCATTAAGACCAGTTTCGGAAAGCCCACTGTGGTAGGAGCACAGTAAGCCTTAGTGGAGACAACCTGGCACAATGTCTTTCCGCAATGGCCTGGAAAGGATGGCGCCGGATTGCGTTCTTCTGGCCTGGCAGTGGTGAGCTACCACCTTGTCAATTGTCAGGGCCTCTTTCGGAACTTGTACTAGGCTGGCCCTTAGTGACATTTCTGCACGTGATGATTTCAGGCTTCTGTCTCCAATCCATTACCCTGGGATGTATCCTATGGAGAGTTGGCTGCCTTCTCACTCTCCTGCATCTGCCACGGACAGCCAGCTAGAGGCCTGATGCTTCATCTACCCATTAAGACCGGTTTCGGAAAGCCCACTGTGGTAGGAGCATAGTTCACACTAAGCCTTAGTGGAGCCAACCTGGCACAAAGTCTTTCCACAATGGCCTGGAAAGGATGGCGCCGGATTGCGTTCTTCTGGCCTGGTAGCGGTGAGCTACCACCTTGTCCATTGTCAGGGCCACTTTCGGAACTTGTACTAGGCTGGCCCTTAGTGACATTTCTGCACGTGATGATTTCAGGTTTCTCCAATCCATTACCCTGGGATGTACCCTATGGAGAGTTGGCTGCCTTCCTGCCCTTCTGCAACTGCCACGGATAGCCAGCTAGAGCCCTGATGCTTATTCTACCCATTAAGACCGATTTCGAAAAGCCCACTGTGGTAGGAGCATAGTTCACACTAACCCTTAGTGGAGCCAACCTGGCGCAATGTCTTTCCGCAATGGCCTGGAAAGGATGGCGCCGGATTGCGTTCTTCTGGCCTGGCAGCGGTGAGCTACCACCTCGTCAATTGTCAGGGCCTTTTTCGGAACTTGTACTAGGCTGGCCCTTAGTGACATTTCTGCACGTGATGATTTCAGGCTTCTGTCTCCAATCCATTACCCTGGGATGTATCCTATGGAGAGTTGGCTGCCTTCCTGCCCTCCTGCAACTGCCACGGACAGCCAGCTAGAGGCCTGATCCTTATTCTACCCATTAAGACCGGTTTCGGAAAGCCCACTGTGGTAGGAGCTTAGTTCACACAATGCCTTAGTGTAGCCAACCTGGCGCAATGTCTTTCCGCAATGGCCCTGAAAGGATGGCGCCGGATTGCGTTCTTCTGGCCTGGCAGCGGTGAGCTACCACGTTGTCAATTGTCAGGGCCTCTTTCGGAACTTGTACTAGGCTGGCCCTTAGTGACATTTCTGCACGTGATGATTTCAGGTTTCTCTCTCCAAACCATTACCCTGGGATGTATCCTATGGGCAGTTGGCTGCCTTCCTGCCCTCCTGCAACTGCCACGAACAGCCATCTAGAGGCCTGATGCTTCATCTACCCATTAAGACCGGTTTCGGAAAGCCCACTGTGGTAGGAGCATAGTTCACACTAAGCCTTAGTGGTGCCAACCTGGCGCAATGTCTTTCCGCAATGGCCTGGAAAGGATGGCGCCGGATTGCGTTCTTCTGGCCTGGCAGCGGTGAGGTACCACCTTGTCAATTGTCAGGTCCTTTTTGGAACTTGTACTAGGCTGGCCCTTAGTGACATTTCTGCACGTGATGATTTCAGGCTTCTCTCTCCAATCCCTTACCCTGGGATCTATCCTATGGACAGTTGGCTGCCTTCCTGCCCTCCTGCAACTGCCACTGACAGCCAGCTAGAGGCCTGATGCTTATTCTACCCATTAAGACCGGTTTCGGAAAGCCCACTGTGGTAGGAGCATAGTTCACACTAAGCTTTAGTGGAGCCATCCTGGCGCAATGTCTTTCCGCAATGGCCTGGAAAGGATGGCACCGGATTGCGTTCTTCTGGCCTGGCAGCGGTGAGCTACCACCTTGTCAATTGTCAGGGCCTCTTTCGGAACTTGTACTAGGCTGGCCCTTAGTGACATTTCTGCACGTGATGATTTCAGGCTTCTCTCTCCAATCCCTTACCCTGGGATCTATCCTATGGAGAGTTGGCTGCCTTCCTGCCCTCCTGCAACTGCCACGGATAGCCAGCTAGAGCCCTGATGCTTATTCTACCCATTAAGACCGGTTTCGGAAAGCCCACTGTGTTAGGAGCATAGTTCACACTAAGCCTTAGTGGAGTCAACCTGGCGCAATGTCTTTTCGCAATGGCCTGGGAAGGATGGTGCCGGATTGCGTTCTTCTGTCCTGGCAGCGGTGAGCTACCACCTTGTCAATTGTCAGGGCCTCTTCGGAACTTGTACTAGGCTGGCCCTTAGTGACATTTCTCTACGTGATGATTTCAGGCTTCTGTCTCCAATCCCTTACCCTGGGATCTATCCTATGGACAGTTGGCTGCCTTCCTGCCCTCCTGCAACTGCCACTGACAGCCAGCTAGAGGCCTGATGCTTATTCTACCCATTAAGACCGGTTTCGGAAAGCCCACTGTGGTAGGAGCATAGTTCACACTAAGCTTTAGTGGAGCCATCCTGGCGCAATGTCTTTCCGCAATGGCCTGGAAAGGATGGCACCGGATTGCGTTCTTCTGGCCTGGCAGCGGTGAGCTACCACCTTGTCAATTGTCAGGGCCTCTTTCGGAACTTGTACTAGGCTGGCCCTTAGTGACATTTCTGCACGTGATGATTTCAGGCTTCTCTCTCCAATCCCTTACCCTGGGATCTATCCTATGGAGAGTTGGCTGCCTTCCTGCCCTCCTGCAACTGCCACGGATAGCCAGCTAGAGCCCTGATGCTTATTCTACCCATTAAGACCGGTTTCGGAAAGCCCACTGTGTTAGGAGCATAGTTCACACTAAGCCTTAGTGGAGTCAACCTGGCGCAATGTCTTTTCGCAATGGCCTGGGAAGGATGGTGCCGGATTGCGTTCTTCTGTCCTGGCAGCGGTGAGCTACCACCTTGTCAATTGTCAGGGCCTCTTCGGAACTTGTACTAGGCTGGCCCTTAGTGACATTTCTCTACGTGATGATTTCAGGCTTCTGTCTCCAATCCATTACCCTGGGATGAATCCTATGGAGAGTTGGCTGCCTTCTCACTCTCCTGCATCTGCCACGGACAGCCAGCTAGAGGCCTGATGCTTCATCTACCCATTAAGACCAGTTTCGGAAAGCCCACTGTGGTAGGAGCACAGTAAGCCTTAGTGGAGACAACCTGGCACAATGTCTTTCCGCAATGGCCTGGAAAGGATGGCGCCGGATTGCGTTCTTCTGGCCTGGCAGTGGTGAGCTACCACCTTGTCAATTGTCAGGGCCTCTTTCGGAACTTGTACTAGGCTGGCCCTTAGTGACATTTCTGCACGTGATGATTTCAGGCTTCTGTCTCCAATCCATTACCCTGGGATGTATCCTATGGAGAGTTGGCTGCCTTCTCACTCTCCTGCATCTGCCACGGACAGCCAGCTAGAGGCCTGATGCTTCATCTACCCATTAAGACCGGTTTCGGAAAGCCCACTGTGGTAGGAGCATAGTTCACACTAAGCCTTAGTGGAGCCAACCTGGCACAAAGTCTTTCCACAATGGCCTGGAAAGGATGGCGCCGGATTGCGTTCTTCTGGCCTGGTAGCGGTGAGCTACCACCTTGTCCATTGTCAGGGCCACTTTCGGAACTTGTACTAGGCTGGCCCTTAGTGACATTTCTGCACGTGATGATTTCAGGCTTCTCTCTCCAATCCATTACCCTGGGATCTATCCTATGTAGAGTTGGCTGCCTTCCTGCCCTCCTGCAACTGCCACGGATAGCCAGCTAGAGCCCTGACGCTTATTCTACCCATTAAGACCGGTTTCGGAAAGCCCACTGTGGTAGGAGCATAGTTGACACTAAGCCTTAGTGTAGCCAACCTGGCGCAATGTCTTTCCGCAATGGCCTGGAAAGGATGGCGCC
Organism: Aspidoscelis tigris stejnegeri; assembly: GCA_023333525.1. Classification (NCBI taxonomy): domain Eukaryota; kingdom Metazoa; phylum Chordata; class Lepidosauria; order Squamata; family Teiidae; genus Aspidoscelis; species Aspidoscelis tigris. The sequence continues at coordinate 5,047,683 of JALMGA010000017.1, forward strand.
GGATTGCGTTCTTCTGGCCTGGCAGCGGTGAGCTACCACCTTGTCAATTGTCAGGGCCTCTTTCGGAACTTGTACTAGGCTGGCCCTTAGTGACATTTCTGCACGTGATGATTTCAGGTTTCTCCAATCCATTACCCTGGGATGTACCCTATGGAGAGTTGGCTGCCTTCCTGCCCTTCTGCAACTGCCACGGATAGCCAGCTAGAGCCCTGATGCTTATTCTACCCATTAAGACCGATTTCGAAAAGCCCACTGTGGTAGGAGCATAGTTCACACTAACCCTTAGTGGAGCCAACCTGGCGCAATGTCTTTCCGCAATGGCCTGGAAAGGATGGCGCCGGATTGCGTTCTTCTGGCCTGGCAGCGGTGAGCTACCACCTCGTCAATTGTCAGGGCCTTTTTCGGAACTTGTACTAGGCTGGCCCTTAGTGACATTTCTGCACGTGATGATTTCAGGCTTCTGTCTCCAATCCATTACCCTGGGATGTATCCTATGGAGAGTTGGCTGCCTTCCTGCCCTCCTGCAACTGCCACGGACAGCCAGCTAGAGGCCTGATCCTTATTCTACCCATTAAGACCGGTTTCGGAAAGCCCACTGTGGTAGGAGCTTAGTTCACACAATGCCTTAGTGTAGCCAACCTGGCGCAATGTCTTTCCGCAATGGCCCTGAAAGGATGGCGCCGGATTGCGTTCTTCTGGCCTGGCAGCGGTGAGCTACCACGTTGTCAATTGTCAGGGCCTCTTTCGGAACTTGTACTAGGCTGGCCCTTAGTGACATTTCTGCACGTGATGATTTCAGGTTTCTCTCTCCAAACCATTACCCTGGGATGTATCCTATGGGCAGTTGGCTGCCTTCCTGCCCTCCTGCAACTGCCACGAACAGCCATCTAGAGGCCTGATGCTTATTCTACCCATTAAGACCGGTTTCGGAAAGCCCACTGTGGTAGGAGCATAGTTCACACTAAGCTTTAGTGGAGCCAACCTGGCGCAATGTCTTTCCGCAATGGCCTGGAAAGGATGGCGCCAGATTGCGTTCTTCTGGCCTGGCAGCGGTGAGCTACCACCTTGTCAATTGTCAGGGCATCTTTCGGAACTTGTACAAGGCTGGCCTTTAGTGACATTTCTGCACGTGATGATTTCAGGCTTCTGTCTCCAATCCATTACCCTGGGATGTATCCTATCGACAGTTGGCTGCCTTCCTGCCCTCCTGCAACTGCCACGGATAGCCAGCTAGAACCCTGATGCTTATTCTACCCATTAAGACCGGTTTCGGAAAGCCCACTGTGGTAGGAGCATAGTTCACACTAAGCCTTAGTGGAGCCAACCTGGCGCAATGTCTTTCCGCAATGGCCTGGACAGGATGGCACCGGATTGCGCTCTTCTGGCCTAGCAGCGGTGAGCTACCACCTTGTCAATTGTCAGGGCCTCTTTCGGAACTTGTACTAGGCTGGCCCTTAGTGACATTTCTGCCCGTGATGATTTCAGGCTTCTGTCTCCAATCCATTCCCCTTGGATGTATCCTATGGAGAGTTGGCTGCCTTCTCCCTCTCCTGCATCTGCCACGGACAGCCAGCTAGAGGCCTGATGCTTCATCTACCCATTAAGACCGGTTTCGGAAAGCCCACTGTGGTAGGAGCATAGTTCACACTAAGCCTTAGTGGTGCCAACCTGGCGCAATGTCTTTCCGCAATGGCCTGGAAAGGATGGCGCCGGATTGCGTTCTTCTGGCCTGGCAGCGGTGAGGTACCACCTTGTCAATTGTCAGGGCCTTTTCGGAACTTATACTAGGCTGGCCCTTAGTGAGATTTCTGCACGTGATGATTTCAGGCTTCTGTCTCCAATCCATTCCCCTGGGATGTATCCTATGGAGAGTTGGCTGCCTTCCTGCCCTCCTGCAACTGCCACGGACAGCCAGCTAGAGGCCTGATGCTTATTCTACCCATTAAGACCGGTTTCGGAAAGCCCACTTTGGTAGGAGCATAGTTCACACTATGCCTTAGTGTAGCCAACCTGGCGCAATGTCTTCCGCAATGGCCTGGAAAGGATGGCGCAGGATTGTGTTCTTCTGGCCTGGCAGCGGTGAGCTATCACCTTGTCAATTGTCAGGGCCTCTTTCAGAACTTGTACTAGGCTGGCCCTTAGTGACATTTCTGCACGTGATGATTTCAGGCTTCTGTCTCCAATCCATTACCCTGGGATGTATCCTATGGAGAGTTGGCTGCCTTCTCACTCTCCTGCATCTGCCACGGACAGCCAGCTAGAGGCCTGATGCTTCATCAACCCATTAAGACCGGTTTCGGAAAGCCCACTGTGGTAGGAGCATAGTACACCCTAAGCCTTAGTGGAGCCAACCTGGCAAAATGTCTTTCCACAATGGCCTGGAAAGGATGGCGCCGGATTGCGTTCTTCTGGCCTGGCAGCGGTGAGCTACCACCTTGTCCATTGTCAGGGCCACTTTCGGAACTTGTACTAGGCTGGCCCTTAGTGACATTTCTGCACGTGATGATTTCAGGCTTCTCTCTCCAATCCATTACCCTGGGATCTATCCTATGTAGAGTTGGCTGCCTTCCTGCCCTCCTGCAACTGCCACGGATAGCCAGCTAGAGCCCTGACGCTTATTCTACCCATTAAGACCGGTTTCGGAAAGCCCACTGTGGTAGGAGCATAGTTGACACTAAGCCTTAGTGTAGCCAACCTGGCGCAATGTCTTTCCGCAATGGCCTGGAAAGGATGGCGCCGGATTGCGTTCTTCTGGCCTGGCAGCGGTGAGCTACCACCTTGTCAATTGTCAGGGCCTCTTTCGGAACTTGTACTAGGCTGGCCCTTAGTGACATTTCTGCACGTGATGATTTCAGGTTTCTCCAATCCATTACCCTGGGATGTATCCTATGGAGAGTTGGCTGCCTTCCTGCCCTTCTGCAACTGCCACGGATAGCCAGCTAGAGCCCTGATGCTTATTCTACCCATTAAGACCGATTTCGAAAAGCCCACTGTGGTAGGAGCATAGTTCACACTAACCCTTAGTGGAGCCAACCTGGCGCAATGTCTTTCCGCAATGGCCTGGAAAGGATGGCGCCGGATTGCGTTCTTCTGGCCTGGCAGCGGTGAGCTACCACCTTGTCAATTGTCAGGGCCTCTTCGGAACTTGTACTATGCTGGCCCTTAGTGACATTTCTGCACGTGATGATATCAGAGGCATTTCCGCACTGCAACGCGTTCCAAACGGAACGCGTTCAGGCGGAAAGCTTAAGACAGCTCCGGGCGCTTTCCCCGTTCACACACAGACGCGCCAGAACGCATGTAAACGCGTTCCGGAGCGTCTGTGTGCGAATGCTCAAAGCGCCGGGAGCTGTCTTAGCCGGCAAATGCCGGCCAGGGGCGCGGAGACAGCCGCGGAGGCAGATCGACAATCAGCTGATTGTCAAACAGCTGATTGTCGAAGCCTTGCCGGCGTCGGAGGCGGCCGCAGCTGTTCGGGAGACAGAAGCAGGCGCGAACGCTTCTCCTCCCGAACGCCTGCGGGCGGCTCGTCCGCGTTGGAACGCATGTAGAGCACTTTAAAGTGCTCTACATTTCGAACGCGGAAAAGACAGCTGCGGACACGTCGGAGCGCAAGCCGCCCTCGGGCAATGCGGATGACGTGTCCGCAGCTGTCTTTTTCGCGTTCCGTTCAGCCCCGTGCGAAAACGTCTCAGGTTTCTCTCTCCAATCCATTACCCTGGGATGTATCCTATCGACAGTTGGCTGCCTTCCTGCTCTCCTGCAACTGCCACGGATAGCCAGCTAGAGCCCTGATGCTTATTCTACCCATTAAGACCGGTTTCGGAAAGCCCACTGTGGTAGGAGCATAGTTCACACTAAGCCTTAGTGGAGCCAACCAGGGGCAATGTCTTTCCGCAATGGCCTGGAAAGGATGGCGCCGGATTGCGCTCTTCTGGCCTAGCAGCGGTGAGCTACCACCTTGTCAATTGTCAGGGCCTCTTTCGGAACTTGTACTAGGCTGGCCCTTAGTGACATTTCTGCACGTGATGATTTCAGGCTTCTGTCTCCAATCCATTACCCTGGGATGTATCCTATGGAGAGTTGGCTGCCTTCTACCTCTCCTGCATCTGCCACGGACAGCCAGCTAGAGGCCTGGTGCTTCATCTACCCATTCAGACCGGTTTCGGAAAGCCCACTGTGGTAGGAGCATAGTTCACACTAAGCCTTAGTGGTGCCAACCTGGCGCAATGTCTTTCCGCAATGGCCTGGAAAGGATGGCGCCGGATTGCGTTCTTCTGGCCTGGCAGCGGTGAGGTACCACCTTGTCAATTGTCAGGGCCTTTTCGGAACTTGTACTAGGATGGCCCTTAGTGAGATTTCTGCACGTGATGATTTCAGGCTTCTGTCTCCAATCCATTCCCCTGGGATGTATCCTATGGAGAGTTGGCTGCCTTCCTGCCCTCCTGCAACTGCCACGGACAGCCAGCTAGAGGCCTGATGCTTATTCTACCCATTAAGACCGAATTCGGAAAGCCCACTGTGGTAGGAGCATAGTTCACACTAAGCTTTAGTGGAGCCAACCTGGCGCAATGTCTTTCCGCAATGGCCTGGTAAGGATGACGCCGGATTGCGTTCTTCTGGCCTGGCAGTGGTGTACTACCACCTTGTCAATTGTCAGGGCCTCTTTCGGAACTTGTACTAGGCTGGCCCTTAGTGACATTTCTGCACGTGATGATTTCAGGCTTCTGTCTCCAATCCATTACCCTGGGATGTATCCTATGGAGAGTTGGCTGCCTTCTCCCTCTCCTGCATCTGCCACGGATAGCCAGCTAGAGGCCTGATGCTTCATCTACCCATTAAGACCGGTTTCGGAAAGCCCACTGTGGTAGGTGCATAGTTCACACTAAGCCTTAGTGGTGCCAACCTGGCGCAATGTCTTTCCGCAATGGCATGGAAAGGATGGCGCCGGATTGCGTTCTTCTGGCCTGGCAGCGGTGAGCTACCACCTTGTCAATTGTCAGAGCCTCTTCAGAACTTGTACTAGGCTGGCCCTTAGTGACATTTCTGCACGTGATGATTTCAGGCTTCTGTCTCCAATCCATTACACTGGGATGTATCCTATGGACAGTTGGCTGCCTTCCTGCCCTCCTGCAACTGCCACTGACAGCCAGCTAGAGGCCTGATGCTTATTCTACCCATTAAGACCGGTTTCGGAAAGCCCACTGTGGTAGGAGCATAGTTCACACTAAGCTTTAGTGGAGCCAACCTGGCGCAATGTCTTTCCGCAATGGCCTGGAAAGGATGGCGCCAGATTGCGTTCTTCTGGCCTGGCAGCGGTGAGCTACCACCTTGTCAATTGTCAGGGCCTCTTTCGGAACTTGTACTAGGCTGGCCCTTAGTGACATTTCTGCACGTGATGATTTCAGGCTTCTGTCTCCAATCCATTACCCTGGGATGTATCCTATGTAGAGTTGGCTGCCTTCTCACTCTCCTGCATCTGCCACGGACAGCCAGCTAGAGGCCTGATGCTTCATCTACCCATTAAGACCGGTTTCGGAAAGCCCACTGTGGTAGGAGCATAGTTCACACTAAGCCTTAGTGGAGCCAACCTGGCACAATGGCTTTCCGCAATGGCCTGGAAAGGATGGCGCCGGATGGCGTTCTTCTGGCCTGGCAGCGGTGAGCTACCACCTTGTCAATTGTCAGGGCCTCTTTCGGAACTTGTACTAGGCTGGCCCTTAGTGACATTTCTGCCCGTGATGATTTCAGGCTTCTGTCTCGAATCCATTACCCTGGGATGTATCCTATGGAGAGTTGGCTGCCTTCTCCCTCTCCTGCATCTGCCACGGATAGCCAGCTAGAGGCCTGATGCTTCATCTACCCATTAAGACCGGTTTCGGAAAGCCCACTGTGGTAGGTGCATAGTTCACACTAAGCCTTAGTGGTGCCAACCTGGCGCAATGTCTTTCCGCAATGGCCTGGAAAGGATGGCGCCGGATTGCGTTCTTCTGGCCTGGCAGCGGTGAGCTACCACCTTGTCAATTGTCAGGGCCTCTACAGACCTTGTACTAGGCTGGCCCTTAGTGACATTTCTGCACGTGATGATTTCAGGCTTCTGTCTCCAATCCATTACCCTGGGATGTATCCTATGGACAGTTGGCTGCCTTCCTGCCCTCCTGCAACTGCCACTGACAGCCAGCTAGAGGCCTGATGCTTCATCAACCCATTAAGACAGGTTTCGGAAAGCCCACTGTGGTAGGAGCATAGTTCACACTAAGCTTTAGTGGAGCCAACCTGACGCAATGTCTTTCCGCAATGGCCTGGAAAGGATCGCGCCGGATTGCGTTCTTCTGGCCTGGCAGCGGTGAGCTACCACCTTGTCAATTGTCAGGGCCTCTTTCGGAACTTGTACTAGGCTGGGCCTTAGTGACATTTCTGCACGTGATGATTTCAGGCTTCTGTCTCCAATCCATTCCCCTGGGATGTATCCTATGGAGAGTTGGCTGCCTTCTCCCTCTCCTGCATCTGCCACGGACAGCCAGCTAGAGGCCTGATGCTTATTCTACCCATTAAGACCGGTTTCGGAAAGCCCACTGTGGTAGGAGCATAGTTCACACTAAGCCTTAGTGGTGCCAACCTGGCGCAATGTCTTTCCACAATGGCCTGGAAAGGATGGCGCCGGATTGCGCTCTTCTGGCCTAGCAGCGGTGAGCTACCACCTTGTCAATTGTCAGGGCCTCTTTCGGAACTTGTACTAGGCTGGCCCTTAGTGACATTTCTGCACGTGATGATTTCAGGCTTCTGTCTCCAATCCATTACCCTGGGATGTATCCTATGGAGAGTTGGCTGCCTTCTCCCTCTCCTGCATCTGCCACGGACAGCCAGCTAGAGGCCTGATGCTTCATCTACCCATTACGACCGGTTTCGGAAAGCCCACTGTGGTAGGAGCATAGTTCACACTAAGCCTTAGTGGTGCCAACCTGGCGCAATGTCTTTCCGCAATGGCCTGGAAAGGATGGCGCCGGATTGCGTTCTTCTGGCCTGGCAGCGGTGAGGTACCACCTTGTCAATTGTCAGGGCCTTTTCGGAACTTGTACTAGGATGGCCCTTAGTGAGATTTCTGCACGTGATGATTTCAGGCTTCTGTCTCCAATCCATTCCCCTGGGATGTATCCTATGGAGAGTTGGCTGCCTTCCTGCCCTCCTGCAACTGCCACGGACAGCCAGCTAGAGGCCTGATGCTTATTCTACCCATTAAGACCGGTTTCGGAAAGCCCACTGTGGTAGGAGCATAGTTCACACTATGCCTTAGTGTAGCCAACCTGGCGCAATGTGTTTCCGCAATGGCCTGGAAAGGATGGCGCCGGATTGCGTTCTTCTGGCCTGGCAGCGGTGAGCTACCACCTTGTCAATTGTCAGGGCCTCTTTCGGAACTTGTACTAGGCTGGCCCTTAGTGACATTTGTCATGCGCCTCTAGCGGTCCATAACCAGAGAGAAGTGTATGCTCGGAACCCAACCCAAACAAGCCCATAAAAAGAGACAGAACCAGATCTGGATTTTCAACACAATTCATATAACATTTATTCTAACAAGTACATAATACAATCAGAGGGATCCCATTCACTCACTACACTCATTCCATACTCACACGCAGCCTACTCCCGATTTGGTTGATCAGTCCAATCGTAGAGGCGATGGACACATCTTGCAGCTGATCAATGATGTGTAAATATCAGTCCCAAAGTTCTGCTTTTTATCCTCTTTACAGGAGTCTCCGACGCATGCGTAGTTATATTTTGCCACGTCTGTCCTCTTTCCTGTTATCAGTCACTGTTTTTCTGTTCTCCATTCACTAGATCATGTTGACCTAGTCATGTTGACCTTATCATGTTTGCTGGTAACTTTGACCTTGCTGCGTTGCAGTTTCTGAAATCCTCGCTTCGTGTGCCAGATCGCCATTTTATCATGCATTGCAAATCTTTGGTTTCGGCTCTCATTCATACACACTCATCACACATTCCCCCTCTATGATACTTAAATTTTACAGAATTTAAGAATCATTTCTTTGGGTTACCTACATAATTTCATTTAAAATTCAATTGCATTCTATATTTATTAACTTCAGGTCTTGTTAATACTAATAATTTTCCATTTACAATTTTCAATAATAAAATGAATATTAGATACCAGCTCATTATCAAAATCAATAACTTTGAGTTTTGGTTATCACTTTAGAGTATTATATAAGTCTTCTAATTCCATCGAATTCCCTTTTTATTAATTGGAATTCCTGCCAGAATCTGTATAATTTTCGCAACATAACAATAATTCATATTATTATAACAAAATTAATATACTCTTAAGAATGCAGATGCTTTTGGTGAATACCCCTTAAAGATATCATACCAATGATGTTCTTTGCTTTCTTCATCAACAATTCATTGGAATTCACCATTTTGTATCTGTATCCTCACAAACTGTTTTTATTCTCAAATATATGTTCCTCTAGATGATCCCCTATTTGTTTATTTTCTTTTATTAATCCTTCTAATCTACTGAGATCTATTCCAATACTTTCATTTATTCTCCCATATTCAAGTGTTAGATCAACAATAGTGTTCATTTGGTGAATGGGAAAATATATGCTCTGTTTCATTTAAGTGTATATACGTTATATTACACCCCTTTCCTGTATTTGTCCGTCAGACCAAATTAATGTCTCATTAGCTATGGCTGTTATACAACCTATCCCATTATCAATTAAAAGTGTTTTCAATGGCATTTTCTGTAATCTACAAATTGCATCAGTGACATTATTTCCACATGGTTCAATATGTCTAACATCCTTTGGACATATATACCCAAATTCCCATCTTTCACATTTCTTCAAATTTACTGTACCTTTTATGTTTTCTAATTCTTTTCCCTCATGTTTACATAACAATTCATCAGACAATAATGTTGGCTGCCATAAAACGTCTCCCAAACAAAATGGAATAGCTACTGCTTCACATATCCAATTTTTCTCCGTAATCCTTGTTATTACCAGCGTTTCTGCTTTTATATCCCATATTTCCAGATTCAATTGTATTTCCCTTATTCCCAAATATTTTCTTAATTTTCCTGTATGGACAAACATCTCGCCATGTTTTCCAAGCAATGCTATTTCCATTTCGTTTCTCTATTGTAACTCTCCCCATCAACGTTGACAATCTGGTTGCTTGTATTTCAATACCCCAAGAATTCTTTAATCCAACTCTAGTTCCAAATTTCACTTTTTTTTTTTCATAAAAATTTAAAATTATAACAGGCTTCATCCCTGTGATATTGAAATCTGTCATATTCAATTCCATATCCAAATATGTGTTCACAAGTTTGGGAGTGTGTGTCACATTATAGTGTCATTTGTACAATTTATCTTATAATACTTATTTGCAGTATTCATACCACTAACAACAAGAAACAAGGAAATTATGATATCCCCATTCTTTCTTTGGTACCCTGACCCAAATTCGTTCTTGAGTAATTGATACTGTATAAACTCCCCCTATACGTTGCTCGTCTCAATGCTTTCTTCTTTTATTCCAAAGAGAAGTTCTTTTACCTAGTTAAAACTCAAAGTATCAAGAGGAGCAAAAATAGTCTCACAAAGTCTACTGTAGTGCTTGAATTTATCCTGGAAAAATGAAACATCCAATAAATTAATCAATATTCTTATACAATCTATTTTTCCCCATGTTCAATAAAATAACTTGTATAGGATTTTGTCTACAATATAACATATAGTTCTTTTCATTTGGATCTCAAAGCATGTTTCTTTTCTGGATCTAGATATAAATTTCTACCTATATATGTCCCAAGTTCATTTGCTATCTCATTCATTTTAAAACCAGCTTCTATTTTCAATGCTTCTTCTTTGGCTTTCATGTTGTTCAGTATTCAAGGCCCAAACTGTTACTCTTACTCTTTTATTCCACCAAGAAAACCCCATTTGTAAAATAAATATTATCTTCTTTCTTGAGTTCATTCAGCGAAACCGAAAATTTATTTTGCTAAATCAGTACCTCATCACCCATAATTCTCCACTGGGTTAAGAATTTATACCAGTGATTCAGGATTCTGTAATATCTGGAACCCTATCCCTTTTTGATGCAATTTCACTGTTCACTGGGTTAATTTAGTAGAACTCAAGGAAGGAGCTTTTCCTTGTAATATATATATATATTTTAAAACTCCATGTACAATTTGAACCCTGTCAGATATTCCCATAATTGTAATGTCCACATAGTGGCATCAGCTTCCCTCCATTCCAAAACTTCCACGTAAGTGTAAGGTGATTCCCATCTCACCAGACCACTGTTAACACAATTTATTCCACTATATATTCCACTTTCCCAATCAACTTGTGTATATCCCCAAATATTGCATTAATTGTCATGTTTGCAGTGTCTGGGCAATTATTTATAACCTTTGGACAATTATGTTTCCAGTTACTAAACATCCCAACAGAATTTCCCCTCTGCCAATTCATCTGTGGCTTTCTTATATTCATACATACCCAGTATTAACTTCAAACCTGTTTTCATTTAACCTTCATACCAACAGAATGTTAGAAAGAGGATGAAAACCAAACATGCACAATGATCCTAACGTTATTCATTCTTCCATCCTGTTTCTTAAAATAAAACAAGAATTGTTAATTTTCCTTTACAGCTTTCCACAATTTAATTTGGTTTCAGTAAACCCACATTTTCTTTTCCCATATTGATCAATCAAGTAACATGTGGTTAAACAATTCATACAAAAATTTTGTATTCTTTATTCATATTCACCCCCTCTGGAACTGGAAACTCCCCCAGAGATTCTAGCACTTCCAATACAGCCACTTTAAACTGCTTGCCAAGTTCATTCTATTTGGATTAATATGCAACTTCATTGTTTGCTTTAACTTCCCATTTCAACAGCAGAGATATAAGCTCCCCCCCTTTCTTTCCCTATCACCTACATAAACATACCAGTCTCTTTTCTGCCTATTTTGCAAACTGCAAACTATACTAACTTTCCTTTTTTCTCCTACTAACAGACAATAAACACATATGGACAAAACTACAATGCCCAACAATTTACACACAGAGAGACAAAGAAACAGTTTACACATACACACACACAGGGGTCAAACAAATCAGACTTGTGAATACATAAAGCAAAGAGAATGAGAGAGAGAAAGTGACGATCGCCCCCACACACACACAGATTTCACTTCACGCCGGCTCCAAAAGTTTTCACTATAGTCTGCCCTATATCCACAGGCAAAATTCCTGCTCTACATCCACAAGCAGGGTTCCTAGACAAAAGGGATCCTTATCTTCCCTTCCCCTTTACTAGTTTTTCCAAAATTCTGCAACACTGCCCTACATCCACAGGCAAGTAAGTTCTCTGAATTCCTTTCCCAGTTCCCTGCCCTACATCCACAGGCAAAGGAATCACGAAGGGAGTATTATCTCCTTATCCTCCCTCCTCTTTCCACTGGAATTCTTCAGCACTCCAATCCTTTATTAATTTTTGTAACATCTTAACTTGTTCCCTCAGTATATTATTTTCTTCCATCACTGCTTCATTGCCCCATGTCTCTGCCTTCAAATTTTTTATTCTTTGGGCCATTTCTCCTTTCTCTTGTTCTCCTTTTACTGAGTCCTGTATACGATTCAAATTCTCAACTATTAAAGTTGAGATCCTTAAATTCTGATCCATAATCTGTCCCTGCATCTGTTTCATTTTCTCTTCCATTTGCATAATAGTTTCCAATGCCAGTGCCAGGCAAAAGATTGTCTGGTCTTCAGTTATATTTCCTTTAAATAGCATAGTTTGCATACATTTTCCTATTTGACTCTCATCTGGACTTTCCTTACAATCCAGAATTTGTGCTTTTCCTTTCTCAAAAGCTTTTGCTTTTTCCTCAGTGTCTAGAACCCTTCGCTTTAGGCCATATAGCCACTCCTTAGCTTTTTCTCCCCATTCCTTCTCATTATATGGATCCATTATTTCCCCTTTGTCATCCAAGAAGGGAGACACCAGTGTAAAGTTCTCATGCATTGTTTTCTTATTCCGTTTAAACATTTCTTTCTTTTCGTGCCTGGGCCCTCCTGACACCACACCCCTGTCTCTTTCCCTTGTTGAGCAGACTCCGAGCCACTCTCTTGGATCCTGCCGACTACGCCAAATATGTCATGCGCCTCTAGCGGTCCATAACCAGAGAGAAGTGTATGCTCGGAACCCAACCCAAACAAGCCCATAAAAAGAGACAGAACCAGATCTGGATTTTCAACACAATTCATATAACATTTATTCTAACAAGTACATAATACAATCAGAGGGATCCCATTCACTCACTACACTCATTCCATACTCACACGCAGCCTACTCCCGATTTGGTTGATCAGTCCAATCGTAGAGGCGATGGACACATCTTGCAGCTGATCAATGATGTGTAAATATCAGTCCCAAAGTTCTGCTTTTTATCCTCTTTACAGGAGTCTCCGACGCATGCGTAGTTATATTTTGCCACGTCTGTCCTCTTTCCTGTTATCAGTCACTGTTTTTCTGTTCTCCATTCACTAGATCATGTTGACCTAGTCATGTTGACCTTATCATGTTTGCTGGTAACTTTGACCTTGCTGCGTTGCAGTTTCTGAAATCCTCGCTTCGTGTGCCAGATCGCCATTTTATCATGCATTGCAAATCTTTGGTTTCGGCTCTCATTCATACACACTCATCACACATTTCTGCACGTGATGATTTCAGGCTTCTGTCTCCAATCCATTACCCTGGGATGTATCCTATGTAGAGTTGGCTGCCTTCTCACTCTCCTGCATCTGCCACGGACAACCAGCTAGAGGCCTGATGCTTCATCTACCCATTCAGACCGGTTTCGGAAAGCCCACTGTGGTAGGAGCATAGTTCACACTAAGCCTTAGTGGAGCCAACCAGGGGCAATGTCTTTCCGCAATGGCCTGGAAAGGATGGCGTCGGATTGTGTTCTTCTGGCCTGGCAGCGGTGAGCTATCACCTTGTCAATTGTCAGGGCCTCATTGGGAACTTGTACTATGCTGGCCCTTAGTGACATTTCTGCACGTGATGATATCAGAGGCATTTTCGCACTGCAACGCGTTCCAAACGGAACGCGTTCAGGCGGAAAGCTTAAGACAGCTCCGGGCGCTTTCCCCGTTCACACACAGACGCGCCAGAACGCGTGTAAACGCGTTCCGGAGCGTCTGTGTGCGAATGCTCAAAGCGCCGGGAGCTGTCTTAGCCGGCAAATGCCGGCCAGGGGCGCGGAGACAGCCGCGGAGGCAGATCGACAATCAGCTGATTGTCAAACAGCTGATTGTCGAAGCCTTGCCGGCGTCGGAGGCGGCCGCAGCTGTTCGGGAGACAGAAGCAGGCACGAACGCTTCTCCTCCCGAACGCCTGCGGGCGGCTCGTCCGCGTTGGAACGCATGTAGAGCACTTTAAAGTGCTCTACATTTCGAACGCGGAAAAGACAGCTGCGGACACGTCGGAGCGCAAGCCGCCCTCGGGCAATGCGGATGACGTGTCCGCAGCTGTCTTTTTCGCGTTCCGTTCAGCCCCGTGCGAAAACGTCTCAGGTTTCTCTCTCCAATCCATTACCCTGGGATGTATCCTATCGACAGTTGGCTGCCTTCCTGCCCTCCTGCAACTGCCACGGATAGCCAGCTAGAGCCCTGATGCTTATTCTACCCATTAAGACCGGTTTCGGAAAGCCCACTGTGGTAGGAGCATAGTTCACACTAAGCCTTAGTGGAGCCAACCTGGCGCAATGTCTTTTCGCAATGGCCTGGAAAGGATGGCGCCGGATTGCGCTCTTCTGGCCTAGCAGCGGTGAGCTACCACCTTGTCAATTGTCAGGGCCTCTTTCGGAACTTGTACTAGGCTGGCCCTTAGTGACATTTCTGCACGTGATGATTTCAGGCTTCTGTCTCCAATCCATTCCCCTGGGATGTATCCTATGGAGAGTTGGCTGCCTTCCTGCCCTCCTGCAACTGCCACGGACAGCCAGCTAGAGGCCTGATGCTTATTCTACCCATTAAGACAGGTTTCGGAAAGCCCACTGTGGTAGGAGCATAGTTCACACTATGCCTTAGTGTAGCCAACCTGGCGCAATGTCTTTCCGCAATGGCCTGGAAAGGATGGCGCCGGATTGCGTTCTTCTGGCCTGGCAGCGGTGAGCTACCACCTTGTCAATTGTCAGGGCCTCTTTCGGAACTTGTACTAGGCTGGCCCTTAGTGACATTTCTGCACGTGATGATTTCAGGCTTCTGTCTCCAATCCATTACCCTGGGATGTATCCTATGGAGAGTTGGCTGCCTTCTCCCTCTCCTGCATCTGCCACGGATAGCCAGCTAGAGGCCTGATGCTTCATCTACCCATTAAGACCGGTTTCGGAAAGCCCACTGTGGTAGGTGCATAGTTCACACTAAGCCTTAGTGGTGCCAACCTGGCGCAATGTCTTTCCGCAATGGCCTGGAAAGGATGGTGCCGGATTGCGTTCTTCTGGCCTGGCAGCGGTGAGCTACCACCTTGTCAATTGTCAGGGCCTCTACAGACCTTGTACTAGGCTGGCCCTTAGTGACATTTCTGCACGTGATGATTTCAGGCTTCTGTCTCCAATCCATTACCCTGCGATGTATCCTATGGACAGTTGGCTGCCTTCCTGACCTCCTGCAACTGCCACTGACAGCCAGCTAGAGGCCTGATGCTTATTCTACCCATTAAGACCGGTTTCGGAAAGCCCACTGTGGTAGGAGCATAGTTCACACTAAGCCTTAGTGGTGCCAACCTGGCGCAATGTCTTTCCGCAATGGCCTGGAAAGGATGGCGCCGGATTGCGCTCTTCTGGCCTAGCAGCGGTGAGCTACCACCTTGTCAATTGTCAGGGCCTCTTTCGGAACTTGTACTAGGCTGGCCCTTAGTGACATTTCTGCACGTGATGATTTCAGGCTTCTGTCTCCAATCCATTACCCTGGGATGTATCCTATGGAGAGTTGGCTGCCTTCTCCCTCTCCTGCATCTGCCACGGACAGCCAGCTAGAGGCCTGATGCTTCATCTACCCATTACGACCGGTTTCGGAAAGCCCACTGTGGTAGGAGCATAGTTCACACTAAGCCTTAGTGGTGCCAACCTGGCGCAATGTCTTTCCGCAATGGCCTGGAAAGGATGGCGCCGGATTGCGTTCTTCTGGCCTGGCAGCGGTGAGGTACCACCTTGTCAATTGTCAGGGCCTTTTCGGAACTTGTACTACGATGGCCCTTAGTGAGATTTCTGCACGTGATGATTTCAGGCTTCTGTCTCCAATCCATTCCCCTGGGATGTATCCTATGTAGAGTTGGCTGCCTTCTCACTCTCCTGCATCTGCCACGGACAGCCAGCTAGAGGCCTGATGCTTCATCTACCCATTCAGACCGGTTTCGGAAAGCCCACTGTGGTAGGAGCATAGTTCACACTAAGCCTTAGTGGAGCCAACCAGGGGCAATGTCTTTCCGCAATGGCCTGGAAAGGATGGCGTCGGATTGTGTTCTTCTGGCCTGGCAGCGGTGAGCTATCACCTTGTCAATTGTCAGGGCCTCATTGGGAACTTGTACTATGCTGGCCCTTAGTGACATTTCTGCACGTGATGATATCAGAGGCATTTCCGCACTGCAACGCGTTCCAAACGGAACGCGTTCAGGCGGAAAGCTTAAGACAGCTCCGGGCGCTTTCCCCGTTCACACACAGACGCGCCAGAATGCGTGTAAACGCGTTCCGGAGCGTCTGTGTGCGAATGCTCAAAGCGCCGGGAGCTGTCTTAGCCGGCAAATGCCGGCCAGGGGCGGGGAGACAGCCGCGGAGGTAGATAGACAATCAGCTGATTGTCAAACAGCTGATTGTCGAAGCCTTGCCGGCGTCGGAGGCGGCCGCAGCTGTTCGGGATGGCGCCAGATTGCGTTCTTCTGGCCTGGCAGCGGTGAGCTACCACCTTGTCAATTGTCAGGGCCTCTTTCGGAACTTCTACTAGGCTGGCCCTTAGTGACATTTCTCCACGTGATGATTTCAAGCTTCTGTCTCCAATCCATTACCCTGGGATGTATCCTATGGAGAGTTGGCTGCCTTCTCACTCTCCTGCATCTGCCACAGACAGCCAGCTAGAGGCCTGATGCTTATTCTACCCATTAAGACCGGTTTCGGAAAGCCCACTGTGGTAGGAGCATAGTTCACACTAAGCTTTAGTGGAGCCAACCTGGCGCAATGTCTTTCCGCAATGGCCTGGAAAGGATGGCGCCGGATTGCGTTCTTCTGGCCTGGCAGCGGTGAGCTACCACCTTGTAAATTGTCAGGGCCTCTTTCGGAACTTGTACTAGGCTGGCCCTTAGTGACATTTCTGCACGTGATGATTTCAGGCTTCTCTCTCCAATCCCTTACCCTGGGATCTATCCTATGGAGAGTTGGCTGCCTTCCTGCCCTCCTGCAACTGCCACGGATAGCCAGCTAGAGCCCTGATGCTTATTCTACCCATTAAGACCGGTTTCGGAAAGCCCACTGTGGTAGGAGCATAGTTCACACTAAGCCTTAGTGGAGCCAACCTGGCGCAATGTCTTTTCGCAATGGCCTGGAAAGGATGGCTCCGGATTGCGTTCTTCTGGCCTGGCAGCGGTGAGCTACCACCTCGTCAATTGTCAGGCCCTCTTTCGGAACTTGTACTAGGCTGGCCCTTAGTGACATTTCTGCACGTGATGATTTCAGGTTTCTCCAATCCATTACCCTGGGATGTATCCTATGGAGAGTTGGCTGCCTTCCTGCCCTTCTGCAACTGCCACGGATAGCCAGCTAGAGCCCTGATGCTTATTCTACCCATTAAGACCGATTTCGCAAAGCCCACTGTGGTAGGAGCATAGTTCACACTAAGCCTTAGTGGAGCCAACCTGGCGCAATGTCTTTCCGCAATGGCCTGGAAAGGATGGCTCCGGATTGCGTTCTTCTGGCCTGGCAGCGGTGAGCTACCACCTCGTCAATTGTCAGGGCCTCTTTCGGAACTTGTACTAGGCTGGCCCTTAGTGACATTTCTGCACGTGATGATTTCAGGTTTCTCCAATCCATTACCCTGGGATGTATCCTATGGAGAGTTGGCTGCCTTCCTGCCCTTCTGCAACTGCCACGGATAGCCAGCTAGAGCCCTGATGCTTATTCTACCCATTAAGACCGATTTCGCAAAGCCCACTGTGGTAGGAGCATAGTTCACACTAAGCCTTAGTGTAGCCAACCAGGGGCAATGTCTTTCCGCAATGGCCTGGAAAGGATGGCGCCGGATTGCGTTCTTCTGGCCTGGCAGCGGTGAGCTACCACCTTGTCAATTCTCAGGGCCTCTTTCGGAACTTGTACTAGGCTGGCCCTTAGTGACATTTCTGCACGTGATGATTTCAGGCTTCTGTCTCCAATCCATTACCCTGGGATGTATCCTATGGAGAGTTGGCTGCCTTCTCACTCTCCTGCATCTGCCACGGACAGCCAGCTAGAGGCCTGATGCTTCATCTACCCATTAAGACCGGTTTCGGAAAGCCCACTGTGGTAGGAGCATAGTTGACACTAAGCCTTAGTGTAGCCAACCTGGCGCAATGTCTTTCCGCA
The DNA here is from genome assembly GCA_023333525.1 of Aspidoscelis tigris stejnegeri. NCBI lineage: Eukaryota > Metazoa > Chordata > Lepidosauria > Squamata > Teiidae > Aspidoscelis > Aspidoscelis tigris. The sequence continues at coordinate 5,065,346 of JALMGA010000017.1, forward strand.
ATGGCCTGGAAAGGATGGCGCCGGATTGCGTTCTTCTGGCCTGGCAGCGGTGAGCTACCACCTTGTCAATTGTCAGGGCCTCTTTCGGAACTTGTACTAGGCTGGCCCTTAGTGACATTTCTGCACGTGATGATTTCAGGTTTCTCCAATCCATTACCCTGGGATGTATCCTATGGAGAGTTGGTTGCCTTCCTGCCCTTCTGCAACTGCCACGGATAGCCAGCTAGAGCCCTGATGCTTATTCTACCCATTAAGACCGATTTCGAAAAGCCCACTGTGGTAGGAGCATAGTTCACACTAACCCTTAGTGGAGCCAACCTGGCTCAATGTCTTTCCGCAATGGCCTGGAAAGGATGGCGCCGGATTGCGTTCTTCTGGCCTGGCAGCGGTGAGCTACCACCTTGTCAATTGTCAGGGCCTCTTTCGGAACTTGTACTAGGCTGGCCCTTAGTGACATTTCTGCACGTGATGATTTCAGGCTTCTGGCTCCAATCCATTACCCTGGGATGTATCCTATGGAGAGTTGGCTGCCTTCCTGCCCTCCTGCAACTGCCAAGGACAGCCAGCTAGAGGCCTGATGCTTATTCTACCCATTAAGACGGGTTTCGGAAAGCCCACTGTGGTAGGAGCTTAGTTCACACAATGTCTTAGTGTAGCCAACCTGGCGCAATGTCTTTCCCTAATGGCCTGGAAAGGATGGCGCCGGATTGCGTTCTTCTGGCCTGGCAGCGGTGAGCTACCACCTTGTCAATTGTCAGGGCCTCTTTCGGAACTTGTACTAGGCTGGCCCTTAGTGACATTTCTGCACGTGATGATTTCAGGTTTCTCTCTCCAAACCATTACCCTGGGATGTATCCTATGGGCAGTTGGCTGCCTTCCTGCCCTCCTGCAACTGCCACGGACAGCCAGCTAGAGGCCTGATGCTTATTCTACCCATTAAGACGGGTTTCGGAAAGCCCACTGTGGTAGGAGCTTAGTTCACACAATGTCTTAGTGTAGCCAACCTGGCGCAATGTCTTTCCGCAATGGCCTGGAAAGGATGGCGCCGGATTGCGTTCTTCTGGCCTGGCAGCGGTGAGCTACCACCTTGTCAATTGTCAGGGCCTCTTTCGGAACTTGTACTAGGCTGGCCCTTAGTGACATTTCTGCACGTGATGATTTCAGGTTTCTCTCTCCAAACCATTACACTGGGATGTATCCTATGGGCAGTTGGCTGCCTTCCTGCCCTCCTGCAACTGCCACGAACAGCCATCTAGAGGCCTGATGCTTATTCTACCCATTAAGACCCGTTTCGGAAAGCCCACTGTGGTAGGAGCATAGTTGACACTAAGCCTTAGTGTTGCCAACCTGGCGCAATGTCTTTCCGCAATGGCCTGGAAAGGATGGCGCCGGATTGCGTTCTTCTGGCCTGGCAGCGGTGAGCTACCACCTTGTCAATTGTCAGGGCCTCTTTCAGAACTTGTACTAGGCTGGCCCTTAGTGACATTTCTGCACGTGATGATTTCAGGTTTCTCCAATCCATTACCCTGGGATGTATCCTATGGAGAGTTGGCTGCCTTCCTGCCCTTCTGCAACTGCCACGGATAGCCAGCTAGAGCCCTGATGCTTATTCTACCCATTAAGACCGATTTCGAAAAGCCCACAGTGGTAGGAGCATAGTTCACACTAACCCTTAGTGGAGCAAACCTGGCGCAATGTCTTTCCGCAATGGCCTGGAAAGGATGGCGCCGGATTGCGTTCTTCTGGCCTGGCAGCGGTGAGCTACCACCTCGTCAATTGTCAGGGCCTCTTTCGGAACTTGTACTAGGCTGGCCCTTAGTGACATTTCTGCACGTGATGATTTCAGGCTTCTGTCTCCAATCCATTACCCTGGGATGTATCCTATGGAGAGTTGGCTGCCTTCCTGCCCTCCTGCAACTGCCACGGACAGCCAGCTAGAGGCCTGATCCTTATTCTACTCATTAAGACCGGTTTCGGAAAGCCCACTGTGGTAGGAGCTTAGTTCACACAATGCCTTAGTGTAGCCAACCTGGCGCAATGTCTTTCCGCAATGGCCTGGAAAGGATGGCGCCGGATTGCGTTCTTCTGGCCTGGCAGCGGTGAGCTACCACCTTGTCAATTGTCAGGGCCTCTTTCGGAACTTGTACTAGGCTGGACCTTAGTGACATTTCTGCACGTGATGATTTCAGGTTTCTCTCTCCAAACCATTACCCTGGGATGTATCCTATGGGCAGTTGGCTGCCTTCCTGCCCTCCTGCAACTGCCACGAACAGCCATCTAGAGGTCTGATGCTTCATCAACCCATTAAGACCGGTTTCGGAAAGCCCACTGTGGTAGGAGCATAGTACACCCTAAGCCTTAGTGGAGCCAACCTGGCACAATGTCTTTCCGCAATCGCCTGGAAAGGATGGCGCCAGATTGCGTTCTTCTGGCCTGGCAGCGGTGAGCTACCACCTTGTCAATTGTCAGGGCCTCTTTCGGAACTTCTACTAGGCTGGCCCTTAGTGACATTTCTGCACGAGATTTTTTCAGGCTTCTGTCTCCAATCCATTACCCTGGGATGTATCCTATGGACATTTGGCTGCCTTCCTGCCCTCCTGCAACTGCCACTGACAGCCACCTAGAGGCCTGATGCTTATTCTACCCATTAAGACCGGTTTCGGAAAGCCCACTGTGGTAGGAGCATAGTTCACACTAAGCTTTAGTGGAGCCAACCTGGCGCAATGTCTTTCCGCAATGGCCTGGAAAGGATGGCGCCGGATTGCGTTCTTCTGGCCTGGCAGCGGTGAGCTACCACCTTGTCAATTGTCAGAATCTCTTTCGGAACTTGTACTAGGCTGGCACTTAGTGACATTTCTGCACGTGATGATTTCAAGCTTCTGTCTCCAATCCATTACCCTGGGATGTATCCTATGGAGAGTTGGCTGCCTTCCTGCCCTCCTGCAACTGCCACGGATAGCCAGCTAGAGCGCTGATGCTTATTCTACCCATTAAGACCGGTTTCGGTAAGCCCACTGTGGTAGGAGCATAGTTCACACTAAGCCTTAGTGTAGCCAACCTGGCGCAATGTCTTTTCGCAATGGCCTGGAAAGGATGGCGCCGGATTGCGTTCTTCTGGCCTGGCAGCGGTGAGCTACCACCTTGTCAATTGTCAGGGGCTCTTCGAAACTTGTACTAGGCTGGCCGTTAGTGACATTTCTGCACGTGATGATTTCAGGCTTCTGTCTCCAATCCATTACCCTGGGATGTATCCTATGGACAGTTGGCTGCCTTCCTGCCCTCCTGCAACTGCCACGGACAGCTTGCTAGAGGCCTGATGCTTATTCTACCCATTAAGACCGGTTTCGGAAAGCCCACTGTGGTAGGAGCATAGTTCACACAATGCCTTAGTGTAGCCAACCTGGCGCAATGTCTTTCCGAAATGGCCTGGAAAGGATGGCGCCGGATTGCGTTCTTCTGGCCTGGCAGCGGTGAGCTACCACCTTGTCAATTGTCAGGGCCTCTTTCAGAACTTGTACTAGGCTGGCCCTTAGTGACATTTCTGCACGTGATGATTTCAGGTTTCTCCAATCCATTACCCTGGGATGTATCCTATGGAGAGTTGGCTGCCTTCCTGCCCTTCTGCAACTGCCACGGATAGCCAGCTAGAGCCCTGATGCTTATTCTACCCATTAAGACCGATTTCGCAAAGCCCACTGTGGTAGGAGCATAGTTCACACTAAGCCTTAGTGTAGCCAACCAGGGGCAATATCTTTCCGCAATGGCCTGGAAAGGATGGCGCCGGATTGCGTTCTTCTGGCCTGGAAGCGGTGAGCTACCACCTTGTCCATTGTCAGGGCCTCTTTCGGAACTTGTACTAGGCTGGCCCTTAGTGACATTTCTGCACGTGATGATTTCAGGCTTCTCTCTCCAATCCATTACCCTTGGATGTATCCTATGTAGAGTTGGCTGCCTTCCTGCCCTCCTGCATCTGCCACGGATAGCCAGCTAGAGCCCTGACGCTTATTCTACCCATTAAGACCGGTTTCGGAAAGCCCACTGTGGTAGGAGCATAGTTCACACTTAGCCTTAGTGGAGCCAACCTGGCACAATGTCTTTCCACAATGGCCTGGCAAGGATGGCGCCGGATTGCGTTCTTCTGGCCTGGCAGCGGTGAGCTACCACCTTGTCAATCGTCAGGGCCTCTTCAGAACTTGTACTAGGCCTGCCCTTAGTGACATTTCTGCACGTGATGATTTCAAGCTTCTGTCTCCAATCCATTACCCTGAGATGTATCCTATGGACAGTTGGCTGCCTTCCTGCCCTCCTGGAACTGCCACGGACAGCCAGCTAGAGGCCTGATGCTTATTCTACCCATTAAGACCGGTTTCGGAAAGCCCACTGTGGTAGGAGCTTAGTTCACACAATGCCTTAGTGGAGCCAACCTGGCGCAACGTCTTTCCGCAATGGTCTGGAAAGGATGTCGCCGGATTGCGTTCTTCTGGCCTGGCAGCGGTGAGCTACCACCTTGTCAATTGTCAGCGCCTCTTTCGGAACGTACTAAGCTGGCCCTTAGTGACATTTCTGCACGTGATGATTTCAGGCTTCTCTCTCCAATCCATTACCCTTGGATGTATCCTATGGAGAGTTGGCTGCTTTCTCCCTCTCCTGCATCTGCCACGGATAGCCAGCTAGAGGCCTGATGCTTCATCTACCCATTAAGACCGGTTTCAGAAAGCCCAGTGCGGTAGGAGCATAGTTCACACTAAGCCTTAGTGGTGCCAACCTGGCGCAATGTCTTTCCGCAATGGCCTGGAAAGGATGGCGCCGGATTGCGTTCTTCTGGCCTGGCAGCGGTGAGCTACCACCTTGTCAATTGTCAGGGCCTCTTTCGGAACTTGTACTAGGCTGGCCCTTAGTGACATTTCTGCACGTGATGATTTCAGGATTCTGTCTCCAATCCATTACCCTGGGATGTATCCTATGGAGAGTTGGCTGCCTTCTCACTCTCCTGCATCTGCCACGGACAGCCAGCTAGAGGCCTGATGCTTCATCTACCCATTAAGACCGGTTTCGGAAAGCCCACTGTGGTAGGAGCATAGTTCACACTAAGCCTTAGTGGAGCCAACCTGGCACAATGGCCTTCCGCAATGGCCTGGAAAGGATGGCGCCGGATTGCGTTCTTCTGGCCTGGCAGCGGTGAGCTACCACCTTGTCAATTGTCAGGGCCTCTTCAGAACTTGTACTAGGCTGGCCCTTACTGACATTTCTGCACGTGATGATTTCAGGCTTCTGTCTCCAATCCATTACCCTGGGATGTATCCTATGGAGAGTTGGCTGCCTTCCTGCCCTCCTGCAACTGCCACGGACAGCCAGCTAGAGGCCTGATCCTTATTCTACCCATTAAGACCGGTTTCGGAAAGCCCACCGTGGTAGGAGCATAGTTCACACTAAGCGTTAGTGGAGCCAACCTGGCGCAATGTCTTTCCGCAATGGCCTGGAAAGGATGGCGCCGGATTGCGTTCTTCTGGCCTGACAGCGGTGAGCTACCACCTCGTCAATTGTCAGGGCCTCTTTCGGAACTTGTACTAGGCTGGCCCTTAGTGACATTTCTGCACGTGATGATTTCAGGCTTCTGTCTCCAATCTATTACCCTGGGATGTATCCTATAGAGAGTTGGCTGCCTTCTCCCTCTCCTGCATCTGCCACGGATAGCCAGCTAGAGGCCTGATGCTTCATCTACCCATTAAGACCGGTTTCGGAAAGCCCACTGTGGTAGGTGCATAGTTCACACTAAGCCTTAGTGGTGCCAACCTGGCGCAATGTCTTTCCGCAATGGCATGGAAAGGATGGCGCCGGATTGCGTTCTTCTGGCCTGGCAGCGGTGAGCTACCACCTTGTCAATTGTCAGAGCCTCTTCAGAACTTGTACTAGGCTGGCCCTTAGTGACATTTCTGCACGTGATGATTTCAGGCTTCTGTCTCCAATCCATTACCCTGGGATGTATCCTATGGACAGTTGGCTGCCTTCCTGCCCTCCTGCAACTGCCACTGACAGCCAGCTAGAGGCCTGATGCTTATTCTACCCATTAAGACCGGTTTCGGAAAGCCCACTGTGGTAGGAGCATAGTTCACACTAAGCCTTAGTGGAGCCAACATGGCACAATGGCTTTCCGCAATGGCCTGGAAAGGACGGCGCCGGATTGCGTTCTTCTGGCCTGGCAGCGGTGAGCTACCACCTCGTCAATTGTCAGGGCCTCTTTCGGAACTTGTACTAGGCTGGCCCTTAGTGACATTTCTGCACGTGATGATTTCAGGCTTCTGTCTCCAATCCATTACCCTGGGATGTATCCTATGGACAGTTGGCTGCCTTCCTGCCCTCCTGCAACTGCCACGGACAGCCAGCTAGAGGCCTGATCCTTATTCTACCCATTAAGACCGGTTTCGGAAAGCCCACTGTGGTAGGAGCATAGTTCACACTAAGCCTTAGTGTAGCCAACCAGGGGCAATTTCTTTCCGCAATGGCCTGGAAAGGATGGCGCCAGATTGCGTTCTTCTGGCCTGGCAGCGGTGAGCTACCACCTTGTCAATTGTCAGGGCCTCTTTCGGAACTTGTACTCGGCTCGCCCTTAGTGACATTTCTGCACGTGATGATTTCAGGCTTCTGTCTCCAATCCATTACCCTGGGATGTATCCTATGGAGAGTTGGCTGCCTTCCTGCCCTCCTGCAACTGTCATGGATAGCCAGCTAGAGGCCTGATGCTTCATCTACCCATTAAGACCGGTTTCGGAAAGCCCACTGTGGTAGGAGCATAGTTCACACTAAGCCTTAGTGGTGCCAACCTGGCGCAATGTCTTTCCGCAATGGCCTGGAAAGGATGGCGCCGGATTGCGTTCCTCTGGCCTGGCAGCGGTGAGCTACCACCTTGTCAATTGTCAGCGCCTCTTCAGAACTTGTACTAGGCTGGCCCTTAGTGACATTTCTGCACGTGATGATTTCAGGCTTCTGTCTCGATCCATTACCCTGGGATGTATCCTATGGAGAGTTGGCTGCCTTCTACCTCTCCTGCATCTGCCACGGATAGCCAGCTAGAGGCCTGATGCTTCATCTACCCATTAAGACCGGTTTCCGAAAGCCCACTGTGTTAGGAGCATAGTTCACACTAAGCCTTAGTGGTGCCAACCTGGCGCAATGTCTTTCCGCAATGGCCTGGAAAGGATGGCGCCGGATTGCGTTCTTCTGGCCTGGCAGCGGTGAGCTACCACCTTGTCAATTGTCAGGGCCTCTTCAGAACTTGTACTAGGCTGGCCCTTAGTGACATTTCTGCACGTGATGATTTCAGGCTTCTGTCTCCAATCCATTACCCTGGGATGTATCCTATGGACAGTTGGCTGCCTTCCTGCCCTCCTGCAACTGCCACTGACAGCCAGCTAGAGGCCTGATGCTTATTCTACCCATTAAGACCGGTTTGGGAAAGCCCACTGTGGTAGGAGCATAGTTCACACTAAGCTTTAGTGGAGCCAACCTGGCGCAATGTGTTTCCGCAATGGCCTGGAAAGGATGGCGCCGGATTGCGTTCTTCAGGCCTGGCAGCTGTGAGCTACCACCTTGTCAATTGTCAGGGCCTCTTTCGGAACTTGTACTAGGCTGGCCCTTAGTGACATTTCTGCACGTGATGATTTCAGGCTTCTGTCTCCAATCCCTTACCCTGGGATCTATCCTATGGAGAGTTGGCTGCCTTCCTGCCCTCCTGCAACTGCCACGGATAGCCAGCTAGAGGCCTGATGCTTCATCTACCCATTAAGACCGGTTTCGGAAAGCCCACTGTGGTAGGAGCATAGTTCACACTAAGCCTTAGTGGTGCCAACCTGGCGCAATGTCTTTCCGCAATGGCCTGGAAAGGATGGCGCCGGATTGCTTTCTTCTGGCCTGGCAGCGGTGAGCTACCACCTTGTCAATTGTCAGGGCCTCTTCAGAACTTGTACTAGGCTGGCCCTTAGTGACATTTCTGCACGTGATGATTTCAGGCTTCTGTCTCCAATCCATTACCCTGGGATGTATCCTATGGAGAGTTGGCTGCCTTCTCCCTCTCCTGCATCTGCCACGGATAGCCAGCTAGAGGCCTGATGCTTCATCTATCCATTAAGACCGGTTTCGGAAAGCCCACTGTGGTAGGAGCATAGTTCACACTAAGCCTTAGTGGTGCCAACCTGGCGCAATGTCTTTCCGCAATGGCCTGGAAAGGATGGCGCCGGATTGCGTTCTTCTGGCCTGGCAGCGGTGAGCTACCACCTTGTCAATTGTCAGCGCCTCTTCAGAACTTGTACTAGGCTGGCCCTTAGTGACATTTCTGCACGTGATGATTTCAGGCTTCTGTCTCGAATCCATTACCCTGGGATGTATCCTATGGAGAGTTGGCTGCCTTCTACCTCTCCTGCATCTGCCACGGATAGCCAGCTAGAGGCCTGATGCTTCATCTACCCATTAAGACCGGTTTCCGAAAGCCCACTGTGGTAGGAGCATAGTTCACACTAAGCCTTAGTGGTGCCAACCTGGCGCAATGTCTTTCCGCAATGGCCTGGAAAGGATGGCGCCGGATTGCGTTCTTCTGGCCTGGCAGCGGTGAGCTACCACCTTGTCAATTGTCAGGGCCTCTTCAGAACTTGTACTAGGCTGGCCCTTAGTGACATTTCTGCACGTGATGATTTCAGGCTTCTGTCTCCAATCCATTACCCTGCGATGTATCCTATGGACAGTTGGCTGCCTTCCTGCCCTCCTGCAACTGCCACTAACAGCCAGCTAGAGGCCTGATGCTTATTCTACCCATTAAGACCGGTTTGGGAAAGCCCACTGTGGTAGGAGCATAGTTCACACTAAGCTTTAGTGGAGCCAACCTGGCGCAATGTGTTTCCGCAATGGCCTGGAAAGGATGGCGGCGGATTGCGTTCTTCTGGCCTGGCAGCTGTGAGCTACCACCTTGTCAATTGTCAGGGCCTCTTTCGGAACTTGTACTAGGCTGGCCCTTAGTGACATTTCTGCACGTGATGATTTCAGGCTTCTGTCTCCAATCCCTTACCCTGGGATCTATCCTATGGAGAGTTGGCTGCCTTCCTGCCCTCCTGCAACTGCCACGGATAGCCAGCTAGAGGCCTGATGCTTCATCTACCCATTAAGACCGGTTTCGGAAAGCCCACTGTGGTAGGAGCATAGTTCACACTAAGCCTTAGTGGTGCCAACCTGGGGCAATGTCTTTCCGCAATGGCCTGGAAAGGATGGCGCCGGATTGCGTTCTTCTGGCCTGGCAGCGGTGAGCTACCACCTTGTCAATTGTCAGGGCCTCTTCAGAACTTGTACTAGGCTGGCCCTTAGTGACATTTCTGCATGTGATGATTTCAGGCTTCTGTCTCCAATCCATTACCCTGGGATGTATCCTATGGAGAGTTGGCTGCCTTCTCCCTCTCCTGCATCTGCCACGGATAGCCAGCTAGAGGCCTGATGCTTATTCTACCCATTAAGACCGGTTTCGGAAAGCCCACTGTGGTAGGAGCATAGTTCACACTAAGCTTTAGTGGAGCCAACCAGGCGCAATGTCTTTCCGCAATGGCCTGGAAAGGATGGAACCGGATTGCGTTCTTCTGGCCTGGCAGCGGTGAGCTACCACCTTGTCAATTGTCAGGGCCTCTTCGGAACTTGTACTAGGCTGGCCCTTAGTGACATTTCTGCACGTTATGATTTCAGGTTTCTCCCTCCAATCCATTACCATGGGATGTATCCTATGGAGAGTTGGCTGCCTTCCTGCCCTTCTTCAACTGCCACGGTCAGCCAGCTCGAGCCCTGATGCTTATTCTACCCATTAAGACCGGTTTCGGAAAGCCCACTGTGGTAGGAGCATAGTTCACACTATGCCTTAGTGTAGCCAACCTGGCGCAATGTCTTTCCGCAATGGCCTGGAAAGGATGGCGCCGGATTGTGTTCTTCTGGCCTGTCAGCGGTGAGCTATCACCTTGTCAATTGTCAGGGCCTCTTTCGGAACTTGTACTAGGCTGGCCCTTAGTGACATTTCTGCACGTGATGATTTCAGGTTTCTCCCTCCAATCCATTAACATGGGATGTATCCTATGGAGAGTTGGCTGCCTTCCTGCCCTTCTTCAACTGCTACGGTCAGCCAGCTCGAGCCCTGATGCTTATTCTACCCATTAAGACCGGTTTCGGAAAGCCCACTGCGGTAGGAGCATAGTTCACACTATGCCTTAGTGTAGCCAACCTGGCGCAATGTCTTTCCGCAATGGCCTGGAAAGGATGGCGCCGGATTGCGTTCTTCTGGCCTGGCAGCGGTGAGCTACCACCTTGTCAATTGTCAGGGCCTCTTCAGAACTTGTACTAGGCTGGCCCTTAGTGACATTTCTGCACGTGATGATTTCAGGCTTCTGTCTCCAATCCATTACCGTGGGATGTATCCTATGGACAGTTGGCTGCCTTCCTGCCCTCCTACAACTGCCACTGACAGGCAGCTAGAGGCCTGAAGCTTATTCTACCCATTAAGACCGGTTTCGGAAAGCCCACTGTGGTAGGAGCATAGTTCACACTAAGCTTTAGTGGAGCCAACCAGGCGCAATGTCTTTCCGCAATGGCCTGGAAAGGATGGAACCGGATTGCGTTCTTCTGGCCTGGCAGCGGTGAGCTACCACCTTGTCAATTGTCAGGGCCACTTCGGAACTTGTACTAGGCTGGCCCTTAGTGACATTTCTGCACGTGATGATTTCAGGTTTCTCCCTCCAATCCTTTACCATGGGATGTATCCTATGGAGAGTTGGCTGCCTTCCTGCCCTTCTTCAACTGCCACGGTCAGCCAGCTCGAGCCCTGATGCTTATTCTACCCATTAAGACCGGTTTCGGAAAGCCCACTGTGGTAGGAGCATAGTTCACACTATGCCTTAGTTTAGCCAACCTGGCGCAATGTCTTTCCGCAATGGCCTGGAAAGGATGGCGCCGGATTGTGTTCTTCTGGCCTCGCAGCGGTGAGCTATCACCTTGTCAATTGTCAGGGCCTCTTCAGAACTTGTACTAGGCCTGCCCTTAGTGACATTTCTGCACGTGATGATTTCAGGCTTCTGTCTCCAATCCATTACCCTGGGATATATCCTATGTAGAGTTGGCTGCCTTCCTGCCCTCCTGCAACTGCCACGGATAGCCAGCTAGAGCCCTGACGCTTATTCTATCCATTAAGACCGGTTTCGGAAAGCCCACTGTGGTAGGAGCATAGTTCACACTAAGCCTTAGTGTAGCCAACCTGGCGCAATGTCTTTCCGCAATGGCCTGGAAAGGATGGCGCCAGATTGCGTTCTTCTGGCCTGGCAGCGGTGAGCTACCACCTTGTCAATTGTCAGGGCCTCTTTCGGAACTTGTACTAGGCTGGCCCTTAGTGACATTTCTGCACGTGATGATTTCAGGTTTCTCCAATCCATTACCCTGGGATGTATCCTATGGACAGTTGGCTGCCTTCCTGCCCTTCTGCAACTGCCACGGATAGCCAGCTAGAGCCCTGATGCTTATTCTACCCATTAAGACCGATTTCGAAAAGCCCACTGTGGTAGGAGCATAGTTCACACTAAGCCTTAGTGGAACCAACCTGGCGCAATGTCTTTCCGCAAGGGCCTGGAAAGGATGGCGCCGGATTGCGTTCTTCTGGCCTGGCAGCGGTGAGCTACCACCTTGTCAATTGTCAGGGCCTCTTCAGAACTTGTACTAGGCTGGCCCTTAGTGACATTTCTGCACGTGATGATTTCAGGCTTCTGTCTCCAATCCATTACCGTGGGATGTATCCTATGGACAGTTGGCTGCCTTCCTGCCCTCCTGCAACTGCCACTGACAGCCAGCTAGAGGCCTGATGCTTATTCTACCCATTAAGACCGGTTTCGGAAAGCCCACTGTGGTAGGAGCATAGTTCACACTAAGCTTTAGTGGAGCCAACCAGGCGCAATGTCTTTCCGCAATGGCCTGGAAAGGATGGAACCGGATTGCGTTCTTCTGGCCTGGCAGCGGTGAGCTACCACCTTGTCAATTGTCAGGGCCTCTTCGGAACTTGTACTAGGCTGGCCCTTAGTGACATTTCTGCACGTGATGATTTCAGGTTTCTCCCTCCAATCCATTACCATGGGATGTATCCTATGGAGAGTTGGCTGCCTTCCTGCCCTTCTTCAACTGCCACGGTCAGCCAGCTCGAGCCCTGATGCTTATTCTACCCATTAAGACCGGTTTCGGAAAGCCCACTGTGGTAGGAGCATAGTTCACACTATGCCTTAGTGTAGCCAACCTGGCGCAATGTCTTTCCGCAATGGCCTGGAAAGGATGGCGCCGGATTGTGTTCTTCTGGCCTGGCAGCGGTGAGCTATCACCTTGTCAATTGTCAGGGCCTCTTTCGGAACTTGTACTAGGCTGGCCCTTAGTGACATTTCTGCACGTGATGATTTCAGGTTTCTCCCTCCAATCCATTACCATGGGATGTATCCTATGGAGAGTTGGCTGCCTTCCTGCCCTCCTGCAACTGCCACGGACAGCCAGCTAGAGGCCTGATCCTTATTCTACCCATTAAGACCGGTTTCGGAAAGCCCACTGCGGTAGGAGCATAGTTCACACTATGCCTTAGTGTAGCCAACCTGGCGCAATGTCTTTCCGCAATGGCCTGGAAAGGATGGCGCCGGATTGTGTTCTTCTGGCCTCGCAGCGGTGAGCTATCACCTTGTCAATTGTCAGGGCCTCTTCAGAACTTGTACTAGGCCTGCCCTTAGTGACATTTCTGCACGTGATGATTTCAGGCTTCTGTCTCCAATCCATTACCCTGGGATATATCCTATGTAGAGTTGGCTGCCTTCCTGCCCTCCTGCAACTGCCACGGATAGCCAGCTAGAGCCCTGACGCTTATTCTATCCATTAAGACCGGTTTCGGAAAGCCCACTGTGGTAGGAGCATAGTTCACACTAAGCCTTAGTGTAGCCAACCTGGCGCAATGTCTTACCGCAATGGCCTGGAAAGGATGGCGCCAGATTGCGTTCTTCTGGCCTGGCAGCGGTGAGCTACCACCTTGTCAATTGTCAGGGCCTCTTTCGGAACTTGTACTAGGCTGGCCCTTAGTGACATTTCTGCACGTGATGATTTCAGGTTTCTCCAATCCATTACCCTGGGATGTATCCTATGGACAGTTGGCTGCCTTCCTGCCCTTCTGCAACTGCCACGGATAGCCAGCTAGAGCCCTGATGCTTATTCTACCCATTAAGACCGATTTCGAAAAGCCCACTGTGGTAGGAGCATAGTTCACACTAAGCCTTAGTGGAGCCAACCTGGCGCAATGTCTTTCCGCAATGGCCTGGAAAGGATGGCGCCGGATTGCGTTCTTCTGGCCTGGCAGCGGTGAGCTACCACCTCGTCAATTGTCAGGGCCTCTTTCGGAACATGTACTAGGCTGGCCCTTAGTGACATTTCTGCACGTGATGATTTCAGGCTTCTGTCTCCAATCCATTACCCTTGGATGTATCCTATGGAGAGTTGTCTGCTTTCTCCCTATCCTGCATCTGCCACGGATAGCCAGCTAGAGGCCTGATGCTTCATCTACCCATTAAGACCGGTTTCGGAAAGCCCACTGTGGTAGGAGCATAGTTCACACTAAGCCTTAGTGGTGCCAACCTGGCGCAATGTCTTTCCGCAATGGCCTGGAAAGGATGGCGCCGGATTGCGTTCTTCTGGAATGGCAGCGGTGAGCTACCACCTTGTCAATTGTCAGGGCCTCTTCAGAACTTGTACTAGGCCTGCCCTTAGTGACATTTCTGCACGTGATGATTTCAGGCTTCTGTCTCCAATCCATTACACTGGGATGTATCCTATGGAGAGTTGGCTGCCTTCCTGCCCTCCTGCAACTGCCACTGACAGCCAGCTAGCTGCCTGATGCTTATTCTACCCATTAAGGCCGGTTTCGGAAAGCCCACTGTGGTAGGAGCATAGTTCACACTAAGCTTTAGTGGAGCCAACCTGGCGCAATGTCTTTCCGCAATGGCCTGGAAAGGATGGTGCCGGATTGCATTCTTCTGGCGTGGCAGCGGTGTACTACCACTTTGTCAATTGTCAGGGCCTCTTTCGGAACTTGTACTAGGCTGGCCCTTAGTGACATTTCTGCACGTGATATTTTCAGGTTTCTCTCTCCAAACCGTTACCCTGGGATGTATCCTATCGACAGTTGGCTGCCTTCGTGCCCTCCTGCAACTGCCACGGATAGCCAGCTAGAGGCCTGATGCTTCATCTACCCATTAAGACCGGTTTCGGAAAGCCCACTGTGGTAGGAGCATAGTTCACACTAAGCCTTAGTGGTGCCAACCTGGCGCAATGTCTTTCCGCAATGGCCTGGAAAGGATGGCGCCGGATTGCGTTCTTCTGGCCTGGCAGCGGTGAGCTACCACCTTCTCAATTGTCAGGGCCTCTTCCGAACTTGTACTAGGCTGGCCCTTAGTGACATTTCTGCACGTGATGATTTCAGGCTTCTGTCTTCAATCCATTACCCTGGGATGTATCCTATGGAGAGTTGGCTGCGTTCTCCCTCTCCTGCATCTGCCACGGATAGCCAGCTAGAGGCCTGATGCTTCATCTACCCATTAAGACCGGTTTCGGAAAGCCCACTGTGGTAGGAGCATAGTTCACACTAAGCCTTAGTGGTGCCAACCTGGCGCAATGTCTTTCCGCAATGGCCTGGAAAGGATGGCGCCGGATTGCGTTCTTCTGGCCTGGCAGCGGTGAGCTACCACCTTGTCAATTGTCAGGGCCTCTTCAGAACTTGTACTAGGCCTGCCCTTAGTGACATTTCTGCACGTGATGATTTCAGGCTTCTGTCTCCAATCCATTACACTGGGATGTATCCTATGGAGAGTTGGCTGCCTTCCTGCCCTCCTGCAACTGTCATGGATAGCCAGCTAGAGGCCTGATGCTTCATCTACCCATTAAGACCGGTTTCGGAAAGCCCACTGTGGTAGGAGCATAGTTCACACTAAGCCTTAGTGGTGCCAACCTGGCGCAATGTCTTTCCGCAATGGCCTGGAAAGGATGGCGCCGGATTGCGTTCTTCTGGCCTGGCAGCGGTGAGCTACCACCTTGTCAATTGTCAGGGCCTCTTCAGAACTTGTACTAGGCTGGCCCTTAGTGACATTTCTGCACGTGATGATTTCAGGCTTCTGTCTCCAATCCATTACACTGGGATGTATCCTATGGAGAGTTGGCTGCCTTCCTGCCCTCCTGCAACTGCCACTGACAGCCAGCTAGCGGCCTGATGCTTATTCTACCCATTAAGGCCGGTTTCGGAAAGCCCACTGTGGTAGGAGCATAGTTCACACTAAGCTTTAGTGGAGCCAACCTGGCGCAATGTCTTTCCGCAATGGCCTGGAAAGGATGGCGCCGGATTGCATTCTTCTGGCCTGGCAGCGGTGTACTACCACTTTGTCAATTGTCAGGGCCTCTTTCGGAACTTGTACTAGGCTGGCCCTTAGTGACATTTCTGCACGTGATATTTTCAGGTTTCTCTCTCCAAACCATTACCCTGGGATGTATCCTATCGACAGTTGGCTGCCTTCCTGCCCTCCTGCACCTGCCACGGATAGCCAGCTAGAGCCATGATGCTTACTCTACCCATTAAGGCCGGTTTCGGAAAGCCCACTTTGGTAGGAGCATAGTTCACACTAAGCTTTAGTGGAGCCAACCTGGCGCAATGTCTTTCCGCAATGGCCTGGAAAGGATGGCGCCGGATTGCATTCTTCTGGCCTGGCAGCGGTGTACTACCACTTTCTCAATTGTCAGGGCCTCTTTCGGAACTTGTACTAGGCTGGCCCTTAGTGACATTTCTGCACGTGATATTTTCAGGTTTCTCTCTCCAAACCATTACCCTGGGATGTATCCTATTGACAGTTGGCTGCCTTCCTGCCCTCCTGCACCTGCCACGGATAGCCAGCTAGAGCCATGATGCTTACTCTACCCATTAAGACCGGTTTCGGAAAGCCCACTGTGGTAGGAGCATAGTTCACACTAAGCCTTAGTGGAGCCAACCAGGGGCAATGTCTTTCCGCAATGGCCTGGAAAGGATGGCGCCCGATTGCGTTCTTCTGGCCTGGCAGCGGTGAGCTACCACCTTGTCAATTGTCAGGGCCTCTTTCGGAACTTGTACTAGGCTGCCCTTAGTGACATTTCTGCACGTGATGATTTCAGGCTTCTGTCTCCAATCCATTACCCTGGGATGTATCCTATGTAGAGTTGGCTGCCTTCTCACTCTCCTGCATCTGCCACGGACAGCCAGCTAGAGGCCTGATGCTTCATCTACCCATTAAGACCGGTTTCGGAAAGCCCACTGTGGTAGGAGCATAGTTCACACTATGCCTTAGTGTAGCCAACCTGGCGCAATGTCTTTTCGCAATGGCCTGGAAAGGATGGCGCCGGATTGTGTTCTTCTGGCCTGTCAGCGGTGAGCTATCACCTTGTCAATTGTCAGGGCCTCTTTCGGAACTTGTACTAGGCTGGCCCTTAGTGACATTTCTGCACGTGATGATTTCAGGCTTCTGTCTCCAATCCATTACCCTGGGATGTATCCTATGGAGAGTTGGCTGCCTTCCTGCCCTTCTTCAACTGCCACGGTCAGCCAACTCGAGCCCTGATGCTTATTCTACCCATTAAGACCGGTTTCGGAAAGCCCACTGCGGTAGGAGCATAGTTCACACTATGCCTTAGTGTAGCCAAACTGGCGCAATGTCTTTCCGCAATGGCCTGGAAAGGATGGCGCCGGATTGTGTTCTTCTGGCCTCGCAGCGGTGAGCTATCACCTTGTCAATTGTCAGGGCCTCTTCAGAACTTGTACTAGGCCTGCCCTTAGTGACATTTCTGCACGTGATGATTTCAGGCTTCTGTCTCCAATCCATTACCCTGGGATATATCCTATGTAGAGTTGGCTGCCTTCCTGCCCTCCTGCAACTGCCACGGATAGCCCTGACGCTTATTCTATCCATTAAGACCGGTTTCGGAAAGCCCACTGTGGTAGGAGCATAGTTCACACTAAGCCTTAGTGTAGCCAACCTGGCGCAATGTCTTTCCGCAATGGCCTGGAAAGGATGGCGCCAGATTGCGTTCTTCTGGCCTGGCAGCGGTGAGCTACCACCTTGTCAATTGTCAGGGCCTCTTTCGGAACTTGTACTAGGCTGGCCCTTAGTGACATTTCTGCACGTGATGATTTCAGGTTTCTCCAATCCATTACCCTGGGATGTATCCTATGGACAGTTGGCTGCCTTCCTGCCCTTCTGCAACTGCCACGGATAGCCAGCTAGAGCCCTGATGCTTATTCTACCCATTAAGACCGATTTCGAAAAGCCCACTGTGGTAGGAGCATAGTTCACACTAAGCCTTAGTGGAGCCAACCTGGCGCAATGTCTTTCCGCAATGGCCTGGAAAGGATGGCGCCGGATTGCGTTCTTCTGGCCTGGCAGCGGTGAGCTACCACCTCGTCAATTGTCAGGGCCTCTTTCGGAACATGTACTAGGCTGGCCCTTAGTGACATTTCTGCACGTGATGATTTCAGGCTTCTGTCTCCAATCCATTACCCTTGGATGTATCCTATGGAGAGTTGGCTGCTTTCTCCCTCTCCTGCATCTGCCACGGATAGCCAGCTAGAGGCCTGATGCTTCATCTACCCATTAAGACCGGTTTCGGAAAGCCCACTGTGGTAGGAGCATAGTTCACACTAAGCCTTAGTGGTGCCAACCTGGCGCAATGTCTTTCCGCAATGGCCTGGAAAGGATGGCGCCGGATTGCGTTCTTCTGGCCTGGCAGCGGTGAGCTACCACCTTGTCAATTGTCAGGGCCTCTTCAGAACTTGTACTAGGCCTGCCCTTAGTGACATTTCTGTACGTGATGATTTCAGGCTTCTGTCTCCAATCCATTACACTGGGATGTATCCTATGGAGAGTTGGCTGCCTTCCTGCCCTCCTGCAACTGTCATGGATAGCCAGCTAGAGGCCTGATGCTTCATCTACCCATTAAGACCGGTTTCGGAAAGCCCACTGTGGTAGGAGCATAGTTCACACTAAGCCTTAGTGGTGCCAACCTGGCGCAATGTCTTTCCGCAATGGCCTGGAAAGGATGGCGCCGGATTGCGTTCTTCTGGCCTGGCAGCGGTGAGCTACCACCTTGTCAATTGTCAGCGCCTCTTCAGAACTTGTACTAGGCTGGCCCTTAGTGACATTTCTGCACGTGATGATTTCAGGCTTCTGTCTCCAATCCATTACACTGGGATGTATCCTATGGAGAGTTGGCTGCCTTCTACCTCTCCTGCATCTGCCACGGATAGCCAGCTAGAGGCCTGATGCTTCATCTACCCATTAAGACCGGTTTCCGAAAGCCCACTGTGGTAGGAGCATAGTTCACACTAAGCCTGAGTGGTGCCAACCTGGCGCAATGTCTTTCCGCAATGGCCTGGAAAGGATGGCGCCGGATTGCGTTCTTCTGGCCTGGCAGCGGTGAGCTACCACCTTGTCAATTGTCAGGGCCTCTTCAGAACTTGTACTAGGCTGTCCCTTAGTGACATTTCTGCACGTGATGATTTCAGGCTTCTGTCTCCAATCCATTACCCTGGGATGTATCCTATGGACAGTTGGCTGCCTTCCTGCCCTCCTGCAACTGCCACTAACAGCCAGCTAGAGGCCTGATGCTTATTCTACCCATTAAGACCGGTTTGGGAAAGCCCACTGTGGTAGGAGCATAGTTCACACTAAGCTTTAGTGGAGCCAACCTGGCGCAATGTGTTTCCGCAATGGCCTGGAAAGGATGGCGCCGGATTGCGTTCTTCTGGCCTGGCAGCTGTGAGCTACCACCTTGTCAATTGTCAGGGCCTCTTTCGGAACTTGTACTAGGCTGGCCCTTAGTGACATTTCTGCACGTGATGATTTCAGGCTTCTGTCTCCAATCCCTTACCCTGGGATCTATCCTATGGAGAGATGGCTGCCTTCCTGCCCTCCTGCAACTGCCACGGATTGCCAGCTAGAGGCCTGATGCTTCATCTACCCATTAAGACCGGTTTCGGAAAGCCCACTGTGGTAGGAGCATAGTTCACACTAAGCCTTAGTGGTGCCAACCTGGCGCAATGTCTTTCCGCAATGGCCTGGAAAGGATGGCGCCGGATTGCGTTCTTCTGGCCTGGCAGCGGTGAGCTACCACCTTGTCAATTGTCAGGGCCTCTTCAGAACTTGTACTAGGCTGGCCCTTAGTGACATTTCTGCACGTGATGATTTCAGGCTTCTGTCTCCAATCCATTACCCTGGGATGTATCCTATGGAGAGTTGGCTGCCTTCCTGCCCTCCTGCAACTGTCATGGATAGCCAGCTAGAGGCCTGATGCTTCATCTACCCATTAAGACCGGTTTCGGAAAGCCCACTGTGGTAGGAGCATAGTTCACACTAAGCCTTAGTGGTGCCAACCTGGCGCAATGTCTTTCCGCAATGGCCTGGAAAGGATGGCGCCGGATTGCGTTCTTCTGGCCTTGCAGCGGTGAGCTACCACCTTGTCAATTGTCAGCGCCTCTTCAGAACTTGTACTAGGCTCGCCCTTAGTGACATTTCTGCACGTGATGATTTCAGGCTTCTGTCTCGAATCCATTACCCTGGGATGTATCCTATGGAGAGTTGGCTGCCTTCTACCTCTCCTGCATCTGCCACGGATAGCCAGCTAGAGGCCTGATGCTTCATCTACCCATTAAGATCGGTTTCCGAAAGCCCACTGTGGTAGGAGCATAGTTCACACTAAGCCTTAGTGGTGCCAACCTGGCGCAATGTCTTTCCGCAATGGCCTGGAAAGGATGGCGCCGGATTGCGTTCTTCTGGCCTGGCAGCGGTGAGCTACCACCTTGTCAATTGTCAGGGCCTCTTCAGAACTTGTACTAAGCTGGCCCTTAGTGACATTTCTGCACGTGATGATTTCAGGCTTCTGTCTCCAATCCATTACCCTGGGATGTATCCTATGGAGAGTTGGCTGCCTTCCTGCCCTCCTGCAACTGTCATGGATAGCCAGCTAGAGGCCTGATGCTTCATCTACCCATTAAGACCGGTTTCGGAAAGTCCACTGTGGTAGGAGCATAGTTCACACTAAGCCTTAGTGGTGCCAACCTGGCGCAATGTCTTTCCGCAATGGCCTGGAAAGGATGGCCCCGGATTGCGTTCTTCTGGCCTGGCAGCTGTGAGCTACCACCTTGTCAATTGTCAGCGCCTCTTCAGAACTTGTACTAGGCTGGCCCTTAGTGACATTTCTGCACGTGATGATTTCAGGCTTCTGTCTCGAATCCATTACCCTGGGATGTATCCTATGGAGAGTTGGCTGCCTTCTACCTCTCCTGCATCTGCCACGGATAGCCAGCTAGAGGCCTGATGCTTCATCTACCCATTAAGACCGGTTTCCGAAAGCCCACTGTGGTAGGAGCATAGTTCACACTAAGCCTGAGTGGTGCCAACCTGGCGCAATGTCTTTCCGCAATGGCATGGAAAGGATGGCGCCGGATTGCGTTCTTCTGGCCTGGCAGCGGTGAGCTACCACCTTGTCAATTGTCAGGGCCTCTTCAGAACTTGTACTAGGCTGGCCCTTAGTGACATTTCTGCACGTGATGATTTCAGGCTTCTGTCTCCAATCCATTACCCTGGGATGTATCCTATGGACAGTTGGCTGCCTTCCTGCCCTCCTGCAACTGCCACTAACAGCCAGCTAGAGGCCTGATGCTTATTCTACCCATTAAGACCGGTTTGGGAAAGCCCACTGTGGTAGGAGCATAGATCACACTAAGCTTTAGTGGAGCCAAACTGGCGCAATGTGTTTCCGCAATGGCCTGGAAAGGATGGCGCCGGATTGCGTTCTTCTGGCCTGGCAGCTGTGAGCTACCACCTTGTCAATTGTCAGGGCCTCTTTCGGAACTTGTACTAGGCTGGTCCTTAGTGACATTTCTGCACGTGATGATTTCAGGCTTCTGTCTCCAATCCCTTACCCTGGGATCTATCCTATGGAGAGTTGGCTGCCTTCCTGCCCTCCTGCAACTGCCACGGATAGCCAGCTAGAGGCCTGATGCTTCATCTACCCATTAAGACCGGTTTCGGAAAGCCCACTGTGGTAGGAGCATAGTTCACACTAAGCCTTAGTGGTGCCAACCTGGCGCAATGTCTTTCCGCAATGGCCTGGAAAGGATGGCGCCGGATTGCGTTCTTCTGGCCTGGCAGCGGTGAGCTACCACCTTGTCAATTGTCAGGGCCTCTTCAGAACTTGTACTAGGCTGGCCCTTAGTGACATTTCTGCACGTGATGATTTCAGGCTTCTGTCTCCAATCCATTACCCTGGGATGTATCCTATGGAGAGTTGGCTGCCTTCTCCCTCTCCTGCATCTGCCACGGATAGCCAGCTAGAGGCCTGATGCTTCATCTATCCATTAAGACCGGTTTTGGAAAGCCCACTGTGGTAGGAGCATAGTTCACACTAAGCCTTAGTGGTGCCAACCTGGCGCAATGTCTTTCCGCAATGGCCTGGAAAGGATGGCGCCGGATTGCGTTCTTCTGGCCTGGCAGCGGTGAGCTACCACCTTGTCAATTGTCAGCGCCTCTTCAGAACTTGTACTAGGCTGGCCCTTAGTGACATTTCTGCACGTGATGATTTCAGGCTTCTGTCTCGAATCCATTACCCTGGGATGTATCCTATGGAGAGTTGGCTGCCTTCTACCTCTCCTGCATCTGCCACGGATAGCCAGCTAGAGGCCTGATGCTTCATCTACCCATTAAGACCGGTTTCCGAAAGCCCACTGTGGTAGGAGCATAGTTCACACTAAGCCTTAGTGGTGCCAACCTGGCGCAATGTCTTTCCGCAATGGCCTGGAAAGGATGGCGCCGGATTGCGTTCTTCTGTCCTGGCAGCGGTGAGCTACCACCTTGTCAATTGTCAGGGCCTCTTCAGAACTTGTACTAGGCTGGCCCTTAGTGACATTTCTGCACGTGATGATTTCAGGCTTCTGTCTCCAATCCATTACC
The DNA here is from genome assembly GCA_023333525.1 of Aspidoscelis tigris stejnegeri. Classification (NCBI taxonomy): domain Eukaryota; kingdom Metazoa; phylum Chordata; class Lepidosauria; order Squamata; family Teiidae; genus Aspidoscelis; species Aspidoscelis tigris. The sequence continues at coordinate 5,087,389 of JALMGA010000017.1, forward strand.
CTGGGGTGTATCCTATGGAGAGTTGGCTGCCTTCCTGCCCTCCTGCAACTCCCACTAACAGCCAGCTAGCGGCCTGATGCTTATTCTACCCATTAAGACCGGTTTGGGAAAGCCCACTGTGGTAGGAGCATAGTTCACACTAAGCTTTAGTGGAGCCAACCTGGCGCAATGTGTTTCCGCAATGGCCTGGAAAGGATGGCGCCGGATTGCGTTCTTCTGGCCTGGCAGCTGTGAGCTACCACCTTGTCAATTGTCAGGGCCTCTTTCGGAACTTGTACTAGGCTGCCCTTAGTGACATTTCTGCACGTGATGATTTCAGGCTTCTGTCTCCAATCCCTTACCCTGGGATCTATCCTATGGAGAGTTGGCTGCCTTCCTGCCCTCCTGCAAATGCCACGGATAGCCAGCTAGAGGCCTGATGCTTCATCTACCCATTAAGACCGGTTTCGGAAAGCCCACTGTGGTAGGAGCATAGTTCACACTAAGCCTTAGTGGTGCCAACCTGGCGCAATGTCTTTCCGCAATGGCCTGGAAAGGATGGCGCCGGATTGCGTTCTTCTGGCCTGGCAGCGGTAAGCTACCACCTTGTCAATTGTCAGGGCCTCTTCAGAACTTGTACTAGGCTGGCCCTTAGTGACATTTCTGCACGTGATGATCTCAGGCTTCTGTCTCCAATCCATTACCCTGGGATGTATCCTATGGACAGTTGGCTGCCTTCCTGCCCTCCTGCAACTGCCACTGACAGCCAGCTAGAGGCCTGATGCTTATTCTACCCATTAAGACCGGTTTCGGAAAGCCCACTGTGGTAGGAGCATAGTTCACACTAAGCTTTAGTGGAGCCAACCAGGCGCAATGTCTTTCCGCAATGGCCTGGAAAGGATGGAACCGGATTGCGTTCTTCTGGCCTGGCAGCGGTGAGCTACCACCTTGTCAATTGTCAGGGCCTCTTCGGAACTTGTACTAGGCTGGCCCTTAGTGACATTTCTGCACGTGATGATTTCAGGTTTCTCCCTCCAATCCATTACCATGGGATGTATCCTATGGAGAGTTGGCTGCCTTCCTGCCCTTCTTCAACTGCCACGGTCAGCCAGCTCGAGCCCTGATGCTTATTCTACCCATTAAGACCGGTTTCGGAAAGCCCTCTGTGGTAGGAGCATAGTTCACACTATGCCTTAGTGTAGCCAACCTGGCGCAATGTCTTTCCGCAATGGCCTGGAAAGGATGGCGCCGGATTGTGTTCTTCTGGCCTGTCAGCGGTGAGCTATCACCTTGTCAATTGTCAGGGCCTCTTTCGGAACTTGTACTAGGCTGGCCCTTAGTGACATTTCTGCACGTGATGATTTCAGGTTTCTCCCTCCAATCCATTACCATGGGATGTATCCTATGGAGAGTTGGCTGCCTTCCTGCCCTTCTTCAACTGCCACGGTCAGCCAGCTCGAGCCCTGATGCTTATTCTACCCATTAAGACCGGTTTCGGAAAGCCCACTGCGGTAGGAGCATAGTTCACACTATGCCTTAGTGTAGCCAACCTGGCGCAATGTCTTTCCGCAATGGCCTGGAAAGGATGGCGCCGGATTGTGTTCTTCTGGCCTCGCAGCGGTGAGCTATCACCTTGTCAATTGTCAGGGCCTCTTCAGAACTTGTACTAGGCCTGCCCTTAGTGACATTTCTGCACGTGATGATTTCAGGCTTCTGTCTCCAATCCATTACCCTGGGATATATCCTATGTAGAGTTGGCTGCCTTCCTGCCCTCCTGCAACTGCCACGGATAGCCAGCTAGAGCCCTGACGCTTATTCTATCCATTAAGACCGGTTTCGGAAAGCCCACTGTGGTAGGAGCATAGTTCACACTAAGCCTTAGTGTAGCCAACCTGGCGCAATGTCTTTCCGCAATGGCCTGGAAAGGATGGCGCTAGATTGCGTTCTTCTGGCCTGGCAGCGGTGAGCTACCACCTTGTCAATTGTCAGGGCCTCTTTCGGAACTTGTACTAGGCTGGCCCTTAGTGACATTTCTGCACGTGATGATTTCAGGTTTCTCCAATCCATTACCCTGGGATGTATCCTATGGACAGTTGGCTGCCTTCCTGCCCTTCTGCAACTGCCACGGATAGCCAGCTAGAGCCCTGATGCTTATTCTACCCATTAAGACTGATTTCGAAAAGCCCACTGTGGTAGGAGCATAGTTCACACTAAGCCTTAGTGGAGCCAACCTGGCGCAATGTCTTTCCGCAATGGCCTGGAAAGGATGGCGCCGGATTGCGTTCTTCTGGCCTGGCAGCGGTGAGCTACCACCTCGTCAATTGTCAGGGCCTCTTTCGGAACATGTACTAGGCTGGCCCTTAGTGACATTTCTGCACGTGATGATTTCAGGTTTCTGTCTCCAATCCATTACCCTTGGATGTATCCTATGGAGAGTTGGCTGCTTTCTCCCTCTCCTGCATCTGCCACGGATAGCCAGCTAGAGGCCTGATGCTTCATCTACCCATTAAGACCGGTTTCGGAAAGCCCACTGTGGTAGGAGCATAGTTCACACTAAGCCTTAGTGGTGCCAACCTGGTACAATGTCTTTCCGCAATGGCCTGGAAAGGAGGGCGCCGGATTGCGTTCTTCTGGCCTGGCAGCGGTGAGCTACCACCTTGTCAATTGTCAGGGCCTCTTCCGGAACTTGTACTAGGCCTGCCCTTAGTGACATTTCTGCACGTGATGATTTCAGGCTTCTGTCTCCAATCCATTACACTGGGATGTATCCTATGGAGAGTTGGCTGCCTTCCTGCCCTCCTGCAACTGCCACTGACAGCCAGCTAGCGGCCTGATGCTTATTCTACACATTAAGGCCGGTTTCGGAAAGCCCACTGTGGTAGGAGCATAGTTCACACTAAGCTTTAGTGGAGCCAACCTGGCGCAATGTCTTTCCGCAATGGCCTGGAAAGGATGGCGCCGGATTGCATTCTTCTGGCCTGGCAGCGGTGTACTACCACTTTGTCAATTGTCAGGGCCTCTTTCGGAACTTGTACTAGGCTGGCCCTTAGTGACATTTCTGCACGTGATATTTTCAGGTTTCTCTCTCCAAACCATTACTTTGGGATGTATCCTATCGACAGTTGGCTGCCTTCCTGCCCTCCTGCACCTGCTACGGATAGCCAGCTAGAGCCATGATGCTTATTCTACCCATTAAGACCGGTTTCGGAAAGCCCACTGTGGTAGGAGCATAGTTCACACTAAGCCTTAGTGGAGCCAACCAGGGGCAATGTCTTTCCGCAATGGCCTGGAAAGGATGGCGCCGGATTGCGTTCTTCTGGCCTGGCAGCGGTGAGCTACCACCTTGTCAATTCTCAGGGCCTCTTTCGGAACTTGTACTAGGCTGGCCCTTAGTGACATTTCTGCACGTGATGATTTCAGGCTTCTGTCTCCAATTCATTACCCTGGGATGTATCCTATGGAGAGTTGGCTGCCTTCCTGCCCTCCTGCAACTGCCACGGACAGCCAGCTAGAGGCCTGATGCTTCATCAACCCATTAAGACAGGTTTCGGAAAGCCCACTGTGGTAGGAGCATAGTTCACACTAAGACTTAGTAGAGCCTACCTGGCGCAATGTCTTTCCGCAATGGCCTGGAAAGGATGGCGCCGGATTGCGTTCTTCTGGCCTGGCAGCGGTGAGCTACCACCTTGTCAATTGTCAGGGCCTCTTTCGGAACTTGTACTAGGCTGGCCTTTAGTGACATTTCTGCACGTGATGATTTCAAGCTTCTGTCTCCAATCCATTACCCTGGGATGTATCCTATGGACAGTGGGCTGCCTTCCTGCCCTCCTGTAACTGCCACGGACAGCCAGCTAGAGGCCTGATCCTTATTCTACCCATTAAGATCGGTTTCGGAAAGCCCACTGTGGTAGGAGCTTAGTTCACACAATGCCTTAGTGTAGCCAACCTGGCGCAATGTCTTTCCGCAATGGACTGGAAAGGATGGCGCCGGATTGCGTTCTTCTGGCCTGGCAGCGGTGAGCTACCACCTTGTCAATTTTCAGGGCCTCTTTCGGAACTTGTACTAGGCTGGCCCTTAGTGACATTTCTGCACGTGATGATTTCAGGTTTCTCTCTCCAACCATTACCCTGGGATGTATCCTATGGAGAGTTGGCTGCCTTCCTGCCCTCCTGCAACTGCAACGGATAGCCAGCTAGAGCCCTGATGCATATTCTACCCATTAAGACCGGTTTCGGAAAGCCCACTGTGGTAGGAGCATAGTTCACACTAAGCCTTAGTGGAGCCAACCAGGGGCAATGTCTTTCCGCAATGGCCTGGAAAGGATGGCGCCGGATTGCGTTCTTCTGGCCTGGCAGCGGTGAGCTACCACCTTGTCAATTCTCAGGGCCTCTTTCGGAACTTGTACTAGGCTGGCCCTTAGTGACATTTCTGCACGTGATGATTTCAGGCTTCTGTCTCCAATTCATTACCCTGGGATGTATCCTATGGAGAGTTGGCTGCCTTCCTGCCCTCCTGCAACTGCCACAGACAGCCAGCTAGAGGCCTGATGCTTATTCTACCCATTAAGACCGGTTTCGGAAAGCCCACTTTGGTAGCGGCATAGTTCACACTAAGCCTTAGTGGAGCCAACGTGGCGCAATGTCTTTCCGCAATGGCCTGGAAAGGATGGCGCCCGATTGCGTTCTTCTGGCCTGGCAGCGGTGAGCTACCACCTTGTCAATTGTCAGGGCCTCTTTCAGAACTTGTACTAGGCTGGCCCTTAGTGACATTTCTGCACGTGATGATTTAGGCTTCTGTCTCCAATCCATTACCCTGGGATGTATGCTATGGACAGTTAGCTGCCTTCCTGCCCTCCTGCAACTGCCACTGACAGCCAGCTAGAGCCCTGATGCTTCATCTACCCATTAAGACCGGTTTCGGAAAGCACACTGAGGTAGGAGCATAGTTCACACTAAGTCTTAGTGGTGCCAACCTGGCGCAATGTCTTTCCGCAATGGCCTGGATAGGATGGCGCCGGATTGCGTTCTTCTGGCCTGGCAGCGGTGAGCTACCACCTTGTCAATTGTCAGGGCCTCTTCAGAACTTGTACTAAGCTGGCCCTTAGTGACATTTCTGCACGTGATGATTTCAGGCTTCTGTCTCCAATCCATTACCCTGGGATGTATCCTATGGAGAGTTGGCTGCCTTCCTGCCCTCCTGCAACTGTCATGGATAGCCAGCTAGAGGCCTGATGCTTCATCTACCCATTAAGACCGGTTTCGGAAAGCCCACTGTGGTAGGAGCATAGTTCACACTAAGCCTTAGTGGTGCCAACCTGGCGCAATGTCTTTCCGCAATGGCCTGGAAAGAATGGCGCCGGATTGCGTTCTTCTGGCCTGGCAGCGGTGAGCTACCACCTTGTCAATTGTCAGCGCCTCTTCAGAACTTGTACTAGGCTGGCCCTTAGTGACATTTCTGCACGTGATGATTTCAGGCTTCTGTCTCGAATCCATTACCCTGGGATGTATCCTATGGAGAGTTGGCTGCCTTCTACCTCTCCTGCATCTGCCACGGATAGCCAGCTAGAGGCCTGATGCTTCATCTACCCATTAAGACCGGTTTCCGAAAGCCCACTGTGGTAGGAGCATAGTTCACACTAAGCCTTAGTGGTGCCAACCTGGCGCAATGTCTTTCCGCAATGGCCTGGAAAGGATGGCGCCGGATTGCGTTCTTCTGGCCTGGCAGCGGTGAGCTACCACCTTGTCAATTATCAGGGCCTCTTCAGAACTTGTACTAGGCTGGCCCTTAGTGACATTTCTGCACGTGATGATTTCAGGCTTCTGTCTCCAATCCATTACCCTGGGATGTATCCTATGGACAGTTGGCTGCCTTCCTGCCCTCCTGCAACTGCCACTAACAGCCAGCTAGAGGCCTGATGCTTCATCTACCCATTAAGACCGGTTTCGGAAAGCACACTGAGGTAGGAGCATAGTTCACACTAAGTCTTAGTGGTGCCAACCTGGCGCAATGTCTTTCCGCAATGGCCGGAAAGGATGGCGCCCGATTGCGTTCTTCTGGCCTGGCAGCGGTGAGCTACCACCTTGTCAATTGTCAGGGCCTCTTTCGGAACTTGTACTAGGCTGGCCCTTAGTGACATTTCTGCACGTGATGATTTAGGCTTCTGTCTCCAATCCATTACCCTGGGATGTATGCTATGGACAGTTAGCTGCCTTCCTGCCCTCCTGCAACTGCCACTGACAGCCAGCTAGAGCCCTGATGCTTCATCTACCCATTAAGACCGGTTTCGGAAAGCACACTGAGGTAGGAGCATAGTTCACACTAAGTCTTAGTGGTGCCAACCTGGCGCAATGTCTTTCCGCAATGGCCTGGAAAGGATGGCGCCGGATTGCGTTCTTCTGGCCTGGCAGCGGTGAGCTACCACCTTGTCAATTGTCAGGGCCTCTTCAGAACTTGTACTAAGCTGGCCCTTAGTGACATTTCTGCACGTGATGATTTCAGGCTTCTGTCTCCAATCCATTACCCTGGGATGTATCCTATGGAGAGTTGGCTGCCTTCCTGCCCTCCTGCAACTGTCATGGATAGCCAGCTAGAGGCCTGATGCTTCATCTACCCATTAAGACCGGTTTCGGAAAGCCCACTGTGGTAGGAGCATAGTTCACACTAAGCCTTAGTGGTGCCAACCTGGCGCAATGTCTTTCCGCAATGGCCTGGAAAGGATGGCGCCGGATTGCGTTCTTCTGGCCTGGCAGCGGTGAGCTACCACCTTGTCAATTGTCAGCGCCTCTTCAGAACTTGTACTAGGCTGGCCCTTAGTGACATTTCTGCACGTGATGATTTCAGGCTTCTGTCTCGAATCCATTACCCTGGGATGTATCCTATGGAGAGTTGGCTGCCTTCTACCTCTCCTGCATCTGCCACGGATAGCCAGCTAGAGGCCTGATGCTTCATCTACCCATTAAGACCGGTTTCCGAAAGCCCACTGTGGTAGGAGCATAGTTCACACTAAGCCTTAGTGGTGCCAACCTGGCGCAATGTCTTTCCGCAATGGCCTGGAAAGGATGGCGCCGGATTGCGTTCTTCTGGCCTGGCAGCGGTGAGCTACCACCTTGTCAATTATCAGGGCCTCTTCAGAACTTGTACTAGGCTGGCCCTTAGTGACATTTCTGCACGTGATGATTTCAGGCTTCTGTCTCCAATCCATTACCCTGGGATGTATCCTATGGACAGTTGGCTGCCTTCCTGCCCTCCTGCAACTGCCACTAACAGCCAGCTAGAGGCCTGATGCTTATTCTACCCATTAAGACCGGTTTGGGAAAGCCCACTGTGGTAGGAGCATAGTTCACACTAAGCTTTAGTGGAGCCAACCTGGCGCAATGTGTTTCCGCAATGGCCTGGAAAGGATGGCGCCGGATTGCGTTCTTCTGGCCTGGCAGCGGTGAGCTACCACCTTGACAATTGTCAGGGCCTCTTCAGAACTTGTACTAGGCTGGCCCTTAGTGACATTTCTGCACGTGATGATTTCAGGCTTCTGTCTCCAATCCATTACCCTGGGATGTATCCTATGGAGAGTTGGCTGCCTTCTCCCTCTCCTGCATCTGCCACGGATAGCCAGCTAGAGGCCTGATGCTTCATCTATCCATTAAGACCGGTTTCGGAAAGCCCACTGTGGTAGGAGCATAGTTCACACTAAGCCTTAGTGGTGCCAACCTGGCGCAATATCTTTCCGCAATGGCCTGGAAAGGATGGCGCCGGATTGCGTTCTTCTGGCCTGGCAGCGGTGAGCTACCACCTTGTCAATTGTCAGGGCCTCTTCAGAACTTGTACTAGGCTGGCCCTTAGTGACATTTCTGCACGTGATGATTTCAGGCTTCTGTCTCCAATCCATTACCGTGGGATGTATCCTATGGACAGTTGGCTGCCTTCCTGCCCTCCTGCAACTGCCACTGACAGCCAGCTAGAGGCCTGATGCTTATTCTACCCATTAAGACCGGTTTCGGAAAGCCCACTGTGGTAGGAGCATAGTTCACACTAAGCTTTAGTGGAGCCAACCAGGCGCAATGTCTTTCCGCAATGGCCTGGAAAGGATGGAACCGGATTGCGTTCTTCTGGCCTGGCAGCGGTGAGCTACCACCTTGTCAATTGTCAGGGCCTCTTCGGAACTTGTACTAGGCTGGCCCTTAGTGACATTTCTGCACGTGATGATTTCAGGTTTCTCCCTCCAATCCATTACCATGGGATGTATCCTATGGAGAGTTGGCTGCCTTTCTGCCCTTCTTCAACTGCCACGGTCAGCCAGCTCGAGCCCTGATGCTTATTCTACCCATTAAGACCGGTTTCGGAAAGCCCACTGTGGTAGGAGCATAGTTCACACTATGCCTTAGTGTAGCCAACCTGGCGCAATGTCTTTCCGCAATGGCCTGGAAAGGATGGCGCCGGATTGTGTTCTTCTGGCCTGTCAGCGGTGAGCTATCACCTTGTCAATTGTCAGGGCCTCTTTCGGAACTTGTACTAGGCTGGCCCTTAGTGACATTTCTGCACGTGATGATTTCTGGTTTCTCCCTCCAATCCATTACCATGGGATGTATCCTATGGAGAGTTGGCTGCCTTCCTGCCCTTCTTCAACTGCCACGGTCAGCCAGCTCGAGCCCTGATGCTTATTCTACCCATTAAGACCGGTTTCGGAAAGCCCACTGCGGTAGGAGCATAGTTCACACTATGCCTTAGTGTAGCCAACCTGGCGCAATGTCTTTCCGCAATGGCCTGGAAAGGATGGCGCCGGATTGTGTTCTTCTGGCCTCGCAGCGGTGAGCTATCACCTTGTCAATTGTCAGGGCCTCTTCAGAACTTGTACTAGGCCTGCCCTTAGTGACATTTCTGCACGTGATGATTTCAGGCTTCTGTCTCCAATCCATTACCCTGGGATATATCCTATGTAGAGTTGGCTGCCTTCCTGCCCTCCTGCAACTGCCACGGATAGCCAGCTAGAGCCCTGACGGTTATTCTATCCATTAAGACCGGTTTCGGAAAGCCCACTGTGGTAGGAGCATAGTTCACACTAAGCCTTACTGTAGCCAACCTGGCGCAATGTCTTTCCGCAATGGCCTGGAAAGGATGGTGCCAGATTGCGTTCTTCTGGCCTGGCAGCGGTGAGCTACCACCTTGTCAATTGTCAGGGCCTCTTTCGGAACTTGTACTAGGCTGGCCCTTAGTGACATTTCTGCACGTGATGATTTCAGGTTTCTCCAATCCATTACCCTGGGATGTATCCTATGGACAGTTGGCTGCCTTCCTGCCCTTCTGCAACTGCCACGGATAGCCAGCTAGAGCCCTGATGCTTATTCTACCCATTAAGACCGATTTCGAAAAGCCCACTGTGGTAGGAGCATAGTTCACACTAAGCCTTAGTGGAGCCAACCTGGTGCAATGTCTTTCCGCAATGGCCTGGAAAGGATGGCGCCGGATTGCGTTCTTCTGGCCTGGCAGCGGTGAGCTACCACCTCGTCAATTGTCAGGGCCTCTTTCGGAACATGTACTAGGCTGGCCCTTAGTGACATTTCTGCACGTGATGATTTCAGGCTTCTGTCTCCTATCCATTACCCTTGGATGTATCCTATGGAGAGTTGGCTGCTTTCTCCCTCTCCTGCATCTGCCACGGATAGCCAGCTAGAGGCCTGATGCTTCATCTACCCATTAAGACCGGTTTCGGAAAGCCCACTGTGGTAGGAGCATAGTTCACACTAAGCCTTAGTGGTGCCAACCTGGCGCAATGTCTTTCCGCAATGACCTGGAAAGGATGGCGCCGGATTGCGTTCTTCTGGCCTGGGAGCGGTGAGATACCACCTTGTCAATTGTCAGGGCCTCTTCAGAACTTGTACTAGGCCTGCCCTTAGTGACATTTCTGCACGTGATGATTTCAGGCTTCTGTCTCCAATCCATTACACTGGGATGTATCCTATGGAGAGTTGGCTGCCTTCCTGCCCTCCTGCAACTGCCACTGACAGCCAGCTAGCGGCCTGATGCTTATTCTACCCATTAAGGCCGGTTTCGGAAAGCCCACTGTGGTAGGAGCATAGTTCACACTAAGCCTTAGTGGAGCCAACCAGGGGCAATGTCTTTCCGCATTGGCCTGGAAAGGATGGCGCCGGATTCCGTTCTTCTGGCCTGGCAGCGGTGAGCTACCACCTTGTCAATTGTCAGGGCCTCTTTCCGAACTTGTACAAGGCTGGCCCTTAGTGACATTTCTGCACGTGATGATTTCAGGCTTCTGTCTCCAATTCATTACCCTGGGATGTATCCTATGGAGAGTTGGCTGCCTTCCTGCCCTCCTGCAACTGCCACGGAGAGCCAGCTAGAGGCCTGATGCTTCATCAACCCATTAAGACAGGTTTCGGAAAGCCCACTGTGGTAGGAGCATAGTTCACACTAAGCCTTAGTAGAGCCAACCTGGCGCAATGTCTTTCCGCAGTGGCCTGGAAAGGATGGCGCCGGATTGCGTTCTTCTGGCCTGGCAGCGGAGAGCTACCACCTTGTCAATTGTCAGGGCCTCTTTCGGAACTTGTACTAGGCTGGCCTTTAGTGACATTTCTGCACGTGATGATTTCAAGCTTCTGTCTCCAATCCATTACCCTGGGATGTATCCTATGGACAGTGGGCTGCCTTCCTGCCCTCCTGTAACTGCCACGGACAGCCAGCTAGAGGCCTGATCCTTATTCTACCCATTAAGATCGGTTTCGGAAAGCCCACTGTGGTAGGAGCTTAGTTCACACAATGCCTTAGTGTAGCCAACCTGGCGCAATGTCTTTCCGCAATGGACTGGAAAGGATGGCGCCGGATTGCGTTCTTCTGGCCTGGCAGCGGTGAGCTACCACGTTGTCAATTGTCAGGGCCTCTTCGGAACTTGTACTAGGCTGGCCCTTAGTGACATTTCTGCACGTGACGATTTCAGACTTCTGTCTCCAATCCATTACCCTGGGATCTTTCCTATGGACAGTTGCCTGCCTTCCTGCCCTCCTGCAACTGCCACTGACAGCCAGCTAGAGGTCTGATGCTTATTCTACCCATTAAGACCGGATTCGGAAAGCCCACTGTGGTAGGAGCATAGTTCACACTAAGCTTTAGTGGAGCCAACCTGGCGCAATGTCTTTCCGCAATGGCCTGGAAAGGATGGCGCCGGATTGCGTTCTTCTGGCCTGGCAGCGGTGAGCTACCACCTTGTCAATTGTCAGGGCCTCTTTCGGAACTTGTACTAGGCTGGCCCTTAGTGACATTTCTGCACGTGATGATTTCAGGCTTCTGTCTCCAATCAATTACCCTGGGATGTATCCTAAGGAGAGTTGGCTGCCTTCTCACTCTCCTGCATCTGCCACGGACAGCCAGCTAGAGGCCTGATGCTTCATCTACCCATTAAGACCTGTTTCGGAAAGCCCACTGTGGTAGGAGCATAGTTCACACTAAGCCTTAGTGGTGCCAACCTGGCGCAATATCTTTCCTCAATGGCCTGGAAAGGATGGCGCCGGATTGCGTTCTTCTGGCCTGGCAGCGGTGAGCTACCACCTTGTCAATTGTCAGGGCCTCTTTCGGAACTTGTACTAGGCTGGCCCTTAGTGACATTTCTGCACGTGATGATTTCAGGCTTCTGTCTCCAAACCATTACCCTGGGATGTATCCTATGGAGAGTTGGCTGCCTTCCTGCCCTCCTGCAACTGCAACGGATAGCCAGCTAGAGGCCTGATGCATATTCTACCCATTAAGACCGGTTTCGGAAAGCCCACTGTGGTAGGAGCATAGTTCACACTAAGCCTTAGTGGAGCCAACCAGGGGCAATGTCTTTCCGCAATGGCCTGGAAAGGATGGCGCCGGATTGCGTTCTTCTGGCCTGGCAGCGGTGAGCTACCACCTTGTCAATTGTCAGGGCCTCTTTCGGAACTTGTACTAGGCCGGCCCTTAGTGACATTTCTGCACGTGATGATTTCAGGCTTCTGTCTCCAATTCATTACCCTGGGATGTATCCTATGGAGAGTTGGCTGCCTTCCTGCCCTCCTGCAACTGCCACAGACAGCCAGCTAGAGGCCTGATGCTTATTCTACCCATTAAGACCGGTTTCGGAAAGCCCACTTTGGTAACGGCATAGTTCACACTAAGCCTTAGTGGAGCCAACGTGGCGCAATGTCTTTCCGCAATGGCCTGGAAAGGATGGCGCCCGATTGCGTTCTTCTGGCCTGGCAGCGGTGAGCTACCACCTTGTCAATTGTCAGGGCCTCTTTCGGAACTTGTACTAGGCTGGCCCTTAGTGACATTTCTGCACGTGATGATTTCAGGCTTCTGTCTCCAATCCATTACCCTGGGATGTATGCTATGGACAGTTGGCTGCCTTCCTGCCCTCCTGCAACTGCCACTGACAGCCAGCTAGAGCCCTGATGCTTCATCTACCCATTAAGACCGGTTTCGGAAAGCACACTGAGGTACGAACATAGTTCACACTAAGCCTTAGTGGTGCCAACCTGGCGCAATGTCTTTGCGCAATGGCCTGGAAAGGATGGCGCCGGATTGCGTTCTTCTGGCCTGGCAGCGGTGAGCTACCACCTTGTCAATTGTCAGGGCCTCTTCAGAACTTGTACTAAGCTGGCCCTTAGTGACATTTCTTCACGTGATGATTTCAGGCTTCTGTCTCCAATCCATTACCCTGGGATGTATCCTATGGAGAGTTGGCTGCCTTCCTGCCCTCCTGCAACTGTCATGGATAGCCAGCTAGAGGCCTGATGCTTCATCTACCCATTAAGACCGGTTTCGGAAAGCCCACTGTGGTAGGAGCATAGTTCACACTAAGCCTTAGTGGTGCCAACCTGGCGCAATGTCTTTCCGCAATGGCCTGGAAAGGATGGCACCGGATTGCGTTCTTCTGGCCTGGCAGCGGTGAGCTACCACCTTGTCAATTGTCAGCGCCTCTTCAGAACTTGTACTAGGCTGGCCCTTAGTGACATTTCTGCACGTGATGATTTCAGGCTTCTGTCTCGAATCCATTACCGTGGGATGTATCCTATGGAGAGTTGGCTGCCTTCTACCTCTCCTGCATCTGCCACGGATAGCCAGCTAGAGGCCTGATGCTTCATCTACCCATTAAGACCGGTTTCGGAAAGCCCACTGTGGTAGGAGCATAGTTCACACTAAGCCTTAGTGGTGCCAACCTGGCGCAATGTCTTTCCGCAATGGCCTGGAAAGGATGGCGCCGGAATGCGTTCTTCTGGCCTGGCAGCGGTGAGCTACCACCTTGTAAATTGTCAGGGCCTCTTCAGAACTTGTACTAGGCTGGCCCTTAGTCACATTTCTGCACGTGATGATTTCAGGCTTCTGTCTCCAATCCATTACCCTGGGATGTATCCTATGGACAGTTGGCTGCCTTCCTGCCCTCCTGCAACTGCCACTAACAGCCAGCTAGAGGCCTGATCCTTATTCTACCCATTAAGACCGGTTTCGGAAAGCCCACTGTGGTAGGAGCATAGTTCACACTAAGCTTTAGTGGAGCCAACCTGGCGCAATGTGTTTCCGCAATGGCCTGGAAAGGATGGCGCCGGATTGCGTTCTTCTGGCCTGGCAGCGGTGAGCTACCACCTTGTCAATTGTCAGGGCCTCTTCAGAACTTGTACTAGGCTGGCCCTTAGTGACATTTCTGCACGTGATGATTTCAGGCTTCTGTCTCCAATCCATTACCCTGGGATGTATCCTATGGAGAGTTGGCTGCCTTCTCCCTCTCCTGCATCTGCCACGGATAGCCAGCTAGAGGCCTGATGCTTCATCTATCCATTAAGACCGGTTTCGGAAAGCCCACTGTGGTAGGAGCATAGTTCACACTAAGCCTTTGTGGTGCCAACCTGGCACAATGTCTTTCCGCAATGGCCTGGAAAGGATGGCGCCGGATTGCGTTCTTCTGGCCTGGCAGCGGTGAGCTACCACCTTGTCAATTGTCAGGGCCTCTTCAGAACTTGTACTAGGCTGGCCCTTAGTGACATTTCTGCACGTGATGATTTCAGGCTTCTGTCTCCAATCCATTACCCTGGGATGTATCCTATGGACAGTTGGCTGCCTTCCTGCCCTCCTGCAACTGCCACTGAGAGCCAGCTAGAGGCCTGATGCTTATTCTACCCATTAAGACCGGTTTCGGAAAGCCCACTGTGGTAGGAGCATAGTTCACACTAAGCTTTAGTGGAGCCAACCAGGCGCAATGTCTTTCCGCAATGGCCTGGAAAGGATGGAACCGGATTGCGTTCTTCTGGCCTGGCAGCGGTGAGCTACCACCTTGTCAATTGTCAGGGCCTCTTCGGAACTTGTACTAGGCTGGCCCTTATGACATTTCTGCACGTGATGATTTCAGGCTTCTGTCTCCAATCCATTACCCTGGGATGTATCCTATGGAGAGTTGGCTGCCTTCCTGCCCTCCTGCAGCTGCCACGGACAGCCAGCTAGCGGCCTGATGCTTATTCTACCCATTAAGACCGGTTTCGGAAAGCCCACTGTGGTAGGAGCATAGTATGCCTTAGTGTAGCCAACCTGGCGCAATGTCTTTCCGCAATGGCCTGGAAAGGATGGCGCCGGATTGTGTTCTTCTGGCCTGTCAGCGGTGAGCTATCACCTTGTCAATTGTCAGGGCCTCTTTCGGAACTTGTACTAGGCTGGCCCTTAGTGACATTTCTGCACGTGATGATTTCAGGTTTCTCCCTCCAATCCATTACCATGGGATGTATCCTATGGAGAGTTGGCTGCCTTCCTGCCCTTCTTCAACTGCCACGGTCAGCCAGCTCGAGCCCTGATGCTTATTCTACCCATTAAGACCGGTTTCGGAAAGCCCACTGTGGTAGGAGCATAGTTCACACTATGCCTTAGTGTAGCCAACCTGGCGCAATGTCTTTCCGCAATGGCCTGGAAAGGATGGCGCCGGATTGTGTTCTTCTGGCCTCGCAGCGGTGAGCTATCACCTTGTCAATTGTCAGGGCCTCTTTCGGAACTTGTACTAGGCTGGCCCTTAGTGACATTTCTGCACGTGATGATTTCAGGTTTCTCTCTCCATTCCATTACCATGGGATGTATCCTATGGAGAGTTGGCTGCCTTCCTGCCCTTCTTCAACTGCCACGGTCAGCCAGCTCGAGCCCTGATGCTTATTCTACCCATTAAGACCGGTTTCGGAAAGACAACTGCGGTAGGAGCATAGTTCACACTAAGCCTTAGTGGAGCCAACCTGGCGCAATGTCTTTCCGCAATTGCCTGGAAAGGATGGCGCCGGATTGCGTTCTTCTGGCCTGGCAGCGGTGAGCTACCTCCTTGTCAATTGTCAGGGTCTCTTTCGGAACTTGTACTAGGCTGGCCCTTAGTGACATTTCTGCACGTGATGATTTCAGGCTTCTGTCTCCAATCCATTAACCTGGGATGTATCCTATGGACAGTTGGCTGCCTTCCTGCCCTCCTGCAACTGCCACTCAAAGCCAGCTAGAGGCCTGATGCTTATTCTACCCATTAAGACCGTTTTCGGAAAGCCCACTGTGGTAGGAGCATAGTTCACACTAAGCTTTAGTGGAGAAAACCTGGCGCAATGTCTTTCCGCAATGGCCTGGAAAGGATGGCGCCGGATTGCGTTCTTCTGCCCTGGCAGCGGTGAACTACCACCTTGTCAATTGTCAGGGCCTCTTTCGGAACTTGTACTAGGCCGGCCCTTAGTGACATTTCTGCACGTGATGATTTCAGGCTTCTGTCTCCAATCCATTACCCTGGGATGTATCCTATGGAGAGTTGGCTGCCTTCTCCCTCTCCTGCATCTGCCACGGATAGCCAGCTAGAGGCCTGATGCTTCATCTACCCATTAAGACCAGTTTCGGAAAGCCCACTGTGGTAGGAGCATAGTTCACACTAAGCCTTAGTGGTGCCAACCTGGCGCAATGTCTTTCCGCAATGGCCTGGAAAGGATGGCGCCGGATTGCGTTCTTCTGGCCTGCCAGCGGTGAGCTACCACCTTGTCAATTGTCAGGGCCTCTTCAGAACTTGTACTAGGCTGGCCCTTAGTGATATTTCTGCACGTGATGATTTCAGGCTTCTGTCTCCAATCCATTACCCTGGGATGTATCCTATGGACAGTTGGCTGCCTTCCTGCCCTCCTGCAACTGCCACTGACAGCCAGCTAGAGGCCTGATGCTTATTCTACCCATTAAGACCGGTTTCGGAAAGCCCACTGTGGTAGGAGCATAGTTCACACTAAGCTTTAGTGGAGCCAACCAGGCGCAATGTCTTTCCGCAATGGCCTGGAAAGGATGGCGCCGGATTGCGTTCTTCTGGCCTGGCAGCGGTGAGCTACCACCTTGTCAATTGTCAGGGCCTCTTTCGGAACTTGTACTAGGCTGGCCGTTAGTGACATTTCTGCACGTGATGATTTCAGGCTTCTGTCTCCAATCCATTACCCTGGGATGTATCCTATGGAGAGATGGCTGCCTTCTGACTCTCCTGCATCTGCCACGGACAGCCAGCTAGAGGCCTGATGCTTCATCTACCCATTAAGACCGGTTTCGGAAAGCCCACTGTGGTAGGAGCATAGTTCACACTAAGCCTTAGTGGTGCCAACCTGGCGCAATGTCTTTCCGCAATGGCATGGAAAGGATGGCGCCGGATTGCGTTCTTGTGGCCTGGCAGCGGTGAGCTACCACCTTGTCAATTGTCAGGGCCTCTTCAGAACTTGTACTAGGCTGGCCCTTAGTGACATTTCTGCACGTGATGATTTCAGGCTTCTGTCTCCAATCCATTACCCTGGGATGTATCCTATGGAGAGTTGGCTGCCTTCCTGCCCTCCTGCAGCTGCCACGGACAGCCACCTAGAGGCCTGATGCTTATTCTACCCATTAAGACCGGTTTCGGAAAGCCCACTGTGGTAGGAGCATAGTTCACACTATGTCTTAGTGTAGCCAACCAGGGGCAATGTCTTTCCGCAATGGCCTGGAAAGGATGGCGCCGGATTGCGTTCTTCTGGCCTGGCAGCGGTGAGCTACCACCTTGTCAATTGTCAGGGCCTCTTTCGGAACTTGTACTAGGCCGGCCCTTAGTGACATTTCTGCACGTGATGATTTCAGGCTTCTGTCTCCAATTCATTACCCTGGGATGTATCCTATGGAGAGTTGGCTGCCTTCCTGCCCTCCTGCAACTGCCACAGACAGCCAGCTAGAGGCCTGATGCTTATTCTACCCATTAAGACCGGTTTCGGAAAGCCCACTTTGGTAGCGGCATAGTTCACACTAAGCCTTAGTGGAGCCAACGTGGCGCAATGTCTTTCCGCAATGGCCTGGAAAGGATGGCGCCCGATTGCGTTCTTCTGGCCTGGCAGCGGTGAGCTACCACCTTGTCAATTGTCAGGGCCTCTTTCGGAACTTGTACTAGGCTGGCCCTTAGTGACATTTCTGCACGTGATGATTTCAGGCTTCTGTCTCCAATCCATTACCCTGGGATGTATGCTATGGACAGTTGGCTGCCTTCCTGCCCTCCTGCAACTGCCACTGACAGCCAGCTAGAGCCCTGATGCTTCATCTACCCATTAAGACCGGTTTCGGAAAGCACACTGAGGTACGAGCATAGTTCACACTAAGCCTTAGTGGTGCCAACCTG